>JAMJFZ010000199.1:50575000-51175000 GCA_026225945.1 Cricetomys ansorgei | reverse complement strand
CTAACATAGATCAGTTAATAACATAAAGCATAACCCATGAATTTGTTAGGAATGTATATGTACAGGCCCCAAACTACCCAACATCTTCATTTTAACAAGATACCTATGTGATTCTTATGCATATTGAAGCTTATAAGCATTGCTGTAAAGAGCACTGTTGGTTGGAAGAGATTCAGGGCCCAGTTATTGCCCTAAATTGAACAATACATCAAGACTCTCTAGTAATATCACAGTGCCACTTTAATCCCCATTTGATCTCGAAATCTAATTATGCACTGGTGTGATGATTGCAGTTGTATATGGTAACTTAATTTAGATACTGTTCATGTTTATTCAGTCAAACACCAATATTTGAGTTTTGTTTCTTCTACCATCTGCCCTGAATATTCTAAATTTCTTCTTCACTTCATGAGTCATTTTTTAATGCTTCTAGTTGCAGTCTAAATTGTGATGGTGTTGGTGTTGCTGTACAGGTGTTGGTTAGGATGTTAAACTCTTTATCTGAGGAGAATGCTCCCATATGATAAAATTCCTCTTGTCCAAGTTCATTTCCCTTGGTTTTCATAAAATATCTTCAGGTCCCAGTCTCAGGCTGTTGAGTAGGCAATGCAACTAGGTTGAGTCACATTCCTCCTTTCCCAAGCATAACTCATTTACAGCTAGACTGTGGAATAATTCAACTCTAGTCGCTGTTTTAGTAGTCAAAAAACAGGGGATAAAATGTCACCAGTGGTAAACACATACTGGGAAAAAGCCAAATATCTATATCAGCTCTTCTTTTGAAATGATGTAGTACTTTCTCTGACCAGGTACTTTTGACTGACTATTGTGTATATTATGATTCCTCTTACAATTCTCATTTTCTCTCCTGATCCCCACTGCTCTCTCCAAGATGGAAGGAAGGTAATAAACCTCAATCATAGGAGAAAGTGACTATTTCTGGATATTTCAAGCATTAAAAAATTATGGCATTCACGATTTTCAGATCCATCTATTCATGTTTCTCCATCTCATTTGTCGTAGTTGAAAGCTGAATCTTTTTACCTAAGTTGTTCTCATACCTAAATGCTAAGCTTGAGTCTTAGCTTTCAGTTCCACCCCCAGAGGTAGAGAAAGGAAGTCTTTGTTATGCTATCAAGGAGACTTTCTAAGGTTCACATTTGATGACTATCTAATGAAGATTTTGTAATTATATTTTCCCACAGTACCAGTGAAGCTTAAAACACATCAACAATAGTCACTCAATTCCAGTTTTTATCTCCTTAATTTTGATCAAATTCCTAATAACTTAACAACTAATAGACTCTCATCAACCAATTAAACACTGAAACTAATTTTGTAATCAAGTTACCACTGGGAATATGGTCCTTATGATAGCCAGCTGGCTAGTAAATTCTCCAGCTACAAAATCCTTTGTTGTCTGCAAGATGTTTCTTGTAAAATACTACAGATTATATTGTTAGGGACTAGACTCAGAAATGGAAATTCTCACACTGCATGTATATAATCAGACACCCTCTAATCAAAACTCTTGGAAGAAATGTGAAGAAAGCAGGATTGTGTAGAAAGAGAAATTATGATGAGATACAGACTCAGTGAAGGTCTCAGCCAATGCCATAGAATGCTTAAGGGCTGGAATGGCTTTTCAATTTTTTTTTTTTTTACTCTTATTTGATTTTCATTTGCTTAAGAGCTCTAACAATGTACTTTAAGTCCACTTATCCTCATGTCTCTCTTTCAAAAAGTTTCCCAAGTTATTGTTCAATTGAATGATTCTTTCCCCCAAAAAACTGTTTATACAAAATATGTATACAGTGTTCCTTGATTCATCCATACCTAAACCATGGTCGCTTTAAGGACAACTTGGCCAGATGTGAAATGGTTGACTCACATTTTCCATTTTTTTTTTTTTTTTTTTTTTTTTTTTGAGCTTAAAAAACGTTTAGCCACTATTGCCTGTCTTTTCATGTTTTTGTAGAGATATATTATGCTAATTTGGTTGTCTTTTGTAAGTGGGTGACTTTTGGTTTTATTTTGTTTTGCAGGCTATGTGAACTTAAAAAATTCAACAGTTTTCCCAAGATATCGTGAAGTTAACTGATTCAAATCAGATTGGATTTTGCTACACAGTATATATACAGTGGGCTCTTTCAATGTATGGAAAAAGGTCTTCCATTCTATCTGGAAACAATTCCTGAATTATGGTCTAAAAAGCTGTTCTGTGTTCTGCTTTCATCTTTGGAGACTCTAGCTATTTATATATTGGCTCTTCATTCCCTCCATCAATTCCATCTCTAAATGCTGGTCTCTGCTCCACCTTGTTTTCGTTCTCTTGATTTTTTCAAGTGAACCTCATTAAATTTCAATTCAGTATTTTCACATTAAGATAATTTGTAACACTAATATCAAGAAACATAACAATGCAGAAGAAGAAAAATCTCACTGAGATCCAACCCTAGACCAAGAATTCCAGGCAACTAAAGACTGCCAGTAAAGGGAGAATTAGCCTGTCCAGGGATGAGTTCTATGCTTGATTATCTAATACAAAGTGACCAATCCTGAAATCACATACACACAAGCCATGCTGGGATTAAAGACATGTGCAACACACCCAGGTTTTGTGTAAAAAATTTTAGTTGATTTTTAGAAAATAATTTGCCTCCATTTTTAGTCTAACTTTACATATACATCACCTATGGTTTTATTTTCAAATAAGTATCTTGTTTTCAAAAGACCTATTTTCCTAGATTAGAGTTATCCACTGTATCCAAATAAAGCAATTGTTCGAGAAAGCTAAGTAGGCTCTTAGCTCATGATTACCTCATTGCCTTCAGCTGGTGTTAAGGTCAGTTTCTGTAGCCAATGATGCTATTTTTAAAAATTACATTTATTCTGTCTTTCTGTCTCTGTCTCTGTCTCTATCTCTGTCTGTGTGTGTGTGTGTGTGTGTGTGTGTGTGTGTGTGTGTATGTGCGTGCAGGCACACTAAATGGGCCCTGGGGATCAAATTTGGGTCCAGAGGCTTGGCAGCAAATATCTGCACCCACTGAAACATCTTGCCTACCCAATTCTGCTATTTCTGTGTGTGGAGTATTTGTGTCTTTGTATAGATACCCCCCCAAACAAACAAGTGCCTCCTACTTTGCTCTTTCTTTTCCTATTTAAGTATCCAAAGGGCATATACCTATTTCCAAATTGTCTCATTTCCTTGCAGAAGTATTGCTTTCTTTTCTATGAACTTTATTGTCTCATGTTTGATAGTTTCATACCTAAAGTTTTGTCCTGTTCACCTCCATCACCTAATCTGATACCTCTTCCTTTTGGCTGCTGAAACTCTTCCCAGCTCTCCTTCTCATGTATGTGTGGCTGTGTGGCTGTGACCCATTGAGTTTAAGGAGGGTTGCCTCTGTGAGAAAAGGGTGTTGCTTTTTTGGTGGTGATGTATTCATTGAGGAGTTGTCCATGCTCTAGTAAATAACATGGAAGAATGCTGCTTTGGTCCTGCTTTTGGTCCTGTAGAGATATATCGCACTAATTTGATTGTCTGTCTTTTGTAAGTGGGTAGGTTTTGGTTTTATTTTGTTTTGCGGGCCATGTGAACTTAAAAAATTCAACAGTTTTCACAAGATATCTTGAAGTTAACCAATTCAAATCAGATTGGATTCCCTTCTTTCTTTTCCTTTGGGGATGAGTGGCTGAATCTGCCAGATGATAGATTTGTTCCCAGTACTTTGTAACTCACAGTGAAGGTTTTTTATTAAGGGAGTAATTCTATTTGGAGTCTGTCTTTCTATTTGTCCAATGGGCCCTGATGCTCTTTCCTTAGATCTATTTAGTAATTCCACATTACTTTTCCCTTACACTAGCTAAAATGTTTTCCATATTTGTCAATATTTTAAGCTCACAGTATTTTATTTTCTCACCCTCATACATACAGAACTGATGTTTTTTTTTTTTTTGTCCTGTTATTATTTTTCCAGACTGATTCGGGGGGAATGCATATGGAAGAATAGATAGAAGAAATCACTATTATTCTATGTCAACTTTGAAATTCTGTCTAATTAAAATTTAAACAACAGTATGTCAGTTGTAAGATTTGAAAAAAAATTCAAGTTGTGATAGAACTCAGAAATATGTTTTACTACTCAGATGCTTTTAAAAAGTTGAGAAAATTTATTCCTTGCTTGGGAGCAAGAAATCCTAAGGAAACCAACTATTAGTCACCACAGCATCTTAACCTTACCCTGTCTCATGAGGAGTGAGGCAAAATAAGAATCACTGGTGAGTTTTCACAATAAACAACCCTCTGGCCTCATTACTGACTTCAGTTTCTCACCTTCACACTTCTTCTCTTCCTGGGATAACATAGTGTCCCTGGTGTTCTTGGGCCCTTTCAATAGCTAATTTTACCTTAAGATTCTCTTTAAATATCACCTCATTCAGGAAGCCTTCTTAATGACTTAATGATTTAATGCAAGCTGGGTTTCTCAGCATTTTCTGTGTAAAAAACACAGCAAAATATATTGTTTCTCCATAATTGTACACAGTATGCTCTTCTTTCTGCTTGTGAAAATGTGTCTACTTGCTTCCATGGATACCTTCATGGTTACTTTGTCATCCCTGAATTTCTTTAGTGTAATTCTAGCCTGATAATAGTAAATTTTCATCAGTAAATAGAAAGATTGGTTAGATAATTAAAAGAATGCAAATGTTTCAGAGGTGCCTGTACTTTACATGGTCCCAGCCAGTGGGAAAGTAGCCTTCCTAATGTTTTGTTTTGTTATGACTGGAGCTCACTGGTCTCTAGAAAATAGTTTTATAAGATTGTAATACTGATCATAGGGTTACTGGAGCATAAATAGTAACCAGACTTGCCCATGGGGCCTGTAAGTAGAGTATGCTGTCAGGTGATCTCTCTTTCTTAAATCTGCCCATGTGCCATTTAGGACAAAATTTGAATATATCATCATTATATAAAGCTAAGTAGTAATAGCCAATACATTTTCAAGATCACAATATTGTATTCATGTAAATAGAGAGTAGTACTTATGTAGCTCAAATGCCTCCCTCCCTTTGTATGATCTTTAATTGTATTTGAAGAGTGTTTGAAAGTGAAGGGGTACATATCTTCATGCAAAATTGTTGTAAGATTTGGAATCCCAAAGCCTGTTCTTTCCTGTTCTCTAGAGAGACTTAAGACTATAAGAATCATCAAAGTACATATGTAGGCCTGAAAGTAACATTGTGATAATTTAACCTCATTTGATAATCACTGATTTGCCCATAATTGGTGGTAGAATGAACAGTAACAAAACTCATAATCCTCTTTCTTTCTCTCTCTCTATCTATATCTCTCTCCCTCCTTCTCCTCCCTCTTCTTTTGTTCAAGTTGCCACAGTAGTGGCCTCTCCCAGAAGTACACTAACATATCCTGCCTAACTAAGAGGTTCCTGGTAGCAGTTTGGAAATCCCTGGATTACTCCATATAGCCATAATATTACAGGAAATACTGTATATTACTTAAAATTACATCTTGCTGCCACCCCATGTCTCAAAGCTTAACCACCTTGGATATGTTTTATTCTTCCTTTATTTTTGGTGTAGAAAAGGATGCAAAATGTCCCCATAAAAGTAAAAATTAAGTAACAGCCTCCCCAGCCAGGATTTGCTATGATGTTAATCAATTATTCATCAATTAACAATTTTCTTTTCCAAGTTCTTCTTTGGGGAAGACAATTAGCAATGAATGTGGAGCCCCTTTAGAGAATCTGCAATCTCAAAATTCTTCCTTCCATTCTTTCAGAGAACAGATATTCACCATCCAGGTGAATTCAACTATAACCCAGATCACTATATCTCAAGGTGTCTTCAACCATATAGTATCATTGAGAGATTATCAAAACAAAATCATCTGACATTGAAACAATAAATTCCTGTCACATCTTCAGAAGGTACAGAAAGAGTATATTATGTAATAGAATAGCAAAGAGAGTGCCCCAGAGGGTGGGAATTGTTGACCCCAAGAGAAGATGAAAACTCTTTTGGCATCAACCATGTATGTAAGATCTCACAGGTTTTAGAGGGTAAAAAAAATCAACCAGGTAGTCAAACCAAGAAGCCACATTGTTCAAGTCAGGCCCTCCACAGCATATCTGACAGTTTGAACACCAGCTACAGTTTTTTATAACACCAAATTTAACATGCACAGGCTTCAGATTTGTCACTAAAAGCAGAATGATGTCAGTGAGAAAATCTGGTGTTGTTTCATTTTCACAAGTTTTTTAGTATACAAAACTGAGCTGTGGGTTGAGAGTGTCACCACAAAGAGGGGGCAATAATTAGTGTTCAGTCAAACAAGGCCTGTTGTAAGGTTAAGAATAAAAATTTTGCTTATTAACAAGGAAGTCTGTCATAGGGAAGAGGAAATGATGTGCATGTGGTATGCATCACTCCAGAAGCTCTGGTGTTTAGAAACTTTAGGATTCTGTTTTCAAGGTCATGTGTATGATGTCATGTGAACAGAGCCAAATTCACACAAATTCAGGGGGATGCCAGTGTTTTGGGAAACATGTGATGGCCTGGACACTTGTGTCTTCCCTGTCACTAACATGCCCTCTCACCTTTAAATCTTGAATTGAGAAATCTGAGAGCTCAGTTCGATTAAGAAGCTATTGAAATCTTTAAAGTGATGTTGAAGTTTTGAGATTCTTTCATTAGTCTATCTCTGCCTGTTCAATTCTCTGATCCATGTTGAAGGGCAATATTCTTCTCTATTAAATGCCCTTTGCCCCAACTTAGTAATTATCTTAGAATGGCTGCATGTCTGTCAGTGTGCAGAATGTGGAATTGAAGAATTTGGGGTATATACTTTAGCTACAGTTCCCCTGGGAAAGAGATTGCTAGTAGCCTTTCAAAATCAAGTTGCTCCTTTTCATTAGTAACGGCATACTGGTTTTATTTGGATGACAATGATTCATGGGTGGAAAAACTTATTTCTCTTGCCTTTCATTTGGGACTATATAGCCATGAAATTAGGCCTTTATCTTGATGTGCTAAAAAGAAAGTTACATGAAAGGTAGAGTAAAACTCAAAATGGTGTAAAATCATAGACAAGTGTGCCCCTTTAATGTAATCTTCTTCTCCCTGCCATCTGGCATTTACTTCTGATGGCTTTTGCTCCATCCATTGACTTGATTGATGTAATGAATTATTTAATGTATCTAAACTTGCCTGGGCCATGGGGTATTTGGATATTGATGAACTGTTATTATCAGTACATTTGAAAATGTGTTCTTAGATGAGATGAAAGCTTGTATTGGTAAACTGAGTAAAGCAGAATGCTTTCCCCAGTGTTGGTAGGCCTCAAATAATTATAGAATATAAGGGAACAGAACAAAGGGTATGATATTCTTAGAGTGAAATACAATTAATGGTTTCTTCCTCTCCTAGCTGGAGTATGATTATCTGACTGCCTTCGAACTCAAACAAAACATCAGTTCTTTTTGTGTCTGAAGTCTCCTGATTTTTAGACTCATATTTTACTGTAGGCTGTTCTTGGCTTGCTAACCATAGAATTTGGGATTTCTTGACCTCTATAATACTGTGAGCCATTCCACCCTCCCCTGTCCCTTCCGCTCATTTTGGGGGTTATCTGATTAACAGAACCATATAAGTAACTATTTAAGGACAATGATGCAGAAACAGCAGAATGTTGGGTTTGGACTATTTCATAGAATGATTATTCTGTTCCTAGATGGATAAATTCTGAGTTTCCAAGTTATACAAGAAAATAAGTAACGTGCTTAAATACTGTTATTTCTACTTTCTGTTACTGCCAGCCCAATTCAGTTCTTAATTAATATACTCCTGTGCTACACATGAGCTTTGCAATAGCCAGAAAGAAAATTAATGCTTCTTTGTTTTAACCTCAGTGATTAATGCAAAGCTTTGCCCAGAGCAGAAACTCTTCAGAAGTTTATAGAATTGTTTCCTCCAATGTGCTACCAGAAAAAATAGAGAATATCCAGTAAGAGTTCTCATAATTAACCTTGACTTAAACACCTTGATGGATCAACTCATTTGCCCCTTTTCCTAAAATACATAAGCAGCAATGCACTTGACACTTGGCATTTGGCTGAATCAACAGTACTCTGTTTTGCTTCTGTCCTTCTGATCTCACATGTCATGTTTGAGTGAGTTTTGTTTATGCACAAGCTTGATTATACCACCTGAATGCATTATTGTAACTAGGTGTTGTTTAGTCAGTACAGTGTGAGTGTGCAAAGAAATGGAGTTGCTCTTTGTATAACAGTTAGGCTGATTTCTCCAAAGGAGAATCACTGTATTAGTTAACTTATTGTCACTGTAACCAAACATCTGACATAGAAAACTTATAGAACAAGGGATATACATTTTTTGAATCATGGTTTCTGAGGATGCAAATGATCATTACTTGGTCTCATCTCCTTGCACAGCACATGATATTGGCAGAAACATGTGGAGAGCTGTTCACATCACATCAGACAGGAAGCAGAGAGCTCAGCACAAAGGAACCCAAAGTTCCACCCCCAGTGACCTACTTCTACCAGCTAAGTTCTGGCTTTTAGTTCCGATGGTTTCCCCAAAGGATGGACAAAAATGGATATAAGTTTGTATATCATTTTGTAATGCCTCATTTTAAATGAAGTTTTAAATTCACAGACTGTCAGACTCTGTTACCTCTGATTATGAGCCTTTTCTCTATTAAAAATAATCATAGTTTTGATGTTAAAACATTTATAGCTTAGTGTCAGATTCAAATATTTACATATATAGTGATGAAATCATTCAAACATTTATATTAGCAACTTTTTAAATACCATCAAGGGACCTAAAAGAATATTAAACCCAATGTCTCCAAAACCAAAATCTAGAAGCAGCAGATTTTTAAGAACATGAAGCCAATTAATGAACTACAGAATTCTCTTCAGTCTTCTGATATATATATATATATATATATATTTCATATATATATACTTCATATATATTTCATATATGTATACATACATATGTGTGTGTGTGTGTGTGTGTGTGTGTGTGTGTGTGTGTATTTCAGGGACTTTGTGCTGGTCCAAGAACAGGCTAGCCAAACCAGAAGCACAAATGATATACTCATTTACAAATCCAGAAAAACCATCTGAATTATTTAAGCTAAAAAGTCAGTTTATTGACTCATTATGTGAAGACCAATGGTGAAGGGTCTCCAGCCTATCTACATTGTCAGATAGATTTATTATCATTTCCTACCTGTGCTTATTATTGATTATCTTTGCTCTTCATAACTTCTTGAAAAGAAAATTCAGTTTAAGCAGTATTAAGATTAGTGAATTCAAGCAGCAGGGCCCTGGTTCTGGCTGTATCACTTCATGGCAGGAGCCTTTGCATATCTCCTTATGTAACTAGTCTCTTCTTCCTTTACTCCCTACCCTAACAAAGCTACTAGGATTTAATCATTAGCATTCCACTTCAACAATCTGAACAAATCATCTCCCATTTGCTTTTGATTTTCCCAAAGCCTTTTGGCTTCATTCTTCCATGCTATAGAAAGGCTTCCTTTGTGTGTTTGCAAAACTGGATATCAGCATCTTCAAACAGGCACTATTGTCAAGGAAAAGGGATTTTCTTTCCCTACTTAATGGTAGGCCTATGCTCTCAGACTAAGTGTAGGATAAATTTATGGTGGCCTTTGTCAGATCAAGTTCTCCTTCTCTTTCTTATTACAGTTCTTAAAAATAACTGTAGGGTGTACTGGAAACACAATACCTTGATTTAAGAAGGGACTAGGTAGAATATTAAAACTATTCCAGCACACACACACACACACACACACACACACACACACACACACACACTCCTCTTCCCCAAATGGAATGACCTTCAATGCTTTAGCCCATAAAGATCATAAGCTTCTGTTCTTCCCTACTGGCCATCTATCTTTAAGAAATGGGTTTCATATGATTTGTATATTGGGTGCTCATTTTCATAGGACTAGTTATTTAGTACACAGTGAACCTGCTTCACAACAATTGATATGAAAAGAATGGGTTTATCACATTTGTCAGTTCTGATTTACAGTCATACCAGAGCCATTTGGGGTGAAAGGAAGGAAGATCATCTTCAGTCTTCCCGAGATTTCAGACGTATACTCTGTTCCACCTTGGAAATACAGCCTTGTGCCTCTTTAAGCCTCCTTTTCCCTGCTGAATTCTGAGTCTATATAGAATTTTATCAGCCTCTTCTTTGGCTATCAGAAGCCTTTGAACTGCATATCAGAGGACCTGCGAGTCCTGTAGCTCACTGTAATCTTTACAAGCTACTCATTGCTTCCAGATTTATCTTTTACTGGTAAAAGAAATTTACATCCACAAGCTATCCCTTTGACAAACAGCCTGGTGCTCTGCATCAATCTCAAGATTGTAGGCCAAATATTTCACTTGGTTTTGTTTTGGCATTTTGAAAATGCCAAATCAAGAAAAACAGAGCCCCCACTTATAGAAACACTTTTGCTTCCTGACTATCTTCAAATTAAACAAAAAATTTTATTAAAGAAGAAATGATTACAGAAAATTATGTCAAAAATGGTGGTAGATAGAGGTAAGGAACCTAAGGGTGTGGAAATGTCCAAGAATCATCAGACCTTCTATTTTGAAGAGACATGTGTTTGTCTGGAAACATTTTAGATGATTATTGAACTATTTTAAAATAATAGAAGAAAGAAGAGTTACCAGACACTTCATGCTAGGCCCTGGCTTTTTCGGGTTCTTCTAATGACACCTTTGTGGGAATAGCCTTTGTTATTTAACCACACAGGTAGGAAAAGGTGCCTTTGCAGATGGGTGCTCCAGGGTACTTAGCAACTAGTGGTAATGGTAGGGATCAAACTCAGGGTCCCTCACCCTTAAACCAGAAGCTGACCTTATAGAGAACCCATTTCCTGGTTGAGAATCTTTTCTATAGCACTTCTTCACTGTCCTCCCTTGGCCTTCAGGTTTCCTTTTCTAACTTTGAATCACTGAAGGGAAGCTCTTTATACACACACACACACACAAACACACACAAACACACACACACATTATTTAGTGCGAGAATGTGAAACACTTGGAAAAAAGTGGCTACTTCATGATATTTAAAGAAAATTAATGAGTTTGCTTATAGGCCCTATACCACAGAAAGGAGAAAGGGAGCCTTGTTGATAACTAAATGGTCTTTTCAGAATTTATTAATATTTCCTTGGAAACTATTTTAAAAGAAGGAAAGAATGCATCCATGAGGCCTGTGCTCTCCTGTAAAGTCCATCTGGTATTTCACAGGTATACAAGCCAAATTATACGATTAAAATAACACTTACAAAGGGCTGTTCCTTTTATAAGTTGAAAATCTGTCTGATTTTTCACACTCTTACCAAATCAATGTCTAGGGAGAGATTTTATAAATAAAAATATGTTCCTGTTGCTTGCTTCAAGTAAGTTAGGATTAAATTAGTCTAGCTTGCATTTGGAAGTTTTAATTTTTTCCCAATTGTCATTTACCAACAAGTACTCAGTTCTCTGTGGGGAAGAACATTTAAGCCTTTCCTCCTGCAGATTAACAAATCTTTCTTCACTGCCAATCTCATAATCTGTTTTTTGTCTTTCAAGATACCACAGGCATGAGGCGATTCCCCAGGGCACAGCATTTTTCCATTTTGGGACCTACTCTGTTCCATTGTTGTAAAACATCATAATAACTCTTCTACTTGGGGACTGAGGACTTTAGAAAGTGTCCTGTTGTTTATCTTTCCATGCTGGCTCTGTAGGTGTCTGGTGCGCAGATGATGCCCCAGACACATGTTGGTGCATTGAAATGCTATGGGACAAAACTTGTCTTGAAGATGAGAATGTTCACAGGATTCTAGAGCAAGATGTGGTCATGGCTCAGAATTCATAACTGATCTTTAAACTCAAATATGAGAAGAAGTGCAGAATAACCAACTTAGTTTAGCTGAATTCCATGCATACAATGTTTGTGGTGGTAGGAAACCTCAGGAAACCATCATCTAAACCACTGATATAATTCATTACTTTATAGTTCAGGCATGTGGGAATGTTGTGGTAGGAGGAGAAAAATCAAATTTCATATGAACATGAGAAGAATTGTTTTTTATTATTTTTTTGTCTAAAAGAGCATGTTTGGCTGATGGGCACACAGCTGAAAAAACTCAAGAAAAAGAGTAGGCCAAGCCACAGTAATTTTGGAATTTTCAATTCAAAGCAGTTCTTGAAAGCATCATATTGGGAACAATGTTAAGAGCAGCCCTCCCACCCCACCATCAACAGCACACATCTATCTCAGTGCTATAGATTCTTAACCCACATAGACAGCTTCCAATCATGGAATGGTATTTAAGAAACATTTTCCAGACTTTATATTCCCTAGCAATATATTTCTTGCTAATTTAAATGTCAATATAAAACAACCTTTCTGTTCTGCATTGTTTTCTAAATGTCAAATACTATTACAATATATATCAAGAGGCAACCAATTCTTCTGGACTAATGTAGCTTTGTGATCAAATACATTTTCTCTGTATTAATAACATGTTTAATCAACTGAGCTCTGTCTCTTCTATCTACTATGTGATTCATCTCAGGTAAGTAATTAAACCCCTCTAAACCACTATTCCCTCATTTGTTAAATGAGATTTTTATGTGATAATATGAAAGAATATTTGTAAAGCCCCAAAATATATTAGCTATTCAACTGATGCTACTTTTTCTGTCATAAAAAGAAAACATACTTGAAATAAGTCCTGTGTAACCTTTACTCTTTGAGCAAAACAAATTCTTTTAAATATTCTTCTAATCACCAGAACTTTCATCCTTATTATACTATTTATATTTGGAACCACTGAATTTTTTTTTAGTTGATGTGAAATTACATAATCAGAAATTAAAATAATGTTCAGCAGTTGTGATGACTCAGCTCTTTGTATTCAAAATTGAAGTAAGGTAAATATCACAGGTGGCCTTATTTCAAGTAGTTAATTAGTGTTGGTTCAAGGTTCAGCATTTTGGAGAACAGACCAAACCATCTTTTTTCCAAAACAACATCAACAAAGAAAGAAAATGTATTGCCTGAATTCTACATTTAAGACTTTATATAACTTTCTACCTCCTCTAGTTGAGGACATAAAAGGTCTAGAAAGGTGTTGAGACAAACTTATGGTAAGATAATCTTCCTCTTGCTAGCTGAGGTTGGGAATGGAAAGGGGAAGAGAAGGTAGGGTGGGGAGAGGAGAGAGAAAAGGAAAGAAAAGAAAGCACATGTATGTATGTGTGCGTGTGTGTGTGTGTGTGTGTGTGTGTGTGTGTGTGTGTGTAATGTTCTAGAGTCATGACAAAATCTCCACACAGTCCTTTTATTCAATCCCAACACCAGTGACAATGGCATGATTTAATAGCTATACTATATCTCAAGTGCCCAGCTAGCCAGCAGTTCTGGTGAAGCCTTGACCAGTTATAGTCCATGTAACATTGTGCTTGCTAGTGTAAAGGATTAAAAGATGGAGACTGCTTGGAGATCTAACTCTTGATTGAGTAATATTGTTTTTCTGTGCTTAGATAAACTAATTCTTATTGTAGCCTATCTTTGGCCACTTATAACTTTAAGATGAATTTTGTGTCTTTGACAGATAAAAGATATTTCAGGATGTTGTTAGTGAACTTAACATTTATTCTAAATACCAGTGCTTCCATGGGAAATTAATATTGTGTCAGTCTCCAGCATATCCCAAATGGGGGCAGAATATGTTATTAAGGAAGAAAAGCAGCATCAATTGACTTCTTACCATGTGCCAGGTGAAATTATCCCTTCATGTGTCATATATAATTGACTATCAACAGCACCAAACTGATATTATCTCCATTTTAAATTGAGAAATGAAGAATAGTGAATTTTAGTTGGTTTCTCTAAGTCACATGGGGACTGAGACTTAGAGTTAAATCAAGTAACTGACTTTGCAGTCAGACTTCTCATTTTTCTTGAACAACATCAAGTATTCCATGTTTTTTTTTTCCCCCACTGCTCAGATTTAGTTCTTAATGTTTTATCTAGGAAATTCAGTTAAATTCTCATAGGAAAAAAATCTCAAAGAATTCTTCCCTGAGGGTTGTATGAAGTTGTATATGAAGACATGTACAAGGTGGGCTATACACATAAATGTAACTCAATATAACACAAAGGAGAATTTACCTGCTCTTTTAAAGCAGCAAATAGAATATGTGTGTTAATAATTTGTGTCACTCTAGACAAAGATAGTTGGTATTGTGTCTTTTCAGTCTTCCTTTTCCTGCCTGGTGACTGGGTAAGCATGTCGGACATGATGGAACCATAATGCTAAAGAAGCCTGGGAAACCAAACCACCACTTGTAAGTCAACTTTATGGAGACTTCTAGTTCTGTGAAGATTCTGAGCAGGCAGTATCATTATTTGCCGATGATATGATAGTATACATAAGTGACCCTAAAATTCTACCAGAGAACTTCTACAGCTGATAAACAGTTTCAGAAAAATAGCTGGATATAAAATTAACTCACAAAATTCAGTAGTCCTTCTATATAGAAATGACAAACAGTCTGAGAAAGAAATGTGGAAAAGAACAATTTTCACAACAGCTTCAAATAATATAAAAAAATTGGGGGGGGGTAATTCTAACCAAGCAGGTGATAGATTGTATGATTAAAAACTTCAAGTGTTTGAAGGAAGAAATTGAAGAAGATATAAGAAGATAGGAAGACCTCTCATGCTCATTGATCAGTAGGATTAACATAATAAAAGTGGCCACCAAAAGCAATCTGCAGATTCAATGCAATCCCCGTCAAAGTTCCAATGGAATGTTTTACAGACCATGAAAGGATACTACTCAACTTCATATGGAAAAACAAAAAACCATGTTAGCTAAAACAATCCTGAAGAATAAAAGAACTGTTGAGGGTATTATCTTCCCTGATTTCAAGTTGTACTACAGAACTATAATAATAAAAACCACATGGTATTGGCATAAAAACAGACATTGATCAAGGGAATTGAACTGAAGATCCATAAATATGAGCACATATGGACTTCTGATTTTTGATAAAGAAGCCAGTAATACACACTGGAAAAATGATAGTATCTTCAACAAATGGTTCTGGTCAAACTGGAGGTCTTCATGTAGAAGAATGTTAAGAGATCCATACTTAACACCATGCATAAAACTCAAGTCCAAGTGGATCAAAGACCTCAACATAAAACCAGATGTACTGAACCTCATAGAAGAGAGAATACAGAAATAGCCTTGAACACATTGGTAGATAAAACAACTTTCTGAACAGAACACTGATAACACAGGCACTAAGATCAACAATTAATATATGGGGCCTCATGAAATTAGAAAGCTTCTATAAGGTGAAGGACACTGCTAATTAGACAAAGAAGCAGCCTACAGAATGAAATTTTTTTTTTGCCAACTCTACATTTGATAGAGGACTAATATCCAAAATATATAAATAACTAAAAAAAACTAGATATCAAAAAGTAATCCAATTTTAAAATCGGGTACAGATCTAACTAGAATTTTCATTAGAGGAATCTCAAATGGCTGAGATGCATGTATAAAAATGTTCAGTGAACAGTCGTAGTCCACTGCACACAATTAATCCCAGCACTTGGGAGGCAGAGGCAGGTGGATCTCTGTGAGTTCAAGGCCAGCCTGATCTACAGAATGAGTTCCAGGACAGCCAGAGTTCCAACAGAGAAACCGTGTCTCTCCCCTACCCCTCCCCAGAAGAAACCTCAAATATATATTCAACATCCTTAGTCACCAGGGAAATGAAATATCAAAACTACTTTGAGATTCCATTTTACACCTGTCAGAATGTCTAAGATCAATAACACAAGCGACAGCTCATACTGGTGAGGATGTACAGCAAGGGGAACATTCCCTCATTGCTGGTGGAAATGCAAACTTGTATAACCACTATGAAAATCAATTTGGTGGTTCCTCAGAAAATTGAGAATCACTCTACCTCAAGATCCAGCTAAACCACTCTTGGGCATATACTCAAAGGATGCTCCATCATACCACGAAGACACTTGCTCAACTATGTTCATTGCAGCTTTATTGATAATAGCCAGAACCTAGAAACAACCTAGATGTCCCTCAACCAAAGAATGGGTAAAGAAAATGTAACACATTTACACAATAGAGTATTACTCAGCTATTTACCAAAAAAAAAAAAAAAAAAATAACATCATGAACTTTGTAGGCAAATGTAACTAGAAAAAAAAAAATCATCCCAAGTGAGAAGTGAGGTATCCCCAACCCAGAAAGACAATATGGTATATATTTTCTTATAAGCGGATATGAGTCATTAAGTAAATGATAACCAAGATACAATTCATAGACGTTAGCAGTATGCTGCTGTCATGACTCAGCAGAGAAGACACAGTGGTGTTTTCATAGATATAAACTCTACCAGACCTTAGCAGAAGGAGCCACCTGTTGTGGCAAGTGCCATATTTGACAGTGGAACCCCGAGTCTCTCATCTCAGGGGTTTTTATTGATACCTAAGCTCCTCGGGTGTTCTAATGATAGCATGTACAGATCATGAGCGATCAAACATCCTTTACATAAAGTCAACACCTGAAAACTCTACAAATCCCAAGGCCTAGGCAGCCCTTCCCACAACAGTGCACAAAACAACTATTTTAAACATACCTGGAATAAATTTCTTTGGTAATAGACCCAGAGAGTTTAGGTAAAGAGGGGTGCTTTAGGGGAGGATACATAGATCTTCTTGGGAAGGAGAAATAGAATAAATTTTAGGGGTGAAGTGGGAGTGGGGGTGGAAGCAGGAGGGATCATGTTGAGTGGGAGATCAAATGGAGGGAGCCGGTTCGTGGAAGTATGGCTGGATTGGGTGACTTTTGGAGGATGGTGTGAAAAATTAGTACAGTGGAAACTTCCTGGACTCTGTGAAGGTTATCCTAAAGAGGACTCCTAATAATGGGGGATATGGAGTCTTAGCTGGCCATCTCTTGTAGTCAGACAAAGCTGCCAGTGGCAGGTTGGGGTTGCATTCAATTGAGTTGTTGGCCAAAGGGTCCCATGGAAATCCCCAAACAAACAAGGCTGATGCTAAGACAAAAGCTTGATCTTCACAAACTAATAGTGGGAACCCCATTGCTGAGGACAGCATCCACACAACTCATTAAACATAGAGAAATTGAGCTGGTACCTATGTGGAGCCTTCATCCCTTTGTTCTAGTCTCTGTGGTGTAGGAAGGTACTCTGAAGGCTACTGAAAAAGAAACGTGGACCCCAATCCAGCCACAAAATCTTTGACCTACCTGTAAATATGCCAGGATAATGGTGGCACAAAACTTGTGGGAGCAGTCAAACAATGTCTGATTTGACTTAAGGCCCGCTTCATGAGAGGGAACCCATACCTGATACTGCTTGGGTAGCCAAGAACCAGAGACTAAATAGCCCAGAGACCTAGGGCAAAACCAAACACTACTGTTCTAAAAAAAAAAAATCAACAGAATGATTCCTAATGCTTATGCTACTATACTCATAGATCAGTGCCTTATCCAGTCATGGCCAGAGAGGCTTCCCTTAGCAGCAGATGAGATCAGATGCAGAGACTCAAAGCCAGACATTGTGTGGAAAGAGAGTATAAATCGGAGGCCTTTATTAAATTCTTCCTATCAGAGATCAGGGAATCCTACAGAAGAAGAGGCGGGAAGACTAAGAGTCAGAGGGGAAAGAGGACACTAGGAGAATGCAGCCCTCTGAATCAACTAAGCAAGGCACATAATGGACTCGCAGAGACTGAAGTAGCAAGCACGGCCTACACAGGTCTGCACTAGGTCCCCTGTGTATATATTAAAGCTATTACCTTAGTATTTTTATGGGACTCCTGACCATTAGAAAGAGTGGGTTTTTGACTCTCATGCCTGCTCTTGGGACTCTTTTCCTTCTGTTGGGTTGCTTGTCTAAGTTTAATGTGAATGTTGTTGCTTCATCTTATTGTATTTTATTTTGTCATGTTTGGTTGTTATCTCTTAGAATCCTGTACTTTTCTAATGAGAGACAGAAAGGGAATGGATCCAGGGGATGGGGGGTGGGGCAGAGACTGGGAGGAATGGAAGGAAGGGAAACTATAATCAGGATATATTGTATGAAAAAAGAATCTGTTTTCAATTAAAAAAAAAAGATTCTGAGCAGAAAACAATACCTCTGCTGTGTTAGCTCTATAACTGTGTTTATTTGTTACCATAATATGACTTAGTCTATTATGAGTCTAGTGGAGATTAATATAAGATATTAATATTTTTTAAAAGGATAACTGAAATTTTCCTGAAATGCATCTACACAGAATAACTCCTCACATTCACTATAGGCATCTTTCCATGAATATCCCTGCTAGAGTAGTCCATGCTCATTACAGAGTCCCTTTCTTTTATTTACTGGCAGAGAATGACTTTAATGAGTTCTCGTGGACTAACAAGCCTTCCTGCCCCTTCTCCTCCCGCCACAGCATTCCAAATGGGACTTGCATATTTATCATTTTCTTCTTTCTTTGTGAAGAAGTCACTATATTTTCTCTTGACACAGTTCAATGTTCTCAATAAATAATGAGTTTCATCTTCTAATGGAAGAAGATGATTTAAAATCTCAGAGAGCTCACCCTCTAAAATCCACTGTATTTCATGCTGGCGTCCAGTCAGTCTCTCAAATGACCTGTGCTACTTCCATACTAAGTGCCCTTTGTAGTAGAAGCATTGTCCACCCCACAGTATAGAAGAAGTACAGGTCTGATCTGAGCAGAGCTTTGTGCAAGCTTGAGCACCTTCTGAAAGCTGCCTGAATTTGCTTTCATTTTGGATTGTGATGTCGTTAACATCATGTGAACTTGAACTCCTTGCCCCTTGTATTTGATGCAATCTGCAACCTCTCAAGTGCATGTGCATACCTTGCCATTTTCTTTCTAATGGTGCTTGAGATTTTTCAGACAGACACAAATCTTATTTCACACCTTATCTCTGCCTCTGATACACACACACACACACACACACATACACACACACACACACACACACACACACACACACGTAACTTAAGAGGAGTACTTTAATGCCTCTTTATTTTTGTTGCCTCATCTATCAAACTAGAATAACAGCACATAATTGCTTAAATTAGTGGTAAAGAGGCCTATGATAACATTGGAAGTAAACTAATATATAGCAGAGGTCAATACACAGTAGATTCTAGATTTCTCGATTATATCTGTTTGAAAACAAATAACCAGTATCTCATTATGTAGTCCAGAATGGCCTCAAACTCTGTCCTGCCTTAATTGCTCAAGTGTTATTATCATAGGTACATGTCACCATGTCCTGTTTTGTTGTTTTTTTAAAAGATAAATGTTCTCCCCAAGAGCCACAGACTAACAAAATCCCAAACACCAGGCTTGAGAAACCCACTTTTGAGTTGTTGATTTACCTAAAAGACTCCCCAAATATTATAGGCCATATATTGCTGTTGCCCTTAGCTGCCTTGAGAGCTGGAATGTAAGTCCCTATTGCTAAATACACAATACTCTCTCAACACAAGACCCAGCATACCTGAGCTGGATCAGGCATGATGGCCTCCTTCCTGAGAGCTACACTTTATGGTACCACAAGGTGCCATGCAGGTTTCCACAGCAGGGAAGCAAACAATAGTCCTACCCAGCTCTGAAGCCTATGAACCACTTCAGTGATCAACATGGACCAGTAAAGCTGCAAAAGTAGCATGCATACTTCGGCAGTAGCCAACAGTTTACCTAAGGACCTAAGGCCTTCTCAACAAGAGGGAACCCTGGCCAAGAAGGTGATACTGAAACATTGACAAGGTAGCAACTGCATCTCTAATGATGCAGAGAATAAATAAGGGAAGAAGCTGGAAATATTGGGGGGAAAATGCCTAGAGGAGGGACTTTGTAGATGTGAAACTCAGATATGAGGGAGAGGCTGCTGCCCAGTTGTACTGTCATGGATAAGTAGGAGCAGTGAGGCTATTCTAGGGACAGGAAGAATTGCACACTGGTGGCACACAGCAATGGTCAATGCATAGTTATCTCTATTTTTTTGTTGTTTTATTTTAGATCCTGGCAGGAGTATTGAGATTCTGGATCTTTGTATGCTCCTCCACCCTTTTTCTGAGAAAAGGTCTCACTAAGTGAATCTGATACTTACCACCAAAGACCTACTGTTAGAGTAACATGGTGGAAACCCAAAAGCCAAATAGAAAAAGAAGTGCTTCTATCTCTTTTGGTCCTTTCTTCTCTAAGAGCAGAGCGTTTGGATGGGCTACCTCACCAAAAGGAAACATGGTTTAGTACTAGCACCAGAAAAATAGCTGAAAAGTATATTTTAACCAACACGGCAAGCCCTTTGTCTTCACTCTTTGCACAACCTAATACACATACTTCAGTTTCAAAAGAGCAGAACTTTATAATTCTTTTCCTAAGAGGCTGCAACTTCCCAAATCAACAAAGCCAGAGAGGAAACGTTGCCATTGGCATTGTGCGCATCTTTGTGACACAGTTATAGTATACGTCTCTGAGTTTCTCAGACACTAGAATTGGATTGTGCTGAGAATTCTGCATAAAGTTTAAAGAAAAGAATCTACTAAACCACAGAAAACATTTTTTTAAATAATTTGCATTTTTTTATTGTTGGTTGACGGATGAAAAATCTTGTTGAACATCTTGAGGGCATTCATCTTTCAAATTTATTTTCAGTTCCTTGACTACACACTATAGCTTTCTTTCTTTTTCTTTTTTAATAATGTTCTTGTGGTTTGTATATCCGTTTTATGGACTTGAAATCTTTTGGGGAACAAATGATTATGTTAATAAATAAAGAACACATAACTTTGCCATGTTTACATATATGCCTTCTGATATAAAACATTGATTTCACTCTTCTCCTATTTTAATATTTTTATTTCTGTTAATATTATGAGGAAAGAAATTATATCGCCTCTATAAGTGACTCAACATACGCAAAGCAATAAATGAAACATGTCATACAAACATACTTAAGGACAGAAACCACATAATTATCTTAATTATGGTAATTATCCAGAAAAGGCATTTGAGAAAATTTAACACACCTTCATGATTAAAATCCCAGAGACATTAGGAATGGATAGAACATCCACCAAAATAATAAAGGCTATGTACAACCAACCTAGATTCACATTATATTAAAAGAAGACAAACTGAGAGCATTTACTCAAATCAGGAACAAGACATGGATGCTTTTTTTTTCCCATCTCTTATTCAATGTAGTGCTCACAGTCTTTGTTACAGCCTAAAAATCTAAAGAATAAAAAATAGAAAAGGAATAAGTAAAACAATCCCTACTTGCAGATGACTCAATTAAGTACTAAAGAAATTGTCTAGAAACTACAAGAAAACTCTTAGACATATTAAACATTTAGAATAAAGTTGAGGGTACAAAATCAGTATGAAATAGTAGCCTTCATATACATCAATGTTGAACTGACAGAAAACAAATTAGGAAAAGTATCTTATTCATGATAGCTTCAAAATATTAAGTGCATAATAATGAACTTAGCTAAATAAACTAAACATATCTACAATGCAAACATTAAAACAATAAAAATGTAAATCAAGAATATATTAGATCATGGAAAGACCTTCCACATACCTATATTGAAAGAAATAATATCATGGACTATATTGCTAAAAGCAATCTACAGGTTCTTTGCAATTCCCATCAAAATTATGATGCCATTCTTCACAGATTAGAAAAACAAAAACAAAACAAACAAACAAACAGTCCAAGAATTCATATGGAACCATGGGAAAGGCTATGAATAGCCAAAGGAATTTTCAGGAGAAAGATCATCACTGTACCTGACCCCAAATTATGCTACAGAATTCTAGTGACAAAGACAGTCTACTAATAGCATAAAAACAGACATGTAAGCCAGTGGAACAGAATTATGACCAAGATATAAACTAACAAAGCTATGAGCACATAAGTTTTGACAAATGTGATGAAAACGTGGTGGAAAAACTACAAGTTATTCAAAAAATGATATTAACTAAACTGGTTATCCACCATAGAGAAATAAAATTACATTCATGTATTTCACTCTGTGCAAAAGTCAACTTGAATGAATTAATGACCTTAAAACTTAAAACTTGAAATGCTGAAACTGCTAGAGGAAGGTATAGGGAATGCTCTTTAAGATATTGGTATAGGCAAAAGCTTTCTAAACAAAACTTCAACAGCACAGGGAATAGCTTCAATAATCAGCGTATGGGACTATATGAAATTATAAGTTTCTGCACAGCTAAAGAAACTATCAGCAGGACAAACAGATGGGGGAGAAAAATCTCTCCTGGCTATACTGCAGGTGTTTCACTTGTTTGTTTTGGGTGAGGGGAGTAATATCCAGAATTCACAAAAAAAAAAAAAAAAACAAATTTTAAAAATTAAACACAAAAACAACTACAACAAAATTGCCAATGGAATGAATAATTCTCAAAAGAAGCACAAATGGCTAATGATCATTTTAAAAAGTGTCCAACATCCCTAATTATCAGGAAAATGCAAATTGAAAGTAATTTTAGATTCCACTTCACCCCAGACAGAATGCCTACTATCAAGAAATCTAACAAAACAAATATTAGATAGAATGTGGGGGGAAAGGAACGACTTACAAATTAGTACAGGTATTATGGAAATCAATATGGAGGTTCTCCCCAAAAGCTAAAAGTAAAACTACAACATACTTTGGCTATACCAGTTCTAGGAATACAGCCACAAATTTTTATATTTTATCACAGAGATCCTTGCTTTTCTAATGTTTAATACTGTTTTGTTCACAATAATAAGAAAGTGAAACTCTGTCCATCAGTAGATAAATGGATACTGAAAACAATGTGATAATGTGCACTATGCAATATTATTCAGAAGTAAAGAAAAATAAAATTATGAAGATTTTGGGAAAAGAGATGAACCTACAAAGTACAATAATAATGGAAGGTGACCCTAACTCAGAAAGCAAAGAATTCATGTTCTCCCTTACATGTGGAACCTAGCCTATAATGTGCATGTATGTGTATATACGTAAAAGGATGTGTGAGTAAAGTATAAAGATATAGTAAGGAGAAAAAGAGAGTGTTATATAGGAGATGAAGAAGGGTGGGTATGGGGTGGAAATGACTGAAGGGATTTGTGAAGAAAAGAATGTGGGGGAGAATACAAGGTGGGAACAGGGGTAGCAGGAAGGTTGGGGAGATGAGGGAATGACAATCACAAAAACACTGTTCAGAAATTTCATAATTGTGTCTAATACATTTATGCTTGTTTTTTAATTAAAAACTAAAACCAGGAAATTGTATCTCTTAAGGTAGATTTTGATTATGTTGTTTTTTTATGTTTTAAACACGTTTTTCCTTTTATTGAAAATAGATTTTTTTCCTCACATACACACAATGATTATGGTTTCCCCTCCATCTATCTATTCCTCCCAGTTCCTCCCCACCTCTTTTCCTGTCTGAATTCTTTCCTATCTGGTCTCTTTTCTGTCTCTTTTTATTAAAATCAAACACGCAATTAACAGCAGGGAATTCCAAGATGGTGGCCAGTCAGTCTGGTCACTGCCCCTATGCCTTACCAATACAGTGGCCTTCGGCTCCTCACTACATAGACACAGAGAAGCTATTCTGTCTCCAACTCCAGCAGAGAAAACTTTGGAATTTAAATGTAGTTAGAAAGACAACAGATCTGGAAAACTGACTGCCAGTGGATAGAAAGAGGAAAGATGGTAGAATACAGCAGGGTATGCAGTGGAGATAGGGAGCTAGACTCAGAGCAGGGAGAGATATGAAAATGCCCTTGGGATTCAGGGACTACTGCCATTCCCCCACTGTCCCTGCTGCAGGCGGAGAGAATCGGAACTGAAAACACAGAGAGGTGGTGAAGAAGCTGGGGGTTCTGCAGGCAGGGGAACAACAGCAAGCACTGCTAAGAAGTGCATGACCGGGCGCGGTGGCAAACATGGGAGTGTACCCAAGGTGGATGAGGGACCAGTCCTAAGGCTACTACCAGACTGGAGCCACTGATCTCATGGCTGTGGGTGCCAGTCATAGGGCACTCCCTGATAGGGTAGGAAAGGGCATAGACAGCAGCACTTGCCATGTAGCAAGACAAACAGAGCTGAAAGCAGGGCAGGCTCCCGCAGCCTGGCGTTTGAGCTGGTCTTTCCCACAGGCACTGCCAAACCACAGGATTGCTCTGAACAGAAATCAGCAAGATACCCCAGCTGAAAAATGTTTAATCTTGTGGGCAGTATCTCCACAAAAGGGACCAGTCTTTGGGCTAACACTAGACCTGCTTGGCAGACCAGAGTTGAGCTTCTGCTCATGTGACTGCTGCTTGTATTGTCCTCTCTGATACTGTGGGGAGGGTCACTGACTGGAACACTCTCCAAAGGCTGCAGGCTTAAAAGCCCTGTAGCAAGATGGTTGGTGCTGAAGACAGGGCAATACCCAGCAGCCTGGAGTTCAAAGGGGCCCTGCCCCCAGAACATGCTGCCAAACCACAGAATAACTGATCCTGAGCAAGAGCAAAATGTCCCATCTTCTGGGCTGATTTTCCACACAAGGGACCAACCTTAGTGCTATCACTAGACCCACTTGACCACTTCACTGCCCACCAGACTGGAGCTGCCAGTCGTGTGGCTGTGGCTGCTGCTCTTGGTGTACTCCCTGATGGGTCAGGGAGGGTAAAGGCTGGGACACTATCTGAAGGCTACAGGCACAAAGGCAGAGATAGCAAGATGGATGGACTGTGCTGAGGTTAGGCAGGCCCCAGCTGCCTGGAGTTCTAGTGGGTCTTGCCGTGGAAGGTGCTGCCAAACCTCAGGAGCACCCTGTTCCTGAGCAACAACAAGAAGTCCCAGCCAAAGAATATTCCATCAGTAAGATTGAGTCTCCTCCTTTTTTGGGGTGGGGGGGCGTTAAAAAGTCTCAAGATGCTCATGTGGAACATGACAATTACAGTTCCCTCTGCATTGCTGAAACTGCCAGAGTTCACCAAGCACTGGGCCCTGGCTTCATGATGCATTAACTCTGGCAGGCAGTTCAGGGTCCTGGGTGATGTCCAGCTGTACCTGAAGTACAAGAGCCAGAGTGATGTTGGGAGCCTACAGGATGCCTGGCTGCCTATAGGATTCCCAGGAACCTTCAGGATGTCCAGGTACATGCAGTATGGCCAGATTCCTGCAGGAGGACTAGGAAACAATAATGTCTGGGTGCCTGAGAGATGGCTGTGTGCCTGCAGTATGTCCAGAAGTCTGTGGGAAGACCAGATGCCTGTATGATGTCCAGGTACCTGTGGGAAGGCCAGCTACCTGCATGATGTCTGGGCATCTGTGGGATTCCCTGGTGTCTGCAACATGTCAGGGCAGCTGTGGGATGTCCATGGGCCTACAGGATACCAGATGATGCATGATGGCTTGGTGTCTGTGGGAGGACAGGGTACCTGTGTGATGTCTGGGTGTTTGCATGATGTCTGGGTATCTGAGGGATGACTGGATGCCTGTGTGATGTCCATGTGCCTGCAGAATGTCTGCATGCCTGTGAGATGTCTGAGTATTTGCAGGTTGGCCCAGTGCCTCCTAGATGCCCATGTGTCTGCAGGGTATCCTGGAACCTGTGGGATGTCCTGGTGCCTGTGGGATGACCGAGTACCTGTAGTATTTCTGGTTGCCTGCAGGATGATTGGTTGCCTGCGGGATGCCCTGATGCTTGTGGGATGCCCTGATGCTTGTGGGGATGTCCAAGTACCCGAAGGATGTCCAGGTATTTGTGGGAAGATCAGAGTCCTGTGTGATGTCTGGGTGTCTGTGTATTGGCCAAGTGCTTGCGTGATGCCTAGGTATCTGCAGGATTCTCGGGTGCCCTTAGGAAGTTCTGGTACCTGCAGGATGTTCGAATACCTGTGGGATGCCCCAGTGTCCACAGAAGGTCCTGAGGCCTGCAGAATGTCCAGGTGATGGTGGGATGTCTTGATGCCTGTGGATATCCAGGTACCTGTGGGAAGCCTTGTTGCCTGTGGAATGTCCTTGTGCCTGCAGGATGTTTATGTGCCTGCAGGAGGCCCTGGTCCTTGCAGGAGGCCCCAGTACCTATAGGATGTCCAGGTGCCTGTACCATGTCTGGGTAGCTGTGAGATTCCCTGATGGCCACAGGAAGTCCTGGCACCTGCAAGATGTCTGGACACTTGTGAGATGCCTTGATGCCTGCAGGACATCCTTTGGGATGTCCTGGCACCTGCAGGATTATTAAAAAACAAAGAGTCTTCTAAGAGATAGTAATAAAATATATGATAAAACAAATAAAACAAAATTAACACTTTGGAATTGGACAAGACAAACAGAAGGAAAAGAACCCCAGAGAAGGCATACAAAACAAGACCCATAGGTTCACAAACTCAGGAACCCCATAAAAACACAAAACTAGAAGCCATGATAGATATACAAAGACCTTGTAAGATAAAAAGAGAGAAGAAAAAAATACATAAATAAAAAGAAAGGAAAGACCCTGGCACAACACTGTGGGACAAGGAACAGCGAAAGATGCTGTTGAGTTGGTTTTGTATTGGCCACCTATCTCCTGCTGACCATTAAAGCCTACCTTTTGTTTTCCAGTTGAGACTCCCTTAGAGGACACCACATTTTCCTTTGTAAGTGGTTGTCAATTGGAGATAGCTTTTGGATTAGGGATGGGCATGGACACATGTGTCCACTTCTTTCAGCTCTAAGGTCCCATCTGGTACAGATCCAAGCAGACCAGATACAAGCTGCCTCAGTCTCTGTGTCTTTATATGTATGTCAGTTTTATTGATTTTGTTGATTTGTTGTCAGATCTTGTGTTCTTGGTGTCCTACATTTCCTCTGGAAATTACACTCTTTCAGCCTCTTCTTCCACAGGGTTCACTGAGCCCTAAGAGGAGGGATTTGATGGAGAGATCTCATTTAGGGCTGAGTGTTCCAAGGTCTTTCATTCTGTGCATAACATCTGCCTGTGAGTGACTGCATTTGTTCCCATCTGCTGCAGGAGGAAGCTTCTCTGATGATGCCTGAGCATGGCACTGATCCATGAATAGAGCAGAGTGCCATTAGGAGTATTTTATTGCTCCTTTTCTTTTTAACAGTAGTGTTTGATTTTATTCTAGGCCCCTGGGCTATATAGGTTATTGGTCAGGCAGACAGTGTCAGGTGTGAGTTCCATATCATGGAGTAGGCCTTAAGATAAATCAGTGACTGTATGGTTACTCCCACAAACTTTGTGCCGCTGTTGCCATAGCGTATTTTGCAGGTAGTACAGCATTGTAGGCAAAGGATTTGTGGCTGGCTTGGTGTTTATGTTTCTCTTTTGAGGGAAAAAGACGTAAAAATATAAAACTCATAAAAAAGCAAGCTCTCATACTCTCTTTTGAGTACCTACCTGTATCAAAGACACTGGAGTGTAGAGGTGAAAGCTCTATGTAGGCACAAGCTTGAAATCTTCGTGTTCAATGATATCTCCATGTACAATGAATTCAAATAATTGTGTAAGTGTTGTCCTCGGCAATAGGGCCTTGCTGTCAGTTTGTTGAGAGCAATCTATAGTCTTGGCAACAACCTAAGTAGTTTGGGGATTTCCATGGGACCCCTTTGGCAAACAATTCAACTAGATGAAACACAATCCCAATACTGGAAGCTTTATTTGGTGACAAAGATAACCAACTGGGACTCTGACTCTTCCAGTATTTGGTGATTTCATTTAGATTGTTTTCATATCGGTTTATATTTTAGTAAATTTCTACTGTATTAGGTTTCCATACTACCCTTAAATGGCCCTTAATTTTAGTTGTCTCTCCCTGTACTTCTTCCCGTGTCCCCCTCCATTTTACCATCTGATTCCAATCTCACCTCTATCCATCCAAAACTGTCTATTCTATATCCCTTTCTTAGAGAAATCTATTTCTCCATCCTAGTTCATTACTCTATACCTAACCTCTCTGGTTCTACATATTTACCTTTGTTATCATTGAGTTAACAGCTAATATCCACATGTAAGTAAATAAATAACTTATTTGTCTTTCTGGGTCTAGGAAACCTTACTCAGGATGATTTTTCCCCTAGTTTAATTCATTTACCCATGAATTTCATGATTTTTTAAAAATGGTTAAGTAATACTCCATTGTATAAATGTACCACATTTTCTTATCTGTACTTCCATTGAGGAACATCTATGTTGTTCCAATTTCTGGCTATTCTGAATAGAGCAGCAATGAACATGTTTGAGCAAGTGTCCCTGTGGGAGGATGAAGCATTCTTTGGTATTTGCCTAAGAGGACTATAGTTGATCTTGATGTAAATTGATTCCCATCTTCCAGAGGAATGGCCACACTGATTTCCATAGTGGCTGTACAAGATTGCAATGGATGCATTTCCCCTGTACTCCACATCCTCACCAATATCAACAGTCACTTATTTTATTGATCTTAACCATTCTGACAGGTGGAAGATGGAATCTCAAAGTGGTTTCAATTCACATTTCCCTGATGACTAAGGACGTTGAACATTTCTTTAAGCTTTTCTCAGCCTTTGTGTTTCTGAAGTTAGTACTCTTTTTAGATCAGTCCTCAATTTTTAAATAGGTTGTTTTCTTGATATCTAGTTTTTAAAGTTCTTTATATAATTTTTGATATTAGTCCTGTACCAGATGTAAAATTGGTAAAAAAAAAAAAAATCTTTCCAATGCTGTAGACTGCTACTTTGTCTGAAGGATGGAGCTTTTTGCCCTGCAGAAGATTTTCGGTTTCATAAGGTTATATTAATTAGTTGTTCCTCTTAGTGCCAATGTTAATTGTGTTCTCTTCAGAAGTTCTTTTCCCATGACCCCAAGGTTATTTTCTCCTTTTTCTTCTGTCTGGTTCACTGTATCTGATTTTATTTTGAATTATTTGATTCATTTGGAATTGAGTTTTGTTCAGGATGAAAAGGATGAAACTATTTGCAGTCTTCTACATGCAGACATCCAGTATGCCCAGCACTATTTGTTGAAGGTGATATCTGTTTTTGAGTGTGTATTTATGGCATCTTTGTAAAATCCAGGTGTTCATACATGTGTGGATTTATGTCTGGGTCTTCAATTTGATTCCATTGATCAATGTGTTTTTTATCAATACCATGCTGTTTTTATTACTATAACTGTAGTAAAACTTGAAATCAGAGCTGATGATACCTCCAACAGTTCTTTGATTAGTCAAGATTGTTTTAGCTATCCTGGGTTTTTTGTGCTGCCTTGTGAAGCAGAAATTGTCCTTTCAAGGTCAATAAAGAATTGTGTTGGAATTATGATAAGGATTGCATTGAATTTGTAGATTACTTTCCATCTTCTGGAACCTTCTTCAATATCTTTCTTCAATGTCTGAAAGTTTTTATCATACAAGTTCTTCACTTGTTTTGCTAGAGTTACCCAAGATATTTTATATTATTTGAAGCTATTGTGAAAGGTGTTGTTTCCATGATTTCTTTCTTGGTTCATTTGTTATTTATATATAGGATGATGATTGAATCATGTGAGTTAATTTTGTATGAAGGTGCTTTGCAGAAAGTGTAAGAGTTTCCTTGTGGAATTTCTTGGGTCACTTATGTATGCTATCATATCATCTGCAAATGATGATACCTTTTCTTCCTTTTCAATTTGTATCCCCTTCAATTCTAGCTAAGACTTCAAGTACTGTATTGAACAGGTATGGACAACCTTATCCTATACCTGGTTTTCATGTAATTACTTTGAGTTTCTTTCATTTATGTGGATATTAGTTATTAGCTTGATATAAACTGCCTTTATTATGTTGAGGTATGTCCCCTATATCCTTAATCTCCTGGACTTTTATCATGAAGGAGTGTTTGATTTTTGTCAAAGGCTTTCTTTGCACTAATGAGAGGATTATGTGTATTTTTTCCAGTTTATATGGTAAATTACCTAGTTGATCATGGTGAATGATTTTTTTGATGTGTTCTTGGATTTAATTCGCAAGTATTTTATTGAGAGTTTTTGCATCTATGTTCATAAGGAAAACTGGTCTCTAATTCTCTCTTTCCGTTGTGTCTTTACATGTTTTGGATGTCAGAGTAACTGTGGCATCAGAAAACAAATTGGGCAGTGTTCCTTATGTTTCTGTTTTGGGAAATAACTTGAGTTTTGATACTAACTCTTCTTTTAAAAGTCTGGTAGTTAAAACCATTTGGCCTTGAACTTCTTTTGGTTGGTTGAATTTCATTACTACTTCTATTTCATTAGGGGTTACAGGTCTCTTTCAATTGTTTATCCAGTCTTGATTTAACTTTGGTAGGTGGTATGTTCAGTTTCCATGAATGTGTAAGCTTTCTGTTGTAGATATCCAGCTTTAATTCATGGTGGTCAGATGGGATGCAGGGTGTCATTTCAATTTTTAGTGTCTGTTGAGACTTGTTTTGTGGCTGAGTATGTTATCATATTTGGAGAAGTTCCATGAGGTGCTGAGAAGATGGTCTATTCTTTTGTGTTTAGATGAAATGTTCTGTAAATATCTGTTAGGTCCATGTGGTTATAGCATCACTTAACTCAAACACTTCTCTGTTTAGGATTTTTATTTTTGATGACTGTCAATTGGTGAGAATAGGGTATTGAAATCTCCCACTATCAATGTGTGAGGATTAATATATGATTTAAACTGAAGTAGTGTTTCTTTTATAAACTCATGTACCCTATTTTTGTTTGGTGCAATGTTTTCTTGATGGATTTTCCTTTGATGGGTCTTTCCTTATCTCTTCTGATTAGTTTTGGTTTGAAGTCCATTTTGTGAGATATTAAATTGCTATACCAGCTTGCTTCTTACCAAGTCCATTTATACCAGTCCATTTGCTTAGAATATCTTTTCCTATCCATTTACCTTGTCTATACTTGTCTATATATACTTAAGATGTGTTTGTTTGATATAGCAGAAAGATGGATCCTGTTTTTACATCCATTCAGTTAGTCTGTGTATCTGCAACTTTTTATCTGGAATTGAAACCATTAATGTTGAGAAATTCCAATGTGTAATGGCTGTTGATTCCTGTTATTTTGTTGTTGTTATTGTTTGTGGTGGTGGTGGTGGTGGTAGTGGTGGTGGTGGTGGTGTGTAATTTCCCTCTTTTAATTTCCTGGTCTGTTACTGTTATCTTGGGTATGATTAACTGCCTCAGGTTAAAGTTTTCCTTCTAGTGTCTTTTGTAAGACTGGATTGTATATAGAAATTCATTAAATTTGGTTTTATGATGAAGTGTATTTTTTTTCTCCATCTATGGTGACTGAAAGTTTTGCTGGGTATAGTCATATGGGCTGCTATCTGCAGAGCATGTGTCCAGGATCTTCTGGCTTTTAGTCTCCTTTGAGAGTTCAGGTATAATTAGAGGAGATCTGACTTTATTTGGTATTTTTCTTTTCCTTCTTGCAGCTTTTAATATTCTTTCACCATTCTGCATGTTTAATATTTTGATGTATTTTGTTTTTAGTCCAGTCTGTTTAGTATTCTGTATGCATCTTTTACCTTTATGAGCATCTCTTTCTTTAGCTTTGAGTAATTTTCTTCTATAATTTTGTTGGAAATATTTTTGCACCTTTGACCTGGATTTCTTCTCCTTCATATATCCCTGTTATTCTTAGATTAGGCTTTTCATAGAGTCATAGGTTTCCTGGATGCTCTGGAAGAGTAATATTTTAGATTTCACATTTTCTTTCACTGAGGTACCTATATCTTCTATTGTGACTTCAGTGCCTAAGATCCTCTCTTCCATTTCTTGTATTCTGTCAGTAAGGCTTGCCTCTGAGGTTTCTGTTCAAGTTCCTAGATTTATATTTCCAGGTTTCCTGCAGTTTAAGTATTTTTATTGATTTTATTTCCACGTTCAGGTCTTAAATGGATGTATTCATTTATTTTCATTGGTTGTTTGTGTTTTCATAGATTTCTTTAAAAGATTTACTCATTTCCTCTATAAGAACCTCTAGCATATTGATTAAACCTATGTCGCAGTACTCAAGACCTGCTATAGTAGGGTTGCTGGGCTCTAGTGAAGAATACCAGTCCTGGACACTGTTTACAGTGTTTTGACTCTTATGTCTAGACATCTGGGTTCGAAAAGATAGTAATTCTAGGTGCGGATATATGGTATTGCCTTTAGTAGGTGGATGTTGTGTTTCTTTGTTTCTGTTGCCCTCTTTGAGTCTTAGGAAATTATGGTGGCTGTGTGTTCCTAGCAGTAAATTATCTGGGATCATGAAAAGTGTAGCTTTTGGGAGGTTCCAGGTAAAATATGTTTCTAGGTATTGAGAGCTGACACTTAGGAATGGGGATGGGCTATGGGGTGCTGAGAGGTCCATATGAAGCCTGAAAGGAGGGTGTTCCTTCAGAATTCCTTCAACCCCTGGGAATGGGAGCAGAGAGTAAAGGGAGGCCACAGCAGACGGTGGGGTGCTACAAAGCTGGGGATGAGACTGGAGGATTAGACTTGGAGGAATGGAGACAGATGTGAGTATCTGAAATTACTTTTCTTGATTTCATGGTAAGAGTGGCCTCTGGGTTCACAGAGAGTGTCTGTTGGTGTTGGAGACAATGAGTTGGGAGGAAAGAAGTTTGGAAGGGAAGATTTGTGTGGTCCTCTGGGGATGGGGGCACATGGGAAAGGGAAGCTGAAGTAAATAGTGTTCTACAGACCTAGGGGTAAGACTTGGGGGATTGGATTTGGAGGAGCTGAGGGAGAGGTGAAGATCTGTAGTCAGCCTACCTGATTCCCTGATTAGAGTCAAGTTGGATATTGTAATATAAAATCCATTTACTTATTTCCTTCTAGGTTCCTCATTTTATATTCTACCTATTCTTATTCTGTAATACCCAGAGAATTTTCCCCACAATTTTATTAGTTTTTTTATCATATAACCACTGAAACGTTCCACCTAAACTTGGTCTTTTAATATTTTTCCTTCCGTTTTTACTCCTAGATTTAGATCTTGCACTTATCAAAGCTGTTGAAATTTCTCAAGAGGTGATTGCTAATATCAGTAGGAGGGTGTAGACTAGATTAGGCATCATCAATCAGGTATTCAGTTTGTACTAAAAATTGTCAACAGGCTGCTGACAGACATGCTAACTATTCAGATGTTGTTTCCTAAGTGCTGTGTCTATCAATGGGTAGCATTTTACCAGACAAGGGGAAGCCTGCATATGACTATGTTGCTTCATCTTTTAGAGTGATAACACAGCAACAGCTTTTGTTAGTTTGCTAAATCCTGAAACAGATTGAATTCTTGGCAAGATAGGAGGAAAGCACTTTCACGGCTCTGCTTGTTGTGGCACACCCTGTGTTGGATATGCTACTAGAAAGAGACCTGTGAGCTAGGCTGTCCACACTGTGAGCAACACATCACCGAGCCTGAGGCTTCCTTTTACCAATCTTACATGGCAAGATGAAGATAGTAGAAAAGTGGGTCATTAAACAGAGCCCAATCATTGTTTTGTTTTGTTTTTCTAAATGGAAAACATAGAAGCAAGCAAAATAAAAATGCATAAATAGAAAATAAGGCAGGTAGAGGAGTGGGGATGGATATGGGAGAAGTAAGAGGAGGAGGAGGTGAATATGTTTTAAATTCTTTGTATGAAACTGTCAAAGAACTGATGAAAACAAACTGACATGTCATAAATGTGTTACCATTGAAGATGAGGGGATTTACAACAAAGTCATCCAAAAAATTGTCTGTTTTCACTTTATGCCTAGATGTTGGCACAGATGAGACAAAGACTCTTCTTCGGAGTTCACCCCATGGACACGTGAGCTGAGATGGTTTGACTTCCCTTTCAGCAACTCATTTGAAAATCTTGGATGGCCACACTGGGTTCATTTATAACACTGAACACTTAGGTTCATCACCTATCTTACTATGGCAGGCAGGATTAATCTTATAGATATTACCAATGCTAGAAAATAACTGCAAATTATTTTCTTACAAAGATTTATGACCCATAATTTGGAAACCAAATGTATGAAGCTGGCTTTATGGCATAGAAAATTCCAGACTTAAATTGGCATCAGGATCCTTTTCCTTTGTTTCTTTCTGGAATCTTCTAGCTCTCAATAAGCTTGGATTTCAAGAAGTCTCCCTCAGCAAAGGAGATTCTTCCAGTTTCTGGTTTGTGGGAGCCGTTCAGGTTTTAATAACAAAAGGATATAAGCTGTCTGCAAGTGACCAAATCCTCTAAACTAGAAAAGATAGGTCTGTGGAATAGATAAACTATCTCAGAAGAAGCTGTATGAGCTTACAAAAATAACTCATTCACGGATAAAAAGAAAGAAACTATGATTGTATCTCCAAAAGAAGACCAAGCAGTACCTGTAATTGAATATGCTAGAAATTTGTGACAGAATATCTTGAGGAGCCAAGAGTTGATTCTGCTTCTGGGATGATAGAGGGAGTCCCAAGAAGGACTTTTTTCCCACTGTATAGTATCTTTCAATTCTCTGCAAAATGCAAAAATCAACAGGAGAGTGTTCCAGTCTTTATGAGACCATATGCATTCAACTTAGTTTGTTCTGTGGGCCATGTTTTCCTGGTGACCATAACCCCTCTGATTCCTATAATCCTTTCTCCCCACTTTCTGTGGGGTTCCCTGAGCCCCAAGGGAAGAGGTCTAATGGAGATCTCCAATTTAGGCTTTCTCTCCACCTAATGCTTGACAGTATCTTGTTCTTCCTTGAACCCTCACGAATAAAAATACTTTTATAGATTACATATGAAAATAGGTATGCATCTATAACTTTAGGCTAATTGAAATCCAATACAAGGGTACATTGCACATTCATAATTATATATATAAGATATCCTATGAAAAGTCATCCCTAGGAAGCAAGGTTTAGATTTCAATGGGAAGGAACATGAAGGAACACTGTGGGGAGAGAGTGGTAATATTCCAAACTGCAGCAGAGGTCTGGGTTACAGAGAGGTGTCCATTTCCCAATACTTGAAACATACACAGATACACAGATAATATTTGTGTATTTTATCATATATAAACTCTAGAGTAAATATGTTAAATTCTGGGTGATTACATATGTTGACCTACTTATAAAAAGTACATTACTTTCTGTCATTTAATTTAAAAATGAATAAACAGTAAGGAAGATCTGTAAATGACTATAGGGATAGATTAATATGATAAAGCAAGCAGAGTAAAAAGCTAATGATGAGTTTAGGTTGTAGATATCTGTATATATGAATATAAGAATACATCATACATTACAAGTAAGACTGAAAAATACCTCAACTTTGCATTATTGTGAAATTTCTTCTAATAATTTTTAAGAAAGAAGCCATAGGAGTAGAAGTTAGAATCTTGGATTTGGAAGCAAGTATGACTATAGAGGAAAGATGTATGTCCATCAAGAAAGTGGTGCCTGGAAACTTTTTGATGCACCTACATCTCTCTTCCCTCTCCCTATCAGAGTTTCTGAATCCTGGGTTCTGTCATGCAATCTCTGTTGACAATAAGGGTACTCCTGCTAAGGATTTAATGGCTAGTGATAGTAAAATGCAAATAAGCCTTTCCAGCATGTACATTTGACAATCCCCAGTGCTTTTCTCCAAAGAAGATATGAAGAAGGCCGGAAATGGATGTTATGTGTTCTAACTTACTCTCCTGCATAGACACATGAGAAACCTACTGGCAATTTGTAACCCCTACAGGAGGGTGTAATTGGCATACCCAAAACATGTGTGTCCTATTTACTGCAAGTCTATGCTCCCTTATATTCATCTGTATCTGTTAATGGCAGCAGCCTTCCTCCCCCACCCTCTCCTGCATCCTTGAACAGAGACATCATTGTAGCAGTACTCTACAATCTTTTACCTTCAATTTAGAGAAGGAGAAAGGAAAAATAGAAATCTTCACCACTTTTCAAGCGGCCGTAATACAGAAAGAGAGAAAGATAGAAATCTTTACAGCCTCTTTTTAGGCTGTCCTAAGCTCGAATCTCTCCAACCTGTGTTACCACACTAACTAATGACAGCAACCCAACCAATGAACCACCAACCAACACGCATGCACACTGACTCTTGGGGCTTCAGAACTTTTATGCCCTAAGCCAAAAGTTCCCATCAACCCATGCGGCATGCAATCTCAAAGATAAGCTACAGGTGCCAGAATGACTGCACCCAACCAAATTATAGCCACCTGCATCAAGCATTCCAAATTCAACTATACCACAGCTGGGGTGGGAACATGAACCTCTAGTGACTAGTCAGTTAAACCAAAAGGTTTTTCTTAACATAAAAATTCCAAGTGTTCCTCTACACATGATAACTGCTATCTAAATTATTTCATATTTCACTCACATCCTAATTTTCTTTCTCATCTAGGTTCTTTTCTCTTTCAATCATTTAAATATCTTTAGTTCACTAATTTCTGGGATGTTTATGCTAAAATATCTGAGTTATAAAGCAATATAGTGCTTATTTGACTTTGTTAGATGTTTTATAAATTTTGCTACTCCATTTTTAGCACGGATGTATTCTGATTGTTAAAATTCCTTGATATATTGTTCATTACAAGCATAATTGCTTTAATATATTTTCTCTAAGATTTTTCAAATAATATTAAAATTGTCATCATGGCTTTTTTGTATAATTTTGTCACATCTCCATATAGAAATACGTTTATATTTCTTTTCAAACTGTGTTCATTCAAGTACTTCCAATAAGTAATATGTTATATTCTGTGTTTATATTTAATACAGGAGTTTGAATCTTATTTGCATTGATATTAAATTCCAAAGTTCCAATCAGCAATACATTTTGCTAATTTCTTTAATCAAAACATTGGTTCTCACACTTTATTAGATACTCTTAAACTAATTTTAAAAGAACATTATTTTCAAGAGTATTTCTTTTTTGACAATAGCATGTAATAGTTAGGAAGGTCTATGGGACCCATTTGGCCAACCATTCACAAAGATGTAACTCATTTCTGGTTGGGGCTGGGGCATTACTTAGTAGCATAATACTAAGTACTAGTTGAGGCATTGTCTCCTCCAGTATTTGTTAACTGCATTTAAATTTCAGAGATAAGTGCATAAATACATAGATAAGTGTATCTATGTATAGATTTTAGGAAGCTTCTGTTGTAGTAGGGATCTATATGGTTTTTCAAAAGGCCTTTAGTGTTAGCTATCCTTCCCAATATTCTTTCCTCTACCCTGGCTTTTCAATCTCACTCTGCATTTTATCCCCCTATAACATAATTTTCCCTTTATCTTTTTATAACACTATATTGTATTCCCCCTTCCTGGAGGATTTAATCCTCCCCCTGGACCCTTAATAGCTACCTGAGCTCTGTGGATATTCTAAATGAAACATACCTATTAAAAGCTTAAAAGCTAAGAGAAAAACATGCAATGTTTGTCGTTCTAGAATCTTGTCTACCTCATTCAAGATTATCTTATTTATTTATCTTATTTACCAAGCTTATCTATTAACCTATTAATTTCATAACTTCATTTTTCTTAAAGGCTGAATGATGGTGTAAATGTACTACATTTTCATTATCTGTTTATCAGTTGATGAACATCTAGGTTGTTTCCAATTTCTAGCTATTGTGAATAAAGCAGCAGTAACATGGATGAGCAGGTGTCTCTAGTAACAGTACAGCACATGCTCAGGAATAGTCTGCTAACACAAAATGGACTCCATGTGAGTTTGTGTTTGTGTGTGTGTGTGTGTGTGTGTGTGTACATGTATGACTTTTTGGTTTGGTTTAGTTTAAGAAAGAGAAAGAATATAAAGTTTAGTAGGTCAAGAGCACTGGGAGGAGTTGGAGAAAGGGACAGAAAATGACTAAAATATATTTATTGTTTAAAACATTATACAATAAATTTGTAAGTAATTTTTTTTATTTTATGTGTATGAGTGTTTGCCTACATGTATCTATGTGGACCGCATGTGTACCTGGTGTCTGTGGAGGTCAGAAGAGGGCATTGATCTTCTAGAACTGTAGTTACAGATAGTCATGAACCCTCATATGGGTGCTAGAAATCCAACTCACATCCTCTGTAAGAGAAGCAGGTGTTCTTAACTCCTGACCCTTTCACACAGACCTGAGAATATTTTCCAAAGTTGTTTTGTGATAAACTGCCTAACGATATCCCTGTTTCGCTGTTGGATTTTAATGCTGGTTTAACTAGATATAAAACTCCAGATTAATGCTAGTCTTTTTAAAGGTGTAAAATTATACAGTTTGCTTTTGTCTTTCCCTTAAAATTTTCATGTCAGTCTGCTTGATCCTTGATTTTATAAAGTACATTGTTATTATTGATCAGTATTTGATGTTTTTCTTTGCTGTATGTTTCTCTCCTGGTACTTCAATTATAGGGATATTTCAAGTTCAAATTCTTTCTCTTAATTATACTTTTAATCTTTTTATTCTGAAGGATTTTTTTCCAAGATGATTTCTGTTTGTTCTTTGAGATTTTCATGCAATATATTTTGATGATATTCACCTTCTTCCCCCATTTCCTTCTAGATTTACCCTTCCATACTTACCCATATTTACATACATTCTTGTTCCTAACCAGTAAGTCCAATTTGTGCTGCTCATATTCTCTTCAATATGCTATCTACTGAGGCATACCCCTAATCTCTTAAAGAAAACTGACTCTCCTCCAAGTAGCTATCAATTGCCAGTAGCACCTTAGTTAGGGGTGGGACTTTAGGCCTACCTCCCCCGCCACCCTAGGATCTGGCCTTTCTTAAGCATATCCAGTTTTGTGTGTGCTGTTACAAATGCCGTGAGTTCACATATACAATTTCCCTGTTGAATCTGGAAAACGCTGTGTACATTACCTTTGACTTTTAGAATTTCACCCTCTCAAACTGGGCAGTGGTGGTACATGCCTTTAATCCCATCACTCAAGAAACAGAGGCAGGTGGATCTCCATGAGTTTGAGGCCAGCATGGTCTATGGAGTGAGTTCCAGGACAGCCAGGGTTACAACAGAGAAACCCTGTCTTAATAATAATTAATAATAATAATAATAATAATAATAATAAAAGTTATTATTTTGACTCCCAAGTCTTGGGAATAGGGGGTGTGATATGGAGAGCCCACTGAGTACTAAATATTCCATAGTCTCTCATTCTTTGTACCTTGTGTCTCTTTCAATTTCCATCTGTTGAAACAAACAAACAAACAAACAAACAAGCTTCTTTAATGAGATTTGCATTAAGAGATACATTAGTCTATGGGTATAACAAGAAATCATTAGGTTTTGACTAATATTATATCCATCAGAATAACAGTAGTCAATTCTCTCCCTAGGGCTTATTACCTGTCCAGCCATAAAATCTTGGCCCAGATCACAGTGTCAGGTGTGGGTTTCATCCTGTGAAGTAGACTTTAATATAATCAGAAGGTGGTTGGTTACTCCCATGGTATTCATACCACTATTGCACAAACAGGCATGTTTACCAAACCTGTCATTTGCTGATCACAAGGTTCACACTTAGATAAACTTGATTATTTTTTTCCCTCTGGTAGTATACATAGCTCCTCTCAACACTATTAAAGTCAGTCAGTGTAGGGATGAAGCTTCCAGATCAGTAACATATTTGTATTTCTCTACCTTTCATTCCTAATTTCAACTGCATTTTTTTTTTACCATATCTCTAATTGATTCTATATTTTTGTTGTTGTTGCTGCTATTTTGTTTTTCAGGCTTTTTTAAAGACTCATTATGTAGCTCTGATTGTTCTGAAACTCACTCAGAGTTGTAGACTTAGACTGGCCTCAACCTCACAGAAATCCACCCATCACCCAAGTGCTGGGACTAAAAATGTGTGCCTCTATGCTTGTCCATGCTTCTTAGAAAATTTAACACCTTTTAACTTTAAAAACACATTTTATTGATTAATTTCATTCTTTGACAACTTCGAACATGTCTAGAATGTATCCTGATTACCTCAGTACGTTCTCCTATCTCTCTTTTAGTCCCAACACCACACCACACCTCACTCAGTCTCTTTCCAAGGTTCATGTCTTTTTGGTTTGTTTTTACGAATTTAGTTCAACAAGGGGCATCTGTGTAGGTGTTGGATTGGAGCTATCCATTTTAAGTTATTCTTCTTCTTAGAATATTATGTTTTAAATTTAGGTGCATCTCCTTCTACCCTTCAATTGTCTTTCTTTTGTAGTTATCATGCCCTGAATACCTTGTCGGTTTTTCTTTGTTAACATAATTTCCTTGAGTATTTTATTTACCCCTAATGGTAACGTGGCTTTGGAAGAAATGGCAAGTGTCTACATGCCAACCTGTGCTTAGGGAGTCTTCACACATGTGTGTGCTTTGTGTGTGTGGGTGGGTATGATGCTGTGGGAATACACAATTAGGACCGGAAAGCCTTTAGAATTCTTGCCTACCTTAGCTCTGCCCTGGGTTAAGAATTGTTAGATATAATTACTTATCATTTAATGTGTTCAAGAAGGAGGAAACACTGACTGAGAGTGTAATAGGCCTACTGAATTTGTGGGTAGCTGCCCTCTATCTCAGAAGCTTGAGCACCACACTTAAATTTCCATCACCTTCCACCAGAGGCTGGCCTGTTGCACTTTTTCTGCCTTATAATTTAATAATACTCCCAAGGTAGTATTAGGAAGAGCAAACAACCAGTGAAAATTTGCTCTCTGCTCCATATCCAAATGCATGGGTTGGTTACCTAAAATATAGATGAGGACCCAGCACATTTGTCCCCAGTGTAGCTCTGTTTCTGATTTAAAATTTTCTCCCTCTCTCTCTGTTTTTTTTTCCACTGAAACACTTTCAGGTGTGGGTATGGAGAAACAACCAGCAACAAATTTTCAGTGGCAACTTTCCACCTATACAACATGTATGTGGTCTTGCATCTCCCTGGTCTTCTCCCTATAAATCTCCTTCAGCAATACTTCAGAACAAGGGCTTGGTCTTCCCAGGCAAGGTAAAGATCATCAAGTTGTAAGCTCTTTTCCCCAAGTCTTTCTGACCTTTTAACTTCATCTAAATCAGATAAAGGGATAGCTCAGCAATTCCTGCACTTTATTGTCTGTACACTACAAACACACCCTGCACGGAACATCCTGTCCATTCTCCTGTGGAAACCCCACACATTATTCTTTCCTATTTTAAGAGACTAATGTTTCCTCCTTGAAGTTCTGAGTGTAGGAGGAAGGACCAGGGCTTAGCGTGGGGGACTTCAACACGGGACCCTTGCTTTTGTTTCTCCCTTTGTGCATGGGTAATTTTTCATTTCTTGCTGAAGTTGTGCCTAAACTTGTAAAATATGTAAGCTTTTATATGAATGTCCTACAATAAAGATTTTATGAAATGGGGACTACTAAAAATTTTAAAAAGAATATTGAGAAGTTATTTATCTACATCTGAGTCCCCTCTCTTCTCTAAGGCTATGGATTTTGTTTCAACTCTTTTCCAAAGCCTAGTAGAATTTATCTTTTTTATACCAACCCATGGCATCTTCTTAGTAGTAGCTTTTTAGAGCATGTATCTCACTTAATCTTATCTGTAAGCTTAGATAGAAATTTAAATTCTGTTTACTTTTTTTTGTTGATTGGTTGATTGAGATGAGATCTCACTATGTAGCACCAGGCTGGCCATAAATTTGTGATCCTCCTGCCTCACCCTCCGCTGTGCTAGGAACGTGGGCTTATACCACCATACCTGGCTGATTTCTTCCTTTCTCTTGGAAAATGTATTACTAAGCTGAGAAATTTGTGTCTATTGCCTATTTGTTATCAGTGTATAATTTGCACTACCATCTACATGCATGCATTGAAAAAGACATGCACTTTTAAAAACTCTCTTTCAAATTTTAGCTGCTTGTTGTTTTGATGTCGTTCTCCATAAAGGAATGTGGAGTGGTCCTTAAAGGAATTAACAAAATCATAATGGGATGTTATTCTGGCTCTGTCTTGGAGATATGATAAGAAGGTCAGATTTTGAAGAAGTAACCTGAATGTGCCCACCAGCCATGGGTTGAAAGTAAAGATCATTTGTTTCCATCCTCTAAGATCAATGTGCCATGGGCTTTTTGTTTTCCATGCTACTCTAATGTATTAGAGCAAACAGCATGGCACCAAACTGCAGAACTTTATTCTTTCACAGTTCTCTAAGCTAGAAGTCCTAAATCTGGAGATTCTGGGAAGGGAATCTATTTCATGTTTGTTTATTAGCTTAGTGGCTATTGATAATCCTTAGAATGCCTGTGGCTTTAAGCTGTATCACTCCCATTATCTTGACATTGCCATCTGTTCTTCTAGCCCTGTCTTCTTGTCACTTATCTCTCTTCTAGAAACATTTGTTATTATATTTAGGTCCCCCTGGGTAATCTATGATGATTCTATCTCAAAAATTTTAACTTAGCTATCTTGACAAAGACCCTTTTTCCAAATTAGGAAACATTTACAGGTTCTCTAGGAAGTTGAACATAGACTTATCTTTTGGAAGATTCATCTTTCAACCTATAAAGATGCCAAATAGAGAATAATTTGAATTTAAGAGTCATTGCGACAAAATTATGTGTATAACTTACTGTTATTCTACATCACTTTTTGTATTTAGAAAAACATTGATAAATGTTTATAATTCTTTGATTGAATGCTCTTTGTAAGTATTGTGAAAAAGATCAAATTTGACTTGACTCAATCACAGAAATCCTTAAAAAGTCCCAATGAATACAGCTACCAGAAAACTTAATACTTAGTCCTGGTAGCTTAGCCTGCTGGTGGTTTATGTTTGGCTGAGCAGAGGCCAGAAGACAGCCAAGTCTTCATTCTGGGTTCTGAGAGAATAATTTATTTCCCTTGCGTCTACTGTAAAACATTACCTTCCCGTGGTTGGTGAAAGGATCTTTTCTGATAAAGCTTCAGTGAAGAATGACAGATTATGTCCTTTTGAAAACATCCACCTGCAAAAGACCATAAATTTTTAAAATCAAAACAATAAGAGCTCAGTTTTAACCCATGGGTTTCCCATAAAGAAACAGTGGCTAGGATATGAGAAGAGCAGCCATTCTTCAAATTTTCATCTTCTGGTCTCCCAGATTAGCTGACATTCACTCAGAGCTGCAGGGAAGCCCAGTGATTAGGATAGATAACATTGAAGAAATTGTCTGAATGACATTCTCAATGGCCTTCCAAGAGACACTTGACCTGCTCTGTGTCTCAATTATTGGCAAATTGGGGACAGTGGTAACAACACTTGCTTACCCTATGGGGGATGTTGTAAGAGCCAATTAACTGTGGGCAGTGTCACTGGAGAGTGAAGGATGGGCACCATTATGTAGTTACAAAGCATTATCACTGTAGTGTTGGTGGTGAACGGAAAGTGGAGGCTTAGGGGGAAATTCATGAGTCTACCTTGCAGCAGCTTCCTGACGAATTGCCAATAAAGCTTTCCTAATTTATCTCATTCTGCCAGTGTGCTGACTTGTCCCTAATAGTCTCTGCAGAAGACAGAAGGAGCAAAGAAGCCGAGTCAAATACAGAACATTGACACTGTGAAAGCAGATACTACTGAGGTTTCCACTGAAGCCAAATTTTAACTATCCTTTTAATTTATACTTAGAGTATAGACTACAGAGGGTGTGTAAAGGGGTTTAACGTGAAGTTGGCGAGAAAGGGATACATTTTGAAAAGGCTTTTTACCAGAGAACAAGAAAGCTAAGGTTTTTACTAGTGACTTGTAGGATTTAAAGGTTGGTGTTCATTACCTTGACAGCCCCTGGTGAGATATGGGACTGCTCAAATGGGGCTGATGGTTCGAGATTCTGGCATTGTGTAAAGTCTATTTGAGATATGCAAGAAGAACTGCTTTAAGATGTCAAACTATGGGCCAGTGAGGTGGCTCAGCGGGTAAAGCACTTACCACCGTGCTGAAGGGCCAAGTTTGATCCTCATGGTAGAAGGAGAGAACTACTGAGGTTGTCCTTTGACCTCCTCACATGTCATGTGGCATGTACGCACATACACAGACGTGTGTGCATGCACAGAAACATTCACAATAAGTAAATAAATAGAATAAAAATTTGAAAATTGAAATAAAAATATAATCACATATGGAGCTGCAAGGTTGGTGGTTTGCCGGAACAGCCTGGAAAAATGAAAAATTGTCTCTAAGTCCAAGACAATCTGCCAAACCCCACCTGGGGAAAGTGGCACTGAGCCAGCCTTGATGTGTTTATTACCAGCTCCTTAGGGTGAGAAAAAGAGAAAGGAAAAAATAATAGACTTTCATAAGAAAATGAGAAAAAAATCTTTAAACACTGAAATAACCTAGACTACTGGGAAAAAAAGATATATGCTCCACAGGAATTTGATTCTTCTAGTTGACCAGGAAGGAGGTTTGAAGATTAAAGTGAAATCCTTATAACTGGAATAGCTTAGAGCACTAAAATATGTTGAAGATAATTGACAATGAAGCAATCATTTAAGCATAGGAGGAGAGGGACACTAAGGGTGAGAAGGAATATTTATTATTACTTGACTCTCCTTAATTCCTTTTTCCATATAACCACTCTCAGTACATACTCTTATTATAGATGGACACCATATTAAATGGTTTAGATATATTGTGGAACTTATATATTTGTGAAAGGCCATTGGCTCATGAGCATTTTAGAACAGCCCTTTGGAGGAGTGTTGACTGATTATGCTTTTGAACAATACTAGAGTCTCCCATAAGAGAGATCACCTACATTCCTTATTATTGTATTGTACTATATTCCTTATTATTATCTTCATACCTAATATAGTTCCTGACCATAGACTGCAACAATGATAACTATAGCTAGAGTAGGATATGTATAGATTTTTGGGTTCAGTTTGGGTTCCTGGTGCAAACCATCTTACCGAATTTCTGAGAGTCTCTAACTGCTCAGTTGCCTACTGTTCTTTGCTCTGTGTTCATAGACAAAGTTTCTGTATGATTGCTGGTTTTCTATTGGTTTTAGTCAGTTTTATCAGGAGGCAAAATTTATATTCAACATAATGTTCTAAATTTCCTCATGCAGTTTAATGAGGTTTGAGATCCGTGGCTATACCAGGACAATAAAATTAAAGATTGTTAACAGTTGTTAGTGCTTTCTACGTGCCTTTCTGTAGACTTACTTTTTGCTAATCATGTCCCAAACACTGAACTATTTTCTGTGTCTAAAGTTTTGTTTCTTACAAATAGAATTGCATAGTATTCTTGAGTTATATCTAAATATTATATGTTTTAGATTTATCCATGTTGAAAGCTTCTCAGTTTGATGTAGTGAAATCTCTTCACTTCTGCTTTTGTCAACTATGCTCATAATGGCGTATTTCTTCTCAAAATAATCATTGCCAAGACTAGCATCCAGGAGTTTTCCCCTTATATTTTCTTCTTCTGGGGGTTTTAAGGGTTTTAGGTATTATGGATAGGTCTTTCATCCCCTTTAAGTTGCTTTTTGTACATGTTGTAAAAATAGGGATCAAATTCAGTACATTTATTGTGGATATACAATTTTTCTAAGCAACATGTATTAAACAGTCTATTCTTCCCCACAGGGTATTCTTGGCACTTTTGGTAAAATGATTAACTGGCTGTTGGCTTCCTTCTAGACTATGCTTTGTTCTCCTAGTCTATGTGTCTGTTTTCATGCCAGTGCCATATGTCTCGATGCACTATGGCTTGGTAATAGAATTTGGAGTCAGGAAGCTTCCTTCTTGCACAAAATGAAATTGACTGTTCTTTGTCTTGATGGTTTCTTACAGACTTGAAGTCTTAGGTGTTTGTACTGTTGTTGTTGTTTTAGGATTGTGAAAGTGTCACTGGAATTTTGAACGTGTTGCACTGGATCTGTAGATTTCTTTGATTTGGACTGTCCAGCAGTGATTTTCATTGCAGAAATGATTATTGTTCTTATCTCTTTTTCAAAGAGCACATAAAATCAGCAAAAGTTTAGAGAGCTGGATATTATTGTTTAACTACTGTTTTGTCGCAGATCATCTAGCTAGTTAGGCATCTTTCAGAACAGTGTTTTCGGTCTAGAGCAATACTCATAAGTCATGCACTACTGAGGTAAGTCATTAGTTTCTTCTCTGAGCCTGGGTGCTCTCTCAACCACTCATCTGTGCCATTAATTATTTGGGGTGGGTGAAAAAGCTTTGTAGCAGCATCCTGCATGCCCAAGAAAGCCTGTGTTCACTCAAGGAATCCTCACTTTTCCTTGTGGGAAACTAAGCATTGGGAATCTCATGACACTGTGTCTGCTACATTAGGGGAAGGTCAATAAAGGTAAGACAAAACTTCCATTCATCATTGTGTTCAGTCTCAGGTTATTTCACTCCATCTGAACCCTGGAATTTCTCTGCTGGACTCTTGAATCTCTACAAGGGTGTCCAGGTGGAAATGGTGGTAGGAAAGCCTCCATTCTGCCATCCTCTACTGTGGTATGCACATGAGCACGCAGCCAGGGTGTCAGTGGCACTACATACTCTTGGTATCCAGTTTGTCAAAATTTTTCTCATATCTGTTCAATTAGATTAATTGTGTGATTTGTGATTCTCTGCAAGCTCCTTCCCAGGTCCATGTTTTCAGACTGGTCTCACGACACTCCTCGCGTTTGTACAGCTTCACATTCAGTCAAATAACTGTGGAATTTTACAGTTATTTTCTCCTGTGACTTACGTGTTTCAGGTTCATTAAACTAAGCCTTTCAGTTACCTAAGTCTCCCTAAACTTCGATCTCTGTTGTATAAGCTGAACACAATGACTACTGTATATCCCGAACACCTCTACTCCTATTTTTCAACCTTTCTCAACCATTTATATTTGTTGTACATTGGGAGGCACTTCTGGAACTTCTACTCAAGGAGTGTCTCTCTTGACTGGAAAGATCTTTTCAGGCAGTGATGTTCAACTCAAAAAATTACTATTGTTTCATCTCTTTTTCCAAAGAACACCTAAAATCAGCAAAAGTTTAGAGATCTGGGTATTATTGTTTTGCTCTTATTTTTCCCTAGATCATCTATTTAAGTTAAACATCTTTCAGATATAATCAGAATGAAGAGTATGGGGTAAAAACGGTGTTTGTTTTCTGTCTAGAGCAATACTCACAAGTCATGCACTTTTCTCACCCTTACAACCTCTGTGTCTTTTAATGTTTGACGGTCTTTAAAAATCTAAACAGACTGGATTTGCTGACTAAAAATTCCCAAGCTTTTCATCCTTGCTAGTCTACAAAGAAAAGTGGAAATGATGAAATGTCCTTAAGTTGGCAACCTTTGATTCTATGGTAACATCAGAGGAGCATCTGTGTACCCATCTTAACCCTCTGCTTTACTATGATCTGAATCTGCCTCCAAGCAGAAACTTAGCAATCAACACAAGAACATGGCAACGTAGGCCTGTGCATGTGATGGACGTGTAAACGTATCTAACAGACGGGTTCCCAGACCTCGGGAAGGAGCTGAGGGAGCGTGTTCTGTCCCTCTCACTCTTCTGCTGTATGCCACAGTATTTTTTTTCTTTTCTGCCTTTTCTGCCTGTGATACCATGTGAGAGCACTAGATCATGCCATCTGTGAAGGACAAGGCTTCACAAGAACCTGCTGGCAACTTGACCTTGGATTTCTCAGGCTTCAGAATGTTCAGAAATAAATTCCCATTCTTTTTAAACTACCCTGTCTCATATATATTGTTACAGAAGCACAAATAAAGTGCTACATTTATGGCTTAAGGGTATTTTAGAAGATAAGGTATGAAATCTGGAGTTTGTGGATTTTGAACTTGAGCTTTATATATCTTGGTTTTTTAAAATTATTATTTATAAGAGAATGAAATGACTAGATATCTGTCTTGTCAAATGTTTGTGGTATTTCAAAAACACCTTGGAGAAATGTTAATGCTGGCTGCAGTATACAGACGGGGCATTTTTAAAACTTTAGTGAAGCCTGGACCTTGCCTCACTATATGAGGAAAACCCATTCTGCCCTGGAATTAAACACCTTTGAATATTAGGGGAAAATGTTTATGAGCCAGTAGACTGGATAAAGAAAAAATACCTTCACTTATGAAAATGAGCATCAATTTCTTGGATCAAAAAATCTTGAGAAAGGAGGAATCCTGTCTCTGCTTCAGTTCATGCCTATCTCCTCTTGCCTTTCAGTGCTGGTACATCTGGGTCTCAGACTACTAGACCCAGAGTTAGACTCACATCAGTCAATTCTCTGGCCTTTTGAATGAAACCACCGGCTTTTCTGGCTCACCATCTTCTAGTTGATAGGCTGTGGGGCTCCTCAGCTTCTGTCGCTGCCTGAATCAATACTAATAATAAATCTTGTCATATGTGTGTGTCTATCTGTCTGTCTATCTATCTATCTATCTATCTATCTATCTATCTATCTATCTATCTATTGATCTGTCATCTATCTATCTCTATCTACCCATACATTAATATGGATTTATATACACATTCATGAATGTATATAATGAGTTATGTTTCTCAAATTAATATACTGATGAAGATGGACTAAAAAACAAGATTATCTTCTTTGATATCAAGGGATTTGTTGAATATTGACCAGTTATTTGTAGGTTCCACAAATTTATTTACCACTTTGACATGTATAGAGCTTTGATGTTGCAGCCTTATATTTCCTACTACATTTTGGGAATCTTGGCTCCAGAATCATCAGTAAACTCACCCAGCAATGAAAAAAGGGCAGTATTTATAAATATATATGAAGAAGAAGGAACTAAATGCCAACAAATGGCACGTGTTTGTGTGTGTGCCAATGGAGAAACTCTGCTTAGGGCCTTACGTAATACTCTAACAAATCTCCCCAACCCCATTTCCTAGCTCCCGAATGTTGACAAAGACATTGCAGGTGCTTACAGAACCCAACGACCATCCTGTCACCCCCAGATCCAAGGTTTGAAATGCCACTTGCACCAGCTAATTGTGAGACGGCAACAGAGCATGGATGGCTTCCCGCAATCTGACTCTGCTATGTCCTCTTCTCTTGTCCTCTCGATGCTCAGACATGCCGTTGTTCCAGCTTTTTCTCTGCCATCAGCACTGGTTTTAATCTTATCACTCACTCTGGTGTCTATACATCAGTCTCAGCACTGATGCCTTATCAGACTCCTCTTGAAAGTTCCACTAAAGAAGGCCAGCCCCAGGAAGACCAAGTCACAGCTTCAAAGAATTCCAGTGAAGCAAGAATGTGAAGGCTGGGCCACTGCAACTATTCTTCTCTTTGATCCTGAAAAACAGACTTAAAGTGTGACCACTTGGAATCTTTCCCTGGACACCTCTCCTCTCACTGCAGAGTGCTCATGCTGGGTGGAGGAGAGAGGGAGTGCACACAAGAGGAATAGGAGCCCTTCCCCCTCCTGCTAACTTCCTCTCCTCCCCACAGGGTGTGAAAAATATCTGGGAAAATTCCTCCACCTCTACAAGGTAGGTGTCTGACAGCTTCTAGGACTCCAACCTGAGTCTCAAGTATTATTGGCACATTCTTTAATTTGTCCTCGGGGATGTATATAATTAAAGGTTATGAAATTTGGGCAATTATCCAGGCTCTTTCTTCCTAATGGCAGACAGCAAATATTAAATCCGCACTCAGCATCCACCCATGAGCGGCCTTGTTCTTTTTCACACAGATCACATCCTTTCATGCCAGACTTAATTGGGAATAAAAGGAAAAAAAAGAAAAAAGGCCTTTCATGCTCTCATTCACCTCTGCGATTTTTTCACCTCCTGTTCTGTTTCTTGAGGGAGGCCTGTGATGGATTCAGTCTTATTCTGTCTGCCATCGTTTCAATACTGGCTACTGATGTTCTATATTGCATATCTATATTTTGCATTCAAGGAAGCATGTGTATAAGCAGGCCTGTTATAGTAGGTCTGCTTTGCTTTTAGAGAGATCCTTTGGAAGGCCTGGCCTTCAGAGTTTATTTTTAGAGAGTGCATTAGGCACAGACTCCATCCTGCATAACAGATCCTACTTAACTCTGCAACAGGGCTTGCTCCCTTGAGGACCACCCTAGACCACTGGCAAGCTCATAAGCTGTTTGTACACAACATGAGGTAGCCCCTGCCCCACTGTATTGTAGACTCTGATTCTCACCTGTTTCCAGTGGGTTTTCTGTAACTCAGCAGAGGTGAATAGCAGAAAGTGAATGCTGAGAATAACTGTGTTGGTATCGCTTTATTTGTAGCCATTTGTTTGCTAAGCCTGATGATGAATTAATAAACAGTGGCATTTCTATCATTCTACTGCTCTCAGTTGCCCTGGCAGGGAGGGGTAGGTTGTCTCCCTTTTACAGATGAGAAAAAGGACATTCAGAGGCTGAAAGGATCACACAGTAAGGGGTGTGGGCTGAGTCAAATGCAGTGACTTGAATGGAATGTGTGTGCTCTGACAACTATAAGATGACAGACTGGAGCAGCTGACATTTCCAATAATGACCCAGAAGGGATTTTTCTCCTTATTAAGCAAAGCGGGGTTGAAACTTACTCTTCATGACTCAGATGCGCAAGATGAATGGTTACTTTTTTTCTTTTAAAATAACAGGTTTCATCCTGCTCTGAAATTCTCATTTCTGACTATGATAATGGGATTGTGCAGGGGGGTCTGTGGATGTTTTGGAGTGTGAAATGGGAGGAAATGTTTAATAAAAGCAACTTCATCTTTTTTGTTTAAGATTCTCTGGCAACTATGCACATAGGCATGCACACACAAACTATGTACATATGTACATGCACATACATGAATGTGTACATGTGTGCATGTGGTATGTATAATAACATACCGATGGTCTTCTGTGTTTAATGATCAGCTTTCCAGGAGTTGCAGGATCTTCTATTTGTAGCAGCTGCCAATTTCCATGGTTCAAATGCACCCCTTGGGACTGATTTTGGTTACCTTACCAAGATAATATTACTGAATATGAGGGTCAAGATAAGATGTACCAAATAAGCTGTCACTAACAGTGGAAGGCAGCTCCATCAGCATTCTAGACACACATGTAAATCTGAAACTCTATAGCAGGGTCATATTGCTCTTTCAGGGGTTTGTACCAGATCCTTCTGTGTGCAGGTATGGCCCAAGAACTTGCAGATCAGCAGAGACCATGGGCAAAATATCTTCCTCTAGCTCATTCCTAGACTCCTCTAAGGAGTCCACAAGTCCTTTATTCTTTCTGATCTTATATCAGTTTACTCAATATGCCAGCAGGTCAACTAACTGTTGAATTTTACACTGGTTTCTGTTACAGATAACTGGTCAACCTGTCATCATCTCTAGTTTTAAGGGCCTGACTTTCTACAGCCTCATTTCTCCAATCCTTGTTCCATCAGCTCTTTCCAGGGATTTCCACTTACTATTTCAAGAATCATAACTGGTGAGGCATCCTTAGGCTTTATCTAAACCATTGACCTTCAGTGTCTTGTCATTATGGCACTTTCTGGGTGTTAAGTTATTCTGAAAGAGTTTTACTATCTCTAAATTCAAGACCATAGAGTGCAAGACACCCAGCATCTAAATTCATGTATTACTGGTAATTGTATCACAGACTTTAAACTCCAGTACCAAATGTATCAGGAAAGAAAAGTGAGACTATCTGTAGTTGACACCTTACCTATGATTCCTTGCCCAATTCCACCACCCTTCCATGTTACACATCCTTCCTGTGTCAGCTTTCTGGGTCCTGCCTGGTCTGTGTTGTCCTGTTGTCAATTCTCCACTGCCTGCTGGATGGTCATTCTGAATGCTTTGAGGATCTGAATTAAACTTTAGCTTCCTTCTGCAATGACAGAGCACTTACTTTTAAACTACTGAGTTTTGCATCAATTTCATGCTGGAACACACAGCCTAGTAAATGACTTCTTCCTTCTAAATGGTCCTGCCTTTCTCTGAATGGATCAGCTATGGTTTTAATGGGTGTGAAAGGACAGGGCAGAGTGTCTTACAAGGGTCAAAATCTATCCACTTAGCATTCCTACAGATATTTTTCCCTCTAAACTAATCATGATGAGAGCAGATCACTGCTACCTGCCCCCCATCATTTTACTTCCTCTGATTGAAAACAAATTAATTAAAAAATGATTACATCCTTTTATATCTTCTTCTTTCCAATCCCTCCTGTGTCCTCCCCCTTTCAAATCCAAAGCCTCTTTTTCTTTGTGTCTTGTTGTTACAAATGTGCATAAATATATGAATAGGACCTATTGAGTCTGTTTATTGTTGTTTGTCTGTATATAATTTGCTGGCTGACCATTTGGTATTGGGAAACCAATTAGGGAGGCCATACTTGGATAAGACAAATTGTCCCTTTCTCAGTAGTCATTAGTTGCTTGTAGCTCTTTGTCTAGGGGTGGGGCTCCATGAGATAGTCCCCTTCCATGTTAGCATCTCTTTTGGTGTTATCATTGTCCAGGTTGTTTTTTTTTAAAGATAGCCATGTTAGTTAGGTATCATGAGTGTATACTCTTACAATAGTCTTTCTGACCATCAGTGTCTTACAATCTTTCCACCCCTCTTATGTGATGTTCCCTGAGCCTTAGCTACGGAAGATGTGTTGTAGATGTATCAACTAGGGCTGGGGTGCCCCACAATCAATAGATCTCTGCACTTTGACCAGTTGTGGTTTTCTATAATGGCCTCCATCTTTTGTAAAGAGAAGTTTCTTTGAGAAGGATGAAAGCTGTGGGTTTGAGAGTACGTTTTAGAGTTATGGTAGTCTGGCAAAGTGGCTGTAGTGGGTTCTCCTCCAAGATCCATGACCTCACTAACCCCTGGAAATTTACAGGAGGGAAATCATACCCAGTAGTGGAAATCCAGTCATTGCTAGTTTTTGAGAAAGCAGAAGGGCTAAATGATTGTTTTAAAGTGATCAAATGTAGTTTAATTATATATGAAGTCCTGGGAGCCCATAGTTGACAAGAAGAAGACTTTACTAATGACAATCCAAAACGGGTTGGGTGAGAGTGATGAGTGGTTGGATTCCCACAGGTGAAAGGTAGTGCACCCTAAAGCACTCCACACAACTCTTAGAGCCAGAGCCCTATCTGGCTCCCCAAAGCCCTCGGTTCACAGCCCCATTGTCCTCTATTTTCTACAGGATTCTTTCCTCTACTGGGCATGGGAGTCTAGACCAGGATAACCTTGTTTATTTCATCTCTGCAGTTGTGAATCTAGTTACTGTTCTATTGTTATACCAAAGCAACTTATAAGAGAAAGCAATTAATTGGGGGCTCAGAGTTTCAGAGTGGGAATCCATGACTATTATGGTGGGGAATATGGAGGCAGGTAAGCAACCATGGCACTGCAGCACTGTATGTAAGCATGTAGGGGGTGGTGATGAGCACAAGACTGAGGTTAGCACAGGATTTTGAAACCTCAAAGTCCACCCTTCCAGTGACATACTTGCTCCAACAAGACTATACCTCTTAATCTGTCCTAAACATTCTACCAAACATTGGGAACCAAACATTCAAATATATGAGCCTCTGAGAGACATTCTCATTCAAACCACCATAGGGCATACAGCATTTGCCAAATATGTGTCCCAAGTAACCACATGAGGATGCTGGGGCAATTTTAAACAATACCTCACTGAGTATATGAACTTAAAATAAAGCTATCAATCTACAGTAAGGGAAAAGGGGAACATGACACTTCAGAGGCAGCTCAATGCAGAATAGGAGAAAATTGGGAGGACCACCACCACCACCACCAATCCACCACCACCACCACCAATCCACCACCACCACCACCAACAACAACAACAAGCCAAAAAAAATTTTTTTTTATGTGCCTGGAACTACAAGTTGTCTCTAGACTCAAATGGGGCCTACTCTCTTATCTCATAGGATCCTATACAGCAGACATAAGACATAGAAGTGCTACTGTAATGCTGTAAAATGAACTAAGGATTTTCATGTTCTTTATTAAAGCCAGTTGAATAGCCACTGTTAGCTCACTCAACATACCACTTGAGCATGTTGGAGCAGAAAGCTGACCGAGTCATAACATGTATTTGCATTAATATGCTGGATAAAATATTTCTCCAGCATGTTGAATAGAATGCTACTCAAAATACAAGAATTTTCAAGTGTAAGTCTGTTAATTTTTTTTTTTTTTACGAGTTGGACCAAACTTGGAGAGAAAAAAAAAAAAAAAATCTCTGATGGTTAACAGATCCTGTCTTTCTCTTAGGATGTCGGTAGGGGGAGCTCCTGCTTCGTCCTGAAACCTGGAGCCAGGCTCCCAGAGATGCAGCTGAATTTCTGAGAGGAAGAGGTCTTAAGTGGAGCTCTAGGTGTGTGAAAGAGATTTTTAAAAACAAAAAATAAAACAAACAAAAGAAAAATAAAGAAAAAATCCTGATCTTGTATTTCTTCCAAACGATTCATCATATTTTGAAGGACGGAAATTATGTGTTGTCTAGAACAAATCCCTAACTACTAACCTAGGCCTCCTCTCCCACCCCCAGAACTTCTTTTCTGCACAGGAAACTGCATCTCCTCGTGCATCGTGGTTTGTAATGGAGGCACAGATTTCCTATTCTGTTTCCAGACATTTACTAGTGAAGGTCTAGATGATGATCTGGTACCTTTAATGTGTCTCTAGAGAAAGGATCTGTGACAGACAAAAAGACACTGCAGATCTAGCTAAATGGGGATGGGGATGGAGGTTTTGCCGTGCTTCTGGAGAGGAGGTGGGAGAGGGGGGCAAGATGCCTTTCTCTGGTTCTGGGGGAAGTGAAGCACAGTGCATCGCAAGAGTCTCTTTTCTTGGAAGAGTAGGAACATGTGCCTACTTTTGTCCACTTGCGTGCATACAAGTTCGCATGCATATGTATGTATGTGTGCCTTTTGAATACCTGTGTTCTGATCCAATGATTAAGGCCAGCTAGACATCCATAACAGAGACTGAGCCAAATGAACCATCTCTCCATACCCGCAATCCCCATCCCTCCAAATAGTACAAACTCATCTCCAACACGAGGAACATTTTCATCATTGTTTCTTCCTGGATACAGTGAAATGAAGAAGAATGGACGTTTTCCCTGAAATGGCTTGCTTTGCGATTCTTTTCTGTAAAGTGACCATTTCAGATGTTATGGATTAAAGGTTCCATGCTTTAATATTTTGCTTGAATTAGGACAGGATTGCTCATAATTTCTTTTTTGTTTTTAAATTCCTGGTGTTCATTTGAAAATAGAGTCTGATCATTTAATGTATCTTTTAGCAAAATTATAGAGAAAATCCTGCATGTTCTCCCTCATATGGAGAATCTAGCCAATCATATGTGTCTATATGTAAACAAATATGCCTGCTGATGTCATACAACATGTACAATGGAGAGCAAGAAGGCCAAATATTAGAAGTCAGGAAGGGCTGAATGCAGGCAATGAACTATGAAAGAGAATCCGAACCTCATCTAACTCTGTTTTCGTTTTTGGTGACGGGTAAGTGCATAAAATGTATTTTTAAAAATAGTGAAAGCATAAAATCCAATGTGGAGACCCACAGCTTCTGTGTTGAATGGTTACTATAACTGTATAGAAAGAAGTTCACTGAGTTATATAGTTTTTTAGTCTGATTAATTTCTTCTTTTTTTTTTTTAATTTGCAGTTTTTTATAATAAAATTTAAAATGGTGATGGTTAAAAAGAGGGTGTGGAGGTCTCTGCCTGCTCCCGTTACTAAGTTCTTTGTTCTGTTTTTTTTGTTTGTTGTTTTTGCTGTTGTTTGTTTTTTGCCTGTTGGCATCTCTGCATCCCAGACCCTACCTGGTGTAGTAGTTAACTCTTGGATAGTGCTGCCATCTTGTGGTCGGACTAGAAATTAAGCCTAAATATTAAAGAGCAGACAAATAGCCGGTGTTTGGAGGTCTGATGCATGGAAAGAGAAGAGCAGGTTGAGTTAGGTTGTCCCTCTCTCTCTTCCTTCCAACCCTAGGACTCTCTAATTCAGAGCTTCGTACCAAATACACTCAAAACTTCACATGGACACAGTGAAGACAGCCTGTCACATACACAGACGAAATAAAAATTCCTTCCCCCCCCCCCGTTAGAATTGAACTTTCTCTAAGGAGGGGAATGTCACAGGCTCTTAAGTGTCACTTGCAGTCACATTTTTAGTGAAGTTAAGTCAGATCTTCAGAGAGTTTCCAACAAGAGAAAATGATTCCCAGGAATCTAGGAAGGAGAGTGAAACACATTTGACCTGGGATGGAGATGAGGGAGAAAACTGGCATTTGGGGCAGGTTGATTTTCTAAAAATTGAATCCATCAAGAAATCTTTGAAAGGCTACCTCTCCAGATACGGTAGGAGGCGCTGTTGCCCCATGGTCCACTTTGGTTGGCCTATTTCTGATAGTTCTGCCTTTATCCTTTCTTTTTTAAAATCCAAAAACAGAAGCACAGAGTTGTTCTTTGTGAAATGTACTGAAAAATGAAAGGTCTATGAACTAATATTGCAGCTGTGCTCTTATTAGGGTGTGTTTCCCAGGTGTGTTTGTCTGGTGCAATGATATTTATCATCCTAATCTACACTGGCTTTTTGGAATGGGATCCCTCTGGCAGGAAGCAAATTATATTTAGAAATCTTTGAAGAATGCACCCTTTCCTTGTGCACCATATGAGTATCCTTCTGATTTGTTCCTTGCATTGTAAATGAATGGATTTGAAGCTAGGTGACTTGTCTTTGATCGGTAAATAATATTTTTCATAATAACACCAAATAAAGAGAGCTAAATCTGAGTGTTTATTGTCATTTAAGATGTACTCAGAGAGAATACAAATGTGCCTTGTCATTTTGGAAAGGTAAGATAGTGATGCAGAGGCGATGGCTCAGGGTCAGACTCATTAGAATCCCAGCTCAGCTACTCGCCAGCTGCATAGATCTGAATAAACTATGAAATAATGTGAATTTTAGCCTGTAAAATAGGAGCAATATTCCAATCACGGAAGCCCTCTGTGATGATTAGAGGAGATGATGTGAATGAAATATTTGCCAGTTCTTTATTACGAGGAGAAAATAAATCCTTTTCAATTATTGGATGCTCATTGCCATGTTGGTTCTTAATAGACTGTGGTCCTAGAAGCTCAGACACTCTATCTCCTGGGAGAATCATCACTGAAAACAAATGGCATTCACTCTTGGCCCATGTTGTGGAAAATAATTTTGCTTTTAGTATACAGAACAAAAAGTTGGTCTACAGATCTGATGCAATCCCCACCAAATTCCCAATAACATTCTTCATAGGGCTAAATAACAAACGGAATCCTAAAATCCACATGGGTGCACAGAAGATCACAAATAACCAAAACAACCTTTCGCAGAAAGCAATACTGGAGCTCTGGCGATGCACCGACTCAAATCGTATTGCAGAGCCGTAGTAACAAAAACAGCAAGGTACTGGTGCAGAAACGGACACGCAGGACAATGAAATAAAATTGAAGAACCAAAAATAAGCCCGCACAGCTACACCCACCTAATTTTGAAAAAGGTGTCAAAAGCACACATCACATAAGGACAGTTTCTCTCTTAAATGTGCTTGGAAACTGGATCTCACATGAGAAGAGTGAAGCTAGCCCATCTCTCTCTCACACAGCACAACATCAAATCAAAAGTAGATCTAATAACTGAATTTAAATTAGAAGAAGATAAGGTGAAACAATCCCAAACATGGGCACAGGCAGACTTTCTAAACAGGAATTCAATATGATAGGACATAATCCCAAGAACTGACAAATAGGTTTGTAGGAAGTTACGAAGATGCCACATAGTGAAGGAAACAGTTGTTCAAGTGAAGAATAATTGTATCTTTTATCCAGGGTTTATAAAGAACTGCAAAATGTACACACCCAAACCCACATCATCTAGTCTTTTGTCTGATGACAAAGTGGAATGAGCAAAATATAATTTTTACGTGGATTCTTTACTGTTTATTTTTCATTATTGGTAAAAAAAAAAAAAAGACTTGGTTATTTCATAATTTTGACTTTAAAAAAAATGTCTAATCACAGTTGAGTACTTGAACTTGAGTCTGTTTACCCAACTACTTACTCTTTTCCCACCTCAACTCTATTCCAAATCTTTCCCAACCTCACCTCTACACCTCTGAAGTATTCTTTCAGCAAACTTTTCGTTAAGTTCAAACCCTAGAAGAACCCCCGTGTTTTAGGGTCCCTCAAAGACTGCATATAAGCTGCTCCAATAATGTTGACAGAAGGCAAGGTAGCTGCTGTCTGCCTGTGAGAGATGGCAAGAAATTCCATTGACAGTGGGCCATTAATGTTAATTTCAAGTTTTAGAAATAATAGTATAATCAATGAAACATTATTTACAGAGAAATATTTGTCTGTTTACAATAAAAAATAACATTATAATTTGTGCTATTGCTGGTCAAACTTTGTGTGTATGTGTATGTGTGTGTGTGTACGCGCGCACACACGCACTTACACACCAGTGTGAGAATGCATACACACAGCAGAAAGGATGGGAGGGGCATTAATTCTTCTGTAAGATTTCTAGTGACTCTAAGACTTAATATTTTTAATGTTTCATAAGTGCAGACATGGAAGCTCAGAGAATAAAAGTTGCCACTGCTTTTATAAAATCAAGATTGGATTAGTTATCTAAGTTCAGGTAGAATCTCAATTAGAGTTTAATATTTTTCTTTTTTAAAAAGAAACTTGTGTAAAGAGCTATCAACAGAAGCTGTTTTCCTCTTTATATGGTTTAGGTATCAGAGTAACTGTAATTAACAAGAATTGGGCGATGTTCCTTCTGTTTCGATTTTGTGGAAAAATTTGTGCTAAAGCCATCCAGCCCTGATTTTTTTTTTTTCCTGCTTCATTGGACATTATGGGTTTGTTTAAATTGCTTATCTGATCTTGACTTAACTTCAGTAGGTTGTGTATATCAGAAAATATCCATTTTTTACAGGTTTTCCAATTTGGTGAAGTACCAGTTTTTAAACGATGACCTACAATTTTCTGGATTTCTAGGTGTCTGTTGTTAAGTCCCCCTTTTCACCTGTAATTTTGTTCATTTGGATATTTTCTCTCTGCCTTTCAGTTACTTTGGATAAGGGTTTGACAATCTTACTGGTTTTCTAAAAGAACCAACTTTTTGTATTGTATTGACCTATGAGTTTCTGACATCGATCCACTTGAAACTCCTCTCCCTCTAGATAACTTCCAGGCTAATTCTCAAAATCCTCCTCCTATCGCTACTCATTTTAAGTTTGTTCAATGTTGTCTTTTTCTATTTTCCATTGTTTCTACTTTATATTTCTGAACCAACAGGTTTGAATTCAGGAAATGTCCTTTTTCTATGGAGAATAAATTTTTCAGTCAATCTGGAAATTAAGTAAAAATATATTTTGAGGTCATATGACCTTGGAAAATACTCTAATGACCATTCTATTGGGGCGGCATTATGCTCATTAATAAATCGAAGACCAGTAAAAATCAGGCTTTTTTTTCCCCCAAATCTAACGTTTTTTATAACTTACTAGATAGACATTGCCATTTCTGTCCCCAAAATAAAAACACTAAAAAATACAACATGATGAAGATTATGAAGAAGAGCTACAATTTAAGATTCTCTTTTGATGATGGAAAAAAAGGAAGTTATAGTCCATGGAAGTTACAGATCTTTGGGAGCAGTTACACTAAATTCCTCCATTTAGAAATAGATAAATTTAATTTTTTGAGGCTCTTACTCACTTTGGGGGATGAATTTTCTTGTCCATTGTTCTTTTTTGATATGGCCCCACATTTTTATACAATTAGACTTTTGAAAACAATTATTTATAAGTGTATATGTTATGTTGGACATATTCTACTCCAGCCTCCCTGTCCTAATTTTTCTTCCCCTTCCCTTCCTATTACCGTTAGTCCTCTTTGTTCTGTTAGACTCTTCCATCTCTCCCTCTCTCTCTCTCTCTCTCACTCTCTCTCTCGCGCACACACACACATACATACACATACATACTGTATATATACTATATACAGACCCATCTTGTTGGACGCCTAGGTTGCTTCCATCCTTATGTATTGTGAATGGTACTGTTATATGTAACAGGGCCCCAGATCTTAGTAGGCCCTGAGACCTTAGCACAACTGACTCCAGGATGGAAGTACCATTCTGACTGTAAGACTCAGCACATAGACAACACCACTTGTTAAAATGAAGACAAAGGTCTAATCCATCAAAGTCCATATAGTTCTTTGAAAGCTCAAACAATTTTGCTTTTTAGCTTCTGTTGTTTCACTTCTGGTTAACTGTTCTTGTTAACTGAAGTATGTCAATCCAGAACACGGTTTTTGTGCTTAAAAGCTCATCCTTAGAAAGGCTCAGGGCTACACTGGGATCCTGAACACCCAGTGTAGTTGCCGGCTGGCTAATAAAGACTTTGTATTGGATTAACTCATGTTCAAGCAGTCTTCTCTGATAAATATCCCATTATACTATACACATTGTTGGGCAGTTATCTCATGATACCTTGACATGGAGCGTTTGGTTAAATAGATAGAAGTGGTATAGCTTGGATTTGTGAAAGATGTACTATGACTTTTTGAAGAATATTCATACTAACTTGCATAGTGGCTGGATGAGGTCACAGAAATATGTAAGGGTCCCTTTCGTCTATGTCTTCAATACCATTTGTTGTTGATTTCTTCATGAATGGCATTCTGGCTAGGATAAAATGGAATCTCAACATGGTTTTGATTTGCATTTCTCTGATAGCCAGTGAAGTTGAACTTTTTAAAATCTTTATTGACCATTTGTACTTCATCTTTTGATAACTGTCCATTCATTTCATTAGCCCCATTATTGATTGGATTGTTTGATTTCTTATTTGGCTTTTATGAGTGTTCTTTCATGTATTCTAAATATTCTTTGTCAGATGTCTCACTAGCAAATATTTTCTCCTATTTTATAGGATATTTTTTCACTTCACTAAGCTTTTTAATTCCATGAGAACCCATTTCTCAGTTGTTACCATTTTTTCCCGAGACTGGCATCCCATTCAGAAAGCCCATGCATATGCCTGTATATTGAAGTGTTTCCCCTCTTCTCTGTAACACTAAGATATTTGATTCATCTGGAGCTGAATTTTGTCCAGGGTCAAAGACAGACATTGTCCATGTGTGGATACCTTATTTTTCCAACACCTTTTGTCAAAGAATCTGTCTTTTCTCCAATATGGATTTCCAAGTTTTTTCCTTGTCAAGTTTGAAGTTAGTGTCAAATAGTTTGGTTCTGCTCAGTGACAGTTGTAAAATTTAACAGATAATCACACAATTACTAGACACCACTTGGGATTTCATAGCAACAACCTTGGCAGTTTCTTTCTAAACATTTCTACTCATTTTCATATGCTAATAATCAGTCAAAGCTTTCCTTTAAATACAAATCTCTTATTTCTTATGTCTTATTCCTTCATCCCCTTAACTAATTATCCTCTCCTTGTCTTCCTCTCACTTATCCCAACAGAATCCACCTTCCAGTCACCCCAAATACAAGGTCTAAATAGAATATAGCCCTTCAAATGGTCTTTGTCTCGGATAGAGTTATCTGGTCTAAATGAGAATCACATTAAGCCTTTTATAAGAAAGATCTTTGTAAGTTTTGTAGATTGCTTTGGGTAGGATAGTCAATTTTACTATGTTAATCTTACCAATTCATGAACATGAGAGATTTTCCATCTTCTGATATCTTTTTCAGTTTCTTTCTTTAATATCTGAAATTTTTTTATCATATAAGTCTTTCACTTGCTTGCTTGCCATTATCCCAAGATATTTTATATTTTTGAGGCTATTTTGAATGGTGTAGTTTCCCTGATTTCTTTCTCATTCTATTCTTCATTTGTATATAAGAAGACTACTGATTTTTGAGTGTTAATTTTGTATCCTGCTACTTTGCTGAAAAGAATTAACAACTGTAGGAGTTTCCTGGTAGAATCTTTGAAGTCCCTGATATATACTGTTTTATCATCTACAAATAAAGATACTTTAACTTCTTCCTTTCTTTTTTTGTATTTCTTGATCTCCTTCAATTGTCTTATTGTTCTAGCTAAGACTTCAAGTACTGTAATAGGTATGGAGAGAGTGAACAACCTTGTCTTGTCCCTGGCTTTAGTAGAATTGTTTTGAGTTTCTCTCTATTTAAGTTGATGTTGCTATGGCCTTGCTGTAAACTGTCTTTATTGTGTGGAGGTATGTCCCTTGTAACCCTAATTTCTCTAAGACTTTTATCATGAAGGATGGATAGATTTGTCAAAGGCCTTTTCTGCTTCTAATGAGATGATCATGTGCATTTCGTCTTTCAGTCTGTTTATATGGTAGATTACATTTATCAATTTTCATTATGTTGAACCGTCCCTGCATCTCTGGGATGAAGCTTGCTTGATTATGGTGGATGATCTTCTGATGTATTCGTGGATTTGATTTTCTACTATTTTATTGAAAATTTTTGTACCTATGTTCACAAGCAAAATTGGTCTGTAATTATCTTTCTTTGTTGAATCTTTATATGGTTTAGGCATCACGGTAACTGTGGCCTCATACAACAAATTGGACAATGTTATTTCTGTTTCTATTTGGGGGAATAATTTGAGGATTATTGGCATTAAGTCTTCTTTGAAAGTCTGGTATATTTCTGCACTAAAACCATCTTGTCCTAGACTTACATTGGTTTGTAAGTCTTTTAATGACTGCTTCTATTTCACTAGGTTTTATAGGTCTGATCTTGACTTAACTTTGGTAGGTGGTAGGTATAGAACAACAGCAACAAAAAAAATTCTTTATTGGTTTTTAAAGTATGTTCTTACGGTTCTCTGGATTCCCTCAGTGTCTGTTATATCCCCTTTTCAATTCTGTTTTGTTAATTTTGACTCTCTCTCTCTCTCTCTGCCTTTTAGTTACTTTAAATAAAAGTTTGTCAATCTTTTTAGTTTTCTTTAAAAAAAAAAACAACACTTTGTTTCATTGATTCTTTGTATTCTTTTTTTGCTTCTATTTTATTGATTTTAGCCTTGAGTTTGATTATTTCTTGCCTTCTATTCCTTTTGGAAGTTATTTCTTCTTTTTCTTGCATAGCTCTCAGGTATGCTATTAAGTTTCTAATATGAGCCCTCTGGAAAAAAATCATATTTTTAAATATGAATTTCATACAATGTAAACCAATTATACACACTTCTTCTTCCTCCCAGGTCCACTATCCCACCCTTGTGACCTTCAAAAACAGAGGGGGGGGGCGAGAGAGAGAAAGGAAAATAACAAGAACAAAAATAAGTCCGTTCTGTGTGCTCTCTCCTCGTTGGAGCATGCTCAGACTTCCAGTGGACAGATCCTTAAAGAAGACAGACTCCTCCTATCACACACAGACCGGTCAGCATCAACTGTGAAGAGCTACATCTGAGCCTCTCTATCACAGCTTTTAAGCACTCTCTTCAATAGTTTCAGGTATGAACTCTTTCTTATTTTGCAGGGATGGAGGAAGAAAGGTTGGTACAGAAACCCTCAATGTATCTTATTTTTGGTTGGCCACGAATCTGTAGTCGTTTATACCACTGTTACAGACACTCTCCTGCCCAAAGCTGCTGGCAGCAGAATGGACCTCGAACAAGGTTTCTGGCGATAGTCCTCATCACAGGCAACAATATGGTCTCCATTGATCTCTTGGATCACAGACGTCAACCTGGATTCTGGTGGCAGCATGGATCACAGACATCAACATGGCCCTGCTGCAGGGATCATAGAAATCATCCTGTCCTCCATCAGTATCCTGGATTACAGACATCACTGTGGATTCCAGCAGTAGTGCAGCAGCACTGATTATGGACATCAACATGATCTCCAGCTGCAGCATGATTCCTGGCAGCAGCAGGATCACAGGCCTTAACATTGCTTCCAGCTGTGGCATGAATCATGAACATCAGCATAGATTCCAGAGGCAACACAGACCACGGTTATAAACACACACGGTTTCCTGTGGTAGGAAATATCACAGAAATATTTTGAGGAGACTCAACTCAGAAAACGAAACATTCTTTAGTTGGGATATTTTATTGTTGCTTAAAACCTAGGTGATCCGAGGTTTGGCAGTATATTTGGGGGCAGAACCTGCTCAAGCTCCAGGTTACTTCACACCACCCTACCCTGGGTTTGTAGATAGATATTGCTTAAATTTGTTTTTATCATGGAATGTCATATTTTCTCCATTTATTGCAATGGAAACTTTTGCTGGATATATTGAATGATATACTTCAAATGTTGCACCACAATGGGATTAGAGTATCCTTTTACTTCCTTTACATCTTCAATCTCTTTGTCTTACTATATTTAAGAAGCATTTTTTTCAGAGGTAATAGGTTGTTTGATTTTGCTTTTTGCTTTTTCTGGTATCTTATTTTTCATTCATAAATTCTCTTCCTCTTCTCCTCCTCCTTTTCTCTCCTCCTGGATCACTTTTGTATTTTTTGCAGATTCAGTTCATGTCCTCTGTTTCCTCTGTTGCCTGATTTGGTAAACTCATTGTTTTTGTAATTATTGTTTTAGGGCTTACTAGACACATTATCTCTTCAGTGGCTGTATTCATAGAATATTCCATAAGGTCCTGTATGGCAAATTCGCCACAGTGTTTTCATGTTCCCTCTTCAGCCCTTTGTGCTTTGTTTAGTACAGATTTTATTTCTCTATGTGTGTATCTGGCAGCTCACTATTATGTTTAAATAGTAATTATCTTACTTGAAAGGTTTTATTTTATCTTTCTATTATTTGAAGTCTATAGCTAATAGATCCTTTCAGCTTTTATGCGTATCATGAAGTCTTTCTTCCACATTCAGGCTTGAAAAGCATTTTCACTGGGAATGGACTTCAAACCTGAAACTTTTCCAGTCCTTGCAGATGTTGCTCCACTCTTAGAAAGCTTCCTCTCTGCCATTTTAAGTTCTTCTTTTTAATTTTTTTTTTCTTAATCACATAGTTAAACCATGTTCTTATCATGTGACTTAGAGATGTTTGATTTTGCTTAAGGATTACAGGGATTCCTGCATCTGTGGGTTCTTTTACTTTCATCAAATTTGGGAAAGGTTAGTAATATTAGTCAAATTTTTCTTTCTAGCTTTAATTTTGGATAGTTCAATTTCTATGTTTATTAACATTTTTCTTATACTGGTGAACTGCTATTTGTATTACTTTTTTAACTTTTTTGAACTCTTTTTTACTTTTTACTTTTATTTTTCATTTTTAAAAGGTTATATTTTTTCTATTTCTCATGTCTCTGCTTTATTTCTCATAATTTATTCTGCCATTTAGAAAATCAGATATTACTTGTGCACACATTTTAACACTGCATCTATCTTAGCACTCCTGCTATGCCTCCATTTTCTTTGTTCTTTTGTTCTCCTTACTATGATCATATTTTTCCTTGTTCTTTGCCTGTCTTTAATATTTTGGGATTCTGAACATTCTACATGTTATTTTGTTTGCTGATAGTTCTGTGTTCTTTTCAAATTCTTGATCTTTTCTTCTAGTAAACAGATTGTTGGAAGTAGACTGATTTTTTCATTTTCAAGTCTTAATTTTTTTTTTTAACTCAAACAAAGATCCTTTTAATTTTAAGTTGTTAAGATATCTTTCACTGGGTGCTGATGGACTGCTGGGATGATTAACATCTTTTTTTAAGTTTTTTTTTTAATCCTCTAGTATAATACATCCCAATCTCTCTCCTCCCCTGTGGGGCTGTCCTAGAACTAAGAGTGGGTTGAAGCATACTTTGCACCCTGGAATTCTCTCTCTGAGAGCAGAAGGCAATTGGCTCCTCCCCTCTCTTGCTCTGAGAAAACCCAGCTAAATTCTAAATCTGCCTTCCTTCACAGCCAACCAGGAATGTGGCCTGGTTGGTGCTTATCTGACCACTGTGGCTGGAAGGCCTTGGGCTGGGCTCATTTTCTGATGAGGTCTTCCTCTTGCCCCTGTGAGACCACTCCCTATGCCGGAGAGACTTTTCCAGGACTTTGACCCTTAGAATGACAATACAACCACCTAGTTCTGGTTGTGAGCCCCCCATATACAAATGGGGCTGCTCCAGTATCTCTGTCTTAACCAATGGCCCCTGTCCTAGAGTGCTGAGGACCCTTCCTCCCTTCCCTATAAATGTAACCACTTTCGCTTCAATAAACTGAGCTGTTCCACTGACAACAGTCTCCCAGGAATTCTGTTTCCCTGTGCTGTGGCTCTCACCCTCTGACCAAAAACCTGCCTGGACACAAGGACCTGCCCTATGCTTTCTTCCCTGAGGCTGAGCCAGTAGCCAACAGCTTACCTACTTCCCTGGGAAGAGATAGGACACAAAGGAATCTAGGCTTCCCTCCTTCCACTCCTCCCACCCACCCCAGCTGCCATCTCCCCCAGGCCTACCACCCCCATCCCCCAACTAGGTTTACCTCTCAAACAGGGTATAACAAGATGGAGCAAAGACAGGTGCTATCCCCTACATCAAGGGTGGGTAAGGCAACTCAGCATCAAGCCTTAATTTTTTAAAGGTGAGATTGGAACAGGCTTTAGTCACCATGTAATTCTGCCCTAGTCCTGAAAGCAGTGCCTTTTGAAATAATAACATGATTTTTCACATGAGTTAAATGGCTTTCAGCTCTAGATAGTAAGAACTCAAACCAGCCTATGCTCCATATGAAACTCAAGAGATGTTCTTTTTGTCCCTGCCTGATGATTCCTTGGTTCTCACATGTGTGTGTACTGAGTAGTGTTCAATGTAATGTGCAGTAGAAGTCATGGCAAGAACAATGCAGATTTTTAGAGCATTCCACCTGGTAGTTTCTTCTCTCTTGTGAAGCAATCTTACTTATGGTTGTTCATATAATTTGGGACCACAATGAACTGCCACAGTCTGGGATCTGCTTTATTGTGTCAAAGATACCATTGAGCACTACTTGGTTAATCAAACTGAATACTCCCAAAGCACTAAGATGGGAGATTACCAGACTCATGGTACTTTGTCTCTCTTTTTCTCACTCCTCTGCATTGCCTTTTCTGCAATATCTGAAGAGTATTTATTTTGTGTACTTTTTCATTTGTTTATTTAACTTTTTCACAAGGTGGTAGGGCCAATCCTTTCCTTCATCCTCAGTCTAACAAAACCTTGAAGTTTGGGAGTAGGTCGTGGATAACACTGCTTTTAGCATCATGACAGATTGGAAATCACTTCCTATAGAATGTTCTCCAGAATAGTATTATGAAGAAGAATTTTAGTCTGTACCTGATACATACCTGAAATTACAGCAAATATTTAGAAGTCAAATTATTCACTTCCAGTTGCTCTTGCTGGAAGGGTGTGCTCTCTCTGAACTTGTGGAGTATACTGTAATGTGTCTACTTTAGTTCACATTTTGCAGTATCAAATTGCCTTTGCTAAGCTTGAATTGGGCTGATTGCCAGCCCATTGCTTGGATCACTGCCTGGCTCAATTTAACTGTAAATGTAACTAAAATAATGGTTTCACACATGGTTATTTTGGACATTATGGTATAAGCAGATACAATCTGCTGCAGGCTAAGTATTCCAATGGTCACTATTCACCATAAAATGTCAATGTAGTCATGCTTTATAGTGATGACCTTAGTATACATAATTGAATTTTTCTGGCGTTGGGAAATGGAGCACATCTGCAAATCACAGCTGGCAACTTCTCTGATTAATCTAGGCATAAATACAGCTGTAGAAGTGAATACACTTTTAAAAGGAAGAAAGTCCATAACCAAACAAACAAAATAAAACAAAACGGAGCTAGGGGTAAAGGTCAATATAGAAATTTCTGTTCATTAACTCATTTATTTGCCCAACAACTTGAGTTAAGCAGTAGTGTGTAAGGCAAATCTAATATAGTACATATGCAAAATGGCATTTATCCCATTAATGTCTAGCTTTTCATGAAACAAATAGAATTTTGAAGCAAATAGTTTGTGATGCTCTTTTTCGTGGAATTGTCTGTAGCACTTGAAAAATTAGCCATCCAAAGCCGCAGCTAGGGCTTTGCACACTCAGTCTTTACAGACAATGATACAGATAGAGAGAAGGAAAGTTTCCTGAGCTTTGAGTCTCCAGAAACTAAATAATTGAAAAGAAAGTAACAATAACGAAGCTCCCTTGATGACACTAGAAAAAAATCCCCTAGAAAAGAATTGGGTTCCTGAGGGAAGAGACTTGTGTTTTGCTCCATGCCTGATGCCAAAGAGAGAAGGTGCCTATGTCAAAGATCGATGGCCTCTTCTTTGTAAGATTTAGGAAAAGGAACAAGTGCTTGGAGCCCTGGCTCCCAAACACATCAGTGTCCAGTGGTGTTTATTGCTCTCTACCCCAACAAGCTGTCCATGTTTCAGAATAATTTTTGCGTATCCGAGGCCAGCTTATGTCTCGGCTTCCTTTGGCTGAAAATAACCATGGGCTTCCATAAAATGGTAGCAAGAAACTAACAGACTCTGGATCCTTGCTTACATGGAGCAAGTCTGAGAAATGTTGATCTCTTCAACAGAGAGCCATAGAAACAACAACCCAGGAACCACCCAGTACCAGAAATGCTCAGATTCTCCCTCACAACTTTTTGTACTTTCTTTAGTTTGAAATTTTATCAAAACTTAAACAAAGCTCTTGGGAAAGAATAAGCCATAAATAGATGGAAAGATATTTTCTGCTACTCAGCAGAATGGTGGATTTATAATAAAAGTAATAAAATAAATATTGCCATAAAAAAGTTAAATTATTTTATTGCACACCTGAGTTTGAAGATTAAGATTTGCACCAAGAATACAGTGGAATTTCTGTGATACAGCTATGCTTACTATTTCCTAGGTATATCTTTAATATCAGCACTCTAAAAGTGGTCATCCAATGAATATTGGGGTGAGATGCAAGATGCCATTAGAAGAGAACTCAAAGAAAGGGTGTAGGCCAACAGTTCTCAATCCCTTTGGGTGTGAACAACCCTTTCACAGGGGTTACCTAAGACCATTTGCATAACAGGTATTTACATTATAATTTATAACAGTAGCAAAATTATAGTTATGGGGTAGCAATGAAAATAATTTTATCTCTGGGGGGTCACAACAACATAAGGAATTCTATTAAAGAACTCCAATATTAGGAAGGGTGAGAACCACTAGTGTAGGATGATAGAATCTATCCTCAATTTCATATTAATATACCTCAAAAATCAATGGCCAAAAATGATCATTATTTTCACACAGTTATCTTCTTGTTAGGTAGGATGAGATGTTCTAGACTTGTCTTGGCATGGCTTGACTCTGACTATATAGGTCAGCTTGGTTAGACCTGTTTTATGTGTCTTTCTTCCTCCTTCTTTAGCCATTAGGCTAACAAGCATGTGTTTTTATGGTAGCTGTGGAGAGGCAATGGGGAAATAGAAATACATGATATTTTTTATGGCTAAATTTCAGGACAGGTCGATCATTACTTTTACCTACAATCATTGGTCAAGCAAGTCATGTCAAGTTGGTGCAGGAGGTAGGAAAAGAACTCTAAACAAAATAGTGCAGATTCAGGGATAGGTAAAGAATTGAGTTTCATTATTCAATTGACCACAATAGAAGAGAACATTTTTATTTTGTTTTGTTTTATTTTAGTTTTGCATTACAGCTGTGCATTATTTACTTTTTCTGATGCTATGATAAAACATGATGGCCAAAAGCAACTTATGGAAGAATTTATTTCAGTTTCCAGTTCCAGAGGGATTTACTTCATCATGGCAGGGATGCATAGCAGCCAGCAGCAGGCACTACAACAAGATGACGAAGCTGAGAGATCAGGTCTTTTATGGCAAGCACAAAGCAGACAGAACAACCTGAAAGTGGCTCAGCAGCATTAAACTGCTTTAAACTCTCAAATATCTCCAGAGACATACTTCCTTCTTTAGGTTTATCTTCTAAACCTCCCCCAAATAGTGCAACCAGCTAGGAATCACGTGTTTAAATGCCTGAGCCAATGGCGAACATTTCTTTTTCAGACCATTGCAGGCTGGTAGCCAGACATGTGCTTTGCATGCTACATATCTATGTTTACAAAATAATATATAGTTTGTGTCTTTCCTTTTCTAATGTGAGAAAAAAGAGGCTCCATGAGGCCAAGGAACTTGTCCATTATGTACAGGTAATGTGAGATTAAGATTCTACCATGTCATAATCCAAAGCCTATGCTTTGGAAGACTATGCTGTTGGCCAGGACTCAAGTTTCTTGATGATCAATCAACTCTTTTTCCTAAATGACCTTGACTGTAGATGATTAGATAGCTCTGAGATCCTTCCTTTTCTTGTTTCACAGTCTTACTTACTTCCCTTTTTGACTTGCTAATTAATTCAATCACTCTTCCTTGATTCTTATTAGTAGGTAATGTCATGATTGATACCATCTGGAAAACATTTATCCAAGTCTTCGGTGAGAAGCTTTATAGACTAGGAGCTATAAAAGGAGACCCTCTAGAGAAGCTGCATCTGTGGAAGTGATAAATGACCAGTGTTCAGCTTCTCTGCCAGGAGCTCTCCCTGGAGGTTGGGGAGCAGCGTCCTCCCTGCTGTGGTACCAGCTGTGTTACTTGCCACATGTTCAGCAGAGCGTGTGCCCTCTGAATGGTGTGAAGAGGGTAGAACTACCAAACTCACATAAAGAGCTATCAACTGAATCTCTTTCCCTCCAATTGTCTCAAGTGCCTTCTCCCTGGTTGATCATGCATCATACATTTAGAAGCCCGGATCCCAACAGCTGGAGATAAAACTCCCAGTTTAATGGAGAAAAACATGTTGATAATTTTAATTGGTCCCCAAAGAGAAACTCAAAGAACAATTTATTGGTTGATGGATTTGAGGCTTCCAACTTAGCAGAGCTGGGAAGCATATGGGAAAAAATAAACACATTGAAATTGTGGCTAATTATTAGAAAGTTAATTTTATTTCATTCAAAATAGGGTATTCAAGTGAAAATTGTTTTGGTTTTAAGTATATTCATGTTGAAGGTGATGATGTGTGTGCTCACCCGCAAGAACAAGGACCTGAATCTTAACCTGGCTGTTTTCAATGGTCTTGAATTCCCCAAAGGTCTTGAGTTCATGAACTTGGATCAGTTAAATCTTCACTCCCAGGTCTATAACTTTATTGTTTAACTGAAAAGGATATGGGGACACTCAGTAATGCTATGAACAAAGCAGATGGTCATCAAAGACACAGGAGAATGCCAAGGCTCTGCACCTACAATAGTCAACAATTATTACAATAACACTATGTGAAAATCGACTCTCAAATCTCAATGGTCTGTACTTATTATTCATGAAGGTATAAGTACATTGCTTATTCATAAATTATCAGGTGAACTAGGTCCAATACTGCTTCAAGTTAAAGGTCAGTTTCATGACTGGAACTTTCGCTTAGCCAGTGTCAAAGTTCAAGGCATTCTCTTCCCGTGGAAATGCAGAGAAACAACAGATATGGATGAAACTTGGTGTGGTTTTAGGAGTATCATCTTGGAGTAGGCAGTCAGTTTTGCTCATGTAGACATGAATGTGAAGCTCATACTCCTTTAACTAGAGAAAATGACATATTTCTCTGAGTGATAGGATGACAGTATAATGCCACCAGAACCACCAATCTAAATCTCTTCCAACATTTCTGACACTTTAATGAGACCATGTTAGTATTAGCTATTATTATACTATTGGAATCAAACTTCTATGGAGGTATAGCTTGTGCTTTTTTGTCTTGTACCATCTTTAAATGCCAATTTTAAACTATTTCTTAGAGTAAAAATATTCCTTCACCATTACTATTTGTAAGGTTAACTATGAGTTTCAAAAATATCTTCTTCCAAACACTGAAGCACTTTCTAAGACTAAAGTTTCTCAAATTGTTCCAAAAAATAGAAGGGGGAAAGAACGTACTGACTCATTCAACAAAGTGATCATAACCCTGGTACTCAAAACCAGATAATTCCACAAAAAATAACAGGAACAATTACAGACCAATCTCCCTGATAAATATAGATGCAAAATCCTAAACAAAATATTTACAAACTGAATTCAAGATCAATTAAGATTATTTGTACCACAACCATGTTGATTGTATTCCAAGAATGCAGGGTTGGTTCAACAAACACAAAGCAATACATGCAACAGACTGTAGTAATAGACATAACTACAGAGATCATGTGATTATCTCTACAGACTGTGAAAAAGAATTTGACAAAGATCATCATACCTTGATAACAGCCCCAAAGAAACTCAGAACAGCCCAAAAATGCTTTAACATCTACCTGCAGAATTAGAATAGTGAAATTAGATTCATATCTCACTCCCTGCACAAAAATAAGTTCTACCCAGATTACAGACCTTAATTTAAAACTACTGAAATAGCTAAAGGAAAACAGGAAATACGTTTCAAGAAATAGACATAGACAACAAATTTCCCAACGGAACCCTAACAGCACAGGAAAAAGCCACCAGAACTGATAGATGGTATCATATGATAATAAATTTCTCATAGAACAAAGTAATTATCAACAGATTAGATAGCCAACTTAATGGGAGAAAGTATTTTCCATCCTCATAAAAGGGGCAATTTATAGGTTATATAACGATCTATACAAATTAAACACAAAAAACCAAAGCTGTCCATCAATAAAAGGGAGATCAGAGAAATTAAAACTATCCTGAGATTCCATCTCATCCAAGTGAGAATAATAACCACCAGGAAACCAAATGACAAGAAATGTTGGTAATGTAGGGGAAGGGGACCCTCAGACATTGCTGGTGTGCATATTAAGCTGTTGCTTCCACTTTGCAAATCATTTTGAGGTTTTCTAAAAAAAAGAGGAAAATAGTTACCATATGACCCAGCTATACCATTCCTGAGCAGACAGCCAAAAGTCCCTACATCCTAACACAGGGGCACCTTATTTATTTACCTCTGCTCTATTCACAGTATTAAGCTTGGATCTCTGTGATAGATGGTTTTAAATGTTAACTTGCTACAACCTAGAATCAATAAAGGGTCAGAGTCTCAATTGAGCAATTGTCTTTATTTGGTTAGTCTGTGGGAAAGTCTGTGGGGAATAGTCTTCACTGTTAATTGATGTAAGGAGAGTCAAACCCTTGTGGGCAACACCATTCCCTAAGCTGCTGTAAAGAAAAATGAAACTAGTAGGAAAAGAGAATGAACCAGAAAACATTATTTTAAGCAAGGTAACCCAGGTTCAGAAAAACAAATATTGTATGTTCTTTTTCTTATGCAGATCCTGTTCTCTAGAATGTGTGTGTATATATATATATATATATATATATATATATATATATATATATATATACATATGTATGTATATATATATATATATATATATATATATGTATGTATGTATGTATGTATATCTCATATATCATATATTGGCTAGTGGAAGAAGCCAATAGATGGCCAAGTTTTTGGTTATTACTCTGATATTTAGTAATCAAGATGAGAATTTAAACCCACTGCTGCATGCCATTGGGTATTAAATTAATTCATTTTGGCCATCAAGCTTCTTTGTAGAAAAGACCATCTTCTGAAGTGTGTGTGTGTATGTGTGTATTGTGCTTTTAGTACTTTGCATTGAGAGATAGGAAGGTCTTCCCAATTCTTGGAAACTGAATTTCTCAGATTTCACAACATTAATTGGTATTATAGCAATGGGATACTGTTTCTGATGCTTGCACAGGTTTTAATGCAGCATTCCACTGTTTCTCCCCACACTAATACCTGACATACTAGATTATGGACTACCTTCTTGAACTGAACAGCTGTAGCTTGCCCTCAGAGGTAAGCCTGTGACGAAGTTGACAACTTATCAGTCTTAAATTGAGTACTCATGATGTGACCTCCCTTATAATCTGTCCCATCGACTTCAAACCAAATCCATGTGCTCAACATTTGTGCTTTCAGATGAAATTCTGAGACCCATTTCACCAAAAGTTTAGTCATTTGCATTTATTCTCAATGCTAGGATAATCTCAAAACTATAGCAATATATACCTAGCTCTGCTATAAACCAACTTTAAAGTTAAGGTCTAAATTTAAAAATATTCCTGTGATTTGTTGGAAGCATCTATGCAAAACAAAACAAAACAAAATATACATTAAAGTCAAGGGGAAAGAGAGGCACAAAGTCCCCTAAACAATCTTGTTTTCATTCCAGCGATCTTGTCTTCATTTATTTTTACATTAAACAAATATTTATTAATCACTTACAATGGTCTACACCAGGGATTACAAATAGGTTCCATCTTGTGTGCCAGCTCTGATCAACTGTGGGTTTCTCTCTGTAGCAATCCCAGTGCACATGTGGGCTCAGCCGCAAAGTGTCACACCTGATCAGCAGCCTGGCATATCTAGGAAGGATTAAATATCTGCGACAGCAAACACACCAGGTATTTGGTAGTCCTGATACAGTCTCCGGAGATAGAGCAATAAAGGAGATACATGCATAGTTCTAAGGAACTAAATTCCCAGGCAATAAAAGCCCATAAGGGGTTTATTTTTACCATTTTGCTTACATTTTCTTTTCGGGAGATGTCTCCCAGTCATTCAAGCCAGAGCTGCTCCATGCACTTGTGTGTTTTTTCCCAGTGATTTCATCCAGAACTGCAGCATTTGCAGCTGGCCATAGCTCACCCCCTTGTTAATGCACAAGACTAATTCATCTCCTGCCCAGAGAAATTGGAACTGACATTACAAAGAAAAATTGCCCCCCAACTCAAGAAAAGTCTGTCCTGGACCAATCTCAGAAAGTTCAGCTCCCTACAGAATGATACAATTTGACATCCCAATTACAGCAGCCAGGAGGAGAGTCGGGGATGAAAGGAAGGGACTCACATTTCAAGCAGTAAAGGAAAACCATTTAGTTGGCTTGCATACAGATGAAAGAGACCTCAGCCCCTGGAGCTAATTATTCATGGCATTAATTCAGGATGTGAGAGACATAGGATGCACCTTTGTAAAAATGCCCCAAGATAGTCAATTGAAGCTGATTAGTGAAAGCAAAGCTGGTAAGGAGTGCTGAAGAGTGTGTAGGGAATCGTGATTCATGGTGTCTTGTCTAATTTCCCCAAGAATTGCTAGCATGTGCATTCTATAAAAATTGATTAATCATTTGAAGCCAGATGCATCCTTTATTGAACCTGGCCCTTCCTTATTAAATATAGAGATTAAGACCAGGAATAAGGAAATAATACTTAGAATGATCTACCATCATCCTTATATATTTTACTGCTAATGAAGCAAAAAATACATTTTTATTGAGATAATCAAATTTAAAACTCAAGCGTCTCTTCAATTTCCTGATACAATTAAAGGAATCGTACAAAATTTGTTTCAAAAGAAAAGCTCTTCTTCACCTCCACAGCCATGGTAATTAAAGCATCTGGATTGCTTCCCTTTCAGGTCTTAATAAGGGGAGAGGTCGTTTTGGTTCTACAGATTGCAGAGTCTATGTCATGCTTGGTTTGCTTTATAAAGAAGAATAAAAAGCGTTTGCCAAGGCAGAAATGCTGTCTGTGCTTTCTTCCTGTGGCGTCTTCAATGGAGAATTTATCGTTTTGTTTTCCTAACCTCCCTTTCTTTTCTTCTTGGGAGAACCATTCTTTTTTTTAGGGGGGGCTTCTTGTTTCTGCTCAAAGCAACTTTATGATTTCAAGTAGAAAAATACCCATACTTAGGTGTGTTCTCCCCCCTGGCTCCTCCTTATTGCAGAGTGAGCACCTGACTCTACATAGGTCAATCTGTTTCTTGGTAGTTTAAAACATGGGAACAGAGTGAGATGCAAATGGTTTTACCTTACTGTCGAAAGTTCTTGGTAGGCAGCTTTCCCACCATGCATCATGACAAAGATGGGGGAGGCAATGTACGAGAAGAAAGAATGAAATGTACAGAATAAAAAAAAAAAAACGGAAGCTTCTTACTGAATCTTACTTCCAATACTCTTCTGTTAATTCCTCAGTTTGATTAAACCAGATGCTAAAAGAAAAGTGGAAATTCACAATGATGAGATACAGCAGGCCGAAGAGGGTCTGTTTTTCCAAGGGATGGCAAATGTGTTACAGGGGCTTTATGTCTCACCATACCGTGCCCTGCTAGTCAGAACAGGATTTCCCACTGACTGGGCTTTTACAATCATTATGGATATTATGCTCTTGGAAGCTTCTGTTAAAATTGATCAGAGTGGGTGTTTGAGAAAAGACACATAAAGCCCAATTCTAGTCCATGTAGCTTCAGAGGAAATCAGGGTCAAGTGAAGTAAACAGGAAATTGAATCTGGACTAGATGGGAGGGGTCTGATGACGAAGGAGAAAGTCTGCAGGTGAGTAGGTACCATAATTAAAATGCTGGTGTTCATGTCTCGGTTCTTCCTTTAATGTATGGGCAACCCTGTATTTGTTATGTGGAGCCCCAGTTTCAATTACTAAGTGGGAATTTTAGCAATATGAGCTTCCTTATGTAGTTAATTTAGTGGGTTAATCTGATAATTAGTGTATAAGATTCCTGTCATATAATAAATACTGACTAGTGATTGGACAGCTGTGTCAAAGATGCCCAGTAATTATTCCATCATAACATGAAAGAGGTCAAACAATGACAAGTTCACACAGTGCTGGATTCTAGAGTGGGCGTTCTTACCTAAGTGTCCGAAGCCTACAGATACTCAACCCACTACAACATACTCTGTGAGTGAGTTCTGCTTCTGTACACACGCTAAAATTATTTTTCACCTTTTCAGGATACTAAAAACCTTGATTGATTCATATACTTCCTTAGCCTTTGACACAGCTGAAAATGATCCTGACAGATAAATTGGTGCAGACTTGTCTCCTGGGAGCTTCTTGCCTGGGAGGCATTTCCCCAATTTCCCCATGAGCTAGTTAGGAATGGACATTAATGTCTAGTTCATACTCCACTCTCCTTTCTCCATTGCTTCCAAAGTCAATGAAAGAAGGATAAAACTGATGCTTTTTTAATAGCTTTTGATTTACAAAACCTGTATTTTTCTAATGTGATAATTATTATCTTCATTTAACCAATAAGGAAAAATGGCTTAGGGAATACTGGTAACTTACACAAACACAAACAGCAAGTAGAACTGGATTCAAAGCTCAAGGACCCTGATCAGGTCAAATATCATGAGGCAGTACATGTGACCTGAAAGTCTGAGCATCCTTCAGAAGCAGATGTGGTTGTCACTGAAGTGGCCAGTTTCAATGAAAGAATATTTCTGGTCCTGGAATGGACAAGGTTTTGGGTGTGCCAGATACAGATTAGTCAAGACTTTCTTTTTAATAAAACTGTATTTTAAGCTACATGTTAGTTACTTGCTATTACAGAATTAATAGAGAACCCCAAAAACTTGCCATGTTTTCTCTTTGTGGTTTAGGAATTATTTCTACCCCCTTTCCCTTCTTTCTTAAAAACTTTAGCCCAAGCTTTATAGTCTCTTTTACAGTAAGATTTATTTATTTTATTTTAAAATTGTTTTGGGGGAGGGTGGGGTTGGTAGAAGATGGAGGGGGAGGAGGGGAAGGGAAGGAGAGGGAGGAGGGAGAGAGAGAGGAGAGAACTCTGTGTGTGTGTGTGTGTGTGTGTGTGTGTGTATGTGTGTGTGTTAGGGCTGATGTACACATGACTTCATGGACCCACCAAGCCTAGAAGGGGTGTTGGGGTGTTGGAGTCTCTAGAGCTAAAGTTATAAAAGGTGAGGAACTGCCAAATGTGGGTGCTGAGGACCAAACTAGGTCTTTTGCAAGATAAGTAAGCACGTTTAACCACTGAGCAGCCCCCCTTACACACTCACACACACACACACACACACACACACGAAAAAAAAATCTTACAGAAATTTACTTCTGTCATTTTTATTTAGTGGTGAGCAGTAGAAGAACTCTTTAGGAATAAAATTGTTTAAGTATTTTTCCTCTTAAACTGACTAATTAATTTATCTTAAAACATGAAATTTTCCTCAAGGAGGATTTTGTCTGTATCCTGGTTTTTAAAACATGGACATTATTAGTAATATTTTAACTGAAAGATAACATAGGTAATTTGTCCAGCGAGAAAACACACATGCTTGTTTTAAGTACTTTAAAATTATTATTTTATTATGTGTGTGTGTGTGCGTGATGTGTGAGTGTGAGCATGTATGTGCCCTAGTTTGCCCTGGGATCAAAGTCAGGTCACCAGGCTTGCACTGCAATGCTTTTATCTGCTAAACCAATCTCTTCATCTCTCTCTCTCTCTCTCTCTCTCTCTCTCTCTCTCTCTCTCTCTCTCTTTCACACACACACACACACACACACACACACACACACACACATACACATCAGGGGGCCCAGTGTGCTATTTTATGTACACAATGTGTATTATTAGATCTGGGTTTTTTGTTTAACATGCTTAGTAGAAATCTCATTCTTTAGGCAGTTGTTAACCTAAAGGCAGTTTTCAGTGTCATAAGTTTGTGTTGATCTGGTAAGACAAATATTTCCAACATTTGAAGTGAGTAGCTCAGAAGAGTTTCCTTGGACAGTGTGTGTGTGTGTGTGTGTGTGTGCGTGTGCATGTGAGTGTGGGTGCACCCATGCCATTTAGCAATTGAGTTAAACAATAACCAGGATCTAACTCAACACTTACACATTTATCTAAATAGAGTCTGTTTCAACATAGAATGTAGAAAAAAAGACTAGAATCTCATGAGATGATTAAATGGGTTTGTAAGCACTGGTTCTTAGCTAGTTTCACCAGAGTGTCACATTGCAGTCGTGGAAGCTATGCTATGTGCAGAACTGGAGAGTTTCAAACGAAGACATTGTAAATATGTAGCCTCCAGACCTTTCACTGCTCTTTAAAAATTCTTGCCATCATTACTTGAATATTTTGCTTAGGACTGCTATTAGTTTAATTTATGTCTTTACATGATAGCAATCAACATATATGAAATGCACACTATATTAATCTTATCTCATGACAACAGAACATGTACTAATGCTTAATGCATATGCATATGATCTGATTTCTTCTTGATGCCATTTTTCTCCAAATATTGCTGCTAAGGGCTAGGCTGGCTGCTTCTGCTTCTCAGCTATCTTCAAATCAGTCCAGGACAGCTTTTCCCAGGCTTAGAGTTTCCGTGGTCAAGATCTGTATCTTCCACATATTGTTAGGTTCCTGTACAGCTGGATCTGTCCCAGATCATTGCCCCAGAGCAAACAGAAGCTATTAATATTTTAATGAATTACCTTTGGGACACTATGAAAATAAAAAAGAAGTAGAAGAACAAAGCAATAAGATTGCCAGTTTCCCTGAGGGGTTGAGAAGCCTGGGGCAGTTTCATCTCCTGTCAGCCTTGGTCCTTGAAATATTTCCCTTGCTATGAGTCGCTTCTGACTGTCATTTCTGGCATGTCTGAGCTGCACATTTCTCTGCTCTTCCTTTCTCTTTTGTAATAATCTAGTTTGCTGCTAGGGGAAGAAATCTCTAGGCAGTATTTGTAACACATTCTGAACCATTTGAGAAAAGAGGCAAAAAGACATATTTAACCCAAGGTGAGCTAAAACCGCTTCCTATTTCCCCATGAAATAAATGCCAGCATTCATATCTGATATTGGGTTTGACTGATACCATAATGAAAGATTCATAGTCTATTCAGCACCCGTCAAGACTCTCTTAAATGTCACTGACAAAGAGACCCCCCTCCCCCAAAAAACCACCATGGTTCTCTTGGTGAATTTTCTACGGGCTCGAGCACTGCATTACATCTGGCTGTCTGGTTAGTCTACCTCTGGGGTTTTCAGTCCTTGAAGCCATGTCTGTTGAAGGCGTTTTGCAAAGTGTGACAGAGCCACTAGATGGCAGGAGCACACCACCTAAGATGAGAGCCATCTTCAAGCTGCCAGCTTCAACCCCCTCCCAGGCCTGGCAGACATGGGGGAGGAGATGCCGGTTATTGATTGGTTCACTGACCCCCGTCTCCTCCTCTTCTCCTCTACCTCTAATTGCAATCCTGGAAACGGTTCTCCCAGGGCTCCTCAAGTGCTCTGTCAGGATAGGTGGCTTCAAAAACTGTCCTGCTGGACCCTGTAAGTAGATCTGTAAGATGACAGAGCCTCTTTAGTTCAAGGTGGTCTGAATATCTTTTAACTTACCCAGCTCAGTAATCCTGGCAACTGTCATATGAGAGTCCTAAATATGCCCAGGATTGGGATTTTAGCTTCTCCTAGGAATAGTGTGATAGGTCAATAAGCCTGGCTCTGATAAATACCCCCAGCTGTCTACCATGCTTGTCTCTGTTCATTCATTTTCTCTTTCATTAAATGTATACGCAGTTCCTACCATGAGTTAGGTGCCAGGAATACAACCGTGGTGACACATTATCAGGCCCTTCAAGAAGCCTTCAGTGTAGGTATGAGAGATTTTAAAAGGCACTACAGACAGTGATAGTTGTTACAGTAAGGGTGGATACGGGGAATGTTAGCATCTCAGCTGTAGGTGGTAAAGAATACAGAGAGTAGGGACAACTAGGAGTGGGCCAGGCAATGAGAGGAGGAAAATTCCATCCTACAGTCTAAACTAGAGACAAGAAGAATCTGCAACTCATGTGGGAGAAGGTGCTTCGGGCAGTGGATCAGCAGCACAGGCAAGCCCGGAACCAGCCTGAGACAGCCTCCTGTGCCATGCAAGTGTACTTCCACCTGAATTTCCTTTGTCAGGGCAGAACCATTAAAGGTCATGTGAAAGGCAGAGTCATGCTCCCATCCAACCTTTATAGACAGATCATTCTGGTGGCAATAGGAGAGAGAGAAAAGTAGAGAGTAAGGTGGAAAAAAAGGCTACTAAGGTCTTGGCAAGGAGGACACAGTAGCCTGTTAGGAGAATCAGAAGGCTATCTGAAGAGTTCTATATTTAGAGTGAGAAAACTGCTGACTCACAAATGACCTTTTGACCTTCGTCTGGGGTAACTCCAAAGAGTGAGTAGCCATGGAGTAGAGTGATAGGCAGTAAGTTAACACTGAATCTCAATGTGCCATGTTCTGAAGAGCACAACTGCAGTTCAGGTTAATTCCTCAGTGCATCCATTTGAGTGGCATTTGTGGGTGACAGGCTTCACATGAGGCCACATCTGGCTGACATATAGCATCAGGGTGCTTCCTTGTCCTCAAGGAGCTAAGAGGTCTCCCTAGTAAATTTGTTCTTTGTGTTTGTTTCTACTACACAGTTTGGATTTGGCTACACATACCATTTTTCAAAGTGCTTTGATGTACATCTTAATAAAACCAGAAGAGAAGTTGCTCAGGGTGCAAGTTGCTCAGCAACCATTAAGTTGATGGTAACACAGAAAGCCTTACAAAAATATGTGTTGAACGAAATGGGTATGCAATTCTTAGAGGTACACTTGGTACACAGTTTGGAAGTTTTCTACCATTACTATTACTATGGAGATTGAAATAAAGGAACAAAGAATAAAAAAGACAAAAAGAAAGGCAAACATTTGAGTCATCTGAACTCCTTCCTGGTGATATTCTCAAAACACACAACCAACATAAAGGAAGCATAATAGAAAATAGCTGAGTGTCTAGGTTATAAAACATGAGAATTAAATATGTGGTCCACATATTGATTGATATGCTGTAAACACTTATAGAGCCGTGACCTTCTGCAGGTCCAGGCTCTAGCCAAGTGTGTATGTCCTGACTAAATTTCTGTTGAGGTTTTGTGCATTGACACCTTACCAGACTGAAAACCGGGCTAATAACACAGGAACCTTCCTTCTCACTGTACTTAAGGTCTACTAAGGACAACAACAGACCTCAGACAAGGAAGCACAAGCACAACGCATTGCTTTAAAAAATGTGAACCTGCACTAACTCTCCAATATTTCTCTTCTTTGAGATTGTATGTCTGTAGAAAGAAGTGTGTGCCTGTGTCTGTGGGACATGAGGTTACTGAGCCACAAGGACACAAACGCGTTGCCTAGGTCATCTTTACAGAGCTAGAATTTTGCTGTTTGTGTCCACATGAAATGAGCGTCTGCTAAGAGACAGGTAGTCTCCTAGGTCCTTAGAAAAGGCTGCTGCTCCGGAAGTGGGAAGTGTGCTAGGCTTCATCTCCCAGATCAACTCACATTGATTGCAATTGGCTGCCTGGAGTGCCTGCTGAGCAGTGTTAGCAGGAAAGAGGTTGCTTTTCAAAGGAGCAATTGCTTAGGAAAGGAGAGTGGCATATAGCATGTATTCCTTAGTCTTTCACTACACTATAGATTTATCAATATTATTGACATATTTAGAGAATGGAGGCACAGAGGATTTGAAATGTACTGTTAAGAACCATAAAGATAAGACAAGTCATCCAGGGTGGAGAAGACCTGTTACTGAGCCTTGGAGACTGTGGCGTTCAGATCTTTGAGCAAATACTGTTGGAGAGGCAGAGCTGATCAATTTTCATGATGGCTTTGGAATTATTGAGAATACATGTTTAGAAAGGCCTCTTCCTGTACTTTAGGTGATTAAAAACATTTTTAATCATAACATAATGTTTATGGAGTGCAGTAGATTATTTTGATAGGAGTAAAAATGCAATGATCAAATTAGGGTAATTTGCATGACAATCACGTGGAACATCTATGATTTCCATGTTCTGGGAACATTCAGTCAAGAAAGCCTTTTAATTTAGTTTCTATGTCTGCCAAGACTGAGAGGAAACTCAGCAGATAGGAAGTTTGGGGACAAAGGAAACAGTTAAAATCCTATTTCTGCAATGATATGCCTGAAGGCTAGGTTCCTGGTTTTAGAAACTTCACTCTGAAGTCATGTCCTACCGGTATTTCTTGCTGATCATTCCAGACTGCTCAGACTGAGGTTGGAAGTAGCTTCCTTATGACTTTGATGAAATCCACATCTGTTAGCCAAAAACTGAACTTGTAAAAACATTTTAAAACCAGTATACAATAGCAAATCATTCGAGAAACTCATGGCCTGTATTTGGACCAATACAAACTTTCAAAATAATCAAATGTGACAATTAAAATGCATGAATTCAACTTTAATGATTTTTAGAAAGCAAATACCATTCAGCTTTGCTTCCCTTAGCCATCTGAATGATCTAGGGAATAACGTATCTCCATATTATTTCCAAAGTCTAGAGCAGGCTGGTAAGTACCTGGAGGACACTTCTCCTACTCACTCTGACACCTTTTTCTACACTGGGGCAGCATAGTGTCTCTTTCTCAAGTTCTTAAACTTAGAATTCCACTTATTATGTAATGCAACACATCCATAATCACAAGTCATGGAGGTGATGGGATCATAGAAGTTTCTATACCATGGTCTTCATGGTATTTTTAAAGTCATGACATTTGTAGACTCCTCTATTCCAATTAAACCATCATCTATCACCTGAAATTTATTAAGCACTAATCTCTACATCAGGCTCTATGCAATACTATAAATCAAGTTTAAAAAGACAGAGCCTATCTCACCATGATATTTAATAAGATTTAATCCAACGTGCTCATTGGGGAAATAATGAAAAATCTCCTTGGTCTTTCATTGACTCAAATATTAAGCAGTTGATTTACAGTTCCAGCAAATAACTTTGGAGATTATTATTTGGCCTTCTGGGCTATCTACTGCTCAGAACATTATCTGCAATGCCAGTCTCATTGCCTTGGAAAGAAGGTAAAGCTGAGGTTTATCATTGTCAATTATGTTTGCCTCCTTGTACATATGTATAAACCTCACTGTTGATTCTTCTTAGGCCTTTGTAAGTTCCTTGTGGGCAGACTGTAGAAGAGTTTGAAGCTTTGAGCTACAAAAGCCCTGGCATCCCAGATTCATTTTTATGGGAGTTTGAAAACTGAGAATTCTGAGAAAAGGGTGGGCAGTAGAGGCCTGGCACACGAGGTGTCAGAGGGAACAGTGACACTATTTGGAACTGAGCTAGGCATTCTTCATGCTATATTTTGGCAAAAAAAATAGCTACATTCTGTCATGTCCTGAGAACTTGTATGAGGCTGAATATAGGGAAAATAGACTAATTTGTTTGGCATAGAAAGTTTCCAGACCACGTAACATTCTTGTGCCATAGTTACTGTTCACTGCTCTCATCTAGGTCCACAGTGACAGTAAGAAAACTAGATCAGCAATGATATGAAAACAGTTTTAAAATTTTGGACAAGGAGAATGCAGACAGATTCAAAATATCTGCAATTGATAAAGAGACTAGGCAACTGAAGACAAGCCTTGTTCCCTTCACTGGGCCAGGAGGAAAGATATCTTGAGCATAATATCCAAACCATCACAAGCTCCATCTTTTGAGAATACAAATTAATTTGAAAGGAAAGAGCTAAACTGAGAATGCCATCAAAGGGGTTCCCTGATCCTCAAAAGCAACTCCCTAAAGAAATATTTCCTCAGGGTCAGCATCTAGAAACTGATCCACCTGTGATCCAAGAAGTCAGACTCCATCCAAAACCTGCAGAAGAGTCTTGTAGATATATGCACATGGTACTAGTTTTATGGGCATGAATGACGGAAGCTCGAAGGAGCCAAAGAGTCCTACATCCGTTTCCTTCAACTACTGAGGCAAGGAAATATGTGGCAAGGTTGGGAATCCTGAAAGAAGGCATTGGGATGTCACTGCGAAAAGCTGTGAAGGTGATGCCAAGTTCACAGTGGAAACCCAAGAATATTAGAGATACCAGAATCATGGAAAACTCTCTGGGGAAATCTGCAGGCGCAGGATGAATCAGGGCGAAGGAGAGGCTAGGTGTGCTGCAGGCAGCAGTGCTGGATAGTGGGGGCTATACAAGCTCTGTGAAGTCTAGATAATTTCAGCATGAGTCCCGGATGTTAGACAGGAAGCTGCCAGATTTGGTGTCTGCCCTGCCTGGGTTTCAAGCAAATCAGTCCTAGCTGTGAAATTCATTCATTGTCTTTGCAATGAGAATGTTTATTCTGTGTCACATGTAAGTTGTTTATTTTACAGAGGTTCACAGTTATGAGACTTCCTTGAGTCTCAGGTCAGACTTGGACTTTGGACTTTTAAGTAGTCTTGGAATTGTTAACATCTGTTGGGACCTTTGAAATAGGAATGTGTTCTGGGTAATGAGACGGCCATGAGCCTTTGAGGACACAGGAGGGAAGGTTGTGGCTTAAAAGTGATATGTTTAGGTGTCAAGTTAACACAGATTAGAATTGTGATGCTCAATAATTATTGTCAACTTTACAGGATCTGGAATCACAGAGAAGACAAATTTCTAAACACGCCCATGAGGAATTATCTGGATGAGGCTATCCTGTGGGCAAAAGTGTAAAGGATTATCTAGATAAGGTTAAATGAATTGAGTACACCCAACTCTCCTGCGATCAGCATTAGTCTGTGAGCTAGAGTTCTATACTGAATAACAAGGAGAAAGTAAGTTATTTGTTCAGTCGTTAAACAAGTCACTATACAACCTATAATATCACAAGCAAGAAAAGAATTTATAGCTTTTGTGTTTTGATGGTAGGATAATTTATTATGAAGAAATAGCATTTAGAATCATCTTGGAAAGAAAAGTAGGTGTCTAACTTCATCTAAATCAACTTCCCAATCAAAGCATGATCTTATGAGAAGAAAACCTTAACCCCTAGTCTGTGTTTGGTAAACAGTTCTGGAAGGGAGGCAGTTATTGAGAATAGAGCATTTGTTTCTACTTTAAATATTGACACTAGTTGCTGTGTGAGTGAGGTTCAATCATTATCCCTTTAGGACTTGCTTTCCTTATCTGTAAGATTAAATTTGGACTGAGCAATATGCATGATTTCTTCTATACTTTAAATTTTTATGGTTTTAATGATTTTGGAGAACGTTGAGATGAACAAATCAATAAAATAAATGGATGTGTAATTGTCACTAAGAAGAAAGGAGCCAATTTCTAAGTGTAACAGTTCACCAATAAATTTGTCAGTTCTGGGCAAAAGTATTGAGAAGTTAGACTGCAGGTCTAAAAAGTGATAAAGTTTAGAAAGTGAAAAACTTTTATTGAACTGACAGCAGCAAGCTTCTAAAGAATGGCAGCGATTAGACAAAGCTTTCCTAATTCCTTTGCCATTAACTCAAAAAGGGTATTACCTGTTCTTTGAAATGATTTCAATGTGACATTTACCTCAATTATTCATCCTAAGAAGAGTAGTTCTTTCTCACATACCACACATCAGAACCCTTCATTTTTGTGACTGCTTCCACTTTCTTCTGAATGTGATCTTGTAAGACAACTGAATGTGAAGAGCGACCTAGCCTCACTCACTGAGGGTGTGATAAGAGGGAGGTGTTTGATTTTCTGATGTTCGATATTAAATTTTTAACTACATGTAATATTTAACTACAGTACTATTTAACTACTTGTTGGAAAAAGTAAGCATTATTTTGTAACAAGACAATAAAAAAGTTATGTCGTTTTCAGATAAAGAGGGGAAGTAAGATAATTTTCATAATTTTAGCCATTATTATGACTGCAGACAAATTTAATTGCGTATTATATATTTTTTAAACCTGAGTTTATATTCATTAGACTTTGTCTTCCTCTGTCTTCCTTAAAATTGCTGTCGGCTTTAAGGCTTTGCAACCTACAAGAAGCTAAACACTATGCGTCTGTTCACCATAGCTAAGGGAATACAGAATAGGGCAGCATTAATTCTGAATGAGGTAAGGGTTATATTGGAGACTAGCTAGGAAGTGCCAGAGGTAGGATTTAATCATTTTTCCTTCCCTTAAGCTCAAAGAACCAATTTGTACTTCTTCAGCTCCCCTCTCCTATAAACACCGCCCAAGCCTATCTGCACATCAGACCTAGTTTCTTTCCTGAGCCTCTGTGACTGTGGAAGGTAGGGTTATGCTAATACTAACATTTTAACACTGTCACTGCAAACAGTGACTAGAACTAACTGAGCATTCATTAAATGTCAGGTCCTCAGTACCTAGGTAGATGATACAATTCATAACCAGAGTAGAGTCACCCTTTAAAAGCATTTATAGGGAAAGAACTCATATACAATGAACTGTAGGTGTTTGAAAAATATGACTGGATAACTTTTAACACATTTAGTCCCTCATATAGAACCACGACCACAGTTAGGATAATGGATATTTCTATCATTCAGTGAACTTTTCTCCAACCTCTCCTGAACCCTCAGCAACACCTACTACATCCAAAGACAATCATTTGTCTGCTTTCTGTCACTGTTGATTAATTTGTATTTTCTATGAGTTTACATAGCTGGAATTGCAGATGCTGAATCGTATGTTGGAGACTTTATTCTATTTGTTGTAGGTACCAATAGTTCATCTTTCATGTAGCTTGAGTATCCATCTTTCTTTATTCACCCAATGATGGCATTTTAGATTTTTCAGGTCTTAATATTATAAACAAAGTATAAACAAATGTGTTATGAAAATTCATATTAAAAAGGTAATCTTAAATTTGACATAGGAAAAAAAAAGTCTAGATCCAGTTTAGCTCTGTGAATTTGTTTCTGTATCACTTCAGGTTATAGCAGAGGCCAATGAAAAATGGTCCCTATAATTCTATCCTTGGAAAGCCTCGCCCAATGCATCCATTCCCTCAAATGTCAGACAATATCCATCTTATGCTTCATCTCTCAGCATAGGTCTCATTTTATCACTCATTTTATCAGTGAGTTGGATACGGGCACCTGTGTTTTGCACAGTGCCTTGCACTTTTTTCTCTATAGTACTTATATACAATTTCTTATATAACTGCTTCCCTTGGGAGTGCTAGTTTGTTCATTTGTTTGCTGAGGCAGACTTTTTACTTGTAGCCCAGGATGCCCTAAAGTTCAGGATGCAGCCTCAGCTGGTCTGAAATTTTAAATAGTCCTGTCTTAGCCGCCTCAGTGGTGAGAATACAGGTATGAACCTCAATGCATGCCTCTCAGAAGCTCTTTGAGAGCAAGAGCATTTCATATTCATCATAGTATCACCAGAATTTTTATCATCTTCCTAAATATATGTCAAATGATTGAAAAGTAAGTGAGAAATAAAGATTGGTAGCAATAGTAAGCACAATAAAAGGAACTGAGAAAGTTCTATAATTTGATCATAATGGTGGCTGCAAAGGTCTACCCATATACTTTTGTATTATGTACACTAAATATATGAATTGTATGGAATGTGAATTGTATCCCAATAAATCTGTTCATAAAGGGGAAACTGAGTAGTTGTAACACATTTTGATGGAAAAATACAACACATGAAATGTGAAAGTTTTCAACATTCGACCCCAACTAACAATGTGCTGAAAAATTGAACCACTGAAACTTAACTTAGCATCCATTCAGTCTTAGCAGTATATTCAGTATCACCTCACCTGGTTCATTCACTTATTCATGCACTTTTCTGCAACACAATGTGGTAAATTCAAGAGTAGTTCACTCTTATAGTTGTGGTTTTTTAATAACATTGAGGAACCCAAGAACAGAAAATCATGAGGATTCCTTGATATTTCCCTGAGAATTCTCAGGAAAATAAGCTGTGATATGGTGGAACTGCAGTGTGCCTTTGCCATAAACAACGCCTTCTGAAGTTCGGAGGACACGTTGTAATGTCACACCTACCGGAGGAAAGAAATGGTGAGGAAATAAATTCAAGATGGTTCTATGCATTAGAGCTCACTGAATCTCATCTCATTATCTCACTTCTCTGGAAGGTGATGGAGGCTCTCATTAAGTTGTGCAGGCAGAAGAGGTTCCCACAGACTTTCTGTAGACCACTTCTGTAATACAACCTACCTTAGGGGAAAATTTGACTTCCTACTTGGGAAATACATGTTCTCTTTTTGGCTGTCCCGGCTGCTATGATTGAGCTTGAAGTGTGGAGAATTCAAGGCATTTCTTTCCCTAAATAAGACGTATTTGGCGTTTGCAGTTAGTGGTTTTGGGAGTTCCTGCTGGAGAAGCTCCCTGTCTATTATTAGATTGCATTATTTAACGATTAAGACAGGTTGTCATCGTTCTTATCCACAATTAGTAATAGCCCTGACCTGCAAACCTGGTTGTAATCTGTAGAGGCACAAAGAAGCCTGCCTTCTGTCTTTAGGAACTCAGTGAGAAAATTGCCAACATGTGCAATCACTCAGGGAGGGAAACGAGCATGCGTAGGAGTTCATGTAGGAGTCCCTGTGTCTGGAATATTATTTAGGTTTTGAATAAATAACTGCATAACTGAATTTTCTTTAGTCTCTATATACTTTTCTTAGGTTCACTCTTTACAAAGCCACTTTCCCGCCATGTGTGTGTACTGAACACATGCCAAAGCATATGTGTCAGAATCAGAGAATATCTTTGGGCATTGGTCCTTGTCTGAGACAAGTTCTCTCCTTCACTGCTGCCTACACCAGGCTACATGGCATGCAAGCTTCCAGGAATTCTCTGATTTGCCTCCCACCTTGCTGTAGGAGTGCTGGGATTATAGATGTTCACCACTATGTCTGGGTTTACATGGGTTCTGGGGATTCAAACTTCTGTCCTCATGCTTGTAAACCAAGTACTTTACCTACCATCTCACAAGCTAGGTTAACTCTTATTGCCACAGTTCTATGTATTTATAAGTGTGCCAATATTGCTGTGATTCGTATTTCTACCTTAACTTTCTCTCCAGACCCTTGTTCTGCTTAATGTTCCATGTCTCTACCACAGGAATTATAACTTGTTCATTTGTTTGCTTGAGAAGTCTTTTTCTGTGTAGCCTTGGTGGTATTAAATTCACCATGTAAACCATGTTAGCCTCAAGCCTTCCTGCCTTGGCCTGCTGCATGCTGGAATTACAAGTGTGTCACAATGCCTGACTACAACTTGATTTCCAGTTTTCTTCTTACCACATCTTCCCTTTGCATTTGGCATTGTCCTCTATCAGATCAACAGTTGTGAGGTGTTATGTATAAATCATCACACATATGCATGTGAGCTCTAGGTATAACCCATAGTTTCTCCATCATTGATTCCACTCACAGAGCATAATACTACAGATGTACCATGGTATTTACATGGTATATACACGTGTACCATGTGTACTGAACAATGCTGATGCAGGAATTGTGTGTTAGGCATCTCTGACATACCTAGTCAGCCATTTAGTAATTCACCAACACGCATTCATGGAGGGTTTGCTATGTAATAGGAATTCTTCTTACCTGATATACTGGATCCAAAATGAATGAGACCCTGTTCTTGATCTCTGGTATCTCACAAAAGACTAGAAAAATAACCAATATTGAGAAATTAAAGTAAATCTGTACCCAGTAATCTTTAGGTTTATCCATGGTAGATGCAGTGTGTAAATATGTGTGTCATTTTATTTAATAATGATGTTACAGATTTTGTAGTGATCTCTGCATGTTATTTCAATGCAGCATGAAATAAAATGTCTTAAAATCGTACACTGAATTAACACCATAAGAGTACTTTGGAAGATAAGCCATTTTCTAAGAAAGGATATTGTTCCTATGAATATGAAAACTTGTTAGGAAAATATGAACTCTATGATATCTTGTAATTAAAGCTTGTCCAAGTAAAGCCACAAACTTATCCCATAGCTTCCTGTACTTGAGCATAAATTGAGATGCAGTGGTTTAGAGACTGTCACCAAGTTAATGATAAAAATCTAAGAATATTGATTATACCCGATGCACTGAGAAACTGACTTGATAAATTAATTAAATACCTCAAAAAGGAAAAACTGCGAACTTTCAAGTCTTTCCCAGAAACCTTATCTCTCTCGCCTTTCAGCCCCTGAGAAGAGGCTGTCAGGCAGGTGTGAGTGTTTACCCCATGTCTCCCCCATTGTCTGCCTGCCTTTAGATCTACTCTGAAGACTCTGAGATCAAGTAAGATTTTCATAGTCCCTTTGAAGTGCAGAAAAGAAAAAAAATATTCTTTAGGTTGAACCAGCTCTCAGGTTATTACTATAACCACTAAAATATTACAAAGGTTTGCAATGAGCTTCCAAACTGGAATTACTCTCCACAGCTACAAAAACCAAATGTTCTTTATGCTCAGAATGGGAGAAATGCCATCCAATTTTTCCCCCGAGACAAGTTATAACACAGAGTAGGCAAAGTACATTAGATCAGCACTTGGTACAGTATTTCATTTTAGCACACCATTAAAGTGATTAAAAGTCTCCCTACTTGAATCCTCCCACACTCAATCTCTGTCAACACTGCCTCACTTCTGTTACCCTGAACACTGAAGCCAGAAAGTTTCATCTCCATTCCTTGTCCTTCCTGTGTCCTCGCCCAGATCTTATCTCCACCTCTATCCTGTAATGCTTTCCTTTCACCACCAAGGCTATGAGGAGCCAATGCCACTTTGGTGCTTTGCTTGACTCCTTGCAAAGTAGTAAAGAAAAGTAGTGGTGAAGCAAGATGAGGGACTGGTGAGTCTTTTTCTTCATGTTGTTAGAACTGCTCCTGGGAACAACTGGAGCAGCTCTCTTGTGAAACCGATGGCTCAGACTCTGTTGCTCTTTGACTTTCATTTCAAGAGTTGCCTTATGGTTAAAACCTGGCCACCATCATGCCATCCATTGTGTCTGTGTTCCTGGAAGTAAAAAAGTAGGAAAGGGGGGAAATTGAAAGGGCATCTTCCAGTTTGAAAGGATATTTTAAAACCATATTTTAAATCACATTTTAAAGCAGGATTTCTGGACTGAAAAATGTCTTCCTATACCTCTTGCTCACAGTTTCTTCTTTTATTTTGTTGGTCTCTTGCAGTCGTATTTACACAGGAAGTAAAGAGACACAAGGTTTGAATCTTAGTGTGTCATCACTTCTGAAATGAAGAAAGGAGCAAGGGAAGAAAAAGGATAGGAAGAGAAAGGGAGTGGAAAGGGCAACAGTGGATTTAGTGGATTTAAGAAACCAGCCCAGCCACTACTCAGGCACTGTACACTAACTCCTATCTTCAAATGCTTCCCTGTTAGAGTGCTAGAAAGAGAACAATAAGTAAGGAGCTGAACCTTTGCCATCAGATAGATGTAGGCTCAGATTCTGACTTATTCACAAATTAGCTCTTGGGTCTTGCTCAAATTATTTAAAATTTCCAAGATGTACTCTCTGTGTCTTAGTTACTTTTCTATGGCTATGAAGAGACATCATGGCTAAGGCAATATATAGAAGAATTTATTGGGGGCTTGTTTATAGTTTTGGAAGGTACGTCTATGACTATCATGGTGGAGAGCAGGTAGGCAGGCATGTTGCTCAAGAACAGTAGCTGAGATTTTTATATCTGATCCACAAACAGGAGGCAGAGAGAACTAACTGGGAGTAAGATTTGCTTTTGAAATTTCAAAGCATCCCCACCCCAGTGACCCCCTCTGGACACACCTCCTCTAACAAGACCACACCTCCTAATCCTTCCCAAATAGTTTCACCAACTGAGCACCAAGTATTCAAATATATGAACCTACAGGGCCATTCTTATTCAAACTACCACACTCTCCCTGTGTAAAACAGAGATGAAGATACTTATTGTGATATCTGTTTATGAACTGAAAGAGCAATAGCAGGGGCTGTAGCACAATGAATGCCTGGCCATTTGTCATCATGCAGATACTGTGACATTGTGCTTTGAACTCTTTACATGCTATGTCTTCTTCTGGCTCCTATAGATACATTAAAACTTTGTTTTTGTTTATCTATTTTATTTTATTGTATGAGTGTTTTACCTGGGTATATGTATGTGTACTACATGTATGCATGCCTGGTACCCACAAGAGGCTAGAAGAAAGAACTGGAGTAACAGATGGTTATGAGCCCACATGTGTGTGCTAGAAATCAAACCTGGGTCTTCTGCAAGAGCAGAGTTCTAAACCACTGAACCATCTCTCCAAGTGAATATTGATGTGCCTTGTTTGTTTTTCTTAGTTTCATATTGATTTTTTCCATTTTAATGAGAGCTCAAATGTTGACCCTCAGCTCAGATTCTTTCTTCAGCTTCAGACTCAGTTTGTGATGATGACTCTGTAGTGAATAGTGTTCTCTCTAAAAGAATATTCCCCAAGCCTCAGAATGTAACCTACTTGAAATAAGGGGTGTTCAAAACAAAAATAAAAATGTATGTATTTTTATTTTTGTGTGTGAATGCTTTTCCGGCATGTAGGTATGTGCACCACATGCTTGCAATGCCTTTGGAGCTCAGAAGAGGGCATTGCCTTCTCTGGGATTAGGATTACAGTCTGTTGTGAGGCAACATGGCTCCTGCTGAGTCACAAACCCATGTCCTCTCCAAGAGCAGTAAGCAAGTACTCTTAACTGCCAGACCATCTCTCCATCCATGGAATAGGGATTTTTGCAGACCTAGTAAGGTAAGGATCTTGAGAAGACATCATTCTATATTACAGTGAGTCTTAAACACAGGTAGGTGTATTTACGACAGATGGAAAAAAAACAAAATAAAACAAGAAATCATACAGAGACTTAAGAAAAGAGGTCATGTGATGACAAAGCCACAGACTGAACTAATGCTCCCACAAATTGAGGCATCCCAAGAACTGCCAATGACCATTATTATATATTATTAATATATGTGAATAAGAGGCAGACAAGGCAAAATTCCTCTTAGAGCCTAAGGAGGGTGACAACCTGATTTTTCCAAATTTAATACTTCGGGCTTGCAGAAATGTCTTCTGTGAGAGACTTTCCCAGCTCAAGAGAACTGAATGGCAGCCATTGTCAGTTGAGTCTCTACAGTCTGGACATGAGCGGTGTCTGATGCATCTGGCTGTTCACCACCCTGGCTCCTAGCTGCAGTTCTCTGAAGAACTTTAGCAGTTCTGTCACATGGACAGAGCTTTGAGGTTTCAGATTTTTATGTCTTTTCAATTTCATTCTCTTCTTTCTTGTAAAGTTGTTAAGATCTCCTAGGGCAGAGAACAAAGTTAGGTACCCTAATGGTGTAAAAGAATGGGAAATTTTTCCCAATAACCACACAAATCATCACTGAACTACTGAGTAGAGGCTGCAAGATGAAAGTAAAACTTGAGAGAAAAATATATATGATTCTGATTTATGCCTTATGGACTACCAAGTGCTAATTGCCTTTCAAGGAATTATGGCCATGTTGTCATATGTGAGCAAAGTCCACGTTTGACCCTCCCCTAGGTTTGCTTAAATCTTCTGCAAATCTGTTTCACATGCTACATCCAAGATTCTCAAGATCCACTGAGAATACTAACAGCTATTTATGCTAAGAGTCGCTGAAATCGTGATTCGGCCTGTGGGCTGACAGACTCACTCATAAATAACTAATGAAAAGGAAGAATGGGAAAACATATTTTGTGTGAACTGATTAACTTTTTATTTACAGAGCTCTGAACTATGTGCCAAGAAATAGCTCCAGCTAGTTTCTCCAAGATAAATGATGCTCAGCGTCTTTCCTTAGCTACCATTTATAGGAATTCCACTCTAAATACATCAAGCAAATGGATTTATTAAGTCTAACAAGTTTGTGGTTTATAAATTATCATTACCCTCTTTCCCAGATGTTCAAGATCATACTGTTAGCATCAGGTGAAACTAGAATTTGACCCCAAATATCTTGACTCTGCAGTTTCTTCACTTCATCAATGTAGTTTATAACCTATGTGGGCAGGCATAGCACTGGTGTCTGTGAAACTTTGGAAAACACCAGAAGATAACTTACGAGAATATTTGTGTATCTCAGAATGGTGCAGGCCTTTCTAAGTGTGAGCTAAACTCCAGAGCCATAAAATACTGATATACTCGGTCACATGAGAAATAAAAATCTTTGGATTTCTAAAGTTAAAACAAAAATAAAAAGCAAACGTTCAGCTCAGGGGTAGGGAAAAGTATTTGCCATGGCTTGACACACAGAGGTTAATGTTATCTAAAAAGAGACCAACAACAAAACCCTATAAATCAATTAGGAAGAAAGAATAAAAAAAAGACACAGGACATAGTTTAAGGATAGGCAAATCATGAAGGGGGAGAAGAATTCCACAATGGCTAGTAAGCCACATGAAAATTCTTAACATCCCAGCCCTATATAATCAAGGCATGTAATAAACCAAAGCATTGCAAAGGAAAATGCTGAACTATTAATGACTACGTGATTGACAGATATTCTAAAGTGTTATGAAAGATAAAATTGCACATGGAATGAATACACATGTGTATTTGACTCAGAAACAGGATAGCTTCTCTTGGAATCTCAGGATTTAAGTATTGTACAATAATTTGAAAGTAATTCCAGGGATAATTAATGAAGGAATTAGTGAAGAATTATCATGATAAGTTATATTTTTTTTCCTTTGAAGCCCTCCATAGCACGCAGGATGAAGCAAATGAAAAAACAGACAAAACTGTGTGAAAACACAAATATACTTAGAATTTTTGCCCCTCTGCTAGAAAGCCATGCCCTCGCTGTGACCCCATGGACAGACTACTTGTCACCACAGGCTGTTTGGGATTTCATTTAATTTTTTCTTTGTTTTATTTTCACAAGAAACAGGATGTTTGCTACCTAAAGAACGAAGTTAAGAAATTCCTAAGACTTGAAATTTGTGTCAAGAATGTAGAATGTGTACTTGTAATTGTCTTAAATGTGTTCTTCAGACATTGCAGGCAACTGAAAGCCACTGCAAATATGTACCTAACCACTGAGTGACAAACCCCCTGTTCTAACAAGGTTCAATTTGTGCTGACTCATTCAGATTTACCTAATGGCAGAATATCAAAACTAAAAATTGAAGGAACTGAGACATGGCCCCATTATCCTTCTCAAAGGACGCTGACCTCATGGCCTCAATACTCTAAAGACTCATGCAAATTTTTCAGCCGGGTTGATACAGCTCTCTTTTCCTGTTCCTCTAAGTATTTTGCTGAGATGCTCTCTGGATAATTTCCATCTTCTAGAATTTTCTGGCTGAGCAATCTCTATGCGTACCAAATAGAATACTCTCCTGGCTTTTTTTTCAGTCTAGCTCTCTGCAGACTGTAACAAAATCCTTTGGGATTCATTAACTCTTTGAAAGCACCCACATATCAGTGCATCATTGGGAATTATAACAACGTAAAAAGCATCCTGAGTGTAGGTTTGTGAAGATTCTAAACTCAGGGATAATAGAAAAGTATTTAAATCCAGCTCTGTCCTTGAGTTACTGAGTCAATTAGGAAAATCACTGAACTACTCTGAATTTTAGATATTTTTACAAGTGAGATGAAGAGGCCATGTGTGGTGATCTTCAGCATCACTTTAAACCTAAGATTTGGAAGTCTGTGGTTAAATGAGGTCTAAAAAATATCCTACTACCCTGAAATATGGGTAGTACCATTTCATACCCTGAAATAGAAAGTACCATTTCATTTCGTTCTTACACATCATTAATGACTTGTTTCAAGAAGTTGATGACACGATCCAGCTTTATCCATATCATTCTCTCTATTTATTTAAAATCTGTTTTTATTTTATCTTATTTTTTGAAAGTATTTCTAATAATGATGATACTCTTTCAGATTTTACTTTTTGGCTACTCCAGACAGATGTTTTTTCTGGCACTGGAAAAATTCCATCTCCTTGAGGCAAGATAAACTTGGTTGTATTACAGAAACAGATGAACTTAGCATCACATCTGGAAGTGTGTGATGAGAACCCTCTGGCTCCAGGGCAGTTTTCTTCACTATAGTGACTGGATCATCCTAGCTGCTTCTGCCGTGTAGCTCTTTCCAGTCCATTTAGGTCCTCCACAATAGCTGCAGCCTAACCTGAGAGAGAAAGCCACAGACTCTTAAATGCCAGTGCTAAAAGGATACTTGCATCACTCTGTTCATTGCTCTTTGGCCAAAATTAGTCGCATGATCTATCCAACTGCTAAAGCCTAAGAAATATGGGACTGGGGCAGATAGATTGTCAGTGAAGGCTAGACCTCTTCCAGACCTTTCTTTTCCTTAATTTAAAAAAATTTAGTTGAAATTAAGTGTGTGTGTGTGTGTGTGTGTGTGTGTGTGTGTGTGTGTGTGTGGGTGTTAGGCTTCTGCACATGAATGCAGTACTGTCAGAGGCCAGGAGAGGGTGCTAGGTCCCCTGGAGCTTGTACTGCAGGTGATTGTGATTTGCCTGATTAGGGTGCTGGAAATTGAACCAAGGTCCTCTGGAAGAGGAACACGTTATCTAAACCACAGAATTGTAGCTATTGTCCCAGGCCTTTCTTTGCTTTTTTAACCCACTATAACCTCAGCAACCTTTCCTGAATCCATGACCCATTTATTTTCTTATGTTAAGTGCAACTTATCTGTGGCACACTTACTACATAACATAGATAGCACAATAGAAAGTCTGACCCCTTCTGTTTGTATTGACAAAGGAGAGAAAAGTCGTTCAAGAATTGCACAGATGTTGTCTTACTCTGTTTTTCCATCGGTGGCCCTGTGCTGGCTGGTTTTATGTCAACTTGACAAACTTAGAGTCACTGAAAAGGCGAGAGCCTCCAGTTGAGAAAATGTCTCCATAAGATACTGCTGTGGGGCATTTTCTTAAGTAGTGATTGATGAGGGAGGTCTCAGCCCATTGTGGGTGGTCCCATTCCTGAGCTGGTGGTCCTGGGCTCTATAAGAAATCAGTCTGAACAAGCCATGATGAGCAAATCAGTAAACAGCACCCCTCCACGGCCTCTTGAATCAGTTTCTGCCCCCTGGTTCCAGTCCTGTGTGAGTTCCTACCTTCACCGCTTTTAATGATGAACTGTTATATGAGAATATGAGTGAAATAAACCCTTTGCTCCCCACATTGCTTGAGGTGATGGTATTTCATCATAGCAATAGTAACCTAAGCTGAGACAGCTACTAAGGGTGCTGTTTTCTGTACTTCACAGATAAAAAGACAAAAACAAAAACAAACAAACAAACAAACAAAAAACTGAGGCTCAAAGAAAGCTAAGTAATTCACCTCCGTTCGCGGGGTATGTGGCCAATACGGTCTGTGTGAGTCTTGCATCTCTGCATTATCCATCACAGTGCCTGTCCCATCAGTTCCCAGTCAGTTAACCAGAAAGACTGGCTTGACTTGAGGTTAGGTGAACAGGTGGCTTTGTCTAGTGTTTTTGAAGATTGCCTGCTTTGTTTACTCGGGAAAGTTGCTTACCTTGTCTGTGTTTCAGCTTCCTCATCTGTGAAATAGCTTCCTGAGGGAATTAAATGGGAATATAACAGTTTGCAAAGTGCTTGGCACAGTGAGTGTTCACTGACCGACATCTTGACATCATTGTAGACCCATTCAGCTTAAGGTGCACGGCAAAGGGGTTTCTACTCATGAGCAGTGAGCTTCAGTTGTGACCCGGCTTCCTTTTCTTTTGCTCCTCACAACCAAGATTCAGAATGTTATTGAATAAACATTCCTCACATCTTTCAACCCAAAGTGAAACGTTTCCATTGGTCTTTAAAGACATTTAAAAATAAATTGGGGCATGAGTGGCAGCTAGAGAGATGGCTCGTGGCTGAGAGTAGTTCTTCACTTCCAGAGGACCTGAATTTGGCTCCCAGAACCCACGTGACAACTTGCAATTATCTGTAACTCTGATTTCAGAAGACCCAGGACTCTCTTCTGGCCTCTACAGGCACCTAGCATACACATGGTCCACATACATACATGCAGGCAAATACTCACACATATAATACAAATAAATCTTAAGAAATAAATAAATCAAAGCTGAGGAATGTGGATCAGTCAATAAAGGGCTTGCCTCACAAGCACAAAGATTTGAGTTTGAACCTCAGAACCCATGCCAATAGCTCCATGTGGTAGTATACATTTGCATTCCCAGTACAAAGAGGCAGAAACAAGCAGATCTCTAGGGCTCAACAGCCAGCCAGGCTAGCCTACCTGGAAAAAGCATCTGGGTAATGAGAGATGATACCTTGAAAAACTAATATGTGGATATTATCCAAGGAACAAACTCAAGGTTGTCTTCTGGCATCCACCTATATGAGCATCACCTCTCAACAGGAACTCACGAGCAAACGTGTACACATACACAGAAATAATGAATAAAACTTTCTCTTGCTATCTTACTTACTCTATCTTACATTGGCTTTTATTACTTTTCAGCTAATGTATATGTCATTCAAATTTTCATTATTTTAAATAAGCTAAGTCGTCAGGTTAATGTAAGAAAACACATGGAAAGTTTGTAGTACAAGCAGCATGATGGGGGTTCTTATTGAACATGACAAGTTCAGAAGCTCTTTTAACAACAAACCATTGACCTTTTCTTTGACAAGATCTGCCCTGCCTCTGACCTACTTTCTGACTGGACTTTGAGCACAAGCCAACACAGAGACCCTGCCAATTACCAGCCCTACTGAAATCCCCTATTCATGGGTCCTATCCCTGTGAGGTCCTGTTAGGTCTCAAGTTTTCACATGGTTCCTCCCAAGCTTCCTTCTTTCAATATCATCACTTCATCTTCGCAAACACTAACTCCTTAGCACCTCACTCTTCCTCATTGTGCTCACCTGGAGAAGTCTCAAGTGTCACTAAACAAAACTGTTTACCTTCCATCACCTGCACCCCAGGAGCTGAACATTTACAGAAGGAAATAAACCAAACAAACTTGACAGTGACTCCTGTCACCTTCAGATCAACCTCCACAACACACGTGAGTAGTCAGCATCACTGTTCATTTTATGTGGCAGGTCTTGCTTTCCCACTCTTCCGGAGGTTAGTCGCATAGCTGCTCACCTCAAATCTCCACACCCATTCTCTCACACTATACTCTCAGCTGGTGACCTCACTTCACACATCATCAAAATAAAATCAAATCTTCAAGGGAGAAGTGCTGTTCTCACCCCAGAATGTAGTGTCAACTACACCTATGATATCTGCTCCCCCGCTTTCTGTCCCTGGATGCAGTATGGTCACCCCTTTAAGGGCCCAACCTCTGTTGTGCTGAGTCTCCTCCTCTATAGACTTTCAAGGACTACATATCTGAACTTCACATGTTCTCTCTGCATTTCAATATATTCCTGTTTCCTCAGTCATCCCATTGGTTTCTGCGAACACATTTTCTATTACTATATTTGCTTTTAGTTATACACATTTTGTTGACAGATGTTGTTGATTCCTGGATGTGTCAGATATTTGGGTGTCAGATGTGATATTTCTGACTTTAGAACCCAAAGCCTTTCTAAAGATTTATGAAGCCTCTGTCAAATCCCTTTCTGCCTGACATACCTGGAATTATTGCTACTTTCCTGTCAAAACCTCAAAATCCCCTTCAAGGTCATGACTCTAATGACCTAACTCCATTCACTGGACCTCCAAAGAACTAGCGTTTGAATTGGAACTTGTGATGATTAATCCGTATTATCAACTTGACTGATTTCTAATCACCTAGGCAACTGGTGAAGTGTGCCTTCAGTGCTTCTGTGACAGAATTTACAGAGAGGATTACCTGAGACACAAAGACTCACCTTCAGTGTGGTAGCCCATCCCATGGGTAGGGGTCCCAGGGAGCCTAACAAGGAAAATGGAGATGGAACCTGAGTTTCAGCATTCAGCTTTTGCCTGCTCCCTGGACCAAAGGACATGAGCCAAGCTGATACCACTGACTCTCCTGCCACTGGGAGCTAAACACACTGAAAATGTGAGCAAGATAACCCCTTCCTCCCTTAAGCTGTGTCTGCCTGTTTCAGGGTATAGCGATAGACTCATGTTGAACGAGTGGGGAATGTATTCTAGGAATAGAAGAGAGGCTTCTCAGTGGGGTCAAAGCAGTGCTAAAGCAAGTTCAGCGTACAGAGAATAGGAAATAGTCTCACTTGGCTCAAATTTGGTGTGCGAAGAACAAAGAAACACTAGATAGATTATGCTCAGAAAATAAACACACTGCACATAAATCCCCCAACAGACAAGGATCCACTCATTTTCACTTAAAAGCTACTTACTCCTTTATACATGCAGATTTTAAATTTATTTAAGGTGGGCATTAAGTTTGCAGTTAGAGAATAACTCATTTATGCTAACAGCCTTGAGGCTGGAAGAATCCTGTTTATTACATTAGAAGCCACACAGTGTTCTACATCCTAAATGCTCTGGTTGAGATTGGACACTGTGAATCTTCCTAACTCTCTGCATATGAAGTAGGCTGTATGCAAATGGATTTATTCATAATGAGCTTTTAGCATCCCTCGTCCTCTCTGAGGATGGAATCAGGATACAGGCTTCTTCTTAAGACACATCAGTTATCTTCCTGGAGAGAACAGGGGATGATTAAACCCACCCTGCATCATCATGAGCCTGTTGAAAGGCATTCTCTTCTTGAAGTTCTGCTTTACTCTAAAACAACCCAGCAATTGCATTTGGAACAATTTCAGGATGATGTTCAAAGTAGATATCAATCTTTTTTGATGTAGTTTAGGATCTAATAATAAAGCGAGTGTTGCTGTTTTATAACTTTATTAGTTTCCTAGATGCTTTTACCACAAATAAGCATCCCTCAAAAATGCATTCTCCTGCCTTGTTTTCTTAATCATATTGCCGTCGGAAGCAACATTACAGTGCTACTCACTTCAACAGCTGTTCTGAGTCAGAAATTATCATTTACTTAGAGTCATAGAGTTACAATGGGTTACAGTATATTTTGTGTCACATAACTCTAAAGTCACTGTATATAAATAATTGTATGGATAGAAAGAGAACACACAGCAAACATCCATATGTTTTAAAGTGATCTTCATAGATCAAGTCTTAATTTAAAAAAAATAAAAAGCACATCACCATGATAAAGTCAGCTGAAGCCTAATCTTCTGTTGTCTTTCTTTTGCAGAAAACGGGCCAATGATTACCTTTGCCTGTGATGTCTATTGGTATTGTATGTCCTTTGATGTCTATCGGTATTGATGTCTATGGCATTGTATCTCCTTTGGGTGAAAAAAGGGAGGATCAAGGCAAAGTGATTTGTTGTATAAATAATGGTGGATTTCCTAAGTCAGGGGAAGGATTCCAGAGCAATTAATGATCCACAAACTTAAAATAGATTTCTAGAAGCAACTCTTCCTCACCCTCTAATGCTACAGTACAGATACACCCTGTCTTTAATCAGCTCTACTTTTTGGAGCTCAGGGAATTTTGAATTATGATAAAACCTCAATTTGTCCATAGACAAATTGAGAAGTGGAGTGTTTGTAGACTCATTTATTATAATTATACAAGAACTATATTGAGATGGGGAATTTTTAATATATTTTATTCTGTCATATTAATTCACAAACTCATATATATCTCTCTCCTGTTTGATTTATACAAGGATGAATAACCTGAAATTAGCAATAGTATTTTAATTAAGGGAAAGTAACTAGTTTTCTGGTCATTGTCATTTGGTGCTCTATTTTCTCAAAGGAAAATAGAAAGCCAGCTATTCTTGGCTATCCCATATCCCATTTAAAAAGTATCTTTTAGGGGAACATAAGGAGAGATACAGGAGATATGTAGCCCACTGGAGAATGTAAAAAAAGAGACAAGTAGTCATACTTAAGAGAAATAACAGAGAAAGTATCTTCCTAATTTGATCTCAGTTATTTTGGCATTCAGAGGAATAAGTACAGAATTTGGCTTAAAAATGGAATTTACATCTTTTACATTTCTATAAGCACCAGGCACTGTGCTCAGGTTTTCTTGTTCATAAAGCCTTTCTCCAGGAAAATGTCAGTATTCCCACAGAAGAGCAAATTGGGTTTTCTGAGAAGTTTGCAAACATCCAAAGTCACTCCATGAGCATGTCAACTAGGTATGGGTTATGCCTAGGAAGCAACTCACTTATTTTCCATAGATACAAATGCTGTGCAATTTAAAAGTGTTAAAATGACAGTCATAAATTATAAAGGAATCTTGGGATTTTTAGGAAAATCAATGCAATTGGAGATCATGATACTAAGAAAAGTAAACAAGACTCCAAAGACAAATACCACGTTTTCTCTTATATGTGGGATCTAGATTACAGATTAAATGGAAAAAAAAAAAGGACTAGGAGCTGATACAATGGATGAGTGCTTGAGGATCCGAGTTCAAAGCCACAGCACCAAGGAAGAAAGCTGTGTGTTATCCCATACACTCAACTCCAGGACCTGGGAGAAGGTGGAAATGGAATATCCTGGCCTTTGCTGGCTAGCCAGTCTGACCAGTGACTAGCTCCACACGGAGTGAGAGACAAGGGAACTGTGGAGAATGATAGTTCAGGATACCTGCCATCCTTCTTTGCTCGGTGTTCACACACTGAGTGCACACACACACTGCACACACACTCATGTAGACCACACACAAAAGACAAAACATGAAACAAGAGAAAGACTGTCTGAGAGGAAGAAGGAAACAATGGCTTTGGGAACAAGAGACAGTCATGGGAGTGAATATGACCAGAATATTTTATATCCACATATGAAAATGTTATTTTGAAACCCATTATTTTGGACAATTACTATATACCAACAGTGTAAATATGTCTTCAAAATGAATATTTTAAATTATACTGAAACGAAGGGTAAGCCAAGTTTAAAATAACATGCAATGCTTAATTTTAAACAATTCTTTCCCCTGGATGAAAACAAATTCCCTTAGGATCTTATTGGGGAACAATTTTCTTTATCTGAATTAATTGTATTGTTACTTAAGAAAAGGGCTTTTTTTTTTTTTGGTGCTGAATATTCTCTAATTCAAGTTCTTCTAGAATATGCAACTAGCTGTATTCAAATTTATGGAAATTTGTGATTTACATTCTCCCTGAAATATTGAGTACTAAGGAAATCATGTGTGTGTGTGTGTGTGTGTGTATGTATGTGTATACAGACATTTGCATATTATGTATATATCTGTATATAAATAATACATATATATTTGTGAATTTTCTGAAGCATGTGAATGTGACTCACAAACTCAGGTAAATGTGACCCTCTTATAAACAACAATGTGTCTGTTTCCTTTCCAGAACTGCTGAGAGTCTCTACTTTGAAACCCCTTTCACTGTGAGCTCAATCTCTCCAGACAGGCAGAGGAGGATTAGAGTGTATTCCTTTGGGTAGCAGCCTAGCAGGGTCAAAGGAAGATAAAGGGATTTTCAAACATGGTTCTGATGGAGGAGGCAGCCAGAATGAATAGCTGAGGGATGGATAACACCTAACCTAGGATACATTCAGCCCAATCAAACCCCAGTGGGGCTGCTTCTGTGGAAAGCATCTTTCGGAGCCTCCGGGAATAAATTCTGTGTGCTTTCCGAATAGATTTGAATGGTGAATTACTCTGCTTGAAGATGGAAAAAGAGTCAGGAAGCCTTTCTTTTCCCATGAGGCAGCAACCCTATTTATAAACAGTAATGAAATTGACAGAGGTAAACTGATTATGCTAAGCATCTTGGGAGTACAGAAGCTCACAAGTCCGTGCCATTGCCCGCTCTTCAGCCTTTTGCAGAAAATTGTGGTGCCGAGGCTCAGATTCTTAAATCCCAATCAGTGAGTGATTTAATTATCAATAATAAGTTGCTGATCTCTTTGTATCTCAACCTAAAATGTGAAGTAGTAGTTTTTTTTTTTTTAGTAAATTATTTTGAATTTTCTTGTTGAAAGAATAAATATGCAGAGATTACAAAAATGTACTGATGTAATTTCCTTTAGCCCTATACTCAGGAATAGGAATGCCAGGAGATCTGATTTTAATTTTTGAGGAATCTCCACCTTGCTTTCCCTTGCAGATATACCGGCTTATATTCCCACTAACAATGTGCAAGGGTTTCCTTTCTCAATATCCTCTTCAACATTTGTTGCATTTGATCTTTTGGTAATGTTCATTCTAACATTTTGGAGGTGAAATTTCACTGTGGATTTAATTTGTATCAGCCTCTGATGATAAATGACATCAAAAATACACAAGCACACTGGCTATTTGTATATGTGGTTTTAAGAAGTACCTTCACAGGCCTTAGAAATATTTAGTAAAATATTTTCCTACTATAAAAACTCACAACTCAAGACTTCTACATTGTTTCTCTCTGATACTGTGCATTGAACCCCATGCCCCACACATGCCAGGCAAGCATGCTACCTACTACTGGCTATATTTTAAGCTTATTTTTATTTTTCATTATGAGATAAGATCTCACTAAGTTGTCCAGGCTGGCTTTGAACCTATCATCTTCCTGCCACAGTCACTGGTGTAGCAGATTCTCTGCTTGTAATTTTATAAATAAGTCAGCATGCCCAGGGTATGAAAAAGGCACATATTATTTTATACACATCATACATATTAAGTAATCCATAGAATGTGCTTTACATAATGAATATTTTAATGCGATACATTCATTTTATTATACATCATATGTAAATGTTACCAGTAGATAAGTATGACAAATGTTGCTTAGCAACCCAGGCACTCATTGTATAATAATGTGGTTATCTCGTTCTTATATATAGGTTTGACCCAAGAAGATACTCCCTTTATTTATTTATCTATCTATTTATTTATTTAATCTATCTACATATTTATTTTTTATTTTGGTTTTTCAAGACAGGGTTTCCTCTGTTGTAACTCTGACTGTCCCGAAATTCATTCTGTAGACCAAGCTGACCTCAAAGTCACAGAGATCTGCCTGCCTCTGCCTCCCCAGTGCTGGGATTAAATGAGTGTGCCACCACTGCCCAGCCCCCTTTCTTATTTAGACCATATATTTATACCAATACCAGCAAAGTGACAGCTTTCCCATGGTAATTCATTTTCTCAAATCACTTCCAAAGGTTTGCAGCCTGTCTTTGTCCTGTATCCTAAAGAGTTGAGAAACAGCTCCAAGGACATTGGGAAGGGACTTTAGAATCCAGCAAGTTCAATGCAAGACCTATGGCAAAAAGAGCAATTTCCTCACTCACTAACCCTGTTGATTTCCATCTTTGCAGTACTGGTAAAATTTTTACTGAGTGCATTGCCTTGGGGATTCAAGTGCACACTCTGTGAACACAGGCTTTTAGTCCTTTTGTGGTTCTTGCCTCGTGAGTACTCAGTAAATACGTTCTGCAAAATCAAATTTTATGTTTTTCTTCAAATTCCCTTAGCTTGATTCTTTTAATTTTGTCATCCAGTGAGTGACAGAGAGATCACAAAAGTCATTTTGAATTATTTATGCTCACCTTAGGGCCCTCCAAGAAAACAAACAGCCAGTTGTGTCAGGTTTTGACACAGTGTCTTCTTGTCAGCTCACAGCAGCAAAGGCAGTTCTGGGAGTTTGCAAAAGAATCTTCTTTTGTAGTGACTCATCGGCAAAGATGAGAGAGAAGCAACATCAAAAGGCAATGGCAAGCTATTTAAGCAAGTTAGAAACAAATCCTGGAGTTCCTAAGCCTTAAACACATTGAGTGAAGCGGAGTGGAAGGGTACAGAAGGTCAACCTATCCAAGACTCAACCAAAATACAAAGTTGCCTGGGCAATTTCCAGGTGGAAACCAGGTGTCAGCTCCTTCAGCCCAGATCATCTGTCTCATGGCCTCATGACTTGGAATTTTTGCTTTTATATTATTATAATATTGACTTAATAATGATGAGTATCTATTAGTTACAGTGAATCTAAGATTATGTCGTCAGGGTGATCTTTTGACACTCCCTCTTTTGATTTTAAAGATTTATTTTTATCATTTTAAGTGATGTGTATGTGTGTGCTTGTCTATATGTATGTCTGTGCATACCTTTGGATCTCCCTGGAGCTCAGCTCCTGAGTATTATGGGCTTTCCTACATAGTTGCTGGCAAATGAACTTGGGGATCCTACAAGAGCAATACCCAATCCAATGGCCCCGTATTTTTTGTTCTTTAAATTTTTATGGCTCCCTACATACATCTGATGGTTGTCCAGCTTGGTGTTCTTGTAGAACTCCTAAAAGCCGAAGTAGGAGGGAGAGTCTCTGACCTTTTAACCTGCCCTTGGGATCCTTTTCCTCTGGCTGAGTTGTCTCCTCCAGCCTTGATGTAGGGGTTCCTAGCCCAGCCTCGTTCCCTGTTTGAATGGTAACCCCGAGAGGCTTGCTCTTTTCTGAGGGGAAGCAGAGGTTGGGGGGCTAAGTCTGGGGGAGAAGAGAGAAAGGAGGAGTTGGGAGGAATGAAGGGAGAGGCAGACAGCAGTCAGGATGTATTATATGAGAGAAGAAAAATAAATTTTAAAAAGTTATTATTCATCATATTTTTTTCTTTAATATAGACCTTACTCCCTAGCCACAAAAAAATAAATTCTAATACATGTATACGAAGTATCTTGATCATATTCATCCCTCATTCTCTATCTCCAAGTATGTCCAATACACCCACTTATCAAATCTCTCTCAACTTCACATCCTCATTTTAAAACTATTTAAAGTATGTAGTCAGGCTCTCCTATAAATTAAAAAAAAAAAAAAAAAAAAAAAAAGTGAGCTCCCTGACCTTAGCCTTGAAATCCCTACAGGATGTGTAATGAATTGTCATTAGAACTTACCACCTAGCCCCCTCCTCCCCATTCTGTCCTGACCTTTTCTTAAAGGCACCAAATGAGAGGTCACTAAAGGCTTTGAGCTTTCTTGTTCCCTCTCATAAGTTTACCTGGAAAATCATCTCTCTGGAGTTTTGCATAGCTGATGTTTTTTCCACTTTAAAAGGCTGTTTGGAAAGTTGTTGGTTTTTTTTTTTTTTTTTTTTTTTTTTTTTTTTTTTTTTTTTTTTTTTTTTTTTTTTTTTTACTTAATGCCTCCACTAAATGCTTCCCTCTATATCCCCTTTTGTTGAATCTGGTTTTTCTTTGTCATTTTTTTTTAAATTAATTAATCAGTGAGTTACATCATGTGTGTCTCAAACAGATACCTAGTAGCTGGTACTCAATATTATGTTCAAATGAATGAGAAATATGAAAGGTATTTCCATAGATTATAGTAAAGCACTGGGCATAAGCTACATGTGTTGAGAATTACTAATTTAAAATTCATTCAACTCGGAATGCAATGTATGATCAGAAAAATTATAATGCTATTGCACAAATATGAATCTCAGCATGCCAGTGGGTAGAGGTCACTGATGAATTCTTTGATTATATTCATTCCTTTGCCAATGAGCTGTGCACAGGCTCCCTCATACCCATGCAGTCACACACTTGTCCATGTTTAGGCTTAAGCCACCCTGGCCCATGGGTTTAATCTGATCACAGAATATAGTAAGCTACTGAGCACAGCTTTGGTGCTGGAACTGACTATAATGAACAGATTATACTCACCACCAAGGAAAGTTTAGCCTGGCTCTCAGACCTTCCCATTTTGTGTAGACACTTCAGGGATTTAACATTGGAGATATTTGGGGGAGCAATGTATAAAGCCTATAAAAATCTATTTTTACTGACAAAGAAGAAAGATTACGTATTCACTAATGTGAGTCTATGAGCAACAATGCCTCTCTTGTGCCTTGTTTAAAAGCTTGTTGGACACACATGCAGACAGAGGCTATTCTCCTCATTTGGATTTCTGGAGGACAGCAATGGCCTAGATTCCCTCCTATTTCACATTGTCCCTGAAGAAGTCATTTGGGGTGCTGCTCCCCCTAGTCTTGTGTATAATTAGCCACATCTCAAACTGAGACAGACTGAAGGAAGTGCCAGGGAGGGGAAAAAGAAAAGAAAAGAAGAAAGAAATTTGACCTGGCCTCTTGCTAACTCAGAAAGCCAAATGTATTTGTTTCTTTGAAAAAATGTCCCCAAGTCCTTGTCATAATGCTCAAAGTAGCCTTTATGTAAGTGCTGGAAGTTGTCTTTAGTTCAAGGCCCAAGGACTGCAGTTCAGTGTGTGCGAGATCAAACGCAGTGCAGAGAGATGCTGTGTGGTTCAGGGAGTCACCTGGGGGGGAGGGCTGCTGGAGGGGAGCTTTTCATGCTTTCAAAGACAGTATAGTACCACTGCCTGAAGACTGCAAGTGTTTAAGGGGCCTCTCAGGAAGTGCCTTTCCATGCAGAATGGTACAGGTAATAAGGGCCATTCCTTCAGTGAAGCTCTGGTTTTACCTCTGTCACAACCCTTAAACTCTAAGGACAATAAGCTCTAGTAAAACATGAGATCCTACAACTTCGAGGAAAGCTCCACTCTGATCTGACATGGGTGCTTTGGTTTTGTGTCCTTTGGCTTATTACATATTTATAGACTGCTGCTACTTGCATGAATGTGGTGGGAAGCAAAGAGTAAACTTCCTACACAGGGTGTCTATGTCATTTCATAATGGCTGATGTGCCATTGCTCTCTTGACCCAGCTGTGGAGGATGAGCTGTCGAAGTGTAATAGGGCTCTTTTCTTTCATGTTCATGAGTTGATAAAATGTAGAGCCTGGAGACAGTTTTGTTAGTTCTCTGATGCACTCACAAATGCTAAACTAAATGACCCTTTCAGGAAATTTTGCTACTTTCTCCAGTCTACTTCTACAAACTCTGATGTGCCTCAGGATGTGGCAGCCAAAGCATGAATGGCATTATGCATCAGAATTGAAATTTTGGCAGGTTTTCAGAGACAACTGCTAGGTCACTAAATAATTCAGATTTGAAGCAATCAATGTGTCATTATTTCCCTGAATAAATTCTGGCTGTATCCAAATTCTTGTTCTCACCTCTACTGAGATCTTAAAAAAACAAAACAAAACAACAACAACAACAAATCCAAGACATACATTTAAAATATGTATTGAGCCCCAAATAAATAAATAAATGCAGGGCTGAGTAAGGTACATCTTGCCTGAGTCAGACTCAGTTCTAAACACAAGCATTACTCTATTCTAGGTGGTATCTGGAATTCACAATTGAACATGTGTGGCATTTAGGGAAGAATAAATAAGTCTGACTTGACTCAGGGGAGTTGGAGTGGAAGGGCCCAGGTTTGGCACAGTTGAGTTCATTATAAATAACTCAGAGGTTTAAAAGGTATATCCTATGGAAAAGCAAGGAAGGACATTTGAGACTGAAGAAAAAATCTGGGCCGGAAACAAGAAAGTTGAACATCCAGCTGGATACTTGAAGGTGAGATGTAGCCTTGCTTTCATATCCTGGGTCTCTCAGATGTTACTCCAGCCTCTGTGTCTGTATCATATGCCTACATGTTAACAATGGTTAATCAACTTATTTATTCAACAGATAGCTTTGAATCATATGACTATGTGTAAGACAATGTAGCAGGTCTGACTTTATTAACATAGTCAAATATCATGATTATAGTATTTGAGTGAATTATAGTAATAAAATGAGCATTTCAGAGTTTCCTACAATGATCCTACCTATACCTACCTGTTCCAGAGAACACTTTAGTGCAGTCATTCTAGCAAAATAAGCACGTTTTGAGACCTATCTCTGAGCCTTCTATGTGTTGACCAAAGAGTCAACTAGATAGGAATCTTTTCCAGAGGATTTCACAACAGACAGCAGAACAGTTGCCAAGTCTTTTATATAAGAGACAGCGTTCTCTGTGAAGACAAAAACACTGTGCTTTTATAAAACACTTTCTGAGATGGTTATTTCCAATCAGATGGAGGCATCTTCTCAAACAAGATGCCTCAAGGACAAACTCCAAATATATCTCTTTTCCAGTCTCCCAGTGCTGTGTGGAATCCCTGTCAACAAGAACCCAAAGGGGTGTTCTTATCTCTTGCCTAGCAAAAATAAACAGCTGGGATATAGCCTACCTCTGTGGACAGCTTTGAGATGTTAGTGACTCTTAGGTCGTGATGGCCTGACATGGTGGAAATGAGGACTAATGATGAGTTATGTATGCTGTGAGGAGACTGAAATGGCTTATCACCATGGCAATGGCTGCCCTGATCTGCTTTTCTTGTTATTCACAATGGTGAGTCACAGACACCACCTCCATCCCTCACTGCCCACTCCAATCCCATACGCTTGATTCTTACAGTGTTGCTCTCTGCAGATCAGATCATTAGCTTCCTGTTATGCATCCTAAGAATCTATGTGGAAGGTTTAAGTGGTTGATGTAACTTAAGAAAGAAGAGTTTTGCTTTGGCTTTTGATGTCAGAGGCACAAAGTCCATTGTGGCAGGTGTTGGTGACAACCAAATTCCAATGGCAAGAGAGAGAGGCGGGCATCAGCACTTGCACTAGGTCAGTGCCTTAGACAGAAGCACATTGCATGGCCCTTAAAATGGTGGACCCTAGCACACCAATTAAACTCCAAGATTTGGAAAGCTCCCATTTCCTTAGTCTTGGCGGAAACCTTGTTTACCAACATCTGCAATACAGAGGCGCTGAGCTCAGAAAAAAATGACTTGACTTTATTTCCATGAATATGAGGGGGGAAAGTCTTAAGTTAGCTCTAGGCTAGCCCCGCATGATTCCTTTCCTTTTGAAATTCTTTTGGGTTCTCTATTGGTCCCTATGCAGCACAAAATGGTTGGGATAGATAGATAAACAGGATCTTAGCATTCAGATGAAATTATAAAAGACATTGCAGGTAGAGAACCCAGCATTTTTTAAAGTCCAATGCTATGATTCTGATATGGCTAAAGTATGACACTGTGAAGGACCAAAAGAGTAGAAAGGGAAGTTGTAGAGTTGATCCAGGTCAGGATACAGAAGATCTTATATACTGTAAAAAAATATCCTGGGCCTTAGTCACATGTCAGTACCCATCAAACTCTTAAGGATGAAGAATCATTTTTCTTTATTTCTTTCTATTAGAACTGCCTTAGTTCTATTGCTGTGAAGAGGCGCCACGATCAAGACAGCTCTTATGAAAGAAAGCATTTAATTGGGTACTTGCTTACAGTTATAGTGCATTATCATCATGGCAAGGGGCATAGCAACTTACATGGAACATAAGCTGGAGCAGTAGCTGAGAGCTACGTCACAGTCCATAGACTATGCGGCGGGGGGGAACTGGGTCTATGGGCTTTTGAAACCTCAAAGAACACTTCTTTTAGTGACAAAGTTCCTCCAAATACCTATTCTAACAAGGTCACACCTCCGAATCCTTCTCAAATAGTGCCACTATCTGATAACTAAGCATTCAAATACATGAGTCTATGGGGGCCATTCTTATTCAAAGTACTATAGAAGCCAATTTGTTTAAGACTATATTAAATTGAACTATTTGAAAAAGAAAATATGCCTACAAACTACCAGTCGAGTCAAGTTGTTATCAAATCACTCTTTCAACTAATTGTACATTTATTTTCAATTTCTGTGCTCATTTTGTTGCACATGAAAATAAAATTTTCATTCCAACAGTAATTCACAGCCTACACTTTTAGTAATAGTGGTGGAGATGAAGAGAATCACTTAGGTTTTAAAACAAGCACATTAATGGCTTGGAAAGATGGCTCAGTGGTTAAGAGCACACACTGCTCTTACAGAGGACCCAAGATCAGTTCCAAGCACCACTGTCAAAACACAATTGCCTGTAACTTCAGTCCCATGGGACCTGACACCTTTCTGGCCTTTCCAGTACTGTGTGCATGTCCTACATATTAGACACATATATATATACACATGATTTTTTTAAAAGTTAAATCTTGAAAAATAAATGCATTAAAATAAAAGTTAATCTTCATATAATGCCTATATTTAAAATACTTACATTAACAAATGCATTTTTGCTATTTTCATACCACATCCACAAATTTTTAAGATTCTTAGATAAACAAAGAAGGTGTGCTTATTTATTTTGCATTAAAATGTGCTATTTCTTGACAAATCATCCGAAGAACTTACACAAAGTGTATTTATGTGAGTTCATGGGTGTGCATCTTTTCCTTTTTAAAATTACCTTTCTTGTCAACATGTTTTCAATGCAAAATAACTCTGTAAATGGTCAGTGTTCACATGTGAACCCATGAGAGGCTCTTACCTTACTGGATAATCTGAATTTTAAATTATATTTTCATTGTTTGAATATTTCTGTAGGCTGTAGTTCTTTGTAAGCACTACTAAATGAAATATATTTCATTCTTTAACCATGATGATTAGCTATTCAAACAGTAGAATGTGAAGATCATTAGAACTATGCTAACAATATTCAGAATTTTGAAATTTCTGATAATTCCTGAGAACGTTATTTTACTGTCCTTGAATCTCAAATAAAAACATGTCAAGAATTTGGACCACTGAGAAACTTGCTACCTTTTTTGTTGCATGTTATAATTCTAAAATGCACCATTGTTGCTGAATAAATGTACCTTTCATTTTAAAATTAAAATGAGGAAGACACACGCATAATAAACTGATGACACAAATTTGTTAGGCTTAACATTGTAGAGTTAAAACTTTATCTATTTAGCTGTTAGAATTAACCTGGAAGCCAGGTAAGCTGTGTTGTGTGTTGATAATTTCCTGCTTCATACTGACCATAGAAGTTGAAAGAGGCTGAAAATGGAAGTATGTGTGTACTGTGTGTACATCTGTGTGATTGCTACAGTGAAGACAAATTTATTATCTTCTTAGTTTTGTTTTTTGTTGGGCTGTTGGTAATCCACTAGTCAATAAAGCACAGAGGAGAGAAGAATACTCTACTAATTGTGAAAATTCATTATGCGAACTGACGTCATTTCTTCCATGGGATCAATGGAGTCCTGGGTGAGGCATGGGAAAAAGTATTCAGATCATTCATGCCTGTCTAGGAAATATTTCACAGAATCAATCTAGTGAAATAAGTTACCATATTATAAAGATTATTTTTAACTAGCAAATAATGGGTGTTTATTTGGCTACAACTTTTAAGACTGACTTGACTCCATAAATGCTGCCACTGGCCAGTCAGAACTTTCCAGTTCCCACAATTACTTTTACTACCAACAACTCATTCAAATCTGTGTGGATTTCTTTGTCTTATAACCCCTCCACCACTGTCCTTTGTGCTCTTTATACCAGAAGTCACCTGGTTCAGGCATGCATATTTTGCATTGTAATTCTTTTCATTTTCTCAAACAAAATTCCATATATTGGACAGTCATCTTTATTTATCTTTGTCTGTGTTTGACAAGAGCTTCAACAACTGCACTGCTGGCTCAGGTGGGAAACATGGATGTAGGTCTGTACCATCCTATGTGAAATAATGCCTCTTTGTGCTAAAAGTAATGCTTCAAAATGGCACCTAAGTAGTGTATTTTCATACTCACAGTTTATTCTGTGGTATATATTTTACATTAAAAATATACTCTGTTGGGTCATTAAATACCTTCAAACCTCAGAGACTAAAACAAGAACCTTCCTGAATAAATTATGAAAAGATATTTTCAGAGTTCAGTAAGTGGAGGAAAGACTTCCCCACTTGGAGTTATCACATAACATCCCTCTTCTTCTGAACTAATAATTCAGAGCAAAGGAGCCCTCCAGCTGACTCCTCCCACTCCCTGTGGCTGACTGATTTCCTCAGCCACAAGCTGTCAGATGTATTTTTTTTTAAGTCATCTTTGAGGATAATCTTGATTGAGTTAATCAATCAATTTTCTACAGTGCTGATTGTCTGATGTCCCACTTAAGGCACATAATTAAATTCCCTGTGAAGTGTCAGCTGCCCCACGGTGCTGAAATTTGCAATCTGGCTCTTAAGGTCCCTAAGTCTGTGAATGTCTGGAAAGATCTTCAGAACTTATAGCAAAGACTCAGAAGCTAATGATAAACACAATCTCCTTTTAAATGTTGGGAGTTTGCTAGAACCTAGACAATATGCTAAAAATCAGAATGTGTTGGACACATTATTTCTACCAGTGACTGAGAATATGTGGCTATCAGCTCATTTCTAGAGATAGGAAAACTCATATATTCAGAAAAGTCAGGTAACTTATCCAAGGTGAAAAAAATTAAAATGAAAGTAACAATGTATTTTAAATCGTAAAATTTCCAAATCATTGGGTGTGAGGAATACAGGAATAAAGAAACAAGGGCACACTTGTAGAAGGCAGAGAACAGAGAATACACTAAAATAAATGCTCAAAGTGTCACTAGTATAAATAAATGAACATTAATAAGTAACAGGTATTTAAGACACTATATTCTTTTTAAAGAGGCAAACATTTTTAAAATAGGCTTGAAAAATACACATGAAGCCGATGTGTCTGTTAGTGTTAGAGGAACTAGGTGAAACAACAACAAAGCCCCACCAATATTAGTGATAAAGAACATTATAATGTAACAATGTAAGTACCGGCTCAGCAGAAATATACATTGACATAAATATATTCATATCTATGGAAGAAAAATTCAAGATAGATAATGTGCAAACATTTTGTTAAGTTGGGTTTTGTTCACAGTCCACTGGTTCATAGGCAGGGACCACTTAGGATTTGATCGGTCTCTAAACTCCAGAATCTACAAAATCCTGGAAAACAATGGTGGCTTTACACACCCCTTTACATTTGACTTCTCCCATCCTTACTTCTGCTGAAAGTAAATTTTTGTTTTATCAACAAACAACTATAAAACCAGTCTTCTCAAAACCTGATGCTTGGTTTCATCGGTGCTGAAATGTCACATGAGAGGAATTTAAGAAGGAAGGAGACTTTAATGACAAGGAGGCACTCTCCATGAAATTGATCTTCCTTTCAGCAATTCATCTTGGGCCTTTAAATATGTCTCATGAATCTCCCAGTATTTTGAGAGCTTCAAAGAATAAGAAATGTATGAACAAATGATTTATTTGTTATAGGGACTAGCCTAGGTGTCAGATGGCAAAGTCAATGAATACAACTGGCATTTTAAGATTTTCATGCAACCGTGTCCTGTTTATCTCCTACCTTGACTAAATCAAAGACTCTTGGACACATATTATCCATACTGTTTCCATCCAAGACTCCAGAATTAGATTAATTTTCTTGACACATGTGCTGATAGCTTTTATCAATTGCTTCCTCTTTATCTGAAGTCCACGCTGGAATTAGGAAGAATGGTCACATACCCCAATACGTAGGTAGAGGTAGGCTGTTTAAAGAAAACTCACCAAGAACAGTTTTCTTTGCTTTTTTAGAATTACATTTCTGCCTGTTTTACTTATTTGAAAAATCTGGTGCAAAGATTCAGGTAAAAAAAAAAAAAAAAAGACTTGAGCTTGTAAGTTCATACAGAAGCACAAAGGAGAAATATTGTCTCAGAAAGACACTTTTCAGCCTTGGATAAATTGAGCAAGTACATTGTAAAATATTAAGTACACAGTACTTGGATTGAGGTTATACTAGATATAAGCATTATAAGCATACTTCCTATGTGGAAGAAAGTAGCTCCAGGTATGTAAGATTCCAGTATATAAAGTACAGCAACTTGTGTACCTGTTTTCCCCAAATTGAAATATTCCCTGAGAGAGAGAGAGAGAGAGATATCATAAAACTCAGAAAGCTAAAAAAAACTTAGAAAAATCTGGAAGCTTTAAGAGTTGCAATAGGCATGAGGCCCTTTCTAAGGTTGTATAATCAGTAAAAGTTTGCTGGAGAAGAGGACACTGTTTGATGGAGTTGCCTCCAAGTTGGGCAGGAAGCTCAGATGTACAGTTTTCAGGAGTCACCATTCATGGTGGCAGAAAGCTTTTCAGGCATGCCACTACCTTTGACTTACCCATACTACAGTAATTAGCCCCAGTAAACTGAGTGGTTCCCCAAGCTATAGTGGGTAGAACCACTTCCTTGGTCTGTCACTGATGCCCTAAAAGAGGTAAGTAATTATTTGTGCTCTCCCTAAGAGCAATGCAACATCATTCCCCTGAGGTAATCAAACAGCCTCATACTGATGCTCTCAGAGATCCTCAAGTGTGGCTCTGATTCATGGACCATTGGACGGATGTTCATCATCCCAGCTGACATCAGTGGCTCAGCTTCCTTGTGATTTCCATCCACTGCTGGTAAGCATAATTCACGAGAAGAGCCTGGGTGTTCTGCATTTCTAATAGATAGTGTCCCTTCAGGTCCACCATCCTGTGTCACACCATTTAAACACCTACCCAAAGAATTCCCCATCCCCTCAGCTCTGGTGTCTCTGCCAGCATCTCCCTGTTATAAGGAATGCTTTGTTTGTTTGTTTTCCTTGTGGCCAAGTAAGGGGAAAGGTCTTGATATTATCCCAAATGTTCCTTTTTTTTTTTTTTTTTTCCTAGAACATTTCTTTGTTTTTTAAGTTTCTTTTCTTCTCAGTTTTTTTTTTTTTTTGAGTCATAAATAGCAACAAAGATTCTTTTCCTTTGCTCTCTGTGTTCACCTTTTTATTTTGGAGCAAAGACAATTATCTTAGGCCAGCATAGATTCATGGGTGAGAGAAAGGGGAGAAATCAGAGGAAAACAATTTCCACAAAATGATGGATAGGATTAGGCTGAACCGTATGAAATTGTTTCATCTCACCTTCCTCCTACAAAATATCAGTTCTAGCTTGTCCAACTAATACTTGAAACATCTTTTCCTGTTACATAAAAATATTTCAGAATGTTTCATTACGGCTGAAACCACTATTTCTCTTAATGTATCACCGACCATGGCACAAACAATGAATTAAGAGACTTGCAGTTTAAAGATAAAATTAAGATAGAATTTATCACAGAGTACTTTCTGGAAGAACTGAGCTCTGTTAATCTTAAGTTTATTGGGCACAGAGATTGCTTTATTAAGGAATTGCTGTTTAAAATGAAAATTTATTAAGTACTTTCTATGAGTTAGCATCAAGAAATGAATGCTCTGCCCTGGGGTTATGATTCTGTACAAAGTGTCTCCTTTCAACAAACACCACCTTACAGAGGAAGGAACATGAAGCTGACACAATGCCTGACTGAACCTCAATCTTCCTATAACTGACTGGAAAACCTGCAAGACTAAATGGCATGATGACTCTATTTCTGTGACCACTGAATGAGGGCAGAGAATAGTCCCCCTACCCCTGTCACCAGCCCCTTCACCAGACAATGGACAAAATGGAATAAAAGCCAAAAGTAGTTTGTAATGTAAGTAATTTATTTCTCAACCATACCAGAAGACTTACATTGGCACTATTTGGATCCATTACTTATGTGAAACTCAGAAAAGAAGAAACGAGTTAAACTCATCCTCAGAAACTCAAAAAATGTCGATCACATTTCAATTCTGGCAAGAGGTCATCAGTAACATCTCAAATAAGTGCCCCAGATTTGATCTTGATAAATTCTTTTCTGGGAAGAAATATAACAACTTGCTTACAATGTTGATTTTTTTTCTGTTTTTCTTCTTCCTATTCTTCTGACAAATCCTTCTCTAACCTCTGTCTTTGATTTTTGTCCTCCATCTCAATTCATTGAGATGGAGTTTAGCTTAAATCCCCTTTGTAGTCTTTACATTTGCATTATTACTTATTCTGTACACTTTCTGACTTCTGACTAGCAAGTGTGCTGAATACTTATTCAAAATATGAATTAAATAGTTCCATCACTTCAAAACAGTATATAAATACACATACACACATATATAGATGTATTATCCTCCCCCGTGTGCGTGTGCGTGTGCGTGTGTGTGTGTGTGTGTGTGTGTGTTTGTGTGTATGTGTGTGTTGGGCATTGGACACAAGTCTCCTTTTGCTATGCAAGTGCTCTACCTCTGAGCTACAACCTCTCTCCTGTGTTTTTAATTATAAGGGTGAAGAAAACAGCTTAACTTTGGCCAGTATCCCCCATCTCTCCTTCTCACCCATATCATAAAGCAGATTTTGCCCATTATCATCCCAGTGGGATTTGGGGACCCAACCCTGTCAACCTATTTCTGTGACCCTTGCCTTCCATACCCTCAATGTGAGCTTGAGCTCCTGGCACAGGCTTGACTGCCTCGGTCTCTGTCCCATCCTGCACAGCTGTGCCTTGATCCTTTTGGGCATCCCTGCTGCTGGGAGAATATCTCACAAAGCCCTGCACACAGGCTTCCCCATGTTATTTCCTTTCCTATCTAACTTAACTTCTCATAGTAACAGCGGTAACCATCTCAGGGATGCTGAAGGCCCATCTGTGAGGGGCTAATTGATTTCCCTCCATCACTCCATATTTATTTTCTTTTTCCTCGCCTCCAGAAGCATGCCCTGAACCAAAGGCCGTGGCAGTAGTTCACGCTGGCAAAATCCTGCTTTTATTATTTCTTCCCTGGCAACAATTATTTATCCAGCTTGTCAAGCTGTGGAGGACATCACAGCGACCATCTGTTTCTCTCTGTCTGAATCCTTTAATGCAGTTAGACTCTACTTTCTGGAGCAGTTCTCTGATACGGCTCGCATTTTTCTCCATTTCCCTTTGCTGGCTTTGGCAGCACCTCTTCACCAAGGCTGGCATTTTTGCTTCATGCTTGCTCATTTGATTAGCATCCACCTCTTTGAATTAACTGTGTAGCTTCCACAGAGTGGTCTCTGGGTCGGGGGTCCCTTAATCCTTGAAAACTTGAAAGGATGCTTTTCATTTCCTCTATGCTGACACCATGCCTCTTTGGTACCAAGTTCTGTTAGTTCAGCCACTTAGGCTGCTCTCAACTCCCCTCCTATTCTCCTGAAGTACCCTCTGTGCTATCTTTCATCTTTTCTTTCCTGGAGAGAAAAAAAAACAAACAAACAAAACCTGTACCCTGTAGGCAAGCCCAAGCCATTGCAAATCACAAATGCCAAGTGATTTTCCTAAAATACTTGGCATCACTTCAATCTCTCAGGAATTTTCCAGTAGGCCCAGCTAAGCCTGCTCATCCTCTTTGGTCATGACATACATGGTCTTTCTAAACTTCCTCTCTGCTTTCTCTCTGTTAGCATATTGTGTTATGTCTGCCTTATTCTTTTCCTCATTTGGACAGCCCTTCCATGATTCTGAATTTGGTAGAGTTGTGTGATTGATTTTACCCCCTGAAGATGTTTAGCAATGTCTAGAAGTACCTGTGACCATCTCAGTTGAGGTATGAGGTAGGGAGAACTATCAACATTCAGTTGGTAAAGATGGCACATGTTTCTAAACACCATACAATGCATAGGAGAGCTGTGTTCAGCAAAAGTCACTGAGCTCACAGTGCTGTAGAACACTATTCTAACAGACTTTCTCAATTCATGATACTTCGTTGTGTGCCTACACACCGCAACACACAACAGTCATCTTTACTCTCTAATCTACTCCTCTCTCCTACCATTTTCTTGTTAATGTTTAATAGGTGCAGGGCCTTTGAGTGTACATGCCCCTGGAGTCCTAAGGTGCAGAATACTCGACAGTCACAAAATATCAACATTAGACTAACATTAGCTCTAAGTTTTGTTGTCGCATGACAATGAGAATTAAACATACACATTCTCATGGGAGTATGCAAAGCGGCACAGTATTTATTAATAGTTACTGCAGAAAAGTGAGGAAATTGAGGGCAAATGAGTCATTAAAACAAAAAAGAGAGAAACTTTTGAGAGGGAGAAGCATTTCCAAGACAGGAGAAAGCTATCAAACTCTTTCATCTAGGGTTTTTCTGGGGATCATGGCAGACAGTGGACAAAATTCTGAGATAATCTCTATTGTTAGTGGTTGGTTCTGTGGGCTAGCATGAGCTGAGCCAGTGAAGGATACATACCATCTATGCATGACCTCCTGGCCCAAACAGGGAGATGATCACGTATTGTCCATGTGCTGCTCACCCAGTTGGGTGCGAGTGTTTAAAGATTTCCTCTGTCCATCCTGACTTGAACTTGTTAGATGCTGACCTTGCCTGTCTGCTGGTCATTAATCACTCACTGGTTCTGCTACTTCTAACTTTGCAGGTTTCTCGAAGGCTGTTAATTATACTCAGCTGCTACTGATCTCACACTTACATGATCAGCCCATAGTTTTGCCACAGGATAGTTACCTCTGTTGCTGTCACCGAGATACAGTTGTAGTCTTTCTTGGCTAACTTATAATTAAGTCCTGACCTATGAGGTAGTCTGATGTGATCTACTTGGTAGACATTTCTTGTCAAAAGCCATCCTTACTTACAACTGAGTCTAGTTATAATTAGCTGCACTAGACACAAGAATATACTAAAGGACAATTATTTCTTCCCATATTCCTCAAGGGCTGCCAGCCTGCTGTCACGAGCCCAGAACCCCATTCCTCTTCTAATCTGTCTAGCTGGGTTATCTTATACCCAACTATAAGCTCTCTTATTCAGTGTGTACACACTTTGCTATGTTAACCTTCAGTCTTCCTTTAAACTCCAGCCACTGTTTTTACTGCAACATTTTTGAGAAACCTACAATTTTCCCATTGGTCGGAATCCTGCATCAAAATGTCCCTGTATGGTTCAGCCCAAGGATTCACTTCTCCTCTTTTTCTCCCCTGGCCCATCCTATGTGCTTTTAGTCATCCAAAACATCGATCAAGGTAGATTTATGATAATGTTAACTTGTAAATTAAAATAGCAAAATTAATGCGGGTGTGGCTCTTATAAAATCAACAGTCTTAAGAGGAAGACATACAGTTGTCAGATAATTTTGGGAATACATTCTGTCCTCGTGCCCTCTGAAAGCTGCTTTCCCATATCAGAGAATGTGTGCCCTCAGTTTTTTTCGTGTATTTTCTGAAACATCATTGGCAAAACTTGCTTTTGATCATGTATCATCTCAGTTCAAAACCTCCCTTGAACACTTTGCTAGAATCCAAGTTGCTTAACACTGTACACCAGGCCATTTCTAAAGGGCTCCCTTCCTCTATCACCATTTCCCATCCTCTGTTTCACAAGCCTCTGTGCTCCAGTCCTCAAGACGTGGTTTGGGATGATTCCCTTTATCCCTCAACATTTTCACTGAAGTTTTCTTCTATAAAAACACAATTTTGTGTCTTACATCTTTCTTCGCACAGGTTTCAGAACACAAGTTGACTTTGCTACTTGTGTGTACCCTTCACAGAGAACACATATCCCATTTCAGCCCTCAGTAGAGAGAGATGGGAAAAGCCCTTTCTAGAATCTGACAGCTCTGAAGTTGTGTACTGCTAATAAAATTCAGCTGCTTCATCTTAACAATGCATAAGATGATAGTCTCTATTTCATAAGTTTTTGAAAACATAAAATAATCCATGTAAAATTCCCTGTGCTGTCTTAAAGACTCAATAAATGTTAATGGTTATTATTACTGTCTCTGGCCATACTGTAGGCTATATACATGATTGTACATGTGCATCAAGCTGAATCAAGCAATTTCTCCTTGAGCATAAAAGTTTAGTTTTATTTATCAATACAGCCTAGAGTCAAGAAAATCCTGAACAGTAGGTTGCATTTGGTGTTTATAAATAGCTAATATTAACTAAGCACTTACCAGGTCCACACATTGGGTAAATTGTTTCAAAAATTGCCTTAATTAATGCTTAAATGACTGAATGTGCTGAAACTTATGGTAGCCATTATTTATGGTCCTCATCTTACACATTTGAAAACATACCATGGAAAGAACATCTCCCAGGTTACAGAGTAAAGTGGCAGATTCCCAATTTAAATGCATAATATCTGATTTTAAATCTTTAGATTGTGTGATGATGGCTTATAATCATTGTCAACATTGCAGAATCTAGGCTTATCTTGGAGACAAGTCTATGATTTTCTAGATTATGTTAATTAAGGTAGAAGAACCCACCTTAAAAGTGGCAGCCTCATTCCATGGTCTTGGATTCCAGACTATGTAAAAAGAAGGAAGCTGACTGAGAAGAACAGGCAAGGCTCTCTCTGTTCCCTGACTGATAACGCAATGTGACCAGATTCCTCAAGCTTCTGCTGTCATACTCTCCCCATCCCTGTGATGATTGTATCCTGGGACTGTGAACCAAAATGAACTCTTTTTTTATTAAGTTACGTTATGAAGTATTTTGTAACCATGATAAGGAAACCAGATGGTTACTGGAAAATGGATCAAATAAATATTCATTTAGGGAACTCAAAAATCATACTGTACAATAGATACACAAAATGTTGTGCAGTGGTATTGCCCAATTTCGTTATATAATAGGTATGTATTATTGCACAATGGTATTATACTTACATTGTATAATAGATATGTACTGTTTTATTACATGATGATACTTTATAATAGATACTTTTAAAAAGAATATTTTCAGTAGATGCAGATATGGCAAAAATGGCCACTTCTTTTTCAGAGACACCAAAATCTATCCAAGGCTTCTTCAAACCAATTCTAGAAAGAATCAATACTGTAACTAGAGATGTATGGATAGGTATTGGTCTCTCATATTAAAGAAAACAAGGCAATTACTCATTTGCATTGCTGTTTTCCAAGATATTATATAATTATATAATAAACCATATAGAAAATGTTCAAGTAAAAGGGATAGAGAATTGGAAAGACAAATGGTTCACTTCAGGAAAACTGGGAGGAACTTGCTTTGTTGGAAGATGAATTAGAAAACATCTAGCTGAAATCATATTGTTAAACTAACACTAAGCATTTATTCAAATTCTTAATTTTAGCCAAAAAAGAATCATTCTTGAGCCAAGTAGGGGTACCCAATGAGTTTCACAATTTGCTCTTACAGAACGCTGCAGGTTGCCCTCTGAAAATTCACTGGGATATAACACTTACAGTAGAGAGAATAAACGTTATAAAAACTTCAAGGTTTTTCTCATGAATTAATGATGCTGACACTTCATTCCAACACACAGCACTGGGCCCAGTCTGTTGCCTTAGGTTATAGTTGACACTGATCTAACGAGGCCCTCTGGGCTAGCCTAGTTACTGAGTCTCCTGGCATGGGGAGAAGAGAAGACTCATATGTCTGCAAGTCTAAAAGGTACAGAAACAACCTTCCATTAGACACAGCCTGTTTAACAGGCTGAAGTGCTTCAGATGTCCATAACTCCTTTTGCTCTTTGCTCTTCAAATTAAGGAGCACGTAAGTTACAGAGACCCCAGATGGCCAAATGCATTTTAAACAGTGAGTTCTTAGAATAGAGAAGCAGCAGAAGGCCAGGAAGGCTACTAGTGAGGAAGGAAAAACAATTGGATCATGAACTTGAGAAAAACATGGCTCTAATAGCCTCAAGCTAGTTGATTCTCAGGAAATGTACCAAATGTACTAAAGAGCAGGCTAAAGAGGATCACTTGACTTACAAATGATCCAAAAGTAAACTGTCCCTGAAAGCAATTAGATTTAAAAATTCCCTGAAAACATGGATTATTTTGTACTTGCCATGGATGATGAGTCGTTCCCCAAAGATAAACTGAGGCACTGTTCACAAGAAGGGAGAAGACATGCTGAGCCAACAAAAATAACCAGATGGAACTTGAAAAAATTTAATGTGTTTAATCACAGACTATTTAACATATGTCATTCAACAAACAAGAAAGAAAAGCCAAGCTTGAATCTTATATGTACATATATTATATGCACATTATATTATATTATGTATGTTATATATAATATATTATATATACTATATAAATATACATTATATAGTATAGCATATATTATACTATATAATATCATATATATAAAATATTATATTATAATATGTATTATAGTATAACATATAATATACATATATTATAGTATAACATATGTAGTATAACATATATAACAAATAAAGTGTCCTTCACTTGGAAGTCATTGGTTGTAATCTTGTATTCCAGCTTCTGTCACACAAAGCACTTCTTTGATAGTTAATGAACTGATGAGTGATTTCTGAAACTGTGAGAGATGCACTCCCTAATTTAACTGAACCAGGAGTTCTTTTGGCATATCTCTTATTACATAATGATTAATGTTGTTGGCAAATTGCCAGGAGTTACCTTACACTTGTGCTATGTATTATAAATGGCACATAGCTATGAGACACAGTATACCTATAATGAATTATTATATAACATGATTATGCATAGTTACACATCTATTATATGTCATATAAAATTACATCAATAAAACATCAGTAATGGAAATTTCTTGTTAACAGAATTCTCTAGTTGGTGTGAATTTTTGGTAAGAAAGACTAGAGTTTTACTGTTAGCCAGTAAAAGATACAGAGGAAGAAGAATCATCTTGAGTGTTTAGGAGAGCTAAGAAAGCACTTTCACTCCAAGATCCACTTCTGGCATGAGAACCCAGCCCACTCCACATCTATAGACCTGCTTTCCCTAGAAGCAGGGCATTTTGATTCTCAGCCTAGTTATGTTTCTCATTTTAACTTGCTTCAGCTTCAGAGCTCGTCCCAACAAACGGTATCTCTGGAATACATTTCTTTCTTTGTAAGTATGAGTGAAATGAATTAGCAATCAAAAAGACAGCCAGGGTGTGATTAGGCAGAGTGCACTGGGTAAACAGTGGTTTTGTTCCCTCCGTGTTGACAAAATTCACAGTATTACAAATTACAAATTTCACTCTGGGTTATTCTTTGGAAATGAAAATTAAATTTTGTGCACCATGACTTTACTGCCCTCCTGGCCAGACTTAGAGCACACAGATGGCTTTGCTTCATTCCTCTTGTGGGTCTTGTAGAGTTCTTGACTGGGGACCAGCATCCTAATACTTGTGCTATCAGTGGCACCTGGCTCCCATATCTATCCCAGCAGTGCTGTGCTGTGGTCATAAGACCCTGATGTGAGATGCTGCTGCTGCTACACACATCCGTATGGCACTCCAGTCCCCAAATTAAAGTCCCAGAATGAGACAGGGACTAAGGGAGCTCACTCAGTACAGTTGAATGGAGTAGAGCCAAGCATATAATCAAGCAGGATCATTTGTCAGGAAGGACTCAGGAGCTTGGGAGAGGAAAGAGAAGCACACAGGCATTGGTTTGAAAGGGAATAAAGTGGACCAGAAGGGAAGTCTAAAAGGAAAAGCAGATAGAGAATGAGGAGAGTATCCTTTAAAAGGTACAGGAAAGTTAAGATTGAGACCAAGAGAGACAGATATGGTGTTAGCACTGGACAGGACACTAGATGAACTGTACCAGGAGATAAGACAGCTTGAAGCTGTCCTACCCACCACAAATGACCTCTGGGTGCCCGTGTGTGTGTGTGTGTGTGTGTGTGTGTGTGTGTCTATGTACATGTATGTGCATGCACAGATCTGTACTCGTGTCCCTGCTTTCTGATAGGGTAGGAGACAATGTTGTGACTGCTGCCTGGACTGAGCTGGTGTGATAGAACTAGCAATCTGCAGGTAAAGGAACTATGAAACAGCAGAAAAGAAAACATACCACCACAGGATGGTCACAAGCCAAGAAATGGCAGACTGTGCATGTTTCAGTGAATAGAAAAATAAAGAGCAGGAAAGAGAGTTGAGGAGATCTCTAGTCTCAACTAGCCATTAGAAATATTAGCTGCAGCAGCTATATGTACTAGGGACCACTATTTTTCAGGCATGATTCTTACAGTTTTATATATACAGGCTTATCTAATCCACAGACTCACTCTACACAGCAGGTCTTACTAACTCTCTTTCTTTGTCATAAGACCTTGGGAGATGCTCAGCATAAAGCCACATGGCAAACTACAGAGACCGAGAAGTCAATGAGAGAAAGTGGGGACAAATATGCAAACCATCTCCTAACTTCAACCTCACAGACCAGACTTTATCTCAATACATTTAGGTTTCACAAACAGGAATGTACCAGCTAGAGTTGTTTTACAGTAGTAACTAGGCAGTCCCTGAGATTTTTTTCCTGCTTTTAAGCCAGTACAACATATAAAAAAAAAGACTCGTCACTAATGCATAAATGACACTTAGCTTGTAGGTGGCCTGGGAATCTTTATCTGAAGCACTTCCCCTTTAAAAAGCCTTTTATACCATGAGGAAGAGAGTAAGAAACCCATAAACACCAGAACACATTGATTATAACCAATTTTCACACTACATTATGTAGACTGACAAGGAGAAAAACATAGCTTTGTTCTAGAAATATGCAGAAATCTCCAAGAGAATGAAAAACAACACAGCAGCCTTAGTCATATCCACTCTTTCCTAAATATAATAAGCAATACAACAAAAGCAGCCTTTGCACTTCCAGAAATCAAAGTCAATGCAGCAATGATGTCCACAGAAAGCACTGGCCATTCCTTTCTGAGGTGGGTGAAAATATTTTCTAAACATAAATTGGTTAAATCTGGGAGGAGAAAGACAGTAAGGAGAGGAAGTCAGAGAAGGAGGAGACAGAGACACAGACAGGGGGAGGGAGTGGGAAAGGGAGAAGGGAGGGAAAAGGAGAGGGGGAATGGAGAAGGAAAGGAAGGAAGGGAGAGGGAGAGAGAGAACAATTCTAAGATACTCTGAATCTAGTTTCTATAGTGTCTGCATACTCCACACACTTCCATAGGAAAATTTAGAAAACACAGTGTCCTTTACCATAAGTAGTCTTGAAGAGGGACCATAGGAAAACAGTAAAACACCCTCAGGTTTCTAAAACCCAATTTTGTGGGGTCTGCACAGGAACTACTCATGAATTTCTTTCCAGAACTTTCTCTATTGGGTCTTTGCAAAGGCATGTGTGCCATGTCAGCACTCAGCCAGTTCCTTCATTAGATGCTCCTAGTGGTGGTAGCCATGTTGCTAACCTGCAGCTGCTTCCCGTACTGGGGAAATCCAAGTCAATCAGCGCTCACTGCTCAGTGCTGGATGAGGGATGAGAAGCATATGTTGAGTACTGCTGAATATAATTTTAATCTTATTGTTGGACAAAGAAAGAAAAAAAATCTAAGAGACAAGGCAAAGAGATTAGAAGACCCTGCTGTAATATTGAAAACATAAAATGAAGGACAAGAGCTAACCCAGTTAATGACTGCTTATTTGCTATTCATTTATCCTGAAACAGATTAAATGGAATAACTAAGATATTATCTAATATAAAATCTCAACTGCCAATAATATTCCTAACATCAAATAGAAAAAAATATATTTTAGCAAAAATTATATTTGCTAAATTAAAAAAATAGTTCTGCAATTTGGTATCTTAGGGAGAGTTTTGTAAGAAAGTATTAAAAGAGTCTCAACAGGCAGAAAGTGTTCTTTACAGTAGAAAAGGGGCCACACTTCCTCCTCCTGCCTCCTCCCATTTCCGTTCAATGGAAAATCAGACACATGTGCCAAGGGGCCTGGGTCAGTTCGTCTGCATATTAACTGTTACATTAAGATTTGCTGCGAAAAGAGAGTCTATTAAACGTTTGCCTCTGAAGAAGTAAAGGAGTGGAAATAAATTATCAGCTGAAGGACATTTTAGGAAAAGCCCTTTCAAGCATTCATTATTACCATTTAAAACCCATCAAAATCAATTGTCCCAGTGACTCAGCTTCACCCGGTTCAGTTTTTCCTTTGGGGAAGCTTTATTTCTTCCCACTTATGGGTCCACAAACAGGACTCTGATTTCATTTTCTTGTTCTTTCTCTTCTTTTGTTTTTGTTTTTCTTTTCCCATCTGTGAAAAGATCAGAGATGCTCCATGATGTGATTCAGCAGAGTATGCTCAGTAGAATGCAAAATTAGGGAGCACTCCCCTTTTTAGATAGAACAAAAAGGGTCTTGGAAGATGACGGTGGCATTCACTGAATGATAATGTCCAGGCTAAGGATGAGTAAGTCTGAGAAGGTAGCCTTGGGGCAGAGTCTACATGTTGCCAATTAGATGATCTACACAGCAACATTATTCATCTTGTACTTTCTATACCTCTACCTAGGAAAGTACAGTTGACCTCATCCTGCTTTCATCATTGCTATACATTCTGCCTAGGAATCCCTTTTGTAGTCTGATGTACAGGTGAATGTGTGTGTGTGTGTGTGTGTGTGTGTGTGTGTGTGTGTTGTGTGTTGTGCATGCATTTTTTCATGTGTGTGGGTGTAAGTGCACATGTCTGTGTGTCATGTGGCTGACAGAGGTTGATATTTGGTGCCTTTGTAAATGACTCTCCACATTAGTGTTTCTTAACCTGTGTGTCATGACCCTTTTAGGTTCGAAGGCCATTTTCACAGGGATCACCTAAGAAAATCTGATTATCAAATATTTAAATTATGATTCATAACAGTAGCAAAAATACAGTTATGAAGTAGCAGTGGAAATAATTTTATGGTTGGGGTCACCACAACATGAGAATTTTAAAGGGTCACAGCATTAAGAGGTTTGAGAATCACTGATCCATCTCACTTATTGAGGCAGAATATCCCACTGAGCTCGAATCTGGCTAACTCAGCTACTCTAGCTAGCTAGCCAGCTTGCTCTGGAGATCTGGCTATGCTCCAAGAGCATTATGTTACAGGCAGGTGACCACATCCACCTGGCTTTTATGTAGGTTCTAGGAATCTAAGCTGTGTCCCTCACATTTTCATGCCAAGTATGTGTCCACAAAGCCAATTCTCCAGTGCAACAGATGAATTTTCATGCCTTGGTGGAAACTGCCACACTTAAAACATAATTCATATGGGCAGCTCTTGGTGCCTAAACTCCTAACACCAATCCTTTCCAAGACTGTAGTTTTGAAGGCAGCCCTTAGACAACCTTTCCAATTACTTATAGTTAATTGAAGCTAAATCACATTATCACATTAGTGACAGAAAAGACAAGCTAGTCAAAGTATGGTCCATGGGGTAAAACCATTTTTGATGGGCAATTCGAGGAAATAGAGAGGATATGTGCTTGCAGAAGAATGGAAATGTGGATTTTGCTTTTGCATGTGTGCATGCTTGCTTGTGTGTGTTTGTATGCAAGCTTTGGCAATTTTAGAGTTATTTTTGTATGTGCATATATGTGCATTACACATGCATGTTTGCATATTCATAAGCATATGTGTAAAATACTTTCTCCCCTTCCTCCATCTGAAAAAAAATCAAAGCAACAGCAGAATAATAAATATGTACATTGCTAAGAATGTGCTCTTCATGGAAGAGACTTGTACCACTGAGAGGAGTAGAAGACAAAATTTCATGAACGTGGTAGTTAATTCGTACCCAAGGTAATGTTTGTTAGAGGCCATTGTGGTTAAGACTACAAGATGCATGGAAGGTTGTTTCTTTGTTCCTCATCTACAGACTCATCACCTGATAGAACCTATTAAACACACTACCATTCTAACTCTATTGCAGCCAACTGTGTAACTGGTTTAGAATGTATATATTACAACCATAACATAATTTATTCAGTTAAATTTGACCATTTACTGAGGCTTCTGCTCTCAGAATGCATATACCCAATTGCAGGGACAAAACAGGCCTTAGATTTTGCAAGAGAAAATCTCAGACTCTAAAAATTTAAAGCATATACCTTTTTTTGAAAGCCCGCAGTTTGCAGTTAATCACTCCAAACTTACCAGATGAAGAAAACAATTACCAGGTATTTCTTATGGACCCTAGTGTTCCCAGTAGGGCAGGTATGAGCGAGTAGTCTTTCAGTGATTCTGGCTCCTGGGATCTCTTGGGTTTGCAGTCGCATGTCTGTTGGGACTGCAGTCATCTCTAGGCTCTCCTAAGCAGGGAGGGCTTGACCTGGATGGCTGGCAAGCTGGTGCTGGCTCTGAGGAAGGAACCCTCATTCTTTTCACTACAGCACTGTTGCTTGTGTTGTCTGCAATTCCTCACCATGGGAAAGCTGCCTCCCAGACAAGCAAAGAGAAGGAGAGGGAGAGCTTTCTCATAGTTGTCATGAGGATGTTTTTGACCCAGCATGAAACTATCAGTCTGTCTCTTCTATTGCACTGTATCCGTAAAGGAAGTTATAGTGTCATCTCAGATGCAAAATTGAGACTTTTTAAGATGACATGATCAAAGCACATGTAATATATGAGATATGCTGATGCAGCTATCTTTGGAAAAGATCATCTTATACAAACCTCATATAAACATGGTAATGATTACAGAAAAATATTCATGTCTATTTTTTATTAAGAATGAACATTTCAAGGAATTTTATCTGAAAGAACCCAAAATGCCTGAGTTAAAATCCAACCTCTATCTCTTATTCTGGGAGTCACTCTAAGTTAATCTCTGAAGGTCTATGTTGCCTTATCCCGTTACCATAGAATACTGTGATCCTTGTAGAGCCTAAATAAAGCATGTGAAGGATAAGCCTACTTATTGGCACATTGTAAGTGTTTGGTTGGTGCTAAGAACATTTTGGAATTGAATAAAGAGCAATATTATACAATTACCCATTAAAGGTTTTCTCAAGGTAACACAATAGAAACAGCCAAATTGTTGAAGCACGATCTTCCTTTTTACCCCAAATCCAATATTTTCTTCACAATAGCAAGCCCCTGAATGTTGCACCCACACAATAAGTAAATGGCAAACATTTTGTGTGGTTGTTCACATATAGTTTCCCTTACAATCTGATTATAAGGAGAGGTCCTTGTAATATGACTTCGAATGCCAACCAGAAAGTCAAAACTCTCCAACTTCTAGATGCTGTTTATTGTTACATGATAAATGTAATCCACATTATTGATGATGCAAGCACTGACCTACGAATTACCTTTTAATTATTCAATTTGATAGGCTATGCAATATTCATAATTAATAAGAGCCTGGAGTTGGGAACACATTTTCATCTTTTTCCTTTAGTTAACAAGCTTCATCTAACAACAAAAGAGCAACATTTAGGACACAGGGAAATATGTTCGCATTTCTGAATTTTTACACAAAGAACTAATTGTGTTTCCTTTTTTGAACATTAAAGGTGATGAAGGGGTTTTGTTTATCTAAAACTATTTGAGCCGTATTAGCTGGGAGGTTGGGATTCTGGCTTAGTAGAAAGTGTTTAATGTGCTGAGCATACATACAAGGTTTCCATAATTCATCAGCTCCATTTTTTTGCACCTTCCTATGCATTAACAGAGGCTGCATACATTACACAGTGATTGATGGGATGCTGATTAAATAAAATTTGTGACTCTTGCCCAGAATACATATATTTTCACATTAACTTAAGAAATTCTAAATGGTGCCCTTAAAAATGACTGCATGTTTGCATCAGAATTGAACCCCAGGGTTAACGAGAGTTATAACCAGAGTTTGATAGGCAAAAAGTTTTCTCTCCTTGGCTTTATAGAAGACACTGTTTGCTTTTGCTCACCAAGACTAAGAGAGCAAATTAAAGCCCAAAGCAGTGTGTCAGACCTCTGGTGCTTCTTGAGTTTCTTTACAGTGTGTACAGTAGTGTACTAGGCAAGTGTTCCCTCTACCCTGAATGGTACTGGAGACACTGAAATTTCCTACCATCCTCTGGGGAAATCACTAAAGGTCTCTGGAAGTAGTAATAAAATACACTAAGCTTAGTGCATGTTTGTATTTCTAAACTGAAGTTAAACATGGAGTCCTTAAGTGTTTTAGAACACTTAATATGCTTACTACACACTTATTTCAGTGGATATACAAATAGCATTGCAGTTAACCAAGCTAAAATGACTGACAGACATTTGAGTTGTCAGCAACCTATTTTCACCCTGTTTATTCATAGTTCACAGCTGCAATTAGTGTGTGTATGTGTGTGTGCGTGTGCGTGTGTAAATTTGGGATGCTAGTTTAGACTCGATCTTAATGTAAAGACCACAGCACAATTTCCAAAAACAACCAAAGTTTACTACTTGGAGATCAGAGTACAACAAAGTTCTCCTTCATGGTGAAAGTCTGATGGATTCTCTGTAATGATGATTAAAGCAAGAAGTGCTAACACAGGACTCAGACAAAGTCCTATCTGCTTTCTTCTTGTAGATGCCAGGCCTCTGGATGGTCCAGGTCCCATTCTAGATCTGAATATATACTCCATCAAGTGTTGAGCCTCTATAAAAGCAGTAGATGAGCAGCTCTGTTTCCTATCTGGGCAAATCAGAGATGTTGTCTCTGGTGACCCTGACTTCACTAGGGTAGCCTATGGAATGGCTGTTAACTACACATCACCAAATACGGCTCCACTTCCTTTATCCGGTTCTTTAATTCTTTTCTGTGTTTCCTGTTGTTAGCTTCTGGCAAGAAGAGAAGAACACATGAGCTACAAAGAACAACTTTCCAAAGTCTTCTGATGCCTGAGACACTCATGTGATTGGTTTCTACTTAGCGTTCAGCTCCTGTTGGCATTGATGAATGTAATTTCTCAATCAACATTTGGCCAAATCACTCATTTGCAATCAGAGACCAGATATATTCTTGTGTATTAACATGATAATGATTCACACATTTTGGAAAAACACTGTGTCCATCCAATTCTCATTATGACTGTGATATTCACATAAACCCTGGCTTCACACTATTACTGAAAACTTTCCAGTACAAACTCCATCACCAGTTTTGCTTTATCTAAGCACTACTATCTGGTGTTTCACTCACTGTTCTTTCTATGCATCACTAGTTGGCATCATTTCTTCTTCCCAAATGGTTCTCAATCTTTAAAGTCGTTCCTTACCTTTGTTATGATGAAGGTAAGGAAAAGTATTATTATTCAGGACCACGAATGGAAAAGTATTATTATTCAGGACCAAGAACCCATCCAAAAGCACCCCGCAGATCCTTCCTATCACAATTGAATCTCGTTTGTCCTTGTTTCACCAGAGAGCTGTCATATTTAGCTCTGTATCATCATTTTTAGAAATTGTGTGGGTTTTTTTAAGTCAATGCCTGCCTTTTCATCCTTTCAGATTCAGGAACCTCATGTGTTTTCTGAAGATTGTAAGACAAAACAATCAATGCTGTTTGTGTAACTTGACATAGAACCTACCAGATAACAACTTCTGTGGTTCTTTTTATCAGTAGTTAGTTATTGTTCTTTTAAAATGTAGTATACCCATGCTAAGTCACATTACTTGTAATTTTCATTCATTTTTCCTTAAGGTATAAAATTCTTTACTGTTCTTAAAAAATTAGAATGTTTCATTGCAAAATCTTTTTCAAAATTTTGAAAATTTTGAATGCCATTCAATACTATTTTAAAGGGTACTTATCTGAAAATATTGACTAATGCTAAGTAGTGAATTGAATAATGGCAAATAGTTAGGGAATAAAAATTGTTCTTACACATTTCATGAGCTTTTGACACAGCCAGGGCCCATTTTAGGAATGAGAATCAGAGAGTAAGACAGACACAGTCCTTGCCCTCATGAAGCAAATGCATTGAGAATCTTTTGCTCTTGAGAAACTATGAACCCAACCTTGAATGGAGAGGAAAAAGAAATATGAGTGGCCATTTGGAATTCTGGACATAAAATATATGCATCACCTATTTTATGCAGACATGCTAGTACGTGGCTGCATAAAACGGGGTCTTTTTTATTATTCTTTTATGGATCAGCCATAGACTATGCAATACAAGTGGGATATAAAAGAATAATGGAAAAGACGAGATCTGACTAAATAAATTCTTTGAAAGCTTGAAAAAAAAAAAAAAACTCTGTCATGAGAATAAATTCCCCTTGCCATGTTTTTTTGCTACCGTTCTTTTCTAGGTCACCAGAAATAGAAGCATATCAGGAGACTGGCAAAAATTCCTCGAAATACCTTTGAGTCAACACTATACTTTTACAAACCACATCATGAGAAGGGCATTAAACAGCACTGGGAAACCCTAAGGTCCTTTCCTGTTTGTCTAGGCTGATAGTTGTGACTGTAATAAGAAACTGAAGCCAAACAAATTATGTGGCAGTTTTTATTGACAGTTTTTAGATTGTAATCAAAGACGTTGTTAACGCATAGTAAGAGTGAGATGATCCTTGTGATAAGAGAATGGGGATGTTCTACAAATAAATAAAATGAGGGGTACCGAGGCAATGTGACATTTATTGTAAAAGTTAGACTTGTGTATATGAACAAGAGGCTACAGATGTGTCACAGCCCTAATAGGATATAAAATAGCTCACTTTTTCTTAGAAATTTCCAAGCAAAGGGAAATGATAGATGAATGATTGGGAAGTAGAATCAGAACATCCTATGATAAAATGAGGTATTGATTCTGTGAGATTTTAATTTAGATTAGTTCACTTAGAAAAAGTAATAAATTGAAATGTACTCAACGCAGCTCACATTTGAAATGACTTATCAGAATTCCAAAAGGAAACCTTGGGCAAGCCATAATTTTAACTGTAGCACTCACCCAGGTTGCCCATACTAAATTACAGCATCTTTGCAAATAATTTGGACAGGAACGAGACAAGTAGTATATTCCTGAATGACAAATGGGAACCTGCATCGATGCCAGAAGGAAGGATGGGGTAAGAATTGGAAGTGAGTGTCTGGCAGTAATAAATTAGGAAGACAGCAGCTGAACTATTAGAGAACTGATTCAGAGTAAACCATGCCAAATATTTGTCTGGTGCTTATAAAAACTGTAGTTTCAGATGGTCATATAAAAGGAATTATTTGTGAGCAAATTTAGAATACATATTTTAAAATTCCTATCTAGATTTCTTAAGATTTTAATGTGTTAGTTCTTAATTTCAGCGTCAAGGAAATTCTTTTTTTCATTCTTAGCTTTCTTAGTGTATTTTTATGTATACAATTAAATTGAAAAGTCCATATAAATCAGTTAACACAATACTTGACCTGCACTAGGATGTGGATAATAATTACAATCAATTTGGGGCTTGACCTCTTATTAGAAGTTAGAGACTGAAGTAAATATTATTTTTATATTTATTGAGGAGCTCAGGGAATAGATCCCCTTATATGCAATTGTGTCACTTTTGCATTTTGCTTTGCATTTTCTGCACGGAATTCATGATTTCAGAACCTGAAAATTTCAGCATTTTATGTGTATACTGCTAACTGAAGACCTAAGGTACTGAATAGCTAGCTATATTGTGCTTCATTGTTTCTTCTACCAATTCATGTCATCTCTATCATAAATGTTTTTGTTCCTCTCTGTCTCTCTCTCTCTCTCTGTGTCTCTGTGTCTCTCTGTCTCTCTCCACAATAATTCTCAATTTAATTAGCTTTTCTTTCTGGTCCATTTTTGTGAGTTGACCTTTTTCAAATTCGTATTTTTCCAGATGACCATTATTGTTGTTTTCTTATTTTCTGGTGGGACAGTTGATAGACAGCATCCATCTTTAGAACTGTTCACTGCCTTCAGTAAAGCATGACTTACTTTCTGTTTTGGCTGTTCATAATAGCTCAGCTTTCTAATCTTCGCTTTAAAGAATTTCTCGTTTGTAGGTTCAATGCTTATCTCCTAAGAAGTGAACTTCTTTCTTATAGGTTTAATTTCTGTAGCATCCTGGGATGCATCAGGGGCCATTAAGCTTAATGGGTTAAGAATTTTTTTTTCTTTCCTGAAGTGTATATGAGGTACTTACTAAAAGATAAGTTTAACAGGTCCTCCTGTTTTATTACAAAGAAGTTTTCTTTTTCAACAAAAGCTTTCAGAGTGAACTTTCATGCTAGGAGCAAACTTTGGTCTCAAGTGCTACATAATACATCACATGCTACTTCTGTATTCTTGGACTGTTATATAACCAAGCTATCAACTACATCAAAGCTTGGTCTCTCCACATAAAGACGCACGGACAATAGACAAATCCCTTTTCTCTCCAATTGGTTTTTCCCCTCAGAGAATTCCATTGAACAGGGATCTTCTTTTTTTTCCTTTTTAAAATGATATCTTAAATTTCACACATATTTATCAGAAAAATAGTCAAAGAGGAATAGGTAATTTTTTATCATAAAGTGTTTTTCTTTCTTCCATTGAGACTGTAAAAGACAAACCCCATGAAACCATAAGAGACCCTTTTCAGAAGCAGCTCTTCAAAGCATTCCTTTAGCCCACTGGTCCCTTTTCATAATACAGGAATTCCTAGAGTGCCCTCACACCCCATCCATTCTATCTGAGTCTTCAAAGAGAACTTCCAACCCAGAGGAGAGAAGGAAGAAACAGAAGAGGAGGAACACCTGACCCACTGGCCAGAGATGTAGCCTGTGGATGGGAGGTAGCTTTGTTGGGTCACTTTCCTGATATGCTCTACTACAAAGGGAGCTGGTATTTGCAGGTCCCAAAGAGCCCATTGCCCTTCATCAGACCTCTGTTCTGATCCCAACTCTAATATCTCTAAACAGATATAGCCTAGAAGATATTCTCCAGCTCAATGAATTCTGTCTATCACTCAAAGAATGGCTATTCAAGATCAATTTGAGTGCATTTCTAACCTCCCGAAGACTCTGACCCTCATTTGTAAGTTATCTTACATTAAAGTAAGATTTAAATTTTTTAGTGAAACTATTAAAGTGTCATAGGGAAAAGTAAAAAAGGTAGAAAAATGAGAATTTTAATTTTAATAGGATAGCCTGGAAGCTCTTTCTGAGACTATGACATCACAGCAGAGACTGGAAGCAGTTGAGGGTGAGCTACTAAGGTACCTGGGGCTGCTAATGCTGCAAAAGAGCTCTTGATGGAAGAATGCTTGAACCCTAGGGAAAAAGTGTAGCATAGAGCAGTGGGAGAAAGTGAAAGATTGGGAGAATAATCAGAGTTGAAACCAAAGAGCCATGCATGGCACAAATCTTATTATACCTGTCATCCCTTGTTCGGTCAGCCTTTATCTTGAGTGAAAAGCAGGGCTATTTTAAGGTTCTGAGCAGAATGATATGATCTTAGAGTTTAAAAGGGTCACCCTGACTACTTGTTCAAGAAGCAAGAGACCAGAGCAAGCTATTCCAGAAGCAGGGAGATAGTGCCGTGGGTCCAGAGGTGGTGAGAAAGGAGAACTCCGAGCACAGTGTGAGTATAGAATTAGTTAGATTCATTGAAAGATAAGACGTTCAGTGTAAAGAAAATAGAAGTGCCAAGGATGACTTTAGCCTGAGCTAATAGAAGATCCTGATGAATCAATGAAATCTGTAGACCCTGCAGTTCAGAGGACAGACTTTGGTTTTATGCATGTTGACTGAGAGGCCAAATAGATTTCCATGAAGATACTAACTGGGCATTCAGGTGATGGCAGTATATATTACTTTTGATAGTGTAGGAGTCAAAGAGCTTATTAATCAAAATCCTGCCTGCCTTTCTAACCCCACATCCACCACCTCCCATAGCTTAGCCAGCCCAGTTGTTGTATAGTCAGCCTCATTGTTTTCTGTTTCAATCCCAGAATGGTATTTCCTCTTTACTCCCATGTTTCTTTCATTCTACCATTTCTTACTAGACTTCACTTCATCAATTCCATATAGATTTACTTTTGTTTTACAAGCATAAATCGCAAGGCAATAGATACTATTTGTATGGGATAAATAACACCTCCTTCAGGAAGCCCCTCATGACAAATGCAGAGAGCAGTAAGAGATGTTCTCCTTTGAGCTCTTAGTTATTTTCTTTTCGCTGTGACAAAATATATAACAAAAATAACTCAAAGAAGGGCTTATTTTGGTCACCAGTTTAAGGATATGGTCTGTCTTGGTGGGGAAGGCATAGTGGCAGGAGAATAAGGTACATGGTCGTATTTCTCCTCCAGTAAAGAAGAGAGAGAAATTGGAGGGAAATAGAGGCAGGGAGGAATGAGGTTGCTCAGCTAGCTTTTCCTTTTTATATAGCACAGGACCCCAGTCTATGAAATAGTGCCACCCACATTCAGATGGAGTCTTGCTGCCTAATAAAACATTTCTGTAAACATCCTCAAGGACACACTCAAAGCTTTGGATCCATGGTGATTTTCAATACAGTCAAGCTGACAATGAAGATTAACCAACATATGCCTATAGGAAGTATCTGGAGCTTTAATGACAATCTTTATCATATTAATTATAAATTAATAATTAGCTACTTAATTATCACTATACACAATGATTCCCATGTCTGGCTAATAGCGTATCACTCCATAACAACTCAATAGCCACGCTTAAATAGCATCACAGAAGATGGAGCCCCAAGACTGAAGAACCAGAGGTTTGGGATGAAAACAAAGTGACTTCTGACCATGACTTCCACTCATGAACTCAGAGCAGCCTAGCTACTGACCAAGCCATGTAACATTTTAGCATGGATAGGGAAGGAGCCCATATGGCTCTATCTTTGACTGAGATCTCTTGTCAATGTATGCCTGTTGAGGGGAGGAGTCAGTTTCTTACAGAGGTGTGTCCTTTGGTAGAATATCACCCTCCAGTGTGGTCCTATTCCCATGGTCATACTAATTGGACTCTGGGTTATAAAGAAAAAAAAGAAAACAAAAAGGATATGAAATTAAGAGGAAGTAGGGGGATCTGGAGAAAGTTGGGGAGGGAAGAAAAAAAGATATTAACAAAATATATTGTATACTTGCATGGAATTCTCAGAAAAATTAGTATTTTAAAGGGGAAATATTTAAATTACCCTGCCTGTTGAAAGAATGTGTTAAATTGCAGGAACAACATAAGAAACTATCCTTAAAAAAGTTTTCTTTTAATGGAGCATCTGTCATGAAATGTGTTTGAACAGAGGCTGATCTTAAAGGATGTTCTCTGCTTGAACTTTTCCTAATCCAAGCAGTTTAGCAACAGTATCGGGCACATTACCCAAACCTGAGGGTTTATTATTAAATATCTGCAGACAGATGCACCAAATGAACTTCATAAATGGGCACAAAGGCGTATCATGCCTCTACAGTCTAAGTAACTGTGTAGAATTAGTCATTGGATTGATACTGGAAACTTAAATTTCCACCACTTGGATAAAAAGTAACTGTGAAGAATTACTTCACACAAGTCATGTTGTCACAGCCTTCTGGAAAGAGCTTACTCTTAAACATGTCTTAGAAGTGTCAGGCTACAAAGCCGCCTGTCAACATTGGTTTGCCAACGTCAGGGAGTTCAGAAGCAACTGTTCTTGCAACAGCAGCTGCCAAGAGGTGCCAGGTATTTTTGCGAATGCTGGAGAACCACTACTATTCCCCTAAACACACCAGGGCACCTCTCTTCTGCTACTCAGCCTCCATCGATGTGCTTTCCCCTCACCTCACCTGGATCACCTCTACTCCTCTTGTTTTCAGTCTGCCGTGTCTCCCTGGAGCTTTTCATTGATCTTCCAAGATGTGTGGGGCTTCTTTTCTGCTGGCTTCCAGAGCATTCTATCACATTTTCCTAGTAGTGTGGTAGTCTGCTCATCACTTGTGAGTTGTCTGTATTTTCTTTCTGTTATGATTTTGTAGAGGAGAGTCCTAGCCATAGAATGTTCCAGAAATCAAAAATTACCTATGGTTTATCCCATAGTTCAACTTGGGTCAATTCCAAATGTAACACTTTGAAAACACATCACTTGACTTAGTCAAGATACTTTGAAATACTTAAATCTCTCTTTTTTAAAGCCTTTCTTAAAATGTCATTTATTTTATTTCCTGTGACTATGTTATATCATCTCACCATTTCCTTTTTCTCCTGCAAACATCCCCATATACTCCTCCTTGCTCTTCTTTTAAATTCACAACCCCTTTTTTCACTAATTGGTGCTACATATATTCCTAAATACATGAGCACAACCTGCTCAGTTGTATAAGCCAGGGAATCGGGGAGTTTGCTGTGAGTCTTGTATCTCTTGAGAATGCCAGAAGTTGCACCCATAAAGTCTCACCAACATGACTGCCTAAACATGAGCTGAACAAGGACCACAACCATAGACAAGCTCAAGTGGGTACAGAAAGACCATGAGGCCTCAACCCCATAGTAAAGAACTGCAGTCAACCTAGGACTGCAGAGAGTGGGAGAAATCATCCTCCCCATGGAAGAGCACACCGATTGGTTAGCCAGCGCCAAATGGTCCACCCTAAAAACATACATACAGGTTTCTTAAATATCTTTTAAAAACAATACATTCCTCAGTTTGAAGGCCTGGGCCGTGTACTCTTCACAGGCCAGCAGAGTTAACTATGGATATGAATGCCTGAAATTCAGATTTGACACTGCCAACTTCTGTGCTGAAAGAAAATTTCGCAAGGTCCCAATGGGGTTCCTTGGACTTGAGATTGACGCAAGCAGGACGGGCATTCCCTCCCTCCCTGGCCCCCCAAGTGAAGCAATGTTTTGTTGGCTCCGTTTCATGTTGAGTATTGGAGACATGGTGGAAGCAGTCAAGCCCTTTCCAGTTTCCAGAAACACACCTGGTTGAAGCCTATCTTGTGTTCCTCTGCTCTGCCAAGATCCTTTATGTCTATAGCAAATAATCCATGAAGTGTTTGAAGTTATAAAAGTAATATTGGTGTCGGAGCAGTAGACTGAGCAAAAAAATAAGAAAAAAACCACAATTAGAACTCTACTGGAAAAAAAAAAGTCAATTGTAAAACTGTCCTAAGCCCACATAGCAAGTCGGTGATGTTGAATACTTACTATAAAATAAGCAAGGGTACCTCCAAGTTGCTCCAATCATTTCAAGATGCATGCAGAAGATAAATGGGGATAATTATGTCTTATGAAATTATCTCACAAAAGAAAATGGCCATTGGATAAGAAGTCTTGTATTCTGATGACTAAATATCACTGAATAAAATTTAAATCAGATATCAACGTTTCTATTTATTTGCCAAATGTCTTTGTTTCAAGGTTTTTAAAAATTCTAAGTTTTTAAAGCACACATGTGTGCATAAATACACACTAAGCATGCTAAAAATCATTAAAGCTTGGCATCAAATAAAAAAATAAATTCTAATTCTTAGCTTAGGATAAATTGGTGTTGACCTCTACATTTAAAAACTTGTATTTACAAATTGGATACAGTATTGTATGTATGTGTATTGTACCTGAACAATGAGATAAATAAAAGAGAACATGAGATATTTCTAAGAATACTATAAAATGGAAAACTATGTGTGAATTATTAAGTCCTAATGCTGAAGATATATGATTATAAAGTTCATGCATTTTTCATCATAAATTCAAAGCACCATTAGTTTGTGACAAATAACAGTGACTTTTATGAAGCAGCAGACCATAGTTCAAAGAAATAATGTTTAAATTAAGTTAAGTGTGAAATGCAGTAATATGTTTCCCAGTTAAGAAGGGCTATGCAAGCATTTTCAGAGGTTTGGAAAACTTACGTGCTGCCTGCTTTATCTGCACACTGCTTTGCACTTGGGTTTCATAACTCTGCATGAGAGTACATGTTCAGCAGATTCATCTGTGGAAGTCTGGGTCGATCTGGATTTAGCATCTACTCAAGAAAAACATTTGCTGTTGCTTCCAACCAAAATTCTAGTTTTATTAACCTGTAACTCTTGTTTCATTATTCTTGATTTGAGTGTTTTTTATGAAAGTGCAGGTGTTATAAAGTCAAATCTCAGATCTTCATGGTTACCAGCTGTAGACATTATACTCCCCCACCAAATCCCAGGTGAAACTATAGAAGTTTCTTTATTTTTATTGAATGATGACTTGTTAATCTTTTCTGTTCTATCCTTTCAGCCCAGATGCAGCAGGATGGGGTTCAACACCAAGTCAATTTCATGAAGAGTTAAGGGGCTTATTTATACTTCCTGCTATGGTACAGACATTGAGTATTTTCTACTTGAAACCTAGAGATTTGCCCAGGTCCAATGCCACCTCAAGTGGAGCTTGTTGTGGAAGTTTATTTTTAGTTATGTTTAGAATAATTGTTTTTGTGCACTGTTGGAAAAGGGGATACATAGGCCTTGGCATTTTGTATTGTCTGCAGGTGTTGGATTTCTGAGAGGTATGTTTGATTGTTTATGATCTGCATCTGAGGAGTTCTGAATCAATATAAACACCTGAGCTCAGAAGCTTGGGGTTCCACTGTGAGTCTGGTGCTGGCCAGGTTGGTGGTTCCCTCTGCTGAAGTCTGGCAAGGTTTGCAGTTATGAAATATGCCTCCCTGTCTACTTGGTGAGATGCCACAGTAGGGTACAACTACAAATGGCTTACCAATGTGGGGCACTGACATCACACCAGCTAATCTAACATGGAGACAAGGAAGATAAAGAAATTCCAGACCTCGCAAAGTCTGGTAAAGTACACTCAAGGAAGCTACCAGAGGATAGAGATTAAGATATTAATGGAAGGCTCCTGAAGGAAGAGGAGAGAAAGGGAAATAAGCCTCTATGAAGAGAAAATTGTGAAAATTAAGTAAGAAAGAGGGCTTAAAAGTGAGACCCATACAATAGAGGCCTTTAGACAAAGACATTTTCATGGTTAAAAACAAAAAAATTCAGCTGGGAGCAGGGAAGTAAGGCTTCAACAGCTTTTCCTGATCATGGAGCTGACTCTCCCTCCTGCTGCTGGTGGCAGCCAGGGCATGGGAAATGGAAACCAGAGCGTACATTTTTATAAATTGAGTTTGTTGATGGTTTTTTTTGTGTGTGAAGCATAAGCAGATCTTGTGTTTGAGGTCTATGAAGAAGGGTACATGTTTACCCATAGCAGTGCTGAAAAAGAACTGCCAGAATATTTCAACTGGAAATTCTTTCCACCAGCCCAGGACCCTCTGTTGTGGAAGCTAGAGCTTAGAGCCAAAAATCTTCTTAGTTAAACTGAACAGTTATTTTTCCTTTAAACCCTGTCTTTCTAAAGGCTTTGCTACAAGAAGGTTTGCTGGTTGCATACTCATCCACACAGCCAGGAATGGAGACTTAACCAAGATCTTAATGAAAACAGTGCTATGTAATTATAACAAAAGGAAACAAAAGCAAACATACCCAAAAAAGCTCAAGTTAATCTTTTTCTCATCACTGTGTAATTCTTAAAATATGTTACTTTCATATTTGTTATTTCACAAAATCAAAGCTAGTCCTACATAATCACTTTATTATCATAATCAGGAAATTTGGTTTGATGCATTATAATTAAGCAGAACTTACAATGGCTTAGAACAAATTCAGAATAAATCTGATTGTGTATAACATATGCTTAATTTACATATATTCTGTTTATAGAGAATATAGTGCCCCAATAAACCTTTGTATATCATTCTTGGGATGATTTGCAAAAATTTGAGAAAATGACTTTTTTTCTTTCTACCATTTCTATCAAATGCTGAGAGAGGAGTGCTGAAACTTTCAACTGCATTTATTTCCTTTAGTTTTATTTGTTTACACTATGAGTCTTTGGAAGCTTTGTTCTTTAGTGTATAACTAAAACTGCTAAATCTTATCAGCTAATTAAGCCTTTTATCATCACATAACTCTACCTCTCATAATGTTTTAACCGAAATCTATATATTTAATATGTATTAACGTTGTTATTCTTTTTTTAAAATATTACGTCTGCATGGTTTAATATTTTTGTTTCCTAAAAACATTTAACATGTAATAAGTCTACATATTTATGGAACATAAAGGATATTTCCATACAAACACACTTATATAGTTATATCTCAACATATATATATAGTGCATGATATATATGTGTACACACACACACATATATATATATATATACATATACACCTATACAGTGCTCATGAAATCAGGTGGTTAACATTTCTATCTTCCTTCTTCTTTTGACTTGGAAACTTGAAGCTTTATAAAAAGCATGAATTCTCTGAATTAGTTTTCCCTTTCTCCTTGTTTTTGCATTTGTTTTTTTATTAAAAATAGGTTTTTTTCACATAATATATCCTGATTATAGTTTCCCTCCCTCTACTTCCAATTCCTCCCAGATCCTCTCCCATCTGGATCTTCCTTTTGTGTGTCCCTCATTAGAAAGCAAACAGGCTTCTAAGCTATAACAATAAGACATAACAAAATAAAATATAAGATAACTTGTACAGCCACTATGGAAATCACTGTGACTGTTTCTCAGGAAGATGGGAATTGATCTGCTTCAAAATTTGGGTATAATACTCTTGGCACATACCCAAAGAACATTCCATCGTACCTCAGAGACACTTTCTCAAACATATTCATTGTTGCTTTATTTATAATAGTTAGAAATTGGAAACAACCTAGATGTCCTTCTACAAAAGATGGGGTAAAGAAAATGTGGTACATTTACATGATAGAATATTACTCAGTTGTTTAAAAATGACATCATGAAATTCACAGACAAATGGATGAAACTTAAAAAAAAATCATTCCGAGGTATCTCAGAACCAGAAAAACAAACATAGTGTGTATTTACTTATATCAATATTATCTGTACAACCAAGCTATAATCTATAGAACCACAGAAGTTTGGTACAGAGTAAGAGACTGGGGGGTCACAGATACATCTCACTAGAAAAGAACATTCTCATTAGGGAAGTAAAATAGTTATGGATGAATGGATGGATGCTGGAAAGGGAGAATCAAGTGAGGAGGGAGAAGGGAAAATGAGGAGGGACTATGTAGAGAGACAGCTAAAGTTATAGGCTATTTGATAGGTATTAGGGAAACCTAAAAAATAATGGAAGCTCCCTAAAAGATGTATAAAATACATATATAAAGGTGAACTAAATGATATTACCAAGTAAAAGGGGAAACAGAGTTGCAACTGGTCATCTTTTGGCACCAAATTCGAGTACCAGAATTGGGTTACATCTAATTGAGTTGTTGGTCAAAGGAGTCTCATGGGGATCCCCAAACAACCCAGACTGCTGCAAAGACTATAGGTTGCTCCCCACAAACTGATGGCAAGACCCCATTTCTGAAGAAAAAACCTACACAACTCATTGAACACAAAGAAGTCAAAGTAGTGCCTACATAGATCCTTTACCCCTACATTCTAGTGTCTTTGGTACAGGAAGGTACTCTGTACACTATCAAAATAGAAATGTAGAAAACAACCCAGCCACAAACTCTATGACCTACAATGGTATCCTGTCTGCAAGATATGCTAGGGTAACTGTGTCAAAAAGCATGTGGGAGTAACCAACCAATATCTGATTTGCTTTAAGACCGTCTCCATTAGATGGAACCCATACCAAACACTGCTTGGTTGACCAACAGCCTGAGACTAGATAGCTCAGGGACTTAGGCTAAAACCAAATACTACAGTTCTAATAAAAATGTAGCAATAAAATGATTCCCATTGACAGTCTGACATACTCATTGCTAAGCTATAAGAAAGAAGCTTCCTCTTGCAGAAGATGGGAGCAATTACAGAGTCCCATAGTTAGACATTATGCAGTGAGTGAGAGAACTTGCAACACTCAGCCCTAAATGGGATGTCTCTATCAAATCCCTCCCCTCAGGGCTCAGATAATCCAACAGAAGAGGAGGTAGAAATAATGTAAGAACCAGAAGGAATGGAGGACATCAAGAAAACAAGGCCTTCTAAATCAACGTGATCACAACTCATATGAACTAAGAGAGTTCACTGAGGTAGCATGAACAGGGCCTACACAGATCTGTACCAGGTCCTATATGAATATATTATGACTTCTGGTTTAGCATTTTTAAGGGACTCCTGAATGTGCAAATGAGTGAGTAGAATTTTGATTCTTGTACCTTCTCTTGGGCTCTTTTTATTCTGCTTGTATTGCCAACTTGATGTGATAGTTTCTGTTTTATCTCTCTTTATTTTTAACCAAATTATATCTTGGATCACGAGACCATTTCCTTAAGAGGTCAAATGTCAAATGTATATATAGCTCATGTGGTTTCTGTTATAGCTACTCATTTCTGCCATTAGGGATTAAAGTAACAATGACACATGCAAAGATGAGTAGACATAGCTGTTCTAATAAATTATTTTTACAAAAATTAGCAGCTGATCCCGGACTATACCTTGCTGAACCATAAATTATGAGTGATAGAAGTGGTATTCTGCATGGACTGTAAGGCCAGATAAATGTCTAGACCCAATCAACTTAAATTTGGAACCTGGAGCATGGATAATGAAAGAAATGAAAACATGCTCCTGTCTCGGAAACTTTGCAGATTCTCTATGACAAGGCACTTCTTTCTCACATTTCAGTGGGTTCCTAGAAGATAATTAACACAAGATTTTCTTCCTGCCCCCAGTTCTTCTCAGTTGACTGACATTAATTTGTATCTGGCTTAAAACCTGTAATAACTTTTCTTAATCCGTGTCTCACCCACAGCAGCCGTGTCTAGGATTTTGTTTGGGAATCTAGAATGGAAGTTCCCAGACTTTTTCTTAAAGAGACAGATAGTGCTTTAGGCTTTTGAGAGCCAGATGAAAAACCAAGGACACTATTTGGGTATTTGTATAACCATTTAAAAATATAGAAACATTTTTTTTAAAGTGTTGGTCTAAGGTAATAAATAAACAGACCTTCGGTGGGATTTGGTTTTGGTAACTCTTGGGTAGTTTCTATTCTCCTTGTGGACTAGACCTCACTGTAAGATTAGAAGTACTTTTCTGTGGTAGAATTTTCCCTTGGATCTAAAAAAGATAGTCATGAAGAATTCTGATACTTTGTAGGAAGCTAAACACCATTTCTGCATGATGCCCACTCTGACAGCACCTCTGAAGAGTTGCTGAGATGGGAAACATAAGGATGGTGGCTAGGGAACCCTAGTCAGATGCTTGTGCCCTAGCTGAACACTGATAGATAAAACTTTAGCCAGGACCACAGACAATAACACCATTGGTGCAGTGAGGTGGACAGGCCCTTGCTCAAGTTTACTAGATTGCATAAGCCATTTGGGGTTCTAGTACAACCAACAACAGAGGGTACCTCGGCCTTGGGGACACTCAAAACTAGATTTTAATATAGGTTTTTTGTTTTTTTTTTCAAGACAATGTTTCTCTGTTGTGACTCTGGCTGTCTGGAACTCACTCTGTAGACTAGGTTGGCCTTAAACTCACAGAGATCTGCGCCGCCCCCCCCCCCCCCGCTGTATGTGTGTGTGTGTGTGTGAATATATATGCAAATAGAGGGTAGAGTATAAACTCAGGTGCCATTTCTCAGCAGTGTGCCACCTTCATTTTTCTTTGAGAGAGAGTTTCTCAATGGAACTTGCAGAGTAGGCTACACTGACTAGCCAGAGACTGAGAGATCAGCCTATCCCTGTCTCCCTGCTCTGGGATTGCATGCATACACTACCACATCTAGTTTTGTTTACATAGGTTCTGGAGATCAAGTCAAGCCCTTGCAAGGTAAGCATTTAATAACTAAGCTGTTTCCCCAGCCCTTCTAGAGTTCTGCTTTGACTAAGCAAAACCACAGACTCCTTTGTTACATTGAGAACTGACTACAGTGACTTATTGATAACAGTACTCTATTTGCAAACAGGAAATTTCTAATCCAGAAGCAAGATGAGCCAGCCTACCCAGGCAGTTTATTCTCTAAGCGCCATAAACTCCTGTCTTGTAACCAGGGCAATTAGCACCAAATGAACAAAATTCACAGTGCTTTCAGTGGTTTTTCAACTCTGACTCCCTCAGAATGAAGAAGGGTTTGTACATCTTAAACAGTACCTTCTTTATCATGTTACGAAAGTGCTACCCAGCTTCACATGGTTTACAGTGGAGATGCGTTCAATCCTTTTATCACCAGTGGCATCTGTCAGCCTTCTATCTGGGACACGCTTTCACTACTGCACCTTATTATCCTCCTTTGCCACTGTTGAAAGTGTGCACTCCTCTATTACAGCCTTCACGGGAGCTGGTAGGCTCTACCATGAAGTCCAGAGTGGCAGCTAGATACTTGGGTGTGAAATAACTTGTCAGCATCCAGCCTTGCTCAGCAATGAGATCTGGCACTTCCAGGAGCTCAGATTCTCCAAAGCCAGCACCATCTGCTGAGAGTGGATAAATATATAGATGAAATGTGCTTTTATTACTCCCATGCCCTATCTGTTTGATTCCACATTGTGCTGTTTTGATTTACAACCGGCTCTCAAATTCCTGGTTTGATAGTATCTATTATCTGTGGTTGTCACTCTCAAGAACTGAACTTTATTTTCCCTACTGCTGTTATGTACCCAGGGTGGGTGAGAAATGGCCCTCTCTGTGCTTTCATCTTCACAGATGATCCATGAAGAGGCTGACAGGGAAATCCTCAAAAGCACATATGTAGCGTGCACAACAAATGAAAAAACAAAAGGGCCTCAAGAAAGTAATGAATATATCATGAGCACTGAAAAGAAGAAAAATATGGAAATTGTATGTTGTAACTGGAAGAAAAGAGGTGGTAAAGAACTCAGACTGAGATTCCAAACTATCCAGATCCCCACCACTACTTCTAAGTTTTAAATGCATTAGTATTTTAGAAATGAATATTTTTAATGTTTAAGGAAGTTATTATAATTCCTACTACACATATTTGGTTTGGAGATTAAATCAGATATTGTGTGGTACTTAGCACTTGAAAAGAGTGGCTATCATCTTTGTGCCCATAGTAAACAAACAGCATGTTCAAACTGAGTCATGGGAGAATGTATAATAGCTGAACTCTTTACAAGGGTCGGGGTAAAATTGAGGGAACTTGGATCAATCAGTATCATATTACTATAACAAAACTAAGACAATTAATATATAAAAAGAAAAGGCTCTCTAGCTCACAGTCATAGAGGTTCCAGTCCTAGATGAGGTGGCCCCATTGTTGTAGATCTCTAGCAAGATTTGGACATTAAAGCAGGAATATGTATCAAAACAAACTACTCACATCATGAACTAGAAAGCTGAAGAAGCTGGGAACCAGGCCCCACAGTCCTCTTGGAGGCCATGCTTGACTACAAATCCTTAACTAGTACTCACTTCTAAGCCCACAATAATTCCCTGTAGTACACTTCTGGTGATCAAGAATGTCTACCCAGGGTATTTTGTGGCATACTATCCAGATTCAAACCATAACAGAGCTCCCAAGGTAATGAATCACCACTGTGTAGAAAGTTGAGCCTTTATCCCTCCTAGACTTGAATGATGAGAAATGGTTCCCAGCACTGAGCATAGGTGTGGCAAATGATTTAGTAGGAGCTGGCTACAATATAAAAATCCAATCAATCCATGCTTCCCAGCAGGAAAGAGACAAAATTCTCCCAACAAACTCTCTCTGGACTGTCCACTAATCTGTTTGTGTCCCACTCCCAACCCACTTCCATTCAGACAAAAACTGGTGAGCAAGGGTAGCTGCTGTTGCCACATTGGAGACAGAGAGAGAGAGAGAGAGAGAGAGAGAGAGAGAGAGAGAGATGGTAAACTCCAGAACGGATAACAGAAGTGAGGGCATCCAGAACAGCAACAAGTGCCAATGTCATGCCGCTACTTATTTCCATTTGAAGGTTTTGCATGATAGAAAATGTCCTTTCTAGATAACACCCCCCGCACTGTTCACTTTCTACAGTTACGTTATAAACCGGCAAATCTGGTCAAGTCTTTTCTGCTTATCACAATTGCCCTTGAAGAGCTCTTAGAGCTTTTTCCTATGCCAAGAACTTTCTTCCTGGTTGATGACATCCAGCTCATATCCATCTACCCCCCTCTTTAAAAAGCCACCTAGTGTCCTCTCCAGAGCCCGTGCTCTCATCCCTGTACTCATTTCCCTAGAGCTGTTCACTCTTTACTCCTCCGTGTCCCTCAGACCGCATCTCAAATACCTTCTTTACAGAAAGCCATTCATGACGGTCCATTCTAAAGTAGTCCTCAGGGCAGACTATTGGCATCTGTTCACTATCTAGTGCTCTCTTTCACAATAACAAAAATGTGTTAATTACTGGACATTTTCATGATCTGAATGTGAAATGTCCTCTATTGTCTCACGTTTGCACATTTGGTGTCTGTTTGTGTGAGCTGTTTTTAAGAGGCCATAGAACCTTTAGGAGCTGTACCTAACTGGAGGAAGTAGCTCCCAAAGGAAGACCAGTTCTTAAGGTTTTATACCCCAGCACTGCTTTCTGTCTTCTCTGTGCTTCCTGATCCACCTAGATGTGAGCAAGCAGCCCATGTGCTCCTGTCACCACAGTCGAGACTCAATCCCAATGCCATGCTTCGCTCACTGTGATGGACTATATATACCTTCCGACTTTAATCCAAAATAAAGCCATCTTCCATGAAGTTGCTCCCTGCTGGGGACTTGGTGACAGCAATGAATAAAGGCAATCAATACATATAGATGACTATCTAATTGCATTCTCGAAGATTTGGAGAACCAGTGACTTTACTCAGTCTCATGAGATCTAAATGTCCAATAGAAAACCAGGAAACTTTCTGAAGGGGTAAGGTGTTCTTTGCTGTCCCACTGCCTGGAGTTTGGGTGTGATAGCTACAACTTCATGGTCCTCTTAACCATCTTGGAGACAAGGACGGAACCTGGAGGATTCATCAAAGACTGAAAAGCAGAAAGGAGACATGGTTACTAATGACAAATCTTGACTTTCCAAACTGAAAATTGACTCAGTGAGTCTCAGACTTTCTTGAGTTTATGTTCAGCCCTCCCCTGTGTGTCCCGGCCACCCTCACCCCTTCCCTGCTGCTCGTTTCAATATATTGCTTCATCCTCCTTTCTCGGGACTTCCTGTTAACTGAAATGATTATATTTCTTTATTTGTTTAGTTGCAGATTGCTCATCTCCCTCACTAAAAGATGAAGACCTTGTCTCACTTGTAATTTTATGTCTGTCTTCTAAAATAGCAACTGACTAGTGATGCGTGCATTCAGGAACTGCACTGAGTTAGTGAATCATTTTACTTTATCTTAGACAAGAATGTTTGCCTGAGGGCATATTTTCATAATTATTTCTTTTATTCTGTGATGGAATGGTTAGAGAGAACACAGCCACTCCTGCTGTACAGAATTGTAGCAATAAAACCATATCTAAATTGGAATGACTTTGCATTTAGTCATTGCAAGAGCAGTGCTCTGTGGGGAATGAGAACCTTAGCAGCCATGTCGTTCTGCCGTTGCATCAACACAGCCTGAAACTAAATTCCTTTATTAAAACGGTCCTATACCTTTTAGCAAAGAATCAACTTAGAATTTTTTCATTCTACTTCTAAGAGGAGGGTTCTAGTAATGAAAATCTACAGGAACTGCCTAGGGGTCAATACCCACATGTGTAGGATGAATCCTATGGGGCTCTTTTACAATAATTAATGCTGAGGGGATTCTTCTCTCAAATAAAACATCGTGTAAGTATTGATAATACACCATGAGCTTGTCTACATGCAGTCTTTCAAAACTTTATTGGGCAATTAAATTCTGATTTTTCCATCCTACTCTTTTGTGGTGGTGAGGGTCGAGTAAACAGTTGTTTTCCTTCTGATGAGTGAGTGATTCTTTGGTGCTGTGGGCCAGACAGGATGATGTGCCTTCACAAGGGTTTGCTCCCAAGGACAAAAACAAACCACAGTGACAGAGGTAGCAGGATTTGCGAAATCAGCTGGAGTATTAGGAAAACTCAAGTAAGTATTCTTCACAATTAAATATTTATAAATACATATGTAATGCTAACAAATAGTAGTATAGAGTTCATTTAGCATATACCAGACTCTCTCTAAAGCAATATAATTCATTATCTATATCACCCCATCAAAAGACACTACTCAAAAGGCCCAGGGAGTTTAAGGAAGTTGGTCAAGATCAAATGGAAAGCCACTGTCTGAGCTTGTTTTTTAATATTGGAGGTTCTTGGCTTTGGACCCTTGTCAACTTGTTGATTAACACTCCTTCTAAAAATGGCATCATATTTTGTGACACATTTTCATAAGTGAAACTTACCCCAAAAAGTGTATTCCAGAGAACAGGGCAGATAACAATGTCTTCATCTTTAGGATTAGAACACAGAGACACCAGCAAGTTAAATGTTTTGTTGTTGTTGTTGTTGTGTGTTTTGTTTGTCTGTCTGTTTAGGGCTGCAGAAAATTATAAACCAGTACACTGTTCTGGAAAGTAGAGCCTGAGTTCAAACCCTGCATAAGCATCACTGGTTGCTGGTTTAGATTTAACTCTTTGAATCTTGACATCATCTGTGTGTTGGGTTGATAGCAGGACTTCATCAGTTTACCTTTAGCATTTAGCTGCAGGTAATTCTTTGCTGTGAGCTGCTCTGACTTGGCATTCCTGGACGTTATTCCTTAGATGTCAAGGGCATACCCATTCTCACCTGTCACACTGGCTGTGAGAACCGAAATTATTTTCAGACATCACCAAGTGTTATCAGGCAGGTAAAATGGTCTCCAGCTGAGAGCTGCTATTCATTTCATATTACCATTGCTAGTGTTAGAGACAGTGCATGCAAAGTAATGGATGCACAGTAGGTCCTCTGGGAATGCAAAATGCTATTAATCACACTTGATTTTAGTTCAATCTTGGACGAGTGTACTTTCTGAGATAATAAGAAACATCACTTTCACAGACTGCTGGAGGAATCAAATGAACTAATATATACGAAAATGACTGATCATTGCTCAGAACTCATTTGCCTTTTAGAGCAGAGCATATTCTGATGTATAGTAAAAGAATTCAAACACTCCATTCTTTAGAGTTCCCGAGTTGTCATTTCATACTGCACTTGCAATAAAAAGGTCTATATGTGTATACATACCAGGCTCCAACCTAGTTCTCTGATTCACATTTTTTTTTTTTTGAGACAGTTTTTCTGTTGTAACTCTGACTGTCCTGGAACTCATTCTCTAGACCAGGGTGGCCTCAAACTGACAGATCTGCCTGCCTCTGCCTCCCAAGTGCTGGGATTAAAGGCATGCGCCACCGTCAGCCAGCTTAATTTCTACTAGTTCTTTGTCTCTCATTATTCAGCTATTTACTTTAAATCCTTAGAATACTTACCCCCAGAACTCCTTGAAACTTGGATGCCAACTTTATCTTTCTGCTAAAATTGATCATTAGTGTTTACAGAATCCTTCACCTAGTCTACCAAAAGTGGGGCATCCTCTGTCCTTTCCTTGTGGTGTCCTTTCCAGTTGTATATTCACATTCCCTTCTGTCTACTGCTATCTTGCCATGACACTTTGTACAAATTAGAATAAGAAAATCTTTCTCTGGACCAGTGTTTCTCAAACTGTGATCCCAGCACCAGCAGGTTTAGCTCCACTTAGGAATTTGTTAGAAATGTCAACTCTTCTCTCTACCTGTAAGGTCTGAATCATAAGCTAATATCCTTGGCTGTAACAAATCCATTTGTGATCCTGACGCCTGACAAAAAGGAAAAACACTGGAATAGCCCTTAGAAGAGGGAAGAAAGGGAATTTCAATCCCCACCAGCACCCGCCAACAAGCCTCACCTCTGCAGACATGAACTTACTACAGTTCACTCATCATATCGATAGCCAGTTATATTTGTTAAGAGGTCAAAGTGAAGAAAAGTAAGGGTCACAATAAAAATTTAGAGGGACACCTTATATTATTTATATATTTATTTCTGAAAACAAAAATTCTTAATAAAACAAAAACATATAGCTTCTAAAAAGAGAACACCAGAAAACATATTTTAAGCAAACCTCAGTATTAATGCTTAATGTCAAAATTCTAAAGTAAACCTCTTTCATGTCAGCAACAAGACAACACAATCGTTCAACAGATTTATTTTCAATTAGTAGTATATTTTTATATTGCATTTATTTGCTTATTTTAGGGGTAGGGATTGTGCATGTCACAGGCATCATATGGATGTCAGAAGATAGTTTGCAAGCATTGGTTCTCTTTCTACCTTGTGGGTTCTGGGGATCAAACTCAAGCCATCTGTCTTAGCAGTAAATGCTTTTACCCTCCAGCTCATAAGCCCTCAACAGACTTTTGAAGATACTGACCCTCATCATTAAGTGAGAAAAAAGAATGATAGATTCAAATAGTAAATAAAGGACAACGTTATCATTACTTTAAGATAATATAACTGTGTGCCTAAAAATTAAAGAATCAACTCAAAAAATACATTTTAAAAAGTCATCTTAATTTACTAATTTTAAAATTAAGCAATGCTCATGGTGACATTACTAATCAGACATATGATTCCCTGTACATCAGCAACTAAAGGTAAGCAATGGTTTTCCTTATATAGACTGACAAACAGTGACAAACAGTGATGCAAAAGCCTATTATTACATAATTGTTTATGGGATGGAGAAATAGCTCAATGTTTAAGAGCACTGGCTGCTTTTCCAGAGGAGTCTGGCTCAGTTGCTAGCACCCATGTGCCAACTTCCAAACATCTGTAACTCCAGTTCCAGAGGATCTGATGTTTCCGGCCTCTTCAGGTATTAGGCAACCAGGCATACATGTGGTACACAGACACACCACACACACACACACACCTATACATATAAAAAAGATTTTTACATATTAAAAGGATTTTAATTATTCAAGCAGAGTTTTGCACACAAGGTGGGGGAAGGGGAAGAGAGGGAGAGAGTTGTAATCTGGCCCCTTATGAAACAGTTTGCCAACCACTGATTCAGAGAATATGGAGTTCCTGTTCTATAACAAAAATGATAAAGTGCCTATGAATACATATAACGAAAGTGGTGTACAAGCTATGTGAAGAAAACATAAAAATCAGATTGAGGCACAAAAAAGAAGAATTGGATAAATGGAAGATACAGGTTGCTTTTGAGTGGGGAGAAACAGTAATGTAATCATGTCTATTCTCCCTGGTTTCATCTAATTTTATCCACTTTAATATATCAATATGGTTTATGAGCAAAAAGTTAAAAAAGCCTGCCTCAAAGTGCCATCTATATGCTTCTATTTTTAATATGTGGGCAAGATCCCACCATTCTGCCAGACAAAAGATGCACATGCCCAATCGCTACTTCACATTTCCACTTAAATATCCAAGAACAACTTAAAGTCCTACCTCCAAACAGAATCCGGATCCACCACCACCCTTGCCCCAGGTACTCCACCTAATGTCTTCTCTGTCTCTATCAAAGCCAAGTGCAAAACTCCATCGATTTCAGATGTGTACTTTTTAAAGATTTCTTTCTTTTCCTCATACCCCACATCCATCCATTCAGGAAATCCTTCCACCTTTACCTGCAAAGTATATTGAGATTCCCCACATCTCAGAACCTGAACTGCACTCATTTTGCTTCTGTTACCACTGCTCTACTGAGATTCCAGTTTCCCACTACTCCATTGCTAACTCATAATCTACTTTGCTGAGCAAACTCTTTCCCTAGCTTCCCACCTAATACAAGGTAAAAGCCAACATCATTATCATAGGACCAAATGGCACCATCTGCCACTATTCCCTCTCTGAATTCACCTTCTAATAGTAGCCCTCTCGTGCTTTGTTTATTCTAGTCCCTCTGGACTCTGTTCTTTTTCTGAGAGGAAAAAAAAATAAAGCTTATATCCAATATCAATAGCTTTGTACTTGTTTGTTCGGCATACAATATTCATCTCAGCTCTCATCTCCTTGACATCACCCCTTGCCTCCAGAACTCCCAGCATCTTGGCCTACCCTTACCTCTCTCTGGATTTCTCCAAGTTCCTAGGTTATTTCTAAAGTGTCATATCACATTTGTCTTCTCTGTTTTTATTACTGCTGTATATCTGGTCTCAGAATGATGAACCTGCAATAAAATTTTCAGTAAACAATTGTTGAATGAAATGACAAATTTGTGAGAAAATTCTGGAAAATGAAATAGAATTAGGTTTCAGGTAATAAAAAGTCTTACTAAGATTTTGGATATAAAACATCTTGTACTGGAGAGAATATTACTTCCAACGTAATTGAAGAGAAAAAAGAAACAGAATCAAGTGAGGGGAAAAAAGAATTTAAAAAATGTACATTCTGAACTCACAGAAGATGGGGAGGAGGCATTTCAGGACCAGAGGGGTTTGAGACATCAGGAGAGCAGACCCCAAAGAGTCAAGGACTAGTGCTCTTGGGGTCCCTCAGAACCTGAAGCAGAAGACAGGGATCCTGAAGGGTTTCCTAGATATGTTATGTGGTTGTCTGGCTTGGTGTTCTAGCAGAGAACCTGTAGGCTAGAGTATATCTGGGGGTTCTCTGATGCTTTTGCCTGTCCTTGGGACCCATTTCCTCCAGAGGGGTTGTCTGGTCCACCCTTGATGTGGGTACTGGTGTCTGGCCTTGTCCCATTTGTTGTGCCTATTTGAGCAATGACCTTAGGAGGACTGTTCTCTTCTATGGGGAAAAGGGGGGGCGAGTAGGTGGGGATGGGGCGGATATATTATAGGAGGAGAGGGAGGATGGGGGAGCTGGGAGGAATGGTGGGAGGGTAGAAGAGGTGTTGATATGTATTATACAAAAGAAGAAAAATAAATTAAAAAAATAAAAGGAAAGAAAAATATATACACGTTCTGGGGATAATTCAGGCCAAAGAGCATGGTTAACAGACAAACCAATAAACAGCAATAATCATAACAATAATAAAAGTAAACCAGAGGTTCTGTGAAGATTCCCAAATGTGAACAGTATAACACTCAGAACTCTCAAAATGAGGCAGAAAAAGTACCAAGCATACAACGGGGAGAGGCTTTTAAATTGCTGAGGGGAACAGGCAGTCAGCTAATGAGATTGGATGCATTTCCTTTTATTCTCAGCTTTATTGAGGTATACTTACCAAGCAAGAAATACAGATATTTCTGTGATGTTTCTATGGACATAGTCATGAAATAATTCCACAGATGAGGTAGTAAGCATGTCCAACATCTCACTCAGCCAGAAATTGGGGAAGAGACAAGAACACTTAAGATCAACTATATAAAACACAGTACTCCCAACTACTGTCTCCATGACTCAGATGAGGTCTTACACCTGATCCCTAGATAATAGCCAAGCTGTTTTTAATTGTCAATAGTCTGACAAAAAATCTAATTGAACAACATTTAAGTACACAGTTTTATTTTTATGTTGTTGAAAGATACATGAAAATAACTAATATGAATCCAAAAGTAATTATCTGAACAGAAAAAAATCCCTTATCTCTGAGCCAAAAAGTTTTCTTAATACATTACAGACTAGTTATTCCCATGTGCTGCCCATCAAAGGTGGAGCCACTTAAAGGGATAATAAACACCCTAGATTCCAACTTTCTTGGATGAGTCAAGTACAATAATTACTTTTTGTAGAATATATTGGTGCTAATTTCAGCCCCCTTGGCTGCTGTAGAAACAGCAGACAAATCAATTAGCCTAGTGTAGAACAGGGCTTCCCTGCTCCCAAATAGAGACAGACTTAACGTGAACTACCACACCAACTGCCTTCTGTTAAGAAGCAGTGTGTTTGAAATGATCCAGGCAGATACAGTTCAAGATCATCCATTGATAGCACACCAGTGGATACCTGCATCCCAGAGGGCTACTGCAAATATAAAACAGTTAAACATTGATTTCCCAACTTTTCACTTGTCTCCTCTGACAAGGTTGATGCTAGAAACACACTGGTGAACAACATAAAATTTAGAAAAGAACATGGAAAAAAAAACATGAAGTGCCCAGGGATATGAATTTAGAGGTGGTAGAAGTGGCACTTTACACCATGTAAGATTAGCTATGAAGAAACAAGTTGTTGGAAGGGGCAAGAAATTTTTTTCCAGTGTTGGGGTTTGTCCATGCTAGGCAAGAAATTGACCTAGTTATAGCTCTAGCTCTAAGCCAAGAAAGAGTGAGTGCAAATATGCCAAGGGGGGAGACAAGAGCTGGTTACACTGAAAGAAGCCCATGTGGCTGGTACACAGGGGCAAGACAGATTGCTTCCCATTCTGCCCTTGCTCATTCCTGTCAAGCATTTTGATTTGGCTTGAAATGGTAGCAGATTGTTTCAGACAAAGGTATCCAATGAGATAAGCTAAGATTCCCCATGGAGAGAATTAATCATTAACTTAAAAGAAGTACCAGCATTTCAGACAATGAGCCTTTCCCTTTCTGGAACACAGTGGCCACCTTGCAGCCATTAAGACAAGGACCCCATCATAAAGATAGCGTAGAAGAGAACTAGGAAGCACCTACATGAAACCTGGGATGAGCCCAGGTGCTCTCCATAAGCTGATTGAACTTCTTACATCTGGGCAGTGGCCCAGTGAGAAGTGATCTTTCTTTTTCTGAACCACTGTTGAATTTTCTTTTATTTGACACCTAAGTACAATTTCTAACTGATGCTGATGCAGAGATCAACAGAAGACCCAGACCACTCAGAGCTTCACAGAACATAGAAAAAGACTCGGTTTTAATGATTTTCAGCCCATAGAAAACAAGTCATTACCCTCAATGGCAGAGTTTGGCATTAGCAAATTTTAATTGGCACATTTTAATAAATGTCAAGCAATATTATCAAAATTGTAATGTTCATATATTTTACAACAGGCTAAGAGACAGTAGGTAGAGATTTTTCATATTACTACAAATATGTTTTTCCCTAATTGTTTTATTCTTTTCTCCGAAGCAAAATCTCAGAAAATTGCCTCCTAATGCATATTGGGTCAACACTGTTGTATCATGCTACATTAGGTACCAGTGATTAAACTAACACCATCTGGACAGAAACTGTTGACTTTGCCTGATGTCAAAAGAGCAAAGGCAGCATAAGCCATGTGCAGTGTGACAGAAACTTCAAAGGCTCCAACTACAGAAGGATGCTGAGGTTGAGAAAGTTTAGTCCCAGCAGTCACAGATAGCTTAGGGGCCTATAAGGAACGAGAGAGTCTGAAGGAAGAAGAAAACAGAGCTCATCTTATAGCCTCGGACAACTAACCCCTATGGAGAAGAACTGGAAAAGCTGCATTTTGCCTCAGCCTGCAGCACTGATAGCTCCCAGATAGGGTACTTGAAGAACGCAGTTAAGTGGAAACCTGTATCTCCTTACCTATGATGTGAGGTATTGGGATTATAATCAGGCTGAAATATATATAAGAAAGACAGACAGACAGGTTATAGAAATATATATATACATATTTATATAGTATATCTATGTATATATACATATAAATACATTTACATATATATACACACATATAAACATATATGTTCATATATTTGTATAAATAAATGTATATGTATAAATATATAAAATCTAAGGGTAGCGTGATACATTTGCAAAGCAAACTAATATATAAACTAATATATATGTATATTCATATATATATATACACACACATATATAGATATAGTTATACACACACACAGAGAAACGCAAATTCAACCTTTGGGTGCTGTAGCATAGAGGGTATCGATGTCTCCTGTCACCAATCTGGCAAGTATACTTTTCAATTATAAAACTTATAAGTGAACTATAAAGATGATGAATTATGTATGTAGGACATCATATATACAAACCTACATGTGTGTATATATATATGCATATGTTACACAAATATGAATAAGCATATTTATGCATGCATATGGATATATTGTACTTCTGTCACTCCTTTACTAATGTCATAAATTCATCACTGTAAATTACTAAAGATGACAGTGGATATTGTCTAATATAAAGGTCAACTGAAATTCTACTAAAGAAAAAGTTTTGTGCAAGTCTGAGTAAAAGTTATACTGGTGGTGTGTTCTAAATCCAAAGAAGGCAAGAAAATAAGCCTCAGAGGCTGATAGGGACATACAACCTTCCTGGAACTCAAGACTTTAGACAATCTGGAACACAACACTGGGAACAATCACTTCATCATCACAATGATGCCTCATTGAGGGGATTAAAATTTGAAATGATCCACCCCTAAATGAAGGACATGCATGTAGCACCCTTCCCTGAAGTTCCATGTAAGATCTCTTCACTGTGAACTCATCTAGCAATGAATCAAAGGCTCTCTTCACTTCCTCATCAGCACGAGGAATGCTTTCCATCGGATGGGTAGGCATGGCAGCAAGGAAAACTACCACCTGCAGAAAATCCCACTATACATTTGCCATTGCTCTCCACCTTTCCAAACAGCTTGGGGGTGAAGTTGTCTAGGGATAACACTGATTTTAAAGATTAATCTCCCAAATGAGCTTAGACACTTTTATATAATAAATTACAGATGGCTTGTATACATTATGGGATAGTTACTATGAACATGTAGTGAGCCCAGACGCTTTTATGTAATACATTATATATGGCTTGTATACAGTATGGAATAGTTACTATGAATATGCAGCATACATAAGAAACTCTCACTAAGTTCTTGCTTCCTTCTGGCTTGCTAGTTAGCAAAGCTGAACTTTTTGGAAACTTGCAAAGGAAACTAATTTGCAAAATAGATAGCAAGACTTTCATGTGATCCCCAAGTATAACTTTCAATTTACAGGTCTTTTACCTGTCCTTACTTTTCATCTTCCCTTCTTCCCTTCAACATCATTGAATCTCAGCAGTTGCACAAGCATGAAGATTTTGAATTGCTCAAAGACTTTCCCACTGAGTACAGAACAGTCCACTTAGGTAATTTCAGTAATGGCAAATGTAAGACTATGTGTCTCAACACTTACCATAAGTCACATGAACTAGTGACATTCACTCATTTCTGGTTAGCCTAATATTAAAATAACAGCAATAGTAATCATAATATTAACCATATTAATAATAGCCGTAATATAATATTTATTAGCAGTGGTTGGAATAGCCATGATATAAATCACTATGCATACATTGCTTCATTAAATTTTTGACCACCTTTTCAGCTACTTTTTTAAAAACTGAAGCAACTGTTCAGAGTTATCAATACCACAAATATTTGACAGAGACATAATTGAAACCAGATCTTTTTTACTCCAAACTTTGGGCCTTTAGTTCCCTCTCTGTGTTGTTCCTAAAAAGACTAAACTCATGCTAAGTTGGATATTGAATAAAATAAAGGTTAAAGCCCCTGGACAATGATTATAGGTGGCTTTACATTTAAGCCATGGCTTTTAAGAAACCAACAGCATGTTCTCAAACATTGATACAGGAAAAACACACACCAACCTGAAGATGCAGGAGGCATCAGAGATGGCAATCTGACACAAGGACACACTGACATATGTTATAACAAGAGTCAGACTGACTCTCAGCAGAAACCACTCTGACAGTGGTAGGGCATAAGAGCAAACCAAAGTGACAGATTACATCCAATAGAAGGCAAAATGGCTTATCTGTAGTGTAGCACAGACAGGCCGGGTTCTGCGTTCATAACCCTGGACATTATCAACACAGATGATTATACGTAACAGTGGCCTTATGTGTCAAATTCTAAGTGGGTTCATTTGTATTATGTGTGTGGTTACGTAGTCAATATTTGTGGTTCATCAGGTCAGGAAGCTGTATAGAATACAGAATAGCCATCCTTTTGTTATTTTAAACTTATTTATATAAACATTTTTGTTAAAATTGCTATGTCTAAACCATTGTCCTCTCTCTTTGGAGACTATGAAATATAGTGGGAAAATGGGTTTTTAAAGCATATATTGAGACCTACAATAACACATGCTAATAAAACCTTCAGATAGCATCCAAAGACATTTAACATCAGCCCCTTGTTGATAAATTGGGAAGTACATTTTCTTTATGTATCACAAGTTTCCAATAACAATAAGATAGATTTTTATTAATTCACTCATTCATCTACTTATTCAGCCAGTGTTTCTTTCAGCATTATTAATTATCATCAGTACAGGTCAGACATTTTTTTAAAAAACATAAATAGATATTATATTATAATGTGATTAAAGCCACATAGAAGTTCAGGATGTTATGGGGACACAACACAGGAGACTGAAGTCAGGCTTGGCCATATGTCATTTAGGCCAAGACTTAAGTTGTAACCCAAGACTTGTTTTGTAAGGAAGAAAGTAAAACCATTACAGACAGAAAAATAGTACATGCAAAGTTTATGATTGGGGAAAGTTGGGGACTCTGATAAATGGGAATGGCTCCTGTGGGAAAACAGAGGCATGAGAAAAAACCCCAATTGAGGCAGGAAAGATGGGTCACAAGGGAGGGTATTGTCAACTCTACTCCTAAATTAAGACTAATTAGGGCACTGAGAAGTCACTAGGATTTTAAAGCTGGGGTGCAATATAGTAATAAAAATCTAGGGTAGCTTGGCAACCTTGTTTATATGTTAATGCTACAACCCCAGCAGCAGGGCCATCTGGTCACCCTGCTGTACAGAGGAAAATATTCCGCCTTTGAAAATCTCAGTATCTGATGTTCAGACAGATAGGAAACACTGACCTTGGATTCATGCCCAGGCAGTCTGACCCCAGAACCCAGATGAACTGTTATCTGGACTGACCTCTAATGAGCACCTCTGTGTTTCAGAGAAGAGTGGCCTGGGAAGTACGTTCTGTTCATACTTCTTCAGCTGGCTCTCAGCAAGCAAGAGTAGACTAAGAGGATAACAAGAAATCTCTGGACATCTATCTGCCATTGGTCCATAACAACACCAGAGGCCTTTTGACAAATGTGAACACAGCCATCAGAACTACTTTCAGCACCTGTGGACATTTTGCATTTAAGAGGCTCTACAAAAATGAAAGGCAGTCCATATTTCAGAACATTCCATTAAGCTGTCATATACCTTCCTCACATTTCCTCCTATATGGCAAGCCCAGAATTAATAAAAGCTTTACTTAGTGAAAGTTTTCTCCTCTTACCTACTCACGCATCCTGTATTCTAACTCTGATCTCACAATCAAATAATTTTAATATGAGATGTAGAAGGTCAAACCCAGATCTTGGCCCCTTGGGTGGTTTTGAATCATTGAGCAACTGCAGCTGAACTAAAATGAAGGCTGGAAACATGTTGAGATTTGCTTCATGTGGACCACCCACACCTCACTAGAAATGGAACGGTGATAAGCACCCTCATGCTAAGAAGTCGTTCTTGAAATTCTGCATAAAACATGGCTGCACCCAATGTCAGAGTGTGAGAAACAAGGGGAAAATAGAGAAGGATCCCTATATAGGGAAAAGCCATGGAGAGAGAGAGAGAGAGAGAGAACCCATCTGTGTGTGTGTGTGTGCAACTACCCATAAAATTGAGAAGCTGACTAGGGAAATGTAGTAAAACTCGCACATGCTTCTGGGACTGGCTTGGTTGGTTCATCCATAGCCCTACCCTTCCTCTAATCTGGTCAGTTTGTCTATCTCATATGGCCACAAAACTTCTCCAATGTTCTGAACCTTCTGGGTTTTAATCCTATTGTTAATTTTAATCCTAGTATTTGTTTTAACCATAAAATCTAGTTTTCATTTTACAAGATTTAAATCACCTCAAGTAAACCTAAAATACATTAATACTCATTTCCTATTTGCTTTCCACAATTTTTCTTTCTCTGCTGTAAGAAATACTGAGAAGGTTTCCATCTCCATAGATTTACCTCCTCTTGACCTTCAGTTTAAGTGGAACCATACTCTGGGTTCTTTGTGACTAGACTCTTTCACTTAAGGCCATCTTTTCAAGCCTCATCTGTGTTACAGCATGTCCCAACATTTTATTCTTTTTATTGATGAACAATATTCCAGGGTTTGATGCATTCATTCATTAGCTGAGGAAAAGTTAGTTCGTGTTAGGATTCTAATGTGAATTGTCCCTCCATAGGCTCATGTGCTGAAGTTTGGATCTCCAGCTATTGGTGCTGTTCGGGGAAGTGGTGGAAATTTTAGAGATAGAACCTAGCTGGAGGAAGTAAGTCACAGAGGGTTCACCTTTGTAGGTTAGAGTTGATGCCTGGCCTTTCCTGCCTCTAATTGCTTGATACCACGGGATGAGCAACTTTGCTCTCCATGCCTTCCTCCACATTTGTCACAGATGCATAGCAATAGTGTCAGCCAATCTTGGTCTGACACCACAAACCAAATGTAAATTTCCTTCTTTTAAACTATTTGTCTCAGGTATTGAGCACATCAACAAGGAATGTATGTAAAAAGTTTGTGGCTGTATTGGAGGGAGAATATGTTTTTTACAGGACTGTGACCATTAGTAAATCTATCATGTTACATTATAGTGGATGGCTTCACACTCGTGTGTGTGTGTGTGTGTGTGTGTGTGTGTGTGTGTGTGTGTCACAAACTGGATTTAGTTTGCTATTTTTAAAAAGAAAGAAGGAAAAATGACAGAAAGTTGGAAAAGAGAAAAGAGTGTAGGGGAGACCACGGGAAGAGTTGGAGGTGAATATGATACAAATACACAGTATGCATATATAATTGCTTTTTTGGGTTTTGGGGGGGTTTGGTATTTATTATTTTTTTTTTGAGACAAGGTTTCTCTGTTGTAACTCTGGCTGTCTTGGAACTTACTCTGTAGACCAGGCTGGCCTCAAACTTACAGGGATCCTCCTGCCTCTGCCTCCTGAGCACTGGGATTAAAGGTGTGAGCCACCACCACTCGGCCAGTATGCATATATAAAATGCTCAAAGAATTGATTAAATAGTATATTAATGAAAATGTGCCTGATAGTAGATTTCTACTTTGGGTTATTTTAGTTACGTTCTGTGCGCATTCTATGAACACTTTTACTCACAGCCTTGTGTGAGAGAGGTCTCATTCCTTCTGGAAAGACAAATATATACATGTCAAACTACTAAGTTATGATGGGGTATAGTAACTTTAACATTTTGAGTAATTGCCAAACTGTTTTCCAAAGTGACCACATTATTGTGCATTCCAAAAGGCAAACTGCGAAGCTTACATGCCTTTATATACTCATCAACACTTAAATTTGTGTTTTCAGTTATAGCTGCCCTAATATATTTGGGTTGGTAGCTCATAGCTTTGATTTTTATTTCACTAATGGGTAATGTGCCACCAGACTTGTTTTTAGATTAATTTGGCACAAACAAGGGTCATTTTGGAAGAGGAAACCTCCATTGAGAAAATATCTATACCAGATTTTCCTGTACAAGCCTATGCTACATTTTCTTGACTGACGATTTAAGTGGGAGGGCCTGGCTCACTTGGACAGTGCAATTGGGTGCTCCCTGGTGGTCCCAGGTGCTATAAGAATGCAGGCTGAGTAAACCACGAGGAGCAAGCCATAACCAGCACTCTTCCATGGCCTCTGTGTCTAACCCTCCCTCTCGGTTCCTGACCACCTTGCATGGTGTACCGTGATGGAGAACTGTAAGCTAAATACATCTCTTCCTGCCCAAGTTGACTATGGTCATGATGCTTCATCACAGCAATAGAAACCTAATTAATACGAGTGATGATGTTGAACATTTTTCATGTGCTTATGAATATGGGTGTATCTTTAGAGAAATGTCTATTCACATTATTGTCCATTTTTTAAACTGAGTTGTTTATATTTTTATTATTGGATTTTAAGGACTATTTATATATTCTGTATAAGTATCCTTATCAAATATATGGCTCACAAATCTTGTTTCTTCTATGAGCTACAATGCACAGTAAAATATTTATTAAATGGTAAAAGTGTTGTTCTTGCATTTCCCAATCTTAAAAAGAAGGCATTTAGTCTTCCACTTTTAACTCACTGGTAACTTGGGTTTTACACAGATGACTTTCATCTGTTTGAGGAATTTACCTAGACGTTTAGTTTGTTGAATATTCTTATTCATGGAAAGGTGTCGAGTTTGTAGAATTCTTTGCCTGTGACATTGAGATTATCTCCATCTTGACTGAAGTAAAAGTTTGAATCTGTTTTTTTGCAATCTATATTCTAGTTATACCGGGTCCCTCTGTGTGGTTCTCAATCTTTCCTATTTCTACCTAATGTCAAATCCTCATGTATATAATAGAATCAATGGACTATATCTCATCCCCAGTGTGATTGAAAATGGAGTATGAGGGCTTTATCTTCTCCACTCCATTTGTTTTGCTTCATAATCTAAAAAAGAATGCATATGAGGTTGACTTTATCAAACAAAGGCATTTCAGTTTCTAATTCAATAATGAGCTGTAAAAAATTCGAGTTTCTTGTTTTTTAAATAGAATGTGTTGAGACATCTGCAAAAACAGAAAAGTTTTGTTTTAGGATGTTTGATGGTTACAGAACATAGCATGTAGAGGTTGCATCTTCATTTCTATAGTTAATGAACCTTGATAATATTGCATTATTCAACAGCTGGGAGGTTTTCTTCTAAAGCTATGTGGCCATCATCATTATCATTATATGAATAGTGTGTGAATAATATAATTGACTTTTTCAATGAAGCACAATTCAGATACCTTGGGGACATTTAGATTTGGAGACACATGGAAAACAAACCTGGTATTACTTTGTTTTCAGTGTGTTCCCCTCAGCCTCCATACCATCACCTTTCAGTTTAACATGATTAAGGAATTTTACTTTTGTGGTAACAAGGGAGGGAATTGAAATCTCTCTTGTCCCTCCAAATCACCTTCCACGCTATTCATGTAGTCATAGGAGACATGGGCTAATAGAGGAATATAGAATAGTTTTAGAACTTATGTTATAAAATAATGCATGCCTAGGTTTGCATTCTAGTTTTATTATGTATTAGCTTTGGGTAAGTCACAATCTCTGCTTCCCATCTATCATATGGAAGCCATTATACATACATCATATTTTATTGAAAACTGAATAAGAAATATTTTTGTCAAGTCAGTGCCTGGAACCTTGCTGGTTGGTCTTTTTGGTATTATTGCTTTTGTATTACTAACATTTTGCTATTAAGGTTGTCATTTATGATAAAAAATGGTTGGACCCCTATTCTTTCCCTCCAGCAGCTAGCTCAGTATCTCCTGTCACATGTCCAAAACTTTTTAAGAGGTATGCCAAGCACAAGATGTTGTTGCCATTTAGATGATTCAGTATTTACTGAATACTCAGATGGCACAGCTCTCTAGGAACTCAGAAAGACATAGAGGCAGCCTTTCCTATCATCAGTGGAGCAGAAAGCCCCGAGCTAGCTGGATGTGACTGAGAACTGCACATCCAAAAAGCCCATGTGCACCATCTAAGTCACAGCTTCCAGAGAATCTGTGGGACTTGTGGCTAAACTAAGTTATTTGGACTTTAATCAACTTAACATTAAAATGTTCCAAGTCCTTCTATCTAAGATATTCATTTCTCTCAAAGAGTCATGTGAGGTACAGAAGCCCACATCAATCAGGCTGTTATTTTCTTCTGCCTCATCTCACTTATGTCAGCTGGATTGGTACAATAGAAAATAAGAGACATTTTTTTCTAAATTAAGAAAATCCTAATTTGAATAAACACCCCTGCCAAACTCTCACTTTAAGAGGCTTCAATACACTTTGGAGCTTATGGCTTAGCTACACACTCATACTACTCTTAGAACTCCTGCCAGATTCCTTATTTTGCAAAAAAAGACAAGAAAAGAAAAGAAAAAAAAAAGAAAAGAAAAGAAAAGAAAAGAAAAGAAAAGAAAGGTCAGCATCAGCAGGATTTTTCAAGCCAACTGAATCTTCTAGAATCACTTAGCCTTTGACTTCCTACCTTCCTAAAATGTGTCCAAACATCAAAGATGTCCAGAATTATGAACAAAACATTAGTGTAGAAATTATCTCCTCCCACAGTCTGAATAGGCTGATTATTCAGCCAAGCTAGTAGTCTAATGTGCGTTTTCAATATGTTGGTGGTTACAATGGAGGAGGGATATCTATACTTCCAAAGAAAGAGGTAGCCTGAGTTGTATAGTTTTTATCATAAATTACCATGCACAGCATCTCACTACTAAAATAGGAATAATATCTGCTCATGTATATGGTGGTTGGTAGTTCACAAAGGGCTTTCACCTATGTTATATCACTGGTCTCCATAGCAATTAAAAAATAATGAAGACCTATATTCTCATGTACAGTTTAGTTTTGCAGAGAAATACTTTGTCATGGCAGAATTGGTGATGTATTGGCACCTCTCCTGTTGTACTTCCTATCACAGATGCTCTGGCTACATCACTCCCCTAAGAGTTGAATCAGAAATTACCAAATCCAGTCTATGTTTTAAGAGTTGACACATTGTAATTTTTTATTCAGCAAATTATCCAATGATAACTTAGAGCCTAGGAGCCATGATAGGTTCTGTGGGAGGAAAAAATGAGTAAGAGAAAAATCACTGCTTTATACGAATTAAAAATCTAGTCGAAATAGTAAAAACAGGAAATCATTGGTTTTGAAGAACTCAAAAGCTAGTTTATAGGAGTCAAAACAATAAATTTGATAAAATATCTACAAACTGTTAAATAAGAGAGGAATAGGCCAGAAGTCAGAGAAGCTACAGAAATGGTTGATCTTTAGCAGGGCCTTGCAACAAAGGGAAAGGAAGAGATAAGAGGGTATTCCAGGAAGAGAAAATAATCAAAGACCCAGAGCCAGGAACAAGCATGGCCCATTGGTAAAAGGAAGGCAGCTCAGTGGATTACAAGATAAGATGAGAGAATGAAATGACAGTAGATGACACCATAAAGAGAAATCTAGTTTCAATGCAACCTGTTATCTGTATTTTACCACTCAACCTCACCCACATCAAATCCTAGGAATGAGACTTCCTATCTATGAGAGACCTTATAACATTCAATCAGTAGTATGTGGACCCTGAATGCACAAAATGTGATGCTTGTCCAAAAGGGGGCACTGTGAACAAAAACTCCTGAAAAGAAGCCATATCTGCAGTGACTGGTTGACTGATCAGAATTTCAGTACTGAGAGGAGATTATAATGTTGCAGATCAAGAGTTTAGTTACCTTATCTTGGGCTAGTTCTAGCCCCTAGAACAGTTATTCTTTCCTCACCAGTGTGTCAGAACTAACATCCTATTAAAAACCTTTTGAAATCTATTAGCTTAGCAAACCATTAGCTTCTACCAACCAAATGCTCAGCTCTATCTCGGGACTATAGAAAAGCTTCACATCATCTTGCTGTAACTGTCTCTCTGATGTATCCATTAATGTATTTTAAATTTGACTTGATTTATGACTTTTTCTGTTCTTTAAAACTATAAAACTTTATGAGATTGCTTCCATGTTGGAGCATGGAATTTGAGGTAACCTGAATCTGTGTTTCCTGGGGCCAGGGTCACTCAAACTGACTCCAAAATAAACTCTTATTCCATTTTTAAAACAGTAAATTTTATGCAAATCAAAACTACTTTAAGATTCCATCTTATGCCTGTAAGAATGGCTAAGCTCAATAACACAAGTGACAGCTTATGCTGGCAGCAATGTAGAGCAAAGGGAACATTCCTCCATTGCTGGTGGGAATGCAAACATGTACAGCCACAATGGAAACTAATATGAAGGTACCTTAAAAGCTTGGTAATCAATCCACCTCAAGACCCAGCTGTACTACTCTTGGGCATATACCCAAAGAACACTCCATTTAACCACAAGGACCCTTGCTCAACTGTGGGACCCAGGGGCTGGAAAGCAGTGGAAGTTAAGGCCAAGTGCCCCTACTCCCTGAAAAGGTGATGTGGGATGAGACGCATCACCTTTCCCCACACAGTCAGAGATGTGTCTCTGACTCTTTTGCCTTCTCTTGGGGCCCCTTTCCTCCTGCTGGGTTACGCCATCCAGCCTTGATGTGAGGGATTGTGCCTAGCCATATTGTGTCTCATAGTACAGTGTTTAGTTGATGTCCCTGGGAGGCCTGCTCTTTTCTGAGAGGAAATGGAGGAAGAATGGAAGTGGGGGAGAGAAAAGTGGGGGAGTGGCGAGTGGGAGGAGTAAAGAGAAAGGTAACTGTGGTCAGGATGTATTGTATGAGAGAAGAGTAAAATTTTAAAAAGTAAGTTAGTTTTTAAGAAGACAACAAAATTTGTAAAGAAGTGTCATATCTGAATAATAGTTGAGCTTCACCAGAAGGAGTCCATACTTGTTCCATGGTAGATAGAGGGAATCCAAGCACTGTGATCAGATAAACAGTATCTGGGCATCGCAGTTCGTCCTTGGTGACTGCATGGAGAAAAGGGACAGACCCTGCAGACCCCAAGCAGAAAGTCATGCCTAAATAAGAAAAGAAAAACAAGAAGAAAATGGCCAAACGAGGCATGGGTTTACTGGGCTGTGATCCTGTTTGAATGCTGTTGATGGATCACTAGGAAATGTTCATTAGGAGATGCATGTCAGGAGATGCATCCCGTGCTCTGAGGACAGGATCACCAGGCATCTACCCTGCTTCTTGTGTCTTCCTGTGGGCCTTTTCCCTGCGCACTGCTTTGTCTTTCTCCATGTGGAATTTTTAGTTATAAATATTGAATAATGCATACTTAGTGAAGCATTTCTTTACAAGAGGTGTATGGGCCTTGGTAAATATTTAATGGATTTATTTGAAGGTATGTTTTTTTCAAACAGCACTACCTTAAAGATTTGCAGCATGCCCAGATCTTGCTGTGGTTTCCATCCAACAGAGGAAAGCTTTTCACTTAAAATCTCGGTGCCAGTCTTTGCCTACTGGCTTTCAATCACATATTCAGATTACCGCACTTCTGAAACCCTTACTCACAATGCTCAACATGCTGTCTTCATTCCCTTTTCTCTGGGATATCAAGTTCTTCCTACCTTGACTTATGCACATGCTAGCCTCTCTCTTTTCCTCCAGTATCCTGAGGTCTTGCTCCTCATCTTCAATCTCTTTTCATGGCTGGATTCTTCCTGGTGTCCAGATTCAGCCCAAGTGTCATCTTTTTTCAATGGGACTTCCATGACTTTGTTATATATGCAACTGCCTCCTCTGTCATACTCTTAATCATTACCATACTACATGGCCCCATTTTCTTCTTCTTGTTACTGCCCCAAAATGCCTCATTTAGGCTTTTATTTGTTTGTTTATTTTCACTGTCTGTGTTGGTTACATTTTATTGGAGTGATGAAACACTGTGACCAAAACAACTTTTTTGTTGTTGTTGTTTTTTGAAACAAGGTTACTCTGATATAACTCTGGCTATCCCAGATCTCAGACTATAGAGCAGGCTGGCCTCCAACTCACAGAGATCTGCCTGCCTCTGCCTCGCAAGTGTTGGGATTAATGGTGTGCACCATCACCACCAAGCCTTTAAAAAGATTTTAGTACTATTTTTTTTTTAAAGAAAATATTTATTATTTATGTGAGTACTCTATCTGCAAGTATACCTGCATGTCAGCAGAGGGCATCTGATCCCATTAGAGATGGTTGTTGAGTCACCATGTGGTTGCTGGGAATTGCACTCAGGATCTCTGGAAGAGCAGTCAGTGCTCTTAACCTCTGAGCCATCTCTCCAGCCCAAAGTAGCTTTCAGAAAAATTTATTTAGACTTAACGGTTCCAGAGAGGCAAATGTCCATGATGGTAGAGTAGAGGCACAGCGGCTGGAGCTAGAAGCTGAAAGTTTAAATTTTGAATTTATTACTCAAACCATTTGATTTCATGTCTCCTTCAACAAGACCACATGTTTTAAGACTCCCCAGTGTGATCAACTGGAGATCAAGTATTCACACGTCCAAGAGTATGGGGACTATCTTATTCAAATCACCATAGTGTCCCTAGATAGACTTTAAATTGTCAGCATAATCCCTTGTTGCTCAAACTCACCACAGGGATTTGTGCAAAATCAGCAGCAATAAACATACTCATGAGAAAGCAAAGGCAGATTGGAGGTAAGTTAAGGTCTGTTCTACACTGGAACCTGAATTTCTGTCAGACTGTTCCAGGTAGAAAATGGGAATATGCCCTCCCTATGTATTCTAATTCTGTAGTGTTGGGAAAAGTGTGCACTCTCCTTATCTAGGATAATGCTTTAACATACAAGGCTCCACACTAAACACTACATAAGCATGATCTCTGAGTGAAATTTCCTATATGCATCCATAAAATTTGCATAATAACTTTACCACTCTATTTTTAAACATTTTCGTTTCTATCTTCTCCATCTCTTAGTTGTTTATATCAATTCCTTAAAAACAGTTGTATATTCAACACAATCACCCTTTTTAGCTTTTTCTGAATAGTGCATTGAATACACTATAAAGAGAAATGGGCTATAATACTGCTTGTATCGACTCTACTTTTTAAGGTTCTATGATACGAATGATAATTTTTCATAATTTTTAACCATTTAATTCCTCAAATAAGAACAAAAAAATCCCTTAATTAAATAATATATTTCTTCCACGTATTCTATTCTTGCATCCACACATCCATGTTCACAAGCAGGGATATATATATATACATATTTCAAACAGACATAAGCATCCATGCCCTTCGGCTACGCTATTTTCCAGCCACATTAGTTACCTAATGATTATAACAAACTCACGGCATAGAAGCCATTATCCCCAGTTAATTCAGAGGAACTAAATTCTGTTTCAGAATCTGCCCAAAATCTTGCAGCTCAAAATAAAAATTTACATCTAATTCAGGGTGGAGTGACTCCAAGATGAGAGTCCAAGTGTAGATTGTGGTTACAATTAAACATGAAAGAATTAAAGTGACTCACTATTTTATATATAACAGTATAGTCTCCCAGGCAAGACTATTTCAGTTTGGATAAGGTAATTTATTGAGTACTACTTTCTGCTAAGACCTTGTGCTAAGTGCTAAAGTGGAAATAAGATAGAAATTCATAATTTGAGGAAGGCAAAAAGATTAAAAAATTCAAAACAACACACCCTACAAGAAAATGACAAACACGACAGCAGGAAAATGACTTAGATCGGATGCTCTGACATTAGTGATGAGGTTGCTCTGATGCTAGAATGAATAGCATTGGGCCAGGTATCAGAAATATAATAACTTAAAATTGAATGGTTAGAATTTACTGACAACTTTCTATATGGGATGCATCATGCTGAATGATTTACACACAACTTCTTGTTCAACAGTCACAACTACACAAAAAGTGACTGTTAATAATTCTTTTGCCAAGAATAAAATTGAAACAGAGACAGGTTAATTGGTTTGCTGGTCTTCAGAAAGGCACAGTATTATGTGGGTTTCTATATGACCATGTCAATGGTTTTATCTTTTATATAAAACATTAGCTATAGGCTAAAGAGCTGAAAGGCAGAGGTGAGAAAACAACACTGAAACAGCATAGGCAGGACTGAATAAAGGAGGGGAACACTTTTATGGTTAAAGAATTAATAGGGCTCAGAAGCTTCAAGGATTAAACCCCAGGGCTACACAGTCCTGCCCTGAGGCAAGTTACTTATAACCATCGGTGCTGGGATCTCAGTCTGCAGAGGGCTGCTATGGAACTACAGTCCAGATCTCTCAAGAAAGACCCAGTGACTTGGTGTTCTTCAGAGCAGTGATCAAGACTGGCTCTGTTGGGAGAACTTCAGAACAGAAATAGAGAGGAAATGAGAAAGTACTCTGTTGCCAGGGTGAAAATGCTTTGTTGGGCTGGCTCTATTGTGAGAGGCCCAAACAGGAATTCAAACCAGAAGAAAGATCTCTTTTTCCTTAGTCCATGTTTCTGGTTTCTGATCTCCCCCTAGAGCCTACTACCAAGGAGCATCCAGCAAAGAAGGAGTGCAGTTAGCATAGCTCTGCCCGGCACCATGAAGCCAAGCATAGCTGGGAGAGCAGGGAGTTGAAACAATAGCTTAGCAACAGGAATGTCCAGGCAGTTATGCCTTCATTACTATCTCTTCACCGGCTACTTTGCTAGATAAGGATTTCATTCTTGATCTTCCTATTTCAAATTCTCAATGTCTTCTCCTTCATTGGCCTACTCAACTGAAGGACTTTGTTCCTGTTTCATAGTGATGAAGTGATCCAAAGAAAGTGTTGGATTAATTCCACTAAATCTACCATCTGCCAGCAGAATATGATTGTGGAGGCTTTTTTGTGTATTGATGCTCCTTTAAAACTAAACTCACTGTTATGCATCAGATTTGGGGCTTCTTTGCTTCCTGATGCACGTTATTTCAGCAATCCCTTCCTCTCTTAGCTCATAAACCATGAGTTTCCTTGCCTGTTCCAGCTCCCCTTTGATTAGACTGAGGCTGTGTGACTAGGGTGGTCAGTGGACTCATCAGAAGTGAGAAATGTCAGTTTAAAGATAATATAACTTAAAAACTGTAAGATGAAGTTAAAACCCGTGTTTGTCTCATTGTCTCCCAGGTGATCTGATGCTGCCATTTAAAAAACAGCACAGATCCCTGAGTGATTGTGTGGAGATTTCAAGAGTGCCATTCAGCCCAGACTCACATAAACAGCTATCTCTTTAACTTCCCAGTTGTTTGTTTATTAAGCTTCTTGTCTCAGACTAAGCTCCTCATCTTGTTCTACACCTCCTAACACACACATACACACTCTCACCTCTTACCTTTTTCAGATCTATTTCTGAACAGTATCCGAGCAATAACATCCAAAAATAAATACTCATATCTTTGCCCAATTTTGCTACTAACAATGCAGATACTGACTCTCAGTAATAGAAGAAGGAAAATGAAGTGAAACACTTCCACATTTGGGAGTAAACAGGAAAAACACATCAGGAAATGTGGCTGTTCTATGATTTGATTGCACCTGAGCAATCCTGTTAGGTAATCTATTTTGCAGGAGAGAATCAGTGCAGGTGTGTTTATTTCTGAGTGTTGATTCCCAGCACATAAATGTGAGGCTTTTTTGAGAACCCCCCGAGTTTAGAAATTCAGTAGTTTCTAATCCTGGGTGTAAATAGGAGTCTTTGAGGTGAATATCAATTTTTCTAAAGCACTAGTGTGCTTCCTGACATTGTGTTTGACTTGTAGTTTATCTGCATTAGGAAAATTAGGTGAACAAATGAAGAGTGAAAGAAAACTCTCAGGGCAAAAGGTTTGATTTTTTTTTTCAAAAAGGGGTGGAGGGAGGGAGAGTCTGCTTCTTGTTCATGAGGTACTACAGCTGAGAAATATGAACTATTCTTTCTCACGCAAACTGATTCAGGGGGTTGAATTCTATAACATCCCCCATAAAAGGCTTTTCAAGGTCACTAATGATTTGTTCAAAATACTGCTCTTAAGAAACTCCAATACTGAGTATTCCATTTTTCATTGTGAATTTTTGCTATACCACAGACAATTTTAAATGGATATAGGGAAGTAAGAGATTGCTATTCTTCAGTTTTCTCAAACATCCTCTTCATATCTTAAGACATGGGGAAGTGCATAAAAAACAGGGAAGTAATTTACTAAATCCTTTGTTGAAGATGAGTTGAAGATTGGTTCAAACAAGGACCAAATTCACATGTTATCCTCATTCCATTGTGCAGGCTAATTTGCCCTGGTTTACAGTATCTTCAGCATAACTGATACCCTTTATCTACAATATCTCCAAACACACCCAAGCACTATTAATCTAGGAAAACAATGTTTGATAGTACTTGATAGTATGAGTAGTAGTCATATTGTTTTGGTAGCTGTAAAAAGGACAATTATGTTATTAGCAATCGTCTATGCTTTTGAAGAAAGGAAATATAGATCAGTTCAATTTATACATCATCTCCAAGGCTTGACAGATACTTCTTGAATCGGTGTACTTTCATATCTCTAATCTCTTTCCAGATTTTACATTTGAAGTTGTTTCTAACAACTGTCAAGCATTACCACATAACTTCTGACCCCTATCTTCCTCTCCAACTGGATTTTGATAGCTATGACCAGGATGATTTGAAAACTTCCCCCAATTCTTAGATCAGTGTCTCTTTCTCCTAAACCAATCTGTTTACCAAATAGATTCTTTCTACCTATAAAAGATTGAAAGCTGAAAAGAAATTTTCACAGCAGATTTCCTTGCTGTAATGGAAAATACTTCCATCATGATTTTGGTTATTGAAAAAAAAAAAAGACAAATTAACCTGAACTCTCTTCTTCCTGATTTTATTCTAAACAACATATATTAACATTTTAAAATAGAATTTAAGCAGGTGTCCAGTAACAGAATGACAAACGCTAATTGTGAAATCTGAAAGTTAAGAAACTAAACCACATATGGTCACCGTTTTTTCTTTAAAACATCCGCCTGCTCTGGCCTGTTAAGTGGCCTCATCACTGTCAAGCCAAAAAAGACTTGTAAAACTCAGGAAGTGGGTATTCGCAGACATTTGTATGGTGCCTTTAATTATGTCTGTAATTAGTCATTTAAACAGATTGCCCTGTGATCCAAAACTGGGTGAGCAGAGGGATGAACTGAGAAAACAATGTCCCGAAGGCTCTTTTTAGAGCTTGATGTGGAAAACAAGGCTGCTTTTTTTTTTTTTTTTTTCTGTACACGGGTCTTCGGATCACGTTTCATTGCGTGGTAATGGAGCTGGAGAGCAACCAGGACTCTATTACTTCTGTGAATGAGAATGGATCTTTTTCCTTTTGATATCAGAGTGCTATAAAGGATTTTTTTTTTTTTTGGCTTGATGATATCAAGGGTTCTAATTTTGCAATTGACTAGTTAGAAATTAAAAGGAAATGTACTAGCTGAGAATGAATTCAAACAGAGACTAAGAGAGATGGCTCAGTGGCTAGAAGTACTTATTTTGCAAGCATAAGGACCAATTTCAAACCCCAGCACCCGCACAGAAAGCAAGATGTGGCTGCCTGTGACTGCACTTCCAGCACTGTGGTGGGTGGAGCCAGGAGGATCCTTGTGGTTTGCTGGATGCCAGTTTAGTTCTGGGTTCACCAAGGGAACCTGTCTCAAATGAGTAAGGCAAAGAGTGGTAGACAGAGTGATAATGCTCGTGCTTAGCCTCCAAAGAGTGTGCAAGAGCAAGTGCAATGGTATGTACGTGTGTGCATACAGTGGGCACGCGCGTGCGTGCGCACACACACACACACACACACACACACGCACACCAAAATATAAATAAATAAACATTTGTAAAAAATGTTTTTTAAAAAGGAATGTGTTGGATGTGTTGGGGCAGAGAGATGGGGAGAAAGAGAGAGGAGGAAGTATGATGTTCAGTAGGAATTCTATAATACCTAAGAAAGTTATGGCTTTTTGGAACTGGCCAGGTGTACTTTTTGCTAATAAATGCACTTTGAGTCACTACGTCAACTTTTACTTCAAAGATGAGAGTAGAAATGTTGAAAGAATGACAGGAAGAGATTGAACTTATTTAATTAGTCTATGACGCCCTCAGCAGGAAGCATTATCTCAGTAAATGCCTTTATCTCAGCAAGTCTCAATTGCTGCTTCTTATAGAAAAGGCTGTTTAATTTTCTCCAACCACTTTGCCTGTCTATGGTGGTGTTTGTGGTGATAACTTAAGAGATTCTAAGGAGTCGGATGATTTAAAGTCGTGTTTGTTCCACATGCTTTCAACCTCACCTTTACATATAATACTAGATAATAGCTGGCATGTCCTGACTGGTAACCAAACAGTTGGATACAGGGCCAACTCTTCTAATTGTCCCAATGTATTAGATACTCAGATACCTAAATAAAAAGGTTTTGCCACTCTGGAAATGGAGAGTCAAAGTGTTTAAGTAACCAGCTTGTGAGGTCACAGGGCTAATAAGATAAAGAACTAATGTTCAAACTTAGGTAATCTAACTTCTAAATCAATGCTCTATGCAGAAACATTCTCTCAGTCATGTCCTTCAGAATTCCCATTTTCCATCTGCAAGCAAACATATGGAACACATAAATTTCTTTTATGAACCCTAACATCACCATAGAGCCCTAGATGAATCTCAACTGGGTGCTGGATGATGGAGAAGCATATTAAGGATGGAGGTGACAGCAAAGTTGACCTGATTTCAGTTCTCAGAAGAATGAGGAATATTGCTTTGACAGAATGAAAAGTCAATGATGTTTTTGAAAGCTTGGGGAATACAAAGCCTCAAAGCAAAGAATTCTACAGTGTTCCACTCACTTCAGTGGCTCAGAATTCTGACCATGTGAAGGAAGGGGCAAAGGGTAAAGTCAAAACTTCAGAACAGACAGACGACACATAAAAGTGCTTCGTAACATCTGTTTTTGTTTTGTTTGGTTTTGTTCCGTTTTGTTTTGTCTTAAGATCTTTAAAATCCTCATTTTAAGTTTTCTTGCAATTTACCATCTACATATTCTGAATGAGCTGATTAAAGAGGTGAGTGTCCAAAAAATCAACATTTCAGAGTTAACTAGATGCCATGAGACAATTCCTTTGGTAGGCACTCCACTCTCCCACCTTCATGATTGTCTGACATATGGTACATTATTGTACAAAATGAAGTCTTACTGTGATTTGAAATTGCACCAGTGTGTTTGCCATGCAGAAAATATGAAAATAAAGAACCATTCCATAGCTCTTGAGACAGAGGAAACAAATTGGCATGATCTGAGCCACTGGGGAAGGCAGATGTGGCTGGAGACACAAGAAACCTGAGCAGTTACCTGAATGTGCTCATTGGAGCCGGGGGATGGGGAGGCAACATCGATTTGTCTCACTGAGCAGGGCCAGGTGTCAGTAGAATACTAAGTAGTATGTTATTGGAGCTGGCTGACCTCCGGTATCAAGGTCAATGTGTTCTTAACCCTCAAAATTCCAGAAAAATACAGATGCAAATGAAAAAGCAGTGGCAGGGTCCACCTCTAGCCCCAGAGTCATTGCCTCAGCAGTCTTCAATGCTGGCCAGGTTTCTAGCATCCTGCTGGAGGCTGACAATGACACAAAGATCATCCAAGACTGGACTGCTGTTCTCCGCAACACCAATAGCCGTTGCAAAATTTTAAAAATCACAGAGATGGAAGAGTCCTTTCCCATATGTGCATTGCTTTTTAAATGGGAAGCTACCAGATAAACACAGTAGATGTTGTTCAGTTCTGTGCCTTTGTTTAGAATGACCTATTGTTATCTTCTTGGAACCCTGGTATGAAATTCAAAGTCTAGCATGGCTGTTACCTTGATGGCATGAAGCCCGATGCTGTCCCTCAGTGACTCTCTCCATTCCCCTCCGTGCCTTACGTTATCCTATAATGTGAGATGCTGCCGTAGCTATCAAAGTGTGTGTCTTACTCTCCTCCTCTGTGGCTTCTAGTTTATGATTAAGGATCTTCCCATTTGCACCTCTTCTTTATATTCGTCTCTAGGTAATTTACATAAATGCAGAAGTCCCAGTTATAAACCGTGGCTACTGACTTGTGAGTTCCCAGATATCAGCCTGTACACTTTTATTTTAATTGAATTGCCAGAGGAAGTGTGAATTACCACTGTGGGTTAGCAGCATATACTATGTCTAATTCTTCTTTATAACCGCATTGTCAAGCAAAATGCCCGTTGCAAACCAAGTGCTTAGATCATACATGTAGAATCGATGAATTCATTTTTTCTTTTAGGATAATTATCGTGTCAACAACTTGGAGAGTCGACCTCAAGGTTTCTTTTTTTTTTTTTTTTTGTCCTCTTCCTGGAGATCTCTGGGTTCCCACAAGCGCATATTTTTGGAGGATCCTGAGATATAAACACCCTGATAGACATAATTATTCTCTTTTGAATAACATCTCTTTGAAAATTTCATGAATTAATGGCCTGTTAATTATCAGGTTAGGATTTAAAACTAGATGGAATTTATTGTCAAGAGATGATAAAAGAATAATAACTTGAAAAGGATTTTTTAAATATTTGTACACATGTCCAAATTCAAATAGGAAAAAAACAAATTATCTATTTTAAGGACTATGACCAACTTTCTAATAACTTTGTGCACTTTTATACCTCATACTTAACATATTCAAATGGAACTTATTTCCTCTCCTTATTAAAGGTAAGCTCTGATGTTTAGAATAATATGATAGTAGACAGTCACTCTCAAGTTCCCCTTCTGATTCTTGGCTTCTTGTTCTAAGACAGCCAATCAAGTTCCAAATCCCCATAACCTTCACTTTCCCCGATAGTCTGTAAATCTACTTACTCTGCCCGAGTGTGTGTGTGTGTGTGTGTGTGTACATTTCAACCACAATTAGCAAGTACTACTTGTAGCAGGTGATAGGACTTGGGAATGTTACTAAATATGTTGTCAAGCACAGGACAATGTTTCCCACAACAAAAAGCGATTCAGCCCCAAATAGAAATAGAACTGTTAGAAATATATCTGAGTTCTCAAAGAAAGAGACCATCATTCCATTTGAAGTGTCTCAACAAGGCAACACTTTACTCTTTCTCAAGAGGAAGACCTGCTCCCTAAAGCAGAGGAGCAAGCACATGAAGTGGTTTTAATTCTAATGCAGGTGGTGACCGGGTCTTTCCCTCATTGGCTGGTATCTGACCTCACAGTCTTTATCCTTAAAAAATTAATACAAAGGAAATGAAGTGTTTAGGGATCCACCATTTTAACCAGAGAACTTAGCGGGGGGCCTTTGTGGATACAAGGATTTTACCAGATGGGGGAGATTAAAACATTTGCATAAAAGCTTTACAAGATGGGAAGATAAAAAAGACATTAATTCCTTGTCAAAACACAGATTTGTAATATTTGATTTTAAAAACTCATATTCAATAATTCTTACAGTGCTGAGGTTCTGAGACAGTGGGGTAGACTATTTACCACAGAAAGAACCCTGCTCCTTATATTTATTATTTCATGAGCCTCAGATATAAACATCTTTATAACAATAGAAATTTTATTTTCAGATGAGGAATCTGAAGCTTAGAAAAACAAGTGCAGATCAAGGTTAGAGATGTGAAAGGAAGCAAAAAGAGGTGGAAGCCATGTTCTCTAATTTTCTCGTGCTCTTACCCAGCTGCCATCTCTCATCTCACCCAGGCCACTGTAACTCCTCTCTTACACAACTCTGATGTTAACTGCATAACCCAGGTACATCTTTCATCAAGTCATAACTTTTTCAATTACACCACCAGTCCTTTTTTTAAAAAACATTTCATTCATTCTATTTTTTAAGAGTGTAAGCTAACCATTTGTACACACTTCAGCATTAATGACCAATTGTTGAGACAGGCTCCTGCTTCCCACCATGTTCCTCCTCCTTCACCACCTCCCCTCCCCCATAAAGTGACAGGGGATCTGAGGACTCCTCCATGAGGAAGGAGCTCTGTCTCTGCCCTACTTGCCACGCCCAACCTGCCTGGCCACACCTCCTCCAGGCACCAAGTGGTAGAGCCACCTTTCAGGCCATGGGTTGCTTCTCATGGGCCCCATCAGAGGGCATGGCAGCAGATGAACCTGATTGAGGTAAGGACTGGGCTGTTGCTGCCTGCTCCCAGCCCAGAATGGTACAGCACTGCCATCTGTGCTTCTGCCGAGGAGCAACCTGGCCTTTCCTAGCAGCCTGGGCCCTCCATCTGCTGCCTACTGCCTCTTGGGACTGCTGCTTGGCTTCCCAGCTACCCCTCTGGGAACTCTGGGGCCCTGGCTGCCACTCCCTGAGCCCTCCATGAGCCCCAAATATGCCAAGGATAACCAGGGAGCAGGCACATTTCTGGGGTTTGAGACCCTCTCCCTGTAGGAAAGCCTCCCTCCAGACTACAGAGACCCCACTCACAGTCAGCTGCAGGGTCCCCCAATCTGGTATAACTATTCTAAGAGAGGAGCAGAGTGGAGCTGTTATACAGTAATACTCCAGCTCTGCAGGGGAGACCTTCCCCATTTTAGAGGTGTGTGTGGTCCCTGGGCTCCTGACTGCCAGGATACCTTTCCCTTGGGGACACCTTCCCCGCTTCAGAGCTATGTGGATCCCTGGCTCCCAAATGCCAGGGCACTTTTCCGTCTCTGTCTGAGCTGGAAAAAAAAAAAAAAAAAAAAAAAAACAAAAACAAACTAACACTGGCTGTTAGTTTTGATCCCATGGCTGGCATCAAAAAATATCTTTTGAATGAATGAATAAATAACATTGTTTAAGTTGCTTATCCTCTTTGATCTTTATGTTCTATCTATATAATAATAGCATTAAATCCAAGTACTAAAACTTATGCTATTATAAAATGAAGTATAGTAATTGAACAATAGAGATCCATAAATATTGTGCAAAATTTGAGAGTTATCATTATTTGTCTGAATTCCTTTCCATGTGACCTGGATAAGAAACAACCCATTCTGCAGCCCATCATTTTTCTTGAATTATTAAATTACACTTTATAAAAACATTCAAATGTTAGAAATTTCAGAGTTTTCCCTTTCCTCATTCCCTTTGCACAGACAATTAAAATATAATTCAATATCTTAGACATAGAGCATAGTAATTTACATTCAAGATAAAAAGAAGGAAGTTCTACCCCTTTTCACAAACAGTGAATATCTCATTGGGGATGGTGGAAGAGTCAAGTTCTAAAGCCTCAAGATTCTCTGCAACTACTAACTTGTCATTCCCGGGGTTCCTGGAAAGGCATTTCTGAATTCAACTATACCCATTATTATAGGGAATTGAACCGTTTATTACCTGTGGTTGCAAACATCTGTTATTTCAGACCCAGATCTATATTCCTATATATTCCTCTAGTTGCACACAGCTACTGATTAGTATACAGTCCAAAAGAACTGATGAATCTCATGCATCTTCATTCATGGTGGATGGAGCTAAATAAAAAAGAAAAACATGCGCATCGCATAGTCATGACTTTCTCAAATCTATTCCGCTGGTTGCTTAATTGTGTGTTACAGAAACTTTGCAGCAGCTGTCACGGCCTATGAAACACAGGAAGCTGACAGTGTAACAGAGCTAGTCCTGTGGGTCTTCACAGAAAAGGCAGCTGGGGTGCTGGTCTGTTGGTGATTCTATCTGAATAGTGAGGGAGTGCAGGTCAAAGCTACTGCTGAGGGCATGAGCAATCCCTGTCCGCACTGACCGGCTCTCCTGGCTGGCAGCTGTTGATAAAGAACCACAGGAAGATTAACACAGATAATGGATTCCTGTTCTCTCCCTCCCTCCCTCCCTCTCCCGCCCCCTCTTTCACACACACACACACACACACACACACACACAGAAGCAGGAGCTGATTTCAGCTTCAAGTGTTTGGTGCTTGAAGGGTAGGTAGAGGCCAGAAGCAGTTCAAAAGAAGCAATTGGCTCTAACACTCACCTCTTTTCACACAGACAAAGCAGGAAGAATTCTAGCAAAGCAAAGTAGCTGTCACTATGGATCCTCTTCCTACCCAGTAACCTCTATAGTCTGGCACTCATAGGGGCTTCATATGGAAGGAGAGACAAGACTTAGAAAGAGCTAGGACCAGACTGAGCTATTGTGTCCTATAGGACCCTGCTCATCTGCCCCCACGGATCTCCCTGTTACAGCCCCTGGATTTAATTAGAATTTATATCAAGGCAAATGGCAGGAACAAGGAAGCATTTAGAGCTTCCCACAGACCTTCCCAAGAGCATCCATTTTCAGTGCCATCATTTATCCTGTCTTAAATAATATCAGGAGACTGCATAGGCCCCTGCATGGTAACCTGATTATTTACTATATTCTTCCACTTGTGGTGAAATATTGGTACAGAGGATGCTGCAAATTTCCTGAAGTCATATCTGAACCCCTTGGAGAAGGTGAGGGCATCTGACAAAGTACAGCCTTCAAATGACTGTCACTAATGTTTCCATCCATTGCCTCTAAGTAACTTCTTGAGTCATATTTTAACAGCCTAATGTACTATTGCCCTGAGCTTTCTCTTAAGAGGAAGACAAACCTCCTACCTTCTATTTCTTCCAGTCTAAAAACATCATGGAAATAATCCCCTTTTACTTGGAAAAAAAAAAAAAAACCAGGCTCGCGTTTATTCAAGGAAGTGTCTTGCATATCTTCAGGGTGTCTGACCATCTTTTCAACACATCTATTAGCTTGTTGGAATTTAAAAGTTGAGTCTCCATCTCCCTCCTTTTTATCTTCAGGGTCAGAAAATTATCTTTTACATAGGAGATACACCATTGAGATATTTTTGTTGTTATCAAATTTGTTCTATTATTTAGACTGAGGAGACACTCAGATAAACAAGTAAAGTCAGTTTTACTGAAGCCATGGACTTGAAGTTCAGAGACCTTTTAGCCCTTTGTACTGTCTCTCTACACTGTATGATCAGCCCAGAGGATGCCATTGGGATCATTGTTGCTATGACAACATTGATGAGTGGGTTGGTTTTCAGAGGTGCTGGGTAGAGTAACACATTTTACAGTTGTTTTGACAGACAATAGCTAGTAAGGGCAGCTCTTAAAAAGAAGAGAAATGACTGTCTTTTCATGATATGCAGTGAATCTTGCCCAGGGTGTTTACAAAACTCACTGACCCGTAGCAACATGAGCAGAGAGGATCACTTGGTTCATTGTTAGAGACCAGATGTGCAGGTTGTGCACAGACATCACTCCATCAACTGAAAGGATAAGTTCTTTCACTGTGCTGTAACTCAGGCCCTTTGGAACACCTGACAAAGGAAAAGTATGACCCTGTGGTTATTTATCTAAATGCACTCACTTTGAACACTAAGTGGGCTCACAGTCCTCACCACTACACCAACCTGCACTCACTCTCTTCTTTAGCTCTGTACTTCAAATGTTAAAAAAAAAATCTGACTCTTTCAAAGGATTTGTCATCAATCTCAAGTTCACAGATGAAATACTTACAGAGTTTACTAGGCAACATCTAGCAACCGTAATCATCCTTACAATATTGTTATGCTAACAGTGATTTTCCTATCTTTGCATATGCTCTACAAAGCATCCTGAAACAAAATGAGGCTTGGTATCATAAATCTTGGGTTTTCATTCTGACTATAATTACTGTGAATTTTCTCAAATTGTGATGCTTCTCTTATCTTCATCATATTCATAGTAAAATATTGCCAATAAGAGCAATGTATGAATTATGTGGGGATTTCATGGAGCAAGTCTGTTCTTTGTAAATTATAATGCTATGTAATATTGGTTATCCAACAGATCACTCCAGGAACTATGCTGAGAGGAAGTACTAACATTGCAATATCATATCATTTGGTTTGAAAATTAACCATTGTTTTAGCTGCCCAAGTCAGCGTCTAATGTCTGGGTCACAGACTACAGTAATTTGACTGTCACTCTTCTTTTTAAATGAATCATGAAGAACAAATGTGAAGATGGGAATACTACTAGCCAATCAGCTTGGTTTTAATTTTTCAATTTATTTTTGACAGGCTCTCCTATGTAACCCTGGACGGCCTGAATTTATTATACAGTCCAGGTTGGCCAGGAACTTATAACAATCCTCCTGCCTGTAACTTCCAATTGCTGAGCTTACAGGTACTTGCCACTATGCCCGAATAATTATTTGCTCTCTGTTGCTGAACTACACCTCACTACAGAGATGCAGTCTGAGTAGAACAGTAGTTCTTCAACTATGTTCTGCCAAATGAAAAGAAAATCACCAAAATACAGACTGGAGGGAGGAGACATGCCCAGTAGGCTTTAGTCATAAGAGCTACTTTCTTGACAGTGAGAGTTACTTTTATAAGCTATTTCTGATTGACTGGAAGAACCCTGGAGCCAGGCAAAGCAGAACAGTAGCTTGGCTATACTATGGCTATGGGCAATCAGGTTAATAAGCAAAAGATTGTACTCTGGGTTTAGAATGAGCTAGAAACATCATTTCTCCAGTTGCCCACTAGCCCCACTTCCCCAGCCACGCTAAAATCCTACTTCCCTTGTTTGCAGCATACACTGTTCTATTCTTTCACATGGTTTGGATAATCTCTCCTTTCACTAACATGTAGCTTCCTCCATTAGGAGAGTGTCAATCCCTGCTTTGCTCTCTTTGTAAGTCTAATTTTAAGGTCATGATCTAGCAGTGTTCAGTTAGAACTTGCTGGACAAATAAATGCCATTCCATTGTACTTTGGAATACATGACACCTAACTGTTTAATTATAATGTTGCCCAAGAGGAAGACTCTTCTTGTCTTTCTTAATTTTTTTCCAGTATACTTGGTGATTTTATATATATATATATATATATATATATATATATATATGCAATATTTCCCTCTAATGTTTTATTTAGTATTTGCATTTGATATCTTTACATTGTGAGATATAATTTAACAATTTCTAGGAATGTATGTATTTATATGTATAATTTCTATTTGTTCCATAGGAGTAAAATCAAATATTAAAAACTCTTATCACTCTAATATTCCCTATAATATAAATTAACAAAGAATGTGCCTGGCAGTTGTCTTTGTGCCTTTCGTCATCAAAGAGAAAAAGAAGCATCAGTCCTAGGAATAATTATGAAAGCACTCTTACCTTCCATGAGTAAAATGGAGAAGTCTTTTAAGATCATGATGGTGCTGGCCAAAACCAGGATGGAAAAAATAAATGTGCACACTGGATCAGCAATTTTGTAGTCTGGCTGGAAAACATAGCAGTTCTGGTTAACTGAGTTCAAACTTTCTAACAAGAAACTCAGTTAATAAAATAAGTAAACTTCTCTGATTCCTTATTTCTTCAACATCCAGTCACCTTCCTGACCCTTGGCATTCAACTCAAAAGCAGGATGTTCTTTCTGGGGACTCAGTCATTTAAGTTTTAAATTTCCAGTGACTAGGGAATGGAGACTTCTAGAAATGTGCTCCCCATAACTTAAGGATTAAACTTAAATGTGTTCTTAACTGTGGTGGAAGTTTATTTTTAGTTGTGCTTAAAATAACTGTTTTGTGCATTGTTGGAAAAAGGCATGTATAGGCCTTGACATTTTGTATGGTCTGCAGGTGTTGGATTTCTATGGGGGGGGGGATGTTTGATTGTTTATGATCTGTACCTGAGGAGTTCTGAATGAATAAAAACACATGCGCTCAGATGCTCTGGGTTGCAGGGTGGCACTTGCTATGATGGTGGTTCCCTCTGCTGAGGTCTGGCAGGGATTCCATCTAGGAATATGCCTCTGTGTCTTCCTTGCCAAGCCACCCCAACAGCAGCTAACATCTACACTTAACTATTCTCCAAAGAAACCCTGATTTAAAGTTTCTCAAATGAATATGAGAACACTGTAGTCATGGAAACATGTGGAAAGAGGGCAACACTAGCCAATGCTTTTCAACCTTAATTATGGTGAGGGAGGAAATCATTTATTTCAGTTACCATTTATTTCAGCCTTTAAAGCACAAGCCAAGCTACGGTTCTTGAGCTTTCTCTCTCTCCAACTCCTTCTCCATTCCCTTCTTTCCTTTTTCCTCTCCTTCCTTTGCCCAATTGACTGATATCCTTGACATTGGAAGCAAACATGTGCTATTTTTTTTTTGGTGAAGCTCAGTGGCTCAGAAAACTTTGTGTTTCACTTCCTTTGAGAAATGTAGCATCAACCTAACCTTTGCTATATTTTGAAGAGGTTACATAAGATTCTATTAGTTATATATCAAAGAAAGTCATAAATCAAAATATTTGCCAAATACATGGTGGGGGCCAAAGGTAGGCAGTTACAGAAGAGAAATTCTGCTATAAGTCCCAGATGCTATCTGATGACATTCTTAGCTTTTGGATTGGTGAAAGACAGCAGTCTGCGAAGAATGCATTCTAAGGCGTTTTTAATTGAAATTGGATTTTTAGAACAATATATTCTGATTATACTTCCCCTCCTACAACTCCTCTCAGATCTCTCTACTTACCCACCAATTTAAATCCACACCCTTTATTTTTCTTTCTCTCATTAGGATATACACAGGCATTAGTAATGATGATGATGATGATGATGATGATGATGATATTAAAATGGAATAGGACAAAACAAAGAAAAAGAAGAGATAAAGAAAAAGCTCAAGAAACACAAATAGATGCAGAGACATACACATTCGAGCAGACAAAAATCTACCCCAAAAAACCAGAAGACATAATATGTATGCATAATAATATTTAAAAATTCCCTTACAAAGCATTATGAGACAAAGAATTTCCCCAAATGCCATTGATTTCATTTTGTGTTAGAATCTACTGCTGGGCAACGGGCCCTTAACCATGGTATATAGAACCTGTGAGACTCTTTTGGAGAAAACTAATTTCTCAATTGCAATTGGTTATTAATTGGAAATAGCTTCTGGGTTGGGGATTTGGGCTTTGTGTTCACTTCTCCCATCAGTCCCAGACTTGTGCAGGCCCTGTGCATGCTGCCCCAGTCCCTATGAGTTCCTATGTGCATCAGTCCTGCTGTAGCTAGAAGTCCAACTTTCATTGGTGTTCTCATCGTCTCTGGAAAACTCAAACTATTAATCTTTAAGATTTTAAACTGTCTTTGCTGTTGACTGGAATCTTTTATTTCACTTTAAAAGTTTTTATTTATTTACTGACTTGAAGCTTTCAAGGTGCATTTTCCCCATGAGTTTAGATATCCTTTACTTTAACTTTTACTTAACTATTTTCACACTGTAGGAAAAAATATTATTCTTTCTAAATTGAACAATCATAATAGCATGAGACAAAAAGGCAGAACTGAATGCTATTTTTGCTCCCTGTCCCAAACACACATCTCTGCTGGTAAATACTTACTTCTTTAGGGTGGAAGACTCTTTCCATTTTCATTTTGCCCAAGAGCTCTCCTTTGGAGAAAAAAGAATCTCCTTCCACACTGAGAACAATGTCAGCCGGTCTCTGAATCAAGTGTTCTACCCTCTGCCAGGCCAACAGTTTGGTAAAAGTCCCAAACTCAATAAACTGGATTCCCTCCCAAGAAACATGAACTTCAGAGGGCTGAAGAGATTGCTCAGTAATTAGGAGCAAGTGCGCTCTTGCAGAGAACCTGAGTTCACTTCTGCTCACTCACACCGGGCTGCTCAGAACTGCCTGTAACGCAGGCTCTAGGGTTTCCAACTCCTTGGAACTGTATGGTTCTTGCACTCATGTATACATAACCACACAGAGGCATACTATTGGACATAGTTTATTAAAATAAAACATAAATAAATATTTAAGAAGTATGACTTTCTGCAATGATGAGAACATGAAAAATACTTGACGAGACACACTTATTTCAGCATGGTGCACGAAGATACCAAAATGTGCCCTTATTTCTACCTTGATTTCTGTCTCTGGGCTCATTTCATAAATTTCAACCAATAAGAGTAATTTAAATAAAACAGTTCTCTCCCAATTCTTCAAATCTGAAGAAACCTAAGGCGTTCATGGTTTCATCGGTTTACATCTTGATACCATATCAAAATGAACTACTTTCTTGGAAGACTCAAAGCCCAACAAATAAAGACAGGCTCTTTGGAATATGGGAAAGACAGAGGCTTTGAGATCTGTCAGTTTAAATTTTGGAAAGTGGTTTGTGCAGGAAGACACAGGCTGTTAGTATTGGTGGCATGTGAGTCTCAGTTCCCATGCTGTCTCACCTGTAGACTTGCTGGGATTACTAAACACACTTACCTTAAAGTAGATAATGAGTGCACTAATCAGCACACTGATGCTCTGCAATACATCCCCAAGGGCATGCACAAAGGCCGCTCTGACACTGGCATTAGCTTGTACATCCTTGTGGTTGTGGCCAAGGTGCTGTTGGTGCAAAATCGCAGTTATTCTGAAAGAGATGACAATGTTCCTGACACACACACAGTAAGTCTTGAAAAGCCTATGCAGCATAATGGAGGACCCGTCAGTAGCAGTCACTACCCAAACTGTCAGGTAATAAAATATCAGTGCTGTAAGGTGCACAATGTTGGTTTTATGTTTGAATATACGTATATCTTAGAACTTAAAAAAAAAAAAAAACCTCTCAAAAGGACACATTTCAAAAATTCACCTCCATTTTCTAGAGAATTCACCAAAATAATGCTATTGTGTCCCACAATAAAACAGAAAAACATTATTGCTTTCAGGAAAATCAAACATTTCTCCAACTAGATGACTTCGATTGCCTCCAACATGTAAGTACCACCATTGCAACCTTGAGTATATCTTGTTATGCTTGTTATTGTAGTTCATAGGCTTTATAGCTGGGTCAGACTATTGACTGTTTATCTCCCTTGGCAGCTCCCTTGCATAGGATTTTCAAATATTATGAGAGCTAGTTCATGGGGAGAGGGCTTCAAGGCTAGTTCTAGATCACTCCCTCCTATGTATAAAGACTGTGGAGATTTCAGCAAAAAGATACTTCCTTCACCTTCTGGGAGGCAACCAAGGACAATGTATATATCATATATATGCTATTGAATGTATATATTACATCACACACAAATATATAGATAGATAGATAGGTAGATAGATAGATAGATAGATAGATAGATAGATAGATAGATAATTGTTCAAGATCTAGCTACTCTGTTTTTTGAGACAGGGTCTCATTAGCCTGACATTCACTGGTTTTGCTAGGCAAGCTGACTAGCCAAACCCCAGAGAGACACCTTTCTCTGTTTCCCCAGCACTGAGATTACAAACCACTATGCCTAGCATTTTTCTATGGCTCCTGAGGATCAAATTCAGGTCCTCATACTTATCATGCAATCATTTTACTAACTGAGCTCTCTCTTCTGTTCCTAAAATTGGATCCTTTTTTTCATTTTATTTAATTTGGTTCATTTGAATGATTATTTGAAATCTGAATAATTTTCTAATGACAAATGAAGAGAACACCATGCCTGAATATATACTTATTTACACAGAGACTGAAACCATCTGATGTAGTATAAAGAACTTGTGCATGTACATGCACATTACAACATACTGCAAAGTTTGGTATGTCTCTTCCAAGCAAACTGACAAAGAAGTAAACACATCATGTATGAGGAAAATATCTGTTAATTCTCAGGCCATCACCAAAAGGAGAATCACAGCTACTCACCAAGATTTGATCACTCCATAATGATGTTTTCAGATTGTCAGCATTTGGAACTTCACTGTCAATTATGAGTCACCATTCCACATGCCCCAGACAGCCTGGTAGGCTGACAATCTATAGATCCTCTAGATCTATTATTTATGTTCATCACATTGTCATTCATTCTTTTTCATGTTTTATTTTGAGATGATGGAGAACACATATTTAGGCACTGTATTAAATATTTGTACCATGAACTAGGCATGATACCTATCTAGCATACATTTGTGACAAAGATAGCAGGGATTACACACACACACACACACATTTATATTCATATCTACTAAAAATTGCCAGTATAGATGTTATCAGCAGAGGAATCTTGTTTAGAGATACACACAACTGGCTTAAATTCACAAATTATGAAGAAAAATCTTTACTTTGGGGTTCTGTTTTCAGTTTTTATCAAAGATTCTCTTCACAGTGGCTATTGGAAACTTCTGTCCTGGTTTTGGTTTTCCAAAGGAGCAGAATTACCCAAAATTTCAGTTCTGATATCGCTGTATATTCTGACAACACAGTATCCAGCAGCACCTGAAACTTACACTCCCAATTCCTTGAAGAAACATTCTAGTCACTCTGTATCTTTATTCATAAATAACCACCTGCTCATTTGCTCAGGGAAGGCAGAGCAAGCAATTAGGTTGTCTTTCTAAGTATGAAAAGTACTTGCAATGCTCAGGTCAATGTTCAAAAGAGCTGCAGGAAAAAGCAAATCTGGATGGTATCTATTGTGACAGTCAAGATCCACCCTTAAGGCTCCAGATTAATGCAGTACTTGACTAAGTTGATCTACCATCCTTACATAGGATTGTCACAACCTACATGGCATATTACTCTTTGGAAATTATTGATACGTTCATTCTTTCTACTGCCTTCAGGAATATTAAATATTATTTACTCCCAGTGAGCAAAGCATGTGTGTTCTGAGCATTTATCTCCCAGAGAAGATAGATTCACAGAGATCGGTCTGCATTCTTTCTTCCAAAATGAAGCATATTTTTAAGTTAACTCATAGCAGATAGACTCTACTCAATGAGAGCAGATCATCAAATACCATCCTTAACTTTAAGCCCAGGGATTGTTAGGTGCAAAGTATGAGATAAAAATTGAGATGTTTAGATATAAGACACTTATAATAACCTGAGGGGACATTTTCAAACCATACATGCACTAGCATGTATATCTCCCAGTTGCAAAGATCCTATCATTCCTTCTCCTAAAAAAACACTTTAAATACCATTTTTATTTCTTTACCCACTGTCAAATCTTTGATATCAAATCTGCCTTATAATATATATCAGTTTTTTGCTGGAAGACTGGTAGATGATATACTTGGTGCTAGAAGTGTTCAAAAATTTGAAGTTTTGTGTGTGTGTGTGTGTGTGTGTGTGTGTGTGTGTGTGTGTGTGTGTGAATTTTTGCATAAATTTACCAGTTAAATATCCCTGATTTGACTATTTAAAATGTTCAAAACAATCCAAAGTCCAGAATTTTGAGCCTTAGACATATTCCAAAGTTTCAGGTTTCAGAGCGTTTTAGATTGTGGATCAGGGATGCTCAATCTGTTTATGATTTTTATTTTACTGAATTATTAAATTACCACCACAATATTTTTGGAACTTAGAACAACATGAGTCCATTATCTTACAGTCCTTGAGGTGAGAAGTCCAAAGCAGGTTTGGAGGACTGGATTCTTTATAGGATACCTGTGGAAGGGATTTTATTTTCCTAACAACTTTTCATGCAGTAGCATGTTGCAATGATAAAACAGACTTTGATGGGGAAAAAATATCTCCATTTTTGGTTTGCTTGAAATACACAAAGGTGATGACCACTTTATAAAGATACTTCAAAAGAGAACTTAAACACAGAATCCACAGCAAAGTAAATAATTTCTAAGGTCTCTGTCAATTCAGGAATCTCATAATTCATAATCTACTTATGTAACAAGAGTTGAACCATTCAGAAGCCACATCCCATGGGATCATCAACACACGTGAGAAAGCAGAGCAGATGGAAGTGGATTCCAAATCCGAGGATCTATATATGAATCTTAATTCCTCACTACCTATTTAATATAGCTGAGCTTCCCTTTCACACTCTTTGGGGTTGGAGGATTGTGAAAATTCAATTCAATTTGACATGTATATCACAAGATCTTTTCCCAGTCTCAGATGTGCTGGAAGCTGTCAAATATGGTAGCTACTGGAAACCAATGTTTTAAAGCTCCTTAATCTACAGCGACCAACATAACTTTCAGTCTTAGTGGCACTCAAATACCATGACAGAACTTCGTCTTCCCACACATGGGAGACTTTTTTTTTTCTTTTTAAAAATATTTCTCTAGGTAGGACTGAAGATAAGCCAAACAGACACTTAACATGGGATGACTTACACAATGTTGGCTGCCACGGCACAGCCCGATACAATGATCATGATGCTTGCTTGGATCTGGTAATCAGGATGCAATAGGCGCTCACAGGCAAGGTACACCAACACACCAGTAACCACCCAGATGCAAAGGACAGACAGCAGGGCACCAAGGATCTCTGGGAGTCAAATTCACAGAAAGCAACATGAATATCACCTTCACATACACCCCACTCCCCACACAAAAATCATGGACTCTTTGATCCTCCTGTCCATGAAAATGGCTTCATGCTGTTTTTTTCAGTGATTGATGAAGCAGAAGTATGAATGAGTTTGAGAACTGAGATGAGGCATTTTAACATTGCATCTATAAAACACAAGCATCCGAATTCATTATGCTCCCTATTACTGAGTAATTTTCAGCAAATTTTTAGAACATATTAATTGCTGCCTGCCCTCCCTGTTCTCCTTGGGGATTTTAATTTACACAGGTGCTAAAATGTTGGAAACTTATTAGGAGGATGAAATAATGAGATACGACGAGTAAAATGTGTTTAGAAACTCTTAATTTCACCATAAAACATTTACAACGTGCCAGCACTGGCACCTTTAGTGCAACAAGCTAGTAAAAAGGGAAGGCTTCAGAGTGTACTTTATGAAAATGGGTTTCATTTGCCAAGCCGACATATTGTAAACACAGAAGCGAACTCAGGGGCTTCTCAGCACTTCAATTGCTTTTTAAGAGCAACTGCAAGGAAAAGAAACATCAAAATGGAAACATTTGCATTAATATTTGAAGATAAGAGAGGTCTCAGCATGCTTGTTTAAGAAGGAAAGTACTTTGGCTCACATGGACATTCCTTAATACCTTGTCCTATTCTTTCACTCACCCCTGGAGACAGATTTTAAAAACCCACAAGTTTCTAGAAATATTCTGTGAACCACTGGTCGGGCAAATTCCATTATGCTATTCTCTACTCCTTGTCTTGATCTCATCCTGTTGCTGTGACAAACACCAACATAAGAGAGGAATGGGTTTATTTAGCTTAACTTACAGGTCACAGTCCATCATTGAGGGAAGTCTAGTCCAGAACTTAAGCAAGAACTTGGACTAGAAACCGTGGAGAAAAGCTGCTTGATGGCTTATGTTTAGCTAGATTTCTTACACAGCACTAGACCAACAGCCTAGGTAATGGTGCCACCCACAGTAGGCAGAGCCCTCCCACGGCAATCAAGACTATCCTCCACAGACATCCCACAAGCCAATCTGATTTGGGTAACTCCACAGTTGGAAGTCCCTTCTCAGGAGACTCTGAGCTGAGTCCAGATGGCAGTTAACACCAACTGCAACACTCCCTTTACATTATTCCTACTTGCCAAGACCTGTTAAAGCAGAATTATGTACTATTACCCAGTATGTGGCCATTGCTTCCCCGACTTTAGTCATTTATATACAGTCTTCATTTGTCATTTTCATGTGCCACTTATCTCAGTCATTTTATATTTTCCTCATGATAACTCACTTTTTATGCTTAACTTCTTTCTAAATAAAGTTATCCATAAAAATACAAGCTTGATGTACTACTTTGTTTTATGCATAATAGAATGTCTATGTGATTATTGTCCATGCAACTCTCAAAACATCTGATGGTCCACCTGTGGATCGTTTTCACATTTTAGGAAGTGTTGATGCAGATGTCCGGGACTTGACTTCAAGTATCAGACCTACATAGTATACATAAGTGTCTATATGGCTTTACACAAGTAAGTGTTTCTAGAAAATAGATTTTTAAAATAACATATGGATATATAAATTAGCATGTGTTGAGGTTTGAATAGTGTTCCACAAAGATTTATATGTAGAAATGCTATTCATTGGCAACTCATATTGTTACCTTATTTGGAAATGGCATTTTTGCACATGACTAATTAAGATGCAGTTATTTTGGTATAGGGTGTTCCTATAATCAAGTACAATCAGTTTACCTATTCTAAGGGGGAATGTGGAAATAGACATGCATACAGAGAAAGTACAAGACAATATAAAAATTGAAGCAGAGATATTTAAGCCAATGAATACCAAGGATTGGAAGCAAACTACCAGCAGTACTGAGAGAGGCATGGACCAGGTTTTCACTGACAGACCTCAGAAGAAACCAATTTTACTCATGCCTTTATCTCATACTTCTGTTTCTCTAAACCAGTCAGACAGTATATGCCTCTCTGAGCCACATAGTTGGAACCATGCTGTTAAAGCAGCTCAGGGAAACTAATACAACATTAAGCAAACTCTCAAGGATTACTATTTTATTAATCAGATTGTTTCAAACACCCTTTGCCAAAATTAATGAGAATTGGGCTAAAAACTTTCTGCTTACCCAGAAACAGAGACTGGATTCATAGATGGTAAGTAGTATTCTTCCTATCCATGAGGGATCTAAAGCAGAATGTTCAAGTTGAGCATGTCTCACCCTAAGCCCATGTTTAGAATGTATAGTGAGACAAGATCTGGAGTAGGAGAACCCTCACACCAAGCTCAAGAATCAACAATCAAATCTAAACACTGGGCAGGGATCCAAAAACAACTAGTTAGAAAGAAACACATAAGGAAACATGGATAAAACATGGTTTCCAAGAAAATAGCTAAGCAAGGTCAGCAGATTGGCCAGACCGGGCCGTGGATTCACAAGGCTCGCCTATATCTATAGTTACTGCTTCACATGGTAGCCACCAATTGTATGCAGCCATTTAATTAGACATTAGAAAAAATTACAAACACTGTTATTAAGTCATACTAGCCACATTTAAAGTTCTCTGTGTTTACATTATACCCTATATCTCAAAAGATTTTACCTAGTAGCAGAGAGTTTTATTGAACATTCTTGGTCTTTTAGAATATTAGGGCTCATAGATTTCTATGATCAAGGGAACATAGTCTAAGCAATGATATAAAGTTCTGAGTCTACTCTGTTTTAAAAATAAAACATTCTAGAGAGGGAAAAAAACAGTTCTAATAGTATCAGAAAATGTTGAGATGTGCAGACAAATGGTGAGAGCTCAACCAAACATGCACGACTTGCTAGTGCACTGTGCTCAGGGACAGGTACAGAGTTCTCTGAGCTCATTCTCGCAGACTTTTTGTTGCTGTTTTATTTCTCTCTGAATGTTGAAGGGAAGCCAATCCAGAACACCTGCACCGATAAATTGCTTAGTACAAGACAGAATTTCCTAGTATTCTAACCTCGAAAACCTATAGTTCACATTGTCAGTGAACGACCTGTGGTTTGTGGCCACCAACATCTTTCACTGTGAAGGCTGGCCATGAAGGTTACCCATGCTTTGTCTTCAGAACTCCTCTGCCTTGACTTCTCAGCCAGTGTGAAACCATAGAGCTGTAACTGTGTGTTCCCAAGACTGGCACAAAATTTTCCAACAGAAACTCCTCCTGCTGATATAAGAAATAGCAGAGAAGGGAAGTAGAGCTGCAATGGGTGGGTGAGGGAATACTCTAAAGACAACTCACAGAAAACACTTCCCAGAGACTGAACACTTCTCAGAACTCTGGCAACTTCCTGGGCAAGAGTAGTCACTTAGTGAAAGAATCAGCTCTAAGAAAGGACAAAAAGAGTGAATTTTATTTCTTCCTCTTCTCCCTCATTGTCATCATTTTCTTCTGCTTTTTTTGTTGTTGATGATGATGATGATTAAGTGAACAAGTGCTCAACTGAGCCATGCATTCACTGAATGGCTGTCTTAGTGAATTTTCTGCTGCTATAACAAAATACTACAGCCTAGGTGATTTATAATGAAAGGAAATTTTTTCTCACTATTCTGGATGCTGAGAAGTACAAGATCAAGGGTTCTTGAAGTTGAAAGACATATCTATGCCACATCATAGCATGAGAGAAAAGCAAGCAAGAGTGTACAAGACAAGGGGAAGAAATTGTGCTGACACCCATCCTTCTCAGTATCCCACTTGACCCCCTAACAAAAGCACAGACCTCATGTCAACGCAATCCCATCCCAGCACCATCCCAACAGTCATTAAATTCTAACATGAGATTCAAAGACAGCATTCAAACCATAGGAATGACTAAATGCCGTGTATGACCGAGAAAGCCCATATTCCATGCCTGACTTCCTAGGGAAGAGTTTCTAACCCTCACTGCTCTCTTGGACTCTGTGGACTCTAGTTTATAATGTGGCAGAAGCTTTGCCTTCTTCCTGTCTTCCAAGGATCCAGAATAACTGAAAGAATTGTTTCCTAGTTGTTACCACACAGAAACTCTGGGGAGGGGGTGCTGCTAACATGATACACATATTCCTGCTGTCCCACAGGAGAGAAGGAACCTCCATTAATCTTGCTGTAGGCTGAACTAATGTTGAGAGCACACATTCCCATTTGGTTATTTTATCCTGAGCACCAGACTTGTGCCCCTGAGGGAATTTCTGAACAAGACTTCGCTCTTTAGGCTCCTTTTCTTTTTTTTTTTTTTAACTACAGTTTGACTCTGTATCACTACACATTCAGTATTGCGCAATCATAGAACTTTACCTGCTCGGTACCATCCAAATGTCAGCCGCTTGGAGGGGGGTCTTGATGACAGCCATAAAGAAAAGAGACTGAGCAGGAAACTGGTCAGGTCAATTAAGAGATGAGCAGCATCAGTGAGGATAGCAAGACTCCCAGCAAGATGTCCACCTGTGAGATGTATAATATCATACCGGGTTAAAGGCCCAGAATGCAATTCGATTCATATGCATATTAAACATAGTTAACTCACACAACTTGGGAAGAAAATAAGTATTTGAAGACAAATTAATCCACACCTTTTTCCCATTTAATAAAAGAACTGAGGCACTCCGCAAAGGTAAATAAATTTGAACATGTGAAAATGAATGTTGAGACATTTCTGAAGCTGTGGAAGCATAGAGACAGGAAGTATGAGGCAAATGGAGACAGCATCTCAATTAGACTAGGTGGAAAGCCTCGAAACAGGCCCACAAGTACATATGGCTGTAGAGGTGTTGGTTAGATTAGCGAGCGTTTAATAATCCAGGCTGTAGACTTGAACTTCTATCTGGAAAAGAGTGTTTAATCTGTCCCACAGACTTGTTATTTACTAGTAATTTTACCACAGACTTTATTGCTCTCCTTTGTTCTCCTGAATTATATTGCGTAGCTGTATTTGAGATCCTTGTTATAAATAGTGAAAAGCAGAGCAGAAAGGAGAAATAGAGGCACCATCCAGTGGACATACCAAGGGCAAGAACAATCTGTCAAAGCATAGAATAGAAAGCCGCAGGCATGTGAGCCCACCTTGCTTTTCTGTGCACTGCTTACATTCCCACTTTTTCCCTCTATTTCTTCTTTGAATAGACCTCCAGCCTCCAGAAGAGAAATTAAAAGAAAATTGTGTCCTTCCCTTCCTGAGCAGGGCTTGTTGTTTGAGAGCAATAACCTTTATTGCTCTTATTACCTCTTCCCAGCAAAGAGCGTGTGCTGACTGATTAGTCATTCCTGCAGCAGTTTATTGCCTTGTATACGACAAAGCACAGAGACTGTCAGTCATCAACCCCTCCACCATCAGACTCACCTTGTCTCATCTAATGATTAAAAAAAATTACATAGATGGCTCATAATTGCAACAATCCCCACAGACTGGTGGCTCGAGCTGTAGTTAATAACTGGTTTGTCAAAGTTTAATGGTCTGAAGCAAAGTAGTCTTCAAGCTTGTTACTGAGCTGTCGGTGCAAAAATCGGAATGATTCATTAGCCAAAAGGCAACATTTTGCTAACAAATCAGCTGTCCTTCCAATTATCCTCTAATGTTCCTCTATCTGCCAAACTCAGTACTGATAATAAAGCTGTGTTAATAATGCATTATTTCTTGCCTGGAGAATGACTACATGCAGATAAGCAGCATGCTGCAATTTCAGCCATGAATGATGAGGATTCTATGCACCACACTGAAATTGCCCACTAAGTCAAGGCAAGAAAGTCTTAGCGGAATTCTTTATCAGGCTCAGCTGGTCAGGAGGCAACTGAGAAGAAAAGGGGCTCACTTTAGAAGGATCATGCTAATGTGGAAACCTGGGACCCCACAATCATTTTCCAACCATCAGAGCTGGTAATAAGTACTATGCAGAAAACTGTGGGCACTGCTGAATGCTACAGAGCTAACTGTTTGCAAGAGGTAGCATGTGCATTTGCTTCTGAAAGCATGGGGCATTATTGGCCATTAATTCAACTACCCAGCCGGCTTTTATTGAGCCCTTGCTGTGCGCAGTAGCATGGGCAAAGTACACAAAGATAAACAAATTACAATCCTTTTCTTCAGCGTTCTCCTAACACCTCACTGAAGACTTGCTACTGTGTTGGGATCAGAGGCCCTGCTGTATTCAGGAACTTTTCAAATAAGGACTAAGAAATAACAAAACAAAAGTGGGTTTACATGAATAAACAAGAACATGGAAAAAGAAAAGAGTGTTGCACTTTTCTGTGAAACTAGAAGATGCTGCATCTCAGAGGATTATGGGAAATGAGACTGCAAAGGTGGGCTGGGGATGCTCATGTCAAGCAAAGGAAGCTGAAGGGTATCCTACTGGCTAATGGAATCTTCTTAGGATTTTCAGTCAAGTCCAAGGCATATTTAGATTTGTGTTGGAGAGAGATCTTTGCCAGTAATATAAAGGTTGACTTACAGGGACAAGAAGCTGATGGTTAAAGCACATGGATCTGGAGACCATTGTAAGAAATACATTCAGAAAGAAATATCACATGATTATCCCAGCCCGCGGGATCTTCAACCGAAACCCCAGGAGAAGGCGTGGTAATGGGATATCGGCAGGGACGCGAGGAGTGAAAGGCAGACTATCTGTCCGGTCAGGCCTTCGATTTATTGAACACGAGTACCAGTATTTATAAGAAGTTCTCAGGAGGGGAGGGGAGAGGGGAATACGTAATGAGGTATCTATGGTAACCTTATCTGGCATGGGACTAGTCTGGTCTATCCAGTATTCCTAGGTACTGTTAGAATGTCCCAGAGTGAGCGATAAGGAAGTGCATGGAGCTGTGAGATTTCTCTAGGGCTTCCTGTGAAATCTACAAGGGTGGAAACGTGGAATGAGGAAGCAATAGGGTTGTGTTAGTTGGAAGGGCAGTTTCTCAGAACTGAGCAGCTTCGGGCTATCTGACCTTGTCCATACTCTGTCCATTAAGACCAGAGCAGAAACGGATCTTTTTAAAAGGTGGGATGCTTTGTGTTTCAAGCCAGCGTCCAGGGGTCCGCTTACTACACATGATCTTTCTTTGATGTGGATCCTAGCTGTTAGTGTGTGTGTGTGTAAATGGGTGCAAATGTGCATGAGCTATGAAACTAGAAAGAAGAACATGAGAGGAGCAGAAAGAATTATTGGGGAATGGAAGAGGGCAATACAGCACAGGAGACAAGAAAGTTGAAAGGATATGGACATGGAGGGTATAAGTGGGGAACAGGAATAGGAAGGAGAAGAGGAGACAGGAAAACCAACAAAAAATGTCTCCATTTCCAAAATGAAGCTTAATACCTTGTATCCTTTGTATGATAATTGTTAAAAGCCCAAACAACAGTAATTTCTGAAGGGAACTATGATGAATGCGTTGAGCAGGGTGCTGTCAGTTCTATTTCTAGCCATGGCAAGATGTGTGCAGAATGAACTTATAGCAAGGCAGTATAAGCACAGAGAGGTCTCAGCTCCGGAAACAGAACACTTGAGGACCATGTGATGAAGGTGACAGTAGAACACTTCACACTATACACAATGCATTGACCCCCAGATTTAAACAGTTGGCATTAAATTCCCATAGCACTTTCCATAGAAGAAGAGATACATTGGCAGTGTGAGAAAGTAGCTGTCCATTGGATGGTATTAGCTTTTGAGGCAGTTTGAATGAGAATGGCCACCATAGGCTCCTATATTTGAATGCTTGGTCCCCAGTTGGTGGAACTGTTGGGGAAGGATTAGAAGGTGTGGCTTTTTTGGAGGAAATATGTCACTGAGGATGGGCTTTGAGGTTTCAAAAGTCCACATCATTCCCAGTGAGCTCTCTTTACCTCATACTGTGTCTCAAGATGTGAGCTCTTAGCTACTGCTCCAGCACAACCTGCTTGCCTGCTTCTGTGCTCTTTGCCGTGATAGCCATGGATTCAAACCTTCTGAAATTTTATGCCCTAAGTAAACTCATTCTTCTGCAAATTGCCTTGGCTAAAGTTTCATCTCACAGCAGTAGAAAAGTAACCAAAACAGCCTTGTATCCACTACTGGATTACACCATTGCATCCTGTTAATTCATATTTAAGAATGACCCAGTTATGTTATGATAACCTTTTATTATACTGTGCTATTTAATACGATCTGTCAAAACCTTGAGTTATTATTTAGCAAGTTAAAATATGCCACATTTTTCATAACCGTGTTTTAATATTTCCTAACAACAGAAAGCTAAAAAAAAATACCTGTGACCTGACTTGGGGTGGTTGACACAGGAGGAGTTGGTTGAGGGATAGGGACCAGTGTGATGTAGATTTAGTGCTCATGTATAAAGTTCTCAAAGGGTAAAATTTTTAAAACATAAATATCTGTGACCTGAGTCACTGAGATATCACAACTACAGAACAAACTGAGTAGAAAAAAACAAAAAAAAAACCCAACTAGTAATCAAACATGTAGGTATCACACATCGCCGCTGCAACTTTCTCTTAGTAAGACAGAAGGCTCTCACTCTAAATCTGTGTCTTCTTCAACATGCTCCATCTCTGCGTCACTTCCTGCACCATTTCCCCAGTCCTTATGTAACACAGAATACAGTGCCTCAGATACTTCTCCCTGTCTACCAATAACTTCCAGCAATGACTCACTTGAGCTTATTCTCCTGAGTTCTCGGTATCCGCATTTCATCTTTTCGAATAGAGATGTGTGTTCATATCTGCAATACAACCCCTCTTTATGGCCTTTCCACCATGAAGAATTTTTACAAGCTGCCAGAAACAGTCCCCCTCTGATAGCACCAAAGGCCCTAGAGTGGGCACGTTTTGCCTGTCTTTTATCCCTCAGTTCTTCTGCCACTCTGCTCAGCACACTGTGGCAGTAACCTCCCTAAACGCACCCCACTGGCCCGACCCTCTCCTATTCTGAACATCAGTTACAAAGCAAGCTCTACAAAAGGATCTGATTCCCCAGCTCAGCCTTCAATTACCATTCTAAGCTATATCTTTGACGAGATCTGCTTTAGGTATTCTTTTTCAGGTCTAAGTCATAAAAGCTAGATCTAAATGAGCTTAAACAGCAGAAAGATTTTAAGTATTGGCTCATATAAATGAAAATGAATCTGAGGATGATCAAGTAGGTGTGTCCTAAATCTAAGGATCAAAAGATGTTACTAAGGCTCAGCTCTTTCTCTAGATGTTGCTGTTTATATATTCCACTGAAGACAGGTAAGATATAGGTGGGGCTGTGGGAGTTCCAGGACTACCTCAGTCCACATTCATATTTTTGGAGGAAAGAAAGTTTTTATTCAGCCTCTTTATATAAAGGCCAGAGACTCTATGAGCATCAAGCTGCAGCCATGGTAGATAATGAGAATGCACTTCAATGGAGTACCAGTGTCCTTTAAGCTGCAGTGTTTGCATTGCTAAACATATTATTCCCTGTCTTATTTCAGACGTACTCATAGAGATATCTGAAGATAGGGCCTGAGAATTGCCATCTTCCAGATCACAGGAATAAATAATGAGCTGTTTAGTTGTGCTTTTGTTATTTTTATTTATTGATTTATATATTTTTAATTAAAATATAATTGCACTGCTTTCAGCATTCTATCAAAGAAGTCTTTCTCATTTCATTTGGGAACCTCTCAATTCCACCTTCGAGACTTTGTTTAGAGTTCATATCCTGAAAAAAAGAACCTCACAGATTCCCCTAAGTGATCTTGAGAATAATCATTGCTTTATCTGACCTCAGGGAATAGGTGTGCTGTGGACTGGGATCTTGAGTTATGGCTAGGGCTTTGATGAGAATGGAACATAGGGAAGACGTTTGTATTTAAATAAAAAGACAAAAGCTACTGGGACACTAAGGCAGGGGATTATTTTTCAAAGAATGAATAATCTCTTTGGGGTAGAACTGAATAATTATATAAGGATATGTCAAGAGAAGGATATTAATAATTTATATGGCAGACTGATTGTGAAATATCTGAAAAGCCAAAGAAAGAATTTTTTTCTTTTGTCCTAGATGTCAGAAACTTCCAATATATTGATCACATTTCATTTGGGAGAGCAAAGTGTGGTCTAGCACAGAAGCAGGATCTGAACCAGTCTTTTCCAGGTGTGCATGCTCTTATCAGTTTAGCCCCATGCTCAATAGCATTTCAAGCAAAGGGAAAATGTGAAAGACGTTGAAGACAGATGTAGCATGGTAAGAGCCATGTTTAGGACAATCAGCTTGCTATCAATACAGCTCAAAACTCAGCAAGTATTCATCAGTAACCATTATATTCCTTTACTGATGAAATCACTTCTGACTTTACAAGTCAGAGTAGATAGAGCTCACACAGTGGGATACATAGGAATAAGAGATAGAGGACTCCATGTGGATAGCTGCCCATGCCTGCCTCACATAAGACATTTTGAAACAAAATGGCAAATAACAAATTAAGAAAAATACAGCTGGACAGAACGAGGGCTATGAGTGACACCACTTCATGACACACAAGCTGAAAAATACGAAGCCTCTTCTCTGAGATCGGGAGCACACCAAGGAACTTGATGTGATGAGGCTTTAGCCAGAGCAAATAAACAAGACAAAGAAATGGAAAGAATTTCCATGGGAAAGGAAGAAGTGAAGTCTTCCATTTGTATAATACATCATTTATTTATACATCTACATATACTGTAGGTGTATATGTGATTGCATGTATGTATATGTTATCTATATATCTCTCTGTCTCTTCTCCCCCCCCCACCCTCTCTGCATCTTTGTAAGATATCGGCAGATTTTCAAAAGGATGTTCTAGATTGGAACTGCCTTAATCCTAAAACAAACTATTTAGCAACTCCATTAAACTTTCAATCTCTTCCCTCAAAAGATACAGCATCTGGTATAGAAATTGTGTGCTACCAATTCTCTTTATAAATTTTGATTAAAATGCTGTGCCTCAAAACTGTGGCTATTTCTGACATAGTAGATCTAAGGTCTTATCTGAGTTTTCAAAGCTGTAAAAGTCTAAATACGAGAAAAGTCCACAGCAAGAAGAAACACAGCTTATTCTGATACCTAGAAAATACAGTGCAAAAAGGAGCTAGGTAGAGCCTGTCTTCCTTTATTCTCCTGTTTCTACTCAATTAAGCTTCCCTTTAGATAACAGAATGAAAAAGAAACCTCTGAGACATTGGTAACAGCATGACAGGTAGCAGGATTCAGTGGTAATAACGACCCTGTGTATAGGTGACTTACAGTGTTCCTTTATTTGGAGACAAATGAGACAACGGTGCATTCCAAAACCTTCGAGCTGAGTAACTCAAACTGAAGCCTATCATATCCCATTGTATGGCAATACTTTTGAGATTTTTCATTAGATGAAGGACTTTCGGAAAATCATAGACGAGACAAAGTACCAAAGAAGTAGAAATTTTGAACTTACTAATGAATGAGAAAGAAGCTAAAATACAAATGCAGAAAGTACCTAAAATGTTCTCTAAAGCCAGATACCCAGTGTTCTCTGAGAAGGAAGAGATAATTACAAAGTTCTATAAGCCATATGATTTTTTTATTAAAATGAAATTATTAAAACTTAGCTTTCCACAGTAGCATGTGCAATTATGATGCAAAAAACTTAGAAAAACAGCAAAAAAAGAAAACTACAACTAAATTTCAAGTATTAATAAATATTGATATTTTCCATGAACTGACATGCCAATAAAATCATAATTAGATTGAGTGAGAACAGAATGAGTCTTGTGTTTAATTTTAAAAAACAAGCGAACAAAAATTAATAATCTTCATCCTTGCCTGCTAAGTAGAGAGGAGACAACAGATATTATCATATTTAAATCTGCATTAATTATGTTACTGCCAGAGAATAGAAACAGAGATCAGCAACCAACCTTAGACACACACTTAATACATGATAAAAGTATATTGAATCAATGGGAAAATATGTATGCCATAGATGATACTGGAATTTTTTTTTTTAGCTATTTAGAAAAGAGATTTTGGTTCTTGTAGAATGCAAAATATCTAATTTTACATTGATGTAAAACTTAATACAAAAACTAAGGAAAATGTATTACAAAGCATTTATTTTCTCAATGGGTAGAAATTATTAAGGAAAAAAATGTCAGCTCAGAGTGAAAGTTTCATAGTTACTATATCTAAAACCTAAATTACCATTAGAAAATGTAAAGCTTCTCAAAGTCAAAACACAAATTAAAAAGCAGCCAACAAACTAAAAAATTAGTTATAAACAATATAGCCTAGACTTAACATCCCAATATATAAAGAGCTCCCAAGAGATCAATAAAATCATTTGCAAAATTCTCAACTAAGTAGGCAATAAGAAGGAAACAGGTGACACATAGCAGGAGTAAACCAGCACTTTCCACTAAGTGTGAAATATTCTAACTAATAATTAAAGCAATGAATACTAAAGCACTCATATACATAATAACAAAAACTGTGTGTGTGTGTGTGAGTGTGTGTGTGTGTGTGTGTGTGTGTGTGTGTGTAGGTCAGAAGAGGGTGTCCGACCTCTAAAGTTACATTTACAGGTAGTTGTGTATTGTCCAATATGGGTGATGGGAATTGAACTCAGATCCTCTGCATAGCAGATGCTTTTAACCACTGAGCTATCTTTCTAGGCCCAACAAAGGTTTTTAAAGAGTTGGAGGGAAAATAATTTTCATGAGGAGCTTCCACAGCAATAAATCATTTCAAGTGTCTGGATACAGGTTTGACAGAATGATTCAAAAAGTAAGAAAAATATTCGTGTCTTTAAACCAATTATTTCAATTATTTCCATTTTTAGAATCCCTTTAAAGGGATTAAGTAGAAGGATAGGCAGAATTTTACTAAGACTCTCTTTATTGTAGTCCAGAAGCAGAAAAAAAAAACTCTCTAAATTTCTAACAATAGAGAAATGTTTATGTAAATTATACTGGAATGTTTGAGCATGAAAATATTTTTAAACAGTATTTGATAGACTAGACAAAAGCATTCAACATGGTCCCAATTATGTAAAAGAAAAGAAAAACCCTATGAGTTATGCACAGAAGATGTACTGTAAGAAATACTCCATGGTATTATTAAAGGTTATCATTTGAATGTGATATAATAATGGATTTTGTCTTTCTTCTTTTTTCTATCTTGACTACTATGTGTCTATTGTCCTTCTATACATGCAGAAAATATTAAACATTTTTAACAGACAACTTAGCTGTCCTTCCTATCATGATACAGATTTTCATCAGTTTACTGGTCCAGTCAGGTTTTCCTGGGCAGTACTCACCCACAACCTCTGCCACCATAAAGATGAAGCATATTGCTGAAGCAGCACAGAGTCTCCACTTGGCATGCACCTGCTTGCTCGACCTGTTCTCTGTAGCCTTGAAACTGCTGTGGCAGTGATAGATGTCTCCTGCCTCTTGCTGCTCTGGCCTGTCTCCAGGACACTGATCTTTATTCACAGGTTTCTGTTGAAGTTCTCTGTTGAGGATGATTTTGACAGGAGCAAGAATTGAACATGGTTGCAAACACACACCTCCCTGGCAGCTCAATCAGCTCTCAGTGCTGCTCTTAGGACATTTGCAAACTAGCAAAAGAGTTATAAGTCAGAGCTCTCTTTATAGTTCCCTCTGAGCTCACAACTACTACCAAGTACTACTTTTGTTGAGTTAAGGTAATAGAAAAAGGAAATAGGCATACTTAAGGGCAAGTCCCTCTTAATCATTGCACTATTAAAGGATTCTGGATATTGTGTTACAGAACAGATCATCATCAACATCATCACCACCATCACCATCACCACCTCGACCACCACCATCATCATCACCATCATCATCATCAGGGTAGATTGTAGGTATGACAAATAAACATTGGTAGGTCACAATACTTGCTCAGGATGAGTCCATGGGGTACGGACTCATAACCAATGTGCAGACAACCTCTACCAAATACTCAATGTTATGACAAAAGCTAGATTCTACTTGTGCCTATTACTATCGATACTGCTCCAGCACAAAGCTGAATTTGGGGGCTCCCATAGGATCCTAGATAGAATGTAGATAAAATTTAATCCTACCACTTAGTTTCTTGACTGAGTTAAGTAAGGTGCAGAGAGGTGGTGTTATTTTCTAAAGTCAAATAGGCAGAAAAGGTCTAGGCAAAACCCACTATTTTCCCACCATGCCACAAACTAGTTGCTGTCTCGATATCAGTGCACCTCAGATCAATTTCTGTTGGTGAAGATGACACTGTTCATGGATCTTGAACTAATAGGATTTTTTAATTCGATAAACTTATTTGAAAACATTAATAAGGTTCTCATAATTAAGAACTTTACATTTCTAGCGGTGAAAGTTAAAATTTTAAATAAGCTTCTACTTGAGAATTCATTTCATTTGGATTATCATCATCTGAAATTGAAAGTCTGATGGTTTCGGCTTAACTAATACATATTAGGATCACTCTAATTATTGACATATTTGAATTTCTCTGAAAAATAATATATATGCATATCATTATAGAAAAGCTAGAATTACAAAAAATGCACAAAGCAGAGAAAAATCACTGGCAATCATACCTCCAAAATACAATTATTGATATTTTATTGGGCAGTGTTGTAATATATAAACATACATTTTTATGCAATGGGAGTCCATATTGGTTAGAATGTTTTGAGTTGTATATTCAGAAAATAAAGCTTGTATTGAAAGATAATACATGAGAATGGTTGGTTCTGTTACTGGAAACACTTAGAGGAACCTAGGCTTCAAGTACTTTTTGGACAGAGCTCCAGAGTTTTCTGTTCTCATCTATGCTTTATCCTTAGACAGATCTTCCTCCTGGCCTGGAAATAGTTGTCAGAGTGTATCAGGCTATGTTCATGGGTTTTCATATGCAAGTAGAAAAGCTATCTGCCATGGTTTGAGTCTGATAGTGCCCCCACCTCCCAACCCCACCCACTGCCCTGAGCTCATGTGTTTCAGCTCTTGATCTCCAGCTTCTATAACTGTTTTGGACTTCTAAAATATGGGATTTGGCTGAATAAGTGGTCTCTAGGATGAGCTTGTGAATTTAAGAGCCCCTCCTTGATTCGGGTCTATTTCTCTGGGCTTCCTGGTAAAGCCAAGATACGACAGCCCCAGGTGTATGTTCCCACAACAGTGGAGCTACTTTACCATGTCATGATAGACTGAAACTCCTGAAACCATGACCACATCTCCATCCTTCTATCCCTAAGTTGCTTTTGTCAGGGATTTTAACAGCAATGAGAAATCTAATATAATATTGTCTCTCAAAACTGGCCCAAGAGTCTGGAGGTATACCAGTTTGGCCAAATGAGACCCATCTACTACAACCAGAGGGCTATTAGCTTAGACCTCATTACATTTAGCTGCCTAAACCCAACCATACTGCCTCCTAGAGCTGAGAACAGAGCTCTACCCCCATCAGCTTTGTGCACAGCAGCCATTGTTTCTATACTATTGTTTGCAGGACAAAATGTTTCCTTTGTTTTTTTTAATTTATACAAATTTAATAAGAAAACATGCTGAATCCAAGATTCACAGGCTTATACCTATGTTTTCTTCTAGAAAATTTTTAATTGTATAATTTTAGCACCTACCTTAATGCCTCTGATCAATTTTAGTGAAGTCTTTTAGTATGGTATTCACTCCTCCAGTTGATCTGCACATGTATTTATGTAAGTGTCACATGTTATGAATTTAACTGTGTATTTACCTTTTTATGTCTTTATTCTTTGATAGTTTCATGCATGCACCTAATGAATTTCACTTGTTTTTAACTCTATCTTATCCTCTCCTGTGTCTCTCTCTCCTACTGAAATCTTACTCTCTCCCGCTTTTAGGCCTACCTTCTGTGTGTGATATTTTGTCTGTGTGAGTTGCCTAGATGAACCAACAAAAATGCTCTCTAGTGTAATAGAGATATGGCTATTATGGGGCTAACCAAGTGCTTTCTGAATGAGTTTGTGTTAACTTTTTAAAGAAGAGTATATGAGACCTTGTGAAGTTGGTACCAGGGACTAGGGTATTGTTGTGATAGGTCTGACTTTGTTTCTTTTTGGCAGAATGTGGACTTTGGGGCTTTAGATTAGGAAAGCAGGTGACAATGGTGCCGAGGGTGATTTGAACTGTGAGGAGCTGGCTCAAGAGGTTTCAGAGGAGAATACTGGTATGTAGGCTAGAGACTGCTCTTATGATATTTTGGTGAAGAATGTGGCTGCTTTTGCCCTTTTCTAAAAAGTCTGCCTGGGACTAAGTTGAGAAGTTATGGATTAACAGCTTTAGCAGAGGAGATTTCCAGACAGCCTAGTATTGACTGTGTTATTTGGTTATTTGTGGCCATGCTTATGTAGATATGTAATGAAAAGGAACAATCTGAGCAAGGAAAAATACAAAACGTATAGTTTGAGGAGAAAAGGGGCAGCAGAAAGCATAAACAGGATAATGAAAAGCCTGATGCTAGGTAGAATAAAGGGAGTGGTGGCCTCAGAGCAAGACCACACCCAGTTAAGCTTCCGACTTGTGAAAAGGAATTAAAGAAAAATTTTGGGCTGGATGTGGTGGTGCATGTTTTAATCCCAGCACTTGGGAGGCAGAAGCAGGCAGATGTCTGAGTTCAAGACCAGCCTGATCTACAGAGCAAATTCTAGGACAGCCAAGCTTAGGCAGTAAAAGAAATTTTCCAAAACAGAAAGCTGGTGAAAATGTATTTGAAGGAAGGGACTATTTTGCAGTCCCATCAAACAATATAACTTGGCAGCTTTAGCCACATAGTTCTGGCTTTAGAGTCAAGGACACAAGTAATGGGTCACGTAATCTCCCTCTGTGATGAAGGATGTCACTGAGGCCAGGTGTGTGGCAGGGGTGTGCCTTGCATGGAGGCCCAAAGAGGCTGTTGCATGAAGCTCTGATGGTGAAGCCTGGATTACCTTAGAGACCCAAGTGTTGGAGATGCCATAGTCTGGGATATTTGCCAAGGAAAGAAGCTAACTGGATGTGAAACTAGCCTAAGAGAGAGAAATGTGTTGAAGTCAACAAAGCTGAAAGGAGTAGATATCTGAAGAGTACTTTGACATCAGACATGGATGCCACTGGAGTTTGCCTAGCTGGTTTTCTGTCTTGCTTTGGTCCAGTATTTCCTCACTGTGCACCCTTTTCTCCATTTTGGAATGGAAATGCATAACCTGCACAATTGTATATTGGAAGTATGTGATCATTTTGATTTTGATTTTACAGGGAATTACAGCTAAGAGATTTGCCATGAGTCTCTAAGTGACTTTTAATTTTGGGCTTCTAAACAATGTTGAGACTGTTATAGACTTTGGGGACTTTTGAAGTTAGACTAAACGCATTTTGAATTATTATATAGCTACAAACCTATGGGAGCCAGGGAGTGAAATATGGTAGTTTGAATGAAAATGAGCCTCATAGGTTTGTGGGAAGTGACATTATCTGAAATTATTAGAATGTGGGGCCTTTTTGGAATAGATGTGTGACACACTTTGAGGAAAGTGTGTTACTGGGGGTGGGATTTGAGGTTTCAGAAGCTCAAGCCAGGCCCAGTGGGCCCCCCCCCTCTCTTCCTACTGTCTGTGGATACTGATGTAGTATTCTCATCTACCACTCCAGCATCATGTCTGATTGCACATTGGCATGCTTCCTGCCATGATGTCTGCATCAGAGACATTCTTACTGGCTTATTGATGGATACCCCAATACATCCTCACATGGTTTTTCCTCATTGTATACACAAAGGAACAAAGAGAAGATGGTCTCTCTGGTTTGTCATCTATAACACCCATTCTTTTACTGAGCCACACTGGGCCTTCAAGTGTCAACATATGAATTGTGGGAATGGGGAACACAAGCATTCAACTCACCACAAGCTTTAGTGCAGTGTTACTGTTTGATGCCAGTCTGTGTACCAACACCAGAAGAGATTTTTACTTCTGGCATCTCTGTCTGTTGCTGCTAAACTTTTAGCTACTCTTTCACTAGTTTATTTCTGTCATAAAGCCTCAAGCCCACATTTCATTTCTCAATAGGAAAAAAAAGGAACTCCATGGTTTTCATCAATGTTATTCTGCTTGAAAATACCCAATCTCTTGTGTCTTACTGAGATGCAGTAGGTTTTCTGAATATGTTGTTCTTCATTTTCTGCTTGTGCCCTTAGAACAACCTCAGAGACAATAAAAATAAACATAAAACTTGCCAGTTTAGTGTTTGTTAAGAGCTAGGGAGATAGCTCAGTCCGTAAAGTGCCTGCCTGGCAAACAGAAGACCTAAGTTTCATCCTCAGAAACCTTATAAAAAAGCCAGCTGTGTGGCCTATGCTTATAATCCTAGCACTGGATAATCAGAGACAAACAGATCTCTGAACTCACTGAGCAGCCAGCCCAGCCTACTTACCAAGTTACAGGCCAATGAAAATGGTGAGAAGCACCTGAGGAATGTCCTCCACATGAACACACACACACACACACACAATTGTTGAAAAGATTCTAGCAGCAGCCTTTCTCTATCATCTGCCCCTATGCTTGCTTCCACAGCACATCTTTAACAGTGAAGCATCACCCAAACAAGCACTGCAGCTGAAGGAGAGGGCTCACACTAATGACCACAGCACTGAGAAGGCTCAATATCCCATTGTCCTGTGATGGAGTATGTACAAAGGTAATAACCAGAAATATCTGTCACGTTAAAATCTGAGTCTTGAGGCTTACTATACCCTGTTAGCGTGATAACAGCAATACCGCTGTGGGCTTGGGCTATGCAACAGTTACCAGCTCTCAGTCTTGTATTTTACTAGCCTGAACTGCCATGTCAAGAAACCCAGGCTGATATAAACATAGATAGAAGAACAAAGACTCTAGCCAAATGTCAGACAAAGACCCAAGGCATGTGAGTGAAGGGACTTCCTAAGTCTAGACACCAGAAGAAAACAGCCTCTTGGGTACAAAAAAATAATAATTCTTTCAATATGTGATAACAGATGTCCATCTTATATGCTATTCATTTGTAAAACAAAGTTATGAATACCCTTTAGAGAAAACTCCCTTTGCAGTTATTAATACATTTGAAATGATCAAATATAACATCACTGCTTTTCCATTATTAATTTGGTTCTACAAAATAAATACAAATATACATTCATTATTAATAAGCACATATTCTTTTAAATTCTGCTCTCCACATGACTCTTTTTCAAATCTCACTTATCTACTTAACTCCCACTTGGAGTGATCTCTCCACATACACCAAGCTCTCTTTCTTACATGTCTCTTTCTTTACTCTGCAATGATCTCATTATGGAAAATTTCCCCTCGCTCCACTTTCTCTTTTTGCTTTTCTTCAGTGTTTGGAATTGAACCCAGGACTGTGCCAGTCACACACTCTGCCGCTGAGCTACATCCCTGCCTCCTGTCTCCTTACTTTCTCTATAGATTTCCCTTAGATCTATTGTGGCTCTATTTTGGTTTCTGTTTCTTTGTTGCTTGTTTGTTTTCGCCCTTATTCTACCATTTCTGGGAATTTTTTCTCTCATTCTCACACCCAGGTAAACCGTAACTTCTCTTAACCTTTCTCATTAAATGTCCCCAGCATTAAACTAATATGCTTTTGTAATCACTCCCTTCTTATATGCAATTCATATTAGTCTCGTAGTTTAAAATAAACAGACATCTAGGACTAGGAATATTTTCTTTTCCATTATGCATACAGCACATAAGATAGATGTATTCAATCAATAATTGTTTAAAAATGAAAAATCAATGAATATATTACACATGACACTGTGAAAAACATTAAAAGAAACTGGAACTAAACTAAACAAAACATTAAATTCAGCTACATTTATTACAGGTACATTTACCTGATATAAAATATTCCATTCATCAGTTATTCTTGAGGTGAATATAACCCTGGCTTTGAGCCATCATTGAAAAGTATTATTTTTTCCTAAATACCATTTAGACAGTTTACTCTCTTACTTAAAAATAGGAAAAACTAAAGAAAGCAACAGTAAACAATTAAGTTGTTCTTGCCTGTTTTCTGTAATAAAAATACAGAAAAAATACTTTAATGAATGACTCCTTCATGAGCTTATACTGTTTGCGGCATCAGATCAATTATGCAGACCACAGTATGTTTCGGGAAATGAATCATAGAAATCAGTTAGCCTCTTCTGAGAGACTCCAAAAATACATCCAATTTTCAAAGCAGGAGTTTATCATTCTAAAGCAATAATACATGGCATCTTACTGAGTCCTCAAGTCAAGGAAAAAGGCAATGCAAACAGAGTGTCTTATTACCTGTCTAGAGTGAAGGTGTACATCTTGGTGGCTTGGTCATTCACAAGGTAAGTTCTCTCAAGAATCTCCATGGCAGTCAGGACAGGAGCTGTTACTGTTATTTGACTCACTGTGCAGTTTGGAAGTAAAGAAGGCACTGGGATTATTACATTCACACAATCTCATAGGAAAACAATCAAAGGCTTCCAGTACTTGAGTTAACAGGCTTCCTGCACCAGTGTTGTTGGTAGGGCTGTAGAAATTACAATCTTCTTGGAAGATCACCTGGACTCATTCTCTCACCCACAGAACTGCCTTTCTTGGGGACTTGAAGGTAGAATTGTAAGAACCACTCATATGTGTGATCTCACTGTGCTTCCTAAGGGGTGGAGTTGCTCAGGGATTACCTGCTAATGCTGATGTGGGGCACTGACCTTCAGAACACACTTGAGTGAGCTGCAAATAACCAGCCTTCTGTCTTTCTCTATGCTAACCTCATTTTATTTTCTTTTTGTTTGATTTCTCCCTGCAAGATTTCACCTGGGATTTAGTTCCGAGATGACCTCTAAGCAGCTGTCAGTATTTTCTTCTTCTATCCTAGGATCATTTAGGATTTCACTCCCAAAGGGGAGGACAAAGGTCATTAGTCACGGAAACCTATGAGCTGAACCTATTCTGCATATGACATCTTTGATAACCCCTGACAAGCTCTCAGCAGCATAAATAACCCTCAGAGTGAACTGCGTCTTCCTTGGCTGGGCTGCCCTCAGATGAATGTGGAAGACTCATCCACGCAGCACCCCTAGGCACATCAGTCGTGATTGATCAGGAGTAGAGCATTCTGAATGCTCCTGAAAGAACCTCAAGTTACCAAATTCCAAGGACTGACACATTATTTAATTGCAAACTACCTTCCTTTGCACATGTGAGAAGAAACAAGAGCCTGGTCATGCAGCAATCATTTGAACATACCTTACTAGAGGAGATCGTGGAGCAGAGCAAAGGAGAGGGATGAGCCCAAACCACTGAGTCCTCTTTGCTGCCTCCCTTTGGATTCCCTCTGCTGAAAACTCAGAGAGGTGTGGCTCCTGAATATCCCCTCAGCCTATTGTCATGGAAGTGTGTCATTTTGTCAAGCAGACATCACTTACAAATGACTTAGATGACCAATGTTCTTCTTTACAAGGAGAATGGACTATCGGTGGGGTTGAGCCCTGAGAAAGAAGCCACCCTCGTCTGAGATCTTCTATCACATCAGTGGTGAGGCATACGTCCAGCGAACCACAAGACTTCAAATAATATTTGTAATATAAACTCTAAGGGCTCTGCATAGAACACCATTGTCTGACTATTAACTTTCCTGTAACAGTGAAGAGTCAAAGAAATAGCTCTAGGGAGACAATCTGTCCTTGTTGGAGAAAGCATGGATCTCAGAAGCTAATGTCAACAGAAAAAAAGAATAAAGTATTTCTTTTTCATGTAACCTAAGTTACTTGAGGAAAATATCAAGTAATTCTGTAGAGACAAATTAGACAAAACCATATAACAACTACTAATCCATCTGAATGTTGTAGAACTGTACTCTGCTGCATGGATCATTTGTGAACAGTTTCTAGGACAGAGTTGGGAAACAGAATCTAGAAGAATAAATGTTGAGAAGGCAAGGAAGCAAGTGCAAGTCAAGCTGAAACACACTAAAGATAAGAGGAAAGAAAGGACAGACAACACTGAAATACAAAAGGGGGAATGTTGAGCGGTAGAAACCAACAGTAGAAAGCAGCCCACAGGTTTGAGGCTGTACCACAAGCTTTGTTATTAGTTTAGACATGGGTATACTTGTAAGTGTTCATGTTTTGTGAGTACAGACATCACATACTACCTTGCGATGTGGACTACCTATGGGTAAGGAGAGAGGAAGTAGATAGGGTTGGTATATGATAAGGTGAAACAGAGATGAGAAAAGAGGAAACAAGGATCAAAGCAAAAAAGGACAAAAAAATATGGATTGATTCTATTTAATTATAAATTTAGCTAAATGAAATCACCCTGGTCATAGGCTCTGTACTGAAATTTCATATGTTGGAATCTTATTAAATATGCATAGCTATAAAATATGTATGGACATAGATAATACATTTAAAATTAAAAATTAAATGACCATATTTTTAAAATATTGAGAAATTAGATACCATTTTCATCAAGTATTTATGAATTTCTAAGTGTTATTCTTGAAGCTAATTATTGTACACCAAAGCATCTCATGTAAACAGAATAAGAGCAGAGAATATTGGATTACAGCAAATAAAACTTCCATGTTAGAAAGGGAAGTAAGTTTTACGACTATAAATTTAAGTGCAGATAAGTTATGATCAAGAATTGTCTTTCTGTGAGGCTGAGGAGACGGCTCAGTGCATCTCCTATGCAAGCAAGAGGTTGTAAATGAAAACCAGGTGTAATTGTACTGCTGTAGTCCTAGCATTGGAGGGCAAAGATGGGTAGATCTTCGGAATTCTTTGTTCAGTCAGCCTACCTTCAATGGTGAGCTTAAGATTCACTGAATATGGTGGAAAGAGATAGTCACCAGGGTATACATGCCTGCACACATACATGCATATACACCACGTACACACAGAAAGAATATTTAAAAAATGTAATGCCTTACATTAAATATTTAAAATATCATATGTTTTTCACCACTTTATAAACTCATTTTAATTGCATTATCATCTTCCTCCCAAATATTTAGTTAGCACAATGCTTATAAAAAGTTTTGTACCTTTCCTCACTAATCTGTGGGTCACTTTGGCATGAACAGCCCATCAAGTGTAAATAGCTTTAATTAGATACCACAGAAGACATAGGGTATAAATTAGGAAAGCAACTAAGATCAGAACAGAAAATACCCTCTCTTGTTGACAGTTGGTTTGGGTGGGCATTCTGCTGTTCATCTCAGTTTCCTAGGCAACCAGCTTCCCAACCATTCTGAATTACAGGTTGTCCTCTCCACCCACTCTCCATCACAAGCTTGAAGCAACTGAAGGGGCAAAATGCAATTTATAACTGTTACCTCTGAGAATAAATATTCTGTCAGTCTCAGAACATCACTGACAGAACAGCTTTGGCATCCTGGTGCTGGCTGTTCTAAGTATAAATTTCTTAATAGGATTTTACAAACAATAGCAAGTCCTTGTGCAAAAATCATTCATACAAACTTCTTAAAAAAAAAAAAACATTGTATTTGCTGGAATGGGGTGATGTGTGTGCTATGGCACACGTGCAGAGGTCGGAAGACAACTGTGTGAGTTATCCTTTTCCCTCTATCATCTGGGTCTCAGGGATCAAGTTCAGATTGTCAATCTTGGTGGCATGTACCTGTACCTGCTAAGCCATCCCACTGATCCAACACAAGCATCTTACATATCGTTTTATATTTCGTTTACAGAATGTGTGTGTGTGTGTGTGAAACACTACCAGGATCACCCTAGACACAATAGTACCAAGATCTCAGAATCTGTGTTCACAAATATGTGCTGATGATATTGTTTGCATGCTACTATCATTTAAAAGATACAAAAATAAGCTTGTTTTCAAATCATACATTGGGTTTTCATCATGTTTGTCCCTTTTACATTTTGTGGACAAGAAGAGTGGTGAATTGGTTTAATACATGAGTTTATAAAACAGAGAGGTTCAGCTTGGAGTTCTGGTTTCAGCACCTCCTTAGATGTGAATTTAGGTCATTTCCTTGGACCCTGAACAAATTGTATAGCCTTCGTATTTTTTCCCTTTCTTGTATATAAAATGTGAACATTCATGAAGTTCTAGAGTTTTTCTGAAGCAAAAAAGAGAAAGGTATCAAATACAGCCTGTCGTCTACATACGTTCTTAGTTTAATCTCTATCCCGGGACAACAGTCTCTAACATACAGCCACATACTGCTATGTACTCAGTGACACTCAAGCACAATGGCCCAGTCTTAGCAAAAAGCTGAGAATTACCAGTGAACAGAAGAATCCATGAAGAAAAGAATGGCTGCTGGAGAGAGTCCGAGAACTTGAAATCACCATCACATTGGCTTTTTCAAAGCCTCTGAACTCAACTGTCTCAAGTTAGACAGTTACACCTTTCTCATACTATCACTTTCCCAGGGAAATGCCATTCCACGTAGGTCCTTCATTTCAACACTCTTTTCAACAATGGGGAAGAAATTCACAGGTACCTACTATAGTCCCCTTCTGAGTAGTCCAGGCTCCTGTGTTTCCAAACAGACAATAATGGTCCTATTTCTAAGTGAAGTAGCATTTCCATAGCAAGGTGGCTTCGTGACTATTATCACCATGTAAGTTTTTCAAAAGTTCTAGCTAGAAACATTACAACAAAAGCATTGAAACTTTAATTGGGTTGTACTATAAACAGCACCGTCAAACTTTTATTTTAATCTAAAGTAAACATATATAAAGTATCCATCATGTCCAAGATTTCATAATATTAATGACAAATTGACTGAAAACAATCCAGATTTATTTTTTCCTTGACATATCAGGGCCATATAACAATTTTCATTTTTAAAGATGTCAAGCATTAGAAACATGTCAGCAAAAGATTCAATTTGTATTTATTGAGAAGAGAAGATGTGATAAAATATTGATACTAAAACAATAAAACAAACATTTTATTAAGTCTCATAGATCCAAATAAATAATATAAAAGTAAACTAGAATGTGCTGGAAAATATTGGGTCTAGATAGCTGACACATTTGTGCAGAGTATATCTTATCTATTATTCTGTAGGGGACAGTTGCTGTACCACGCACTCTGAAAATTAGAATTAACCAACCCTTAAAATCACTCTCCATGTCAGACGTGGTTGATTTTCTCTTACAAATTTCAAAACGATTTTTTGAGCTTTTGCTAATTCCATGAGCATGTATGCCTTTCTCCTTTATTTTATATATGCAATCAAGGGACATTGCAAAGATCAAACCTGTGATGTGGGGACATCAGAATGCAGAAGACAGTCAAACATATCCTCTGATGTTCCTGTTCCTTGGTTATATGCACACAAAGCACTCAAAGACAAAGCCCTAAGTTCCCACGTTCCTTAAATTAAAAAATCATAGTAATACATCTTTCGTGTCCATAGCTGGAACACAGTATTAAAATTGCATGAGTACTGTATATTTTCTGTTCATGGGTGGCTTGGGATGCCTATAATTTGTTTTAAGAAGAACCTCCACAGAGCCCCCCAGAGAGCACCAAAAGAGCTTCTGCTCATCTTCTGCTGTGAATTCTGAAGCCTGAATTTACGTGACTTCTGGCTGCCAGGGCCACCTCTCAGGAAACAGACAAAGGTTGCCTCAGAGGTTCTCTGGAGAAGGCAGAATAATTTCTTTAAATGTGGACTCCTAAATGCGTGGAGGGATGGCATTGTCTTTTCTGCTTGGTCACACAACCACAAGGCGTTACGACTAATTCATCTCTTCTGCTATTGGTGATTTTGCTTCCAGTGAGTTTACATTGTAAAGTGCTGCTAATCCAGTCATGGCAAATCTTACCATTGTCAGCAAAGGATGAGTTCCTTGAATTTGCATCCAAGGAAGAGATGTGAGGCTTCATATTAGCTTCTCGAGCACTAAGCTCTAGTCAGTCACTCAGATACCAGTCAATGACCAGACAATCGGAGATTCCATTTCTTTGCAGTCAGCTAACTCTAGAAAACAAATGAATACAACCCAAAAAGTGTATTTAATTATAACAAGAAGATACAAAGCACTATCATAAACAATGTATTTAAGCAACAGATTTTGTGAAGGCTTCTATACCTAGGATAATATTTCCCTCGGGCATCCAAAATTTATAGCAAAGAAGCAAAGAGTATTAGTCTCTGACTCATCATGAAACATGTAACCCTTCTTCGTTCTCACAATGAGAGCTTCGCTTAAACATCAAAAAAAAAAAAAACTGTACTACAAGCTGGGCAAAATTTTAAGTCTTAATGCCTTGGGTTTCATTTTGTTTCCTTGTGACAGGATTTCAAAGTCAATATGTAGCTTAGACTAGCCTCAAACTCATCATCTTCTACTTCAACTTCTCAGGCACTAAGATCATAGGTGTATGCTGCATGCTAGACTTGAAGTATATATTCTACTAGGGTTTGTTTGTTTTTTTTCCATTTTGTTTTTATAGTGTTCAGAACCAAGCCAGGGCTGTCATACAAACATTCTACCACTGAGCCACATCTTTAACCCAAATCTTTTTATCACTGATTTTTTTAAAATAAAATTTAACATTGTATCCTTTGTAATTGACATACAGTAAAATTTTAATAAACACTTATTGATTGGATAATAGAAAAAAGTTTGTACTAATTTGTTATAAAATAACTTTTAAGGCACAGTGAACAACACTCTTATTTAAAATACTACTTATGCAATATAAATAAATATAAAAACTGTAACAGCTGCTAATTAGAATGAGATTTGGCCTAAAATCCATTTCCTAGAGAGAAGACAATTTCTAAGACATCTTTTCAGAGGTCCTTTGAACTTCTTTTCCCTTCAATAGAAATAAATCCTCCAGTTAATATAATGTCCCAATGAACACTAATTTTACATCACTTCTTTGAAGCATCATAATTATGAATGTTGCTGTCAACAAATGACAAAAGTTTTTCTTGACCCACTTTATAATCCTTTCTTCATAACTTTTAAGTAAAGAATAGGCTCCCAACTAAAGTGATCAGTCCTAGTTTGGACACAATAAGTTCACTGTCCATATACATACCCCCTTCAAATGTCTGAGTAGTCTCTGGTTGTATACCTACTGTGTCGCTTAGCAAAGAAGACAAGAAGACATATCCATAGGTGCAAATCTTGCCAGACCTCAACAGAGGGAACCAACATCATTGCAAGCACCATACTGGACAATGGAACCCTTAGTGTCTCATTTTAGTGGTTTTTATAGAAAGCAAAGCTCCTCAGGAGTTCTATTGATAGCACATGCAGATCAGGAGGAATCATTACATAAAGCCAACACCTGCAGACAATACAAATGCCAAGGCCTAGGCAGTCCTTTTCCCAACAGTACACAAAACAACCATTTTAAACATAACTAAAAATAAACTTCTACAACAGATTACAAGCTTTTGAAGATTTCTATAAGCTATGTGGCCGTTGGCTACTGATTCCAACTTTTTGTAGAGCAGATAAAATATTCTAGTTTTCAACCAGTAGTGTATTAAACTGTACTGAAAACAGCACTTAGGACCAGCATATCTAACTTGCAAGTCTATCCCATGCACCTCTCTTAATTCAGATTTCCAAGGCAATGAACATGATTTCATGATGAATTAATTTAGTAAGTAAATATGGGGGTTGTGTGCTGCAATTCTGTTTCTTAAGTGTCATAATCAAGGCAAATTGACTCTAATTTCCTACCAGAGAGAAGGAAATGACAACAGTCCCCTATGAAGGTTTTCTCAGTAAAAATAATCCTTTTCTGCACACTAAAAAAATATGCTCTACTCATTTGCAGTGTTAAATACTCACATTATATATGGACAAGTCACTTATTGTCAAATAAATTTAACTTCTTAAAAAGTACCACATAGATCCAGAAAATTATATTCAAAATATGAAAAGGCATCTCCTTGAAATCAAAGGCTAAGGTGACTGAGAATAAGTCAGTTTTTAAAGGTTACCTTCACCGTATGAATATCTTCACAGAATTATTAGTACATCTGTATGCACACACACATCTTTTAAAAGCAGGTTCGGCACATTTTGAAACTATTGACTGGTGATTGTTACAGTGACAACTAAGCAAGTTATTTGTTTTCCAAAATACCTTGGAGGCTCCCAGGCCTGACCTCTCTCAGACAAGGAAGGTTAGATACCTTCCCCTCTGCTCCATAACTCCCTGTGAGTGAGCAAAGGCAAATCCATTTCCCCTTTATGTCTCATTTACTAGCAAACTGCACAAGCTAAAGTCCACAAAAGTTGTTTGTCACTGGGGGGAAAGTAAAAGAAAAACTCAAGGAAGAGCCTTAGGAAAAAATTCAGCTTGCTACTCAACCCCAAACAGCCACTCCATTCATCCTTCCTCATCCTCCCAGCCCCTAAGGAAATTCATTACGGCTAACGACTAAGCTCCCAGCTCACACCAAGATTGAGCAGTTTAGACATATATACATTCTCCTAAGAATTTTAGTGAGAGAATTGCCCTTGAAAAGCAATGCATCCAGTAGTAATATCACATAGCAATCACAAACCTGCCACTCTAATGCCAGGATTTTATCCATAAAGTCTACAGTACTCATTCACAAAAATCTGAGCAAAGAGTTAAGGCTGAAACAAGTAAACATGATCCAGGGACTTCCAATGCCAATGTTAGATATTATGCACTCCTATTTTAACCTCCCAGACCATTAAATGTAACCTTATCAATCAACTAATACCAGACATCATACATTATCTACAGTTACAGTTCTGCATGGCTTTTCCTTTCACCGCCTGAAATGAAAGACATTGAAACTTAAAACAACACTATTTGCAGAGTGATGTGACTTAAAATGAAGCATTTACATTGTCACATGCATGCAAATATTTTCTTATCTTTTAGTAAAAGTCACAGGAAGGTGAATCTCTTCCGGCTTAGTCTAATTGTGGGAGTGATGACAGTTCTCAAGACATAATTTCTCTTCTAACACCCTTAGGGCAAAATTAGCCTGCATCTCTGCATTGAGGATCTCATTTGCTTGGAGGGCTTTAGTTATTCTTCCTCAGCATGGTGTTTACAAACACTCAGCAACTTATTATTCAGCCGAGGAGAGGGACTGGGAAGGCTACCAAATGGAAAGTAATTTAGCTAAGGCATTAAGTAATGTGTAAAGACTAATTAGAAGTGTGAGTTGGCCATCACTCTCCCTTAAGAACTTCCACAAGAGAGCCCATCCTACCAGGTTCCAGAAATAAATGTGACACACATGATAATTAGACTTTAGAGATGCTGAGCCAACGAAGATGAGTGTAGTGGTGACTTCAATGTGATCAATAAGAACCCAAGGACTGTGTCTGCTCGTCCATTTTTTTTAAAATACTGAGTACTCAGCCCAGAACTTATGCATACTAGGCAAGCAATCTACCACTTCACTACATCCCCAGATTCTTCTAAAGAAAGATGTGGCATGCCTTAGTGTGTAGAGCATTTCTTTGATACTGACCACCTTCTTTTCAAAAGAGGCAATCAAGAGAGTAAGGCTCTGTTACTTTGTAATAACTGCCAGGCAACTTCTAGAACACTCCCTTCCTAACAATGCAGAGGGATGCTGCCTCTACCTCCTCTGGGGTATATTCTCACATCTTTCGGTGAGGAGGAAACAGTGAGGTAAGCCATTTCAGGTTTCTTCTTCATATTTCACTAAGATGATACCAGCAGATATAAAAGCAGTTCAAATGCAATAAATAAAAACCCCAGAAATATGACTGGTTGGTTCTACGGCTTTTGAGAAAAATTCTATTATTTCCTGCAGAGCCTCCACAACTATCTCCACTATATTTTTCCTGGTTTATTATTATTTTTTAATTATTTGTTTGCTTTCCCATTCATCTGCCCTACAAAAATGTAAGCTCTTGTTAGGCAGAAATGGGCTATTTCCCCACTGCCATACCCCCAATTTTTAGTAAATAGTGTCTGACTTATCATGGGGGCAGAGTGTTTTTTAGAAATAAATGGATGGATGGATGAAGAACAGATGAAATACTAAAAAGACACCATGACATAGTGATTCAGGTTAATACCTTTGAAGTCACAAAACGTTAGCTGTCACCAACTGGATTTTCATAATCTTACTGAATTTTTGTCCTTACATGTATGATGGGGATATTTGGTTTTCCTCTACTACAAATTTTTCTTGGCTTGTTCCAAAAATTAAATATATTAATTTACATAAGAATCCTTTCACATATAACATTCTACATAATTGTTCAATATATAAAGGATATGCAAATGAACCCTTCAAATGCATAACTAGTCTATTATTTTACAGGCAATTTTGTGTAAATATGAAACAAATCATCAAATACTTTCAGATTTAGCTTTGAAATCAAGCAACATGGAGAAAAACCTACATTAAATTAGACTTTTCTATCTTTAAAACCAAATGACATGTGGCGTTGCCAGGAATACTAAGCCTGAAATGATGTTGCTAACTGGCAGCCCTTGCCTGTATGCGTCCTTGAAAATGGAAGGCAGCTGGGAAAAGGAAAGTATAGTTGATGCTCCTATATCTTAGGAACAATGAAATAGCTCTGACATTGACTAGGTAAATTGATGCATATCTAGATCCTGTTTTCACTATTTTTACTCTTAAAAATTCAGATATGTCAGGACCTTGTGTCTTTTGCTAAGACTTACATAATATGCTTAGTCCTGTGCTACTTAAATTGTACAGTAAACATGCATTTTAAAACATACGGAAAAAGGCAATTCATCACAAGACATGAGAAGTTCTGCATTATTTCTCTCTGGTGCAGAACTAATTGGCTTTTCTAGTCATTGCACAAATATTTATTTTTCCATTTTATCCTTCTCATAACTGCAGCTGAAATTAGTAATGGGGAAAACCACCTGGTAAATGCTGGTGCAGGAAGCTTTTGGTTTCCAAATACCCCAGCCCCATTGACTTCCAAAGCCTTGAGAATTATTGCTCATAGAGAGCCTGCATTATCCCCTATGTTGTCTCTGCTGACAATACAAATTTCTGAAATACATCTCCATTCAAAACAACATCTGGTGACTCTTACTTGAGTTGAAAAAGCTTTAAAGTGTGTATGTCTGGTGGTCTAGAAGTAGCAATGAAAATTGATGGCACAGACCCCTGGTTCCTCCATTGACCCACAAAAGGGTCACGAAAATGCAGGCAGCCTATACTTTCATGTGAAATATAAAAAGTAGAAAACAGTAGAAAAAAATTAAAAGGAATCGAAATTCATAAAAGTTCTGGCCATATTTTATTAGGGTTTAACCCTAAACTGCAAGGTCCATAGAAACCCAAAGACTTCTTTATGTGTATAGTTAAGAAACTTTCTTAAGAAATAGAAAGACCAAAAAGGCTAGGGTGGTATCTACATCAAAGTCAATACAAACTATTGACATAAAACAGGAAAGAAATTGACCTCAACTTCTTCACAGAAGAAATCTCTGGCTGGGGAGTGGGGGTGGCAGCAGTGGCGGTGCACACCTGTAATCCTAGCATTCAGGAGGCAAAGGCTAGTGAGTTAGGAAGGCCAGCCTGGTCTGCAGCATGAATTCCAGGACATCCAGAGTTACAACAGAAAAACCCTGTCTCAAAAATCCAAAAAGAAAAGAAGGAAGGAAGGAAGGAAGGAAGGAAGGAAGGAAGGAAGGAAGGAAAGAAGGAAGGAAGGCTGACTAATTTACAAAAGACTGAAGGTAGTAACAAAAGAGGAGTAAATTGCAGTCATGCGAACTGTTCTGATTGTGTGAAATGGAACTAAAGTACTTCAGTTGTTTAACTAATGTATGTGAGATGTTTACTATTTTGGTTTCTGGTTTACCCTCTTTTATGTCTTCATTCCTTTTATAAAATATTTCTCTTTCTTCTCATAAAATCATAGTAAAATTTGAACTTAAACTTTCAGAAATTCATTGGTAATCTGTTGCCCTATTTGTTAGCTGTTAATGCTCTGACCCAGCTGTCAATCAAGACAGTTTTTCAAATAAAAAGTCTGTTCTTATTACAAAGAATTCTCATCCTAGAATTTAAATATCTAAATTTGGTTTATCAATTTTACAGCATACGATATATTTGTAGTATAAAAGTTCGATACAGTACTTTGCCATGATAACCCTCTGGCCAAAGATTTCACCCCTTTATACAGATCTTACTATTGGAGATGGTGTACACTCAAGACAGTTTCTTCTATCCTTTAAAATATTCTCTGAGTCTCAGTCTCTGGAAAGATTGAGGTCACATTTAGGGAGGTGGAGCTCCTGTGACTCTGCTGGTCTTTATAACTATCTGTATCCCTCAACAGCTCTACTTCTGCCTTGGATATCTTCTATCAATTATCCATCACCAAATGGTACAAGCGGTGTAGGCCTATAATGCCAGCTACTCAACAGGGTGCGATAAGAGGATTACAAGTTCAGTGCTGTCCTGGACTATAACTTAGCTTCAAGGCCAGCCTAGGAAACTTGGTAAGAGCCTGTATTAAATATATATTTTTTTTAATTTAAAGGGGCTAGATTTAAGAGGCACTAGGTTTAATCTTCAATACCACAAACATACAGGTGGTGTGGAGGAAAGAGATGGAGAGACAGAGAGAGAGAGACAAAGAGAAAGAAAGAGAAGAGAGGAGAGAAGAGGAAAGGTGGGGAGGGGAGGGGTGCGAAGGAGAGAGAGGAGTGGGGAGGAGAGGAGAGGAGAGGAGAGGAGAGGAGAGGAGAGGAGAGGAGAGGAGAGGAGAGGAGAGGAGAGGAGAGGAGATGAGAGAGATAAAGCATCTATCAGAAGCTGAGTATGATAGCACACAGCAATAACACCTGCACTAAGGCAAGTGAATCACAAATTCAAGACCAGACTGAGCTGTGTAGCAATATACTGTCTCAAAAAGAAAGCTGTCAGTTTAAATGTATTCATGCCTGTGCTTCTGGAGTATATAATGAAAATGTGAACAAAGATATGAGAAAAGAAGGGTTTTCTCACAGTGACTATTTTAGACAATATTTTTGTTCAACATCTTTGTTCAGTGTCTTCATCAATAGTTACTTAATATGTTCAGTGTCCTTTCTCTGGCTTATTAACAAATTAAGAAATTAAAATCAACAACTATGTTATATGTGAGGATATTATATTCTGTTATATTCTGTTCTAAAATTGTAATATGGTAACATTGTATGATTTTATGAACTTACTAAAAATCTTATTGTTTGTATACTTAAGAGAACTTTATAGCAGGTGAATTATCCCTCAAAGGTGCCATTATAATAATAAAAGGAAATATATTATTTCTTTTTTAAAAGTACAAGTTTAAAAATAAAATGTTGCCTTGCATCATGAAATTATCATATTATTCTACATATAAAATATAACTCACAAGCTTTCATTTCAATATTTTAAAGAATATGATCATATTTTAAGGTCAATGGCTAATGATGAAATTAGTCAGGTTTCTAATTAATATTGCATTTAAAGTTTCTTCAATGTTGTTTTAATATTGATAGACTATTTATGCAAATGTCATCCATTAGTCTCATTTTGATGTCAGCTTTGCATTGCATTAATCAGCTAGGTCACATTTTTAAAGCATGCCTTCATTTGGCTGGAAGTAGACCTTTAGTCTCAGTGTCATCTGAATAAATGAGAAGGCTTAAGTATTGTCATGTATTAAAACTTTGGTCCAGAAGAGCACAGCTAGCACCTGCATAACAAGGACCAAACAGGGAAGATGGCAGTAGCGATGAAGCCCAGCCTGAGGTCTACCTTCTAACATAAGGAAGCCAGAGAACTCCCCAGGAGTTCCCTCACAATTTCTGCTTGTCTACTTCACACAAGGCAACAGGAATGGGTGCTAAAGCTGGCACAGTGAATTAAACCAATGAGTCCCTCTCTTTGTGGTGTGTATGCCAAGGGTATATAGGAATGTCCGGTCACAAGGAGAACAACGTGGTGAATGAACTCCATTATGACTGACCAAAGGATTTCTAAGCAGAGGAAAAGACCCAAGCAGCAGAATGGAAGCTATGCAGGGGAAGAGAGTGGTCTTCAATAGGACCTCACAAGACTTGGCCATCTTTATTGACAGAGCCAGCTTTAGTAAGAAAGGCCTTTGGAAAATCCAGGTAGCAAGGCAAAATCCAGGCATGAAGTTAAGTGAGTCTTTGACAAGAGTTTGATAACAAGAGGGGAAACAGCTATATGCTGGCAGTTAGGGGTATAAGCTCTGGGGCAGAAGGCCTGAGCTTGAATTCCAGTTCTGGTATTTTGAGTAAGGCATCATTAGGAAAGTAGCTTAATTAGTTTTCTCATGTGCAAAAGGTTACGATAACATTTGATTTATGGGGTAGTCATAATAATTAAATGAGGTAATATATGACTCATGCTTAGAATATTGTTTAACATCCCACAAGCTTTCATGGCATGTTAGCATTAATAAATGATGCCAATGCCTAGCTGGTGCAGGTAAAGTGGGTCTCATAACTTTATGTTCCTTCATAAAATCCTGCTGCAAACCAAAGCAAGACTGTAGCTACCCAAAAGTCACCACCATTACTTGATTTCATAATTTCACTTTTGTTCTTTATTCATTCATTCATTCATCTGTTGATGGTAACATAGGTTGTTTCTGGTTTCTGACAATGAACATAGTTCAGAAGTATCTCTGTGGTAGAATGAGGTGTTCTTCGGGTTTATGCCCAAGTGAGGATAGCTGGATCTTAAAGAAAATCTATTCCCATCTTTCTGAGGAATTGCCATCTGATTTCCATAATGACTATATAAGTTTGCATCCCTACCAGCAATGGATAAGTGTTTCCCTTCCTCCACATCCTCCTCAGCATGAGTTGTCATTTGTTTTATTGATATTGGCCATTCTGACTAGTATTAGATGAAAACTCAAAGGAGTGTTAATTTGTGTTCCCTTGGTAGCTAAGGATGTTGAAAATTACCCTAAGTGCTTCTCAGCTATTTGAGTTAACTCTTTTTGAGAATCCTCTGATTATATCTATACCCCATTTTTTAGCTGTTTTTTTTTTTCGCCTTGATACCTAGTTTTTTTTTTAGATCTTTATGCATTGTGGATATTATCCCTCTATCAGATGTGTGATTGGTAAAAATTGAATTCATTCTATTGATCTATGCTTTTAAATTAGGGAATTGAGAGTCAGATACCTGTGTGTGTGTGTGTGTGTGTGTGTGTGTGTGTGTGTGTATGAAATACATGTGTATGTGTGTGTGTGTATGAAATATATATGTGTGTGTGTGTATGAAATATGTGTGTGTGTGTGTGTATGAAATATATGTGTGTGTATGAAATATATATATTTATATAATATATACACATATATTTCTTCTGTATTTTATTAATGCTTGTAGTTGACACATAAAAATAATAGTTTTGACAATAACATTTCATACACAACATTCAAAGTACACATTCTTGTACTTTGCTCTAAATTCTATATTTTTTATTATATTCTAAATTCTATAATTTTTTATTCATGTATCCATCAATGGATATGTAGATTGCTTCCACATCTCAGCTATTGTGAATGTATTAAGTACTTTCCTCATGACTGTGACCAACAACATGAAACAATGTAAGGGAGAAACAGTTTATTTTTCCTTACAGTTTAAGGCTGCAGTTCATCATGGCAGAGAAGGTATAGCAGTGGGAGAGATACTGCTTCTACCCGGGTAAGGCAGAAAGCAAAGACGGGACAAGATGTAGGGCTGAAAAACAAATGTGAAGCCTGACCCTCAGAAATCTACTTTTTACAGCTAGACTCCATGTCCCACAGATCCTGCTACCTTCCCAAAACAGCACCACCATCTGGAGACAAAGTATTCAAACACATGAGCCTCTGGGGTACATTTTCCATTCAAACCATAAGAGTGAATACAGTGAATGAAAACTACTAGAAATGTAAGTAGCTTTCAAGGACATTGATTTCATTTATTTTGGATAAAAACCTAGAAGTAAGCTTGCTGGGAAAGCTGGTAAGTTTACTGATAATTTGCTGAAAATTCATATTGTTTTCTATAATGGCTACACCAATTTTCTTTCATACCAACCTATCATAAGTGTTCTAATTTCTCCACAGTCTTACCAATACTTATTATTTCTCTGAGTTTTGTTTTTTGATGACCATCCTTAAAGTGTGATGTTCCTCCTTCCATGAATATCATCCTATCATGAAAATGCCTAATCTTGACTTAAAAATAGGAGATAAAGCCCCTTGTGGTTTCACTTGGCACTTCCATGATGAAAATTTTTTCATATGCTTGATAGCATTTGATTGTGTTGTTATGGAGGAAAATTACTTTGCTCCTTATTTCAAGTTATTTGTGAACTTTGTATATTTTTTCTTTTAGATGTAACTCCTTATTATACACATGGCTCAAAATGTTTTCTATTATACAAATAGCTCTTTCATTTTGTTCATTGTTTTCCTTTTTCTACATAAACATTTTAGATTCATTTCTGATTTTTTTGCTTTTGATGTTATATTCAGGAAACCATGGCAAAGACCATCAGGTGAAGTATGGTTGTTGTTCTTGTTCTTGTTTCTGCTGCTGCTATTACTGCTGGGCATCTTATATCCTCAGATGTCATGTTTAAGCCTTTAGTCTATTTTGAGTTGGGTTTTATGTATGACCTAAGGTGTAATTGCATTCTGTATGTGGTTACGAGGTTTTCCCAACACCACTTGTTAAAGACACTGTTCTTTTCCCATTGTGCACTCTCAGCATTTTTCAAAGATAAGTTGGCCATTTGTGCACTGGTTTATTTATTCTCCATTCTATCAATTTATCGTTTTATGAATACCATGCATTTTTTAAAAATCCCTATATCTGCAAAGTAACTAGGAAATGTGGCACCTCCATACTTTTCCTCATTCTCAAGATCGCCTTACTTATTAGTAGTTCCATATGAATGTTCTGTTTAGGAAGTTGTCTCCTGTGCCAATGCATTCTAGGCTATTCCCCACATTATTTTCTATCAAATTCAATGTATCTGGTTTTATGTTCAGGTCTTTGATCCACTTGGACTTGAGTTTTATGCAGGGTGACAAATATGGGTCTATTTGCATTCATCTACATGCAGACATCCAGTTTGACCAGCCCCATTTGTTGAAGATGCTGTCTTTTTTCCAGTGTGCATTTCTGACTTCTTTGCCAAAGATCAGGTGTCCATAAGTGTGTGGATTTGTGCCTGGATATTTGAGAATCTCTTTTTCTTTCTCCTTTGCAAAATCAGGGTAAATTATGAAGACGTAAAAAAGACAAGAGCTTATTTCAGGCAGAATTTCAACCCAGTGAACATCTTAAATATCACCCTTACACAAAGAAGATGAACTAAGGATGGGAGATAGAATAGCTTAGAAACCTTGTGAGCATACCAGAACTCTGAGAAGATTCTTAGAAGCACCCTCAACTGTTCACAGTTTACTGTATCATATTCAAGTTTCTCTTCATTTCTGTGTCAAACCTACCTGAAACCTTTTCCAAACCCTATAATTTTCTCATACCAGTAATCAAAACCTAGATTTGTGTTTTTATTTTTTTTTTTTTTTACTTTTATCTCTCTGTGTGTGAGTGCATGCCACATATATTCAGGACCAGAACAGGCACTGTATTCCCCTAAGAAGTTGCAAGTATTGGGAAGTGAACCTGAGTCATTTGGAAGAATTCTTAACCACTGAGTCATCTCTACAGCCCTAATATGTGCTTTTCTTAATTAGAGTTTCTATATTGTTTGCCACAGAACACAACAGAAAAGGACAGCTATGACTGGCTTCTACCAAGGCTGAGTCCCTATGAATGGTAGGTCTATCTCAGAGGCTCAGGGTCATTTGTCTTCATTTCAATACCACTTTCTATCTTTGAATCACTGAATTATTTATGCCATTTAATTTCTGTAAATTCACCCAAGATGTAACTTATCTGATGGCCAAGTAAAGATGAGTAGATCAAATTGTTGTCCCACCCTGGGTAATCAAAGACCAGATTAGGAGTTAGTTTGTAGCAGTGCACCTACTGTGGGAGCTCAACAAGAAAGAGACATTTTCATAGGGTGCAAACGTGTTCCAATCTCAGCAGAGGGAACCACCATCATGGCCAATGCCATTCTCCACAGTGGAACCCTGAGTGGCTGAGCTCAGGTGTTTTTACTGATCCAGAACTACTCAGGTGTTCTACTGATAGCATATGTAGATCATTAGAAATCAACTTCCCCCACATAAATCTAACACCTGCAGACAATACAAACTGCCAAGACCAAGGCAGACCCTCAACCAACAGTGCAAAAAGAAATGTTTTAAACATAAATAAAAATAAACTTCTACAACAGTTAGTTTTACATATTAAATGAAAATGATGATGTCTTTCCAAAGAAAGAATGCAAAGAAGAAGAAATCAGACATTTAGGAACATTTACAACTGGCCTAGCTAATACTTTTAACATATTTGTTCAAAAAATTATAGCTATAAAGAAGTTCACCAAACCTATGTTAGGCTACTACAGATTTTCAAGTTCTGAAAATTCAACTTCTCTGCCCTATTAAGAATGTCCTCAGGTCTTAAAAATGAACTATTGATCTTAGATTTTAATTTAGATTAGTTCTTCACTTAAAAGTGAAACAAATGCAGTACTCACATGTTAGTCCACCAAAGCAACAATTATAACAGCCACCTGAACTTCCATTTTAATCCAGTCCCTTCATAGAATTTGCAGGCAGTATTGGAAATAACTGTATCACCTGTCTGGGAAAAGTTGTTTTGAGTTGCATGTCAAAAGTTGAAGAGAAATTAGAAAAACAACTTGTGGTTTTCAAAGACCATTGGTGACAGATGGGCAGTAGCTTTTATTTTATCTGTGAGCAACTGTTGTTTGTAAGGATAATTTTTTTTTTTATTTTTGAGAAAGAGAGTAAAGGTGTAATTGGAAAAATAAACCAAAATGTTTCTGAGTTAAATTTGCAAATTTTAAGAAGTTAGGAAAAGAGCAATTGCATGATTTTGGCGGCTTCCAGAATTCTTGAATCCTTGTGCGTGTTCATGAGGAAAAGACAAAAACTTTAAAAAAGGTAAAAGAAGACATGGCCTTGAAGTTTTACCACAGAAACCACATATTTAATTCTAAAGACAGTTTATATCTTATCTTTTCAGGTTACCCCAAAGATTTCATCATATTGGTCCTTGAAGAAAAACTAGGTCTCTACAAAGACAAAGACAAAACTACATCTCTAGTACTACAAGCCCTCCCTTAAGTTCTAGTAAATCCATCTCCAGCCATCTTTCCTGGCATCTGTACATAAAACATTATAATATCAATTGCATCTGAGTGTTTTGTCTGAAGTTCTAGTTCACTGTTTAATAATTAAAAGCTGGGATCCTCCTCCTAGCTTTATTACATTGTTTAACAAGAATAAATTACCTTGATATAGCAACTTTCACCATAACAGTGGAAGTCTTGGCTCATTCTACAAAAATGAGTTTAGTGAATAATAAATCATATCCTTTGGGACTCGAGTCCATATTCGAAGTTTTTATTAAAACAATGTTACATATTCGAACCTTCCAATCATCCACATATTTATAAATGTGTAAATTTTCCACAGGTGCCTCTTGTTGTCTATAAGATGGGAGGTGACAGAAGTACCTAATACACAGGGTTCTCACAAAGATTAAATGAGTTACTAAAACTAAAGTGCTTAGACAAGAGGTTGGCACACAGATAACACTACAGCTTCTGTTTATAGATGTTTCTGTGTACATGTTAGTCAGAAAAGTCTATTGGCATCATGTGAACGAGAGTTTCTTTGCCACAAGGTCCTTCTTGGAAGTACAAAAATGTTGGTACAAATGTTTTTTTCATTGCTTCAGGGGCCTCATAAATTTCTAGAGTGTCATAGTGTTCATTTCCTAGAACCATAAGGAGAAGAAGCAGATTTTACTTTGTCTGACCTCTTATCACAGGGCAGGTCTCAATTCATACATCACAACCTCAATGAGTAGTCACCCAGTCACTCTGGAGACAGGGACTCCTAACTTTTACCCCATCTTCAGCCTGTAACCCCTGGACTGTCTTCCTACTTCTCACTCACTGAGAATTAGCTTGGTTTGATTGTTTTCTTATTTGTTATCTGCTTCCCTGGCAAATCAAGAATTTTGATGAGAGAGAAAAAAAAAGTTTTGTTTTCTGCCTGATATACAGTAAGTGCTCAATGCCGACTTATGGAAGGAAATAAAATTACAATTATGGGAGGAGGATTTTAATAAAAGCATTCATTGCTACTTTGACATTTGTAATGAAAATATGGAGAAGGCACTGGGCTTCTGGCTGAGGAAACTCAGGTAGAGGTCGTGAACAGCAGAGACAAAATACCAGCCTGCGTTAGATTTTTGCAACTGTGATAAAGCTGTGACCCAAACTGACTTACAGTAGAAGAGGGTGCACTTGGCTTAGAAACAATTACAGACCATCATTAAGGGAAGCCAAGGTAGGAACTTAAGGCAGGAAACTGAGACACGTACTATAGAATCCGTGGAGGAACGCTGCTTTCTAGCTTGCTGTCCATGGATTGTTTGCTCAGCTTGCTTTATTACACAACCAAGGACCATGTGCTCAAAAGTGGCTGGGCTCACAGTGTTCTGGACACTCACACATCAATCATTTATCAAGAAAATGACAGGCCTACAGGCCAATTTAATGGAAGCAATTCTCAGTTGAGGTTCCCTCTTCCTGGGTGACTCTACCTTGTGTCAAGTCGACAAAAACTAACCATCTCAATTAACAAATCTCCTGTCCCCTGGACACACAAATATCACACTACTAAATTGCAACATTCTTTTTCTCCCAAGGTCTCATGTCAATGACACACATAAAACATAGTAACACTTTAAAAGTACCACAGTCCTTAAAAATTCAAGCATTTTAAAGTTCAAAGTATCTTTAAAATATCCAGAGTCTCAAAAAGAAATTAACTGCTTTCTTACTCCAAGGGGAAAGAAACAGAGCATAAGAGCAGTCTCACTTCAGGGTTGGAAAGATGGTTCAGCAGTTAAGAGTATTGACTACTTTTCCAGAGGACCTGGGTTGGATTCCCAGCACTCTCATGATGGCCACCAATCATCTGTAACTCTAGCATCTATGGATTCAACATTCCATTCTTCCATCTTTAGGTACCAGGTGCACTGATGGTACAATGACATATAGACAGAAAAAAACACCTATACACATAAAATGAAATAAACTATTTCGAAAGCAATTACATTTAAGCAAAACTAAATACCAGCAGCATAGATACAAATCTTGCCGCTGAATGGTCTAGTATTTGGCAATTTCCTTCAGATTGTCTTCATATATGTATATATTGTAGAACGCTTCTATACTACCCCTCAATAGCCCTTAATTTTATCTGTGCCTCCCCATTTTTCCTCCTCCTCCTTTTCTTCCCTCCCCCTCCCCACTTCATCCTCCTATTCCAGCACCCCTCGTCCATCCATAAATATCTATTCTATTTCCCTTCGTATGGAGCTCTACCTGTCTACTCTAGTCACTTATCTATACCTAATCTCTGTGGTTCTACAGATTGTGGCTTTGTTATCATCGACTTAGCAGTTAATGCCTACATATAAGTGAAGGCATACCATATTGGTCTTTATGGGTCTGGGTTACCTCATTCAGAATGATTTGTGAGTTAATTTTGCATCCCGCTACTTCACTGAAATGGCTATCAGATGCAGGAGTTTCATGGTGGGATTTTTAGGGTCACTTATATATAGAAATATCATATCATCTACAAATAAAAATACTTTGACTTCTTCCCTTCCAAACTGTATCCCATTGATCTTCAGTTATTTTATTGCTCTAGCTAAGACTTCACATACTATATTGAATAGGTCTGGAGAGAGTAGACAACCTTGTCTTTTCCTCTTTTTAAGGGAATTGCTTAGAATTTCTCTCCATTTTACTTGATGTTGGCTACTGTAAACTGCTTTTATCTCTAATCTCTCAAGGACTTTTATCGTGAAGAGATATTAGGGTTTGTCAAAGGCCTTTTCTTTCATCTGATGAAATGATCATATTTTCACAGCCTCTTAAACCTACATATCACACAAGCAGCCCTGATAGTGTCTTTACTTTCTTCTGAAAGTTCACAAGCCAGGCATAAATTGTCTGAACCCATCTCAATAGCCCTATCTTTCAAGTTCCCAAAAGTTCTTCAAGCTTTGAGCACTCAATGGCCTTTTCTAGCCAAAAGCTCCAAAATCCTTCCACAAGCCTCCTTTAAAACATTGTCAAATCCATCATGGCAATACCTGTCTCTCCTGTGCCAACTTGTGTCCAAGCTTGCTTTGTGTTGCTGTAATAAACAACACTGACCAAATAAAAAAAGCAACTTTAAGAGAAAATTGTTTATTTTATCTTTCAGCTTACAGTCCATTATGATGGGGAGTCAGGGCAGGATCCCAGAGACAAGAACTGAAGAGATTAAGGAAGAACATTGCTTACTAGCTTGCTACCCATAGCTCGTTCAGCTTGTCTTCTTATACAGCTCAGGATCATGTGTCTAAGGATGAGACTGTTCACAGTGAGGTGGGTCCTCCAACATTGCTAATCAAGACAGAGTCATAAAGATATGCTCCCAATCCCATCTGAAGGATGCAGTTCCTCGGTTGAGTTTCCCTCTTCTCGGGTGACTCTCATTTGTATCACGTTGACAAAGACTAAAGATGGCAGTATTCCCTAATGAGACAGAGATGGGAGAGAAGAGCATAATAGCAGAGAGGAAAGATATCTTTATCTAGTTACAAATTTTGCCTAATCACATGTGGGCTAGAGCAGTGCCTCATGAAGAAAATAGCAATTATCCAGAATAGTCTAAAATGTTCTTATTCTCAGGGAACTGTCTGAGGTAGTTGAAGAAACATGGTCCACGAGAGGATGGTTTTCTGCCTCTGCTGCCAAAAAAGAAAAAAAACAAAAAGCAGGAAATATCTAGTTTCTGTTTAAGTAAACAACTAATTAATTAACTTCAAAAATAAGACAGAATGCGATGGGTCAGCTGGGGATTTAAGGTTGTCAGGAGTCAGCTTAACCTTTGATGGGAGACAGCTCACTGGTGATTGCCTCCCTGCTGATATGTTCAGTACTAGAACGAACATAATTCTCCACATTGATTTCCCACTCTCCAGCACTGGCGGAAGGTTGCTGCAGCACCAAATCTATTCTCTTGCTGTCTTAACTCTGAGTTTAACAGTGATTCAGTGGGGCGGAACACATAGGGCTATGGGGCATAAAAGTGCATTTAGCTTCAGTTCTTGCTAACTAAACCCTGGCATGGTTTTCCTCATCAAAATCCTATTCTGGTTTCATCCAATAATTTTTTCTAGTGTAGAAACAAATCAAAAGTTATTTCAGTAAAATAAGTCAAACAACTTATTATATTCAGGGAACCTCGGAGATGATGGAGAGGAATTAACACCTGCTCTCATGTCTGTGTCCTGAGCCTTCATGGCATGAGCAGATGTTTGCTCCCATCTGGAGATGACTCCTTCTAATGATCCAACAGAAGTCTTCTCTAATACCCGTGGAAGCCTCGTGACATTCCTAACCAGAAAATTTGCTCATGGAACGGCAATAAAAAAAATGTGTTAATCCATTGTGCTGTTTTGGTTTACAAATCTCCTGTCTTACAAACATACCTTTGTCTTCACTTATGTTCTATACCAGTCTCATAACACGTGTGAGCATACACTACCCTATTGTGGATAATTTTGTTTATCCCAACCCCAATCCAAGTACTACTTGAGGGTAGAAACCAGGACCCGTGATCAAGCCCTTGCTTGGTTTCATTGAAATGAACTGAATGTAAAATGTATGTCACAGACAATTTCTGTTTACTGAAAGCCAAAAAGCCCAGGGACTTGAGTGTAGTTTGGCACCTCATAAGTCTGTTATTCCTTTTTTTCTAAAAATTTGGAATAAAAATGTCCCTCCAGAGAGGCACAGGGAAGAATTTTTAAGTCTGAATTAAATCTCAGTCCCTGGGCAGGGACGCTAGACTGATCCATTTCTCCAAACTTAAAATGATATAGCAGCCATGTCTAACTTTCAGATGGAAGGAACAATTTATAACCACTTTTCCACTTGATTTTTCACAATAGCACATGGAGGAGGCAGAGCAGATACTATTATTTCTGTTTTGAAATCACAGTTAGTTGTAATGTAGATAAGTGACTTGTTTTAGTTCTGTCCAAATGTCAGAGCAGAAGCAGCCAAGCTTCTAAACCACTCGTTCATTTTTTCAAGTATATTACTCTACACTACAAGCTTTCTTTTGTTGTTGCTTTTCTTCTCTTTTGGTACGTGTGGAGGAAGAAGTTATGGCTCATGGCTCTGTGTGTGTGCGTGTGTGTGTGTGTGTGTGTGTGTGTGTGTGTGTGTGTGTAGCAGTCAGAAGAAGAATTCAGGTGTCCTTCTTAAGTCCCCTCTGCTTTGTTCCCTTAAGACAAGGTATCTTTCTACAACCTGGAACTTCCTATGGTGTTTTTGGCTAGGCCAGCAACATACAAGCCCAGTGATCCTCACCCTTAATGCTGGGGTTACAGATGCATGTGGACATACTAGTCTTACATAGGTACCAAGGATCCAAACACAGGTCCCCATACTCACAAAGCAAATGTTCTTAGTCCCAGCAATCTCCCCACCCTGTCACAAGCTTTCTTAAAGCTGTATCCTCACATTCACACACATTACCTGCTAATCCTGTTAATATGCCAATTCTGATTCAGTTTGTCCAGAGGATGCAGTTCTGTTTGTCTAACAAACTCAGATGAAGCCGGTCCTCAGACTACAATTTTGAGTAGCAAGAAGTAGTTGAGTAGTAAGAAGACAGTGGCTATGGTGAATCCACCCTTCCAACCTTACTGATTGGCACATAGTAGATGCTTAACAAGTACATACTGACTTAATAAAAGAACAATGCTTGGCCCACTTTTGTATCTCTAGTGCTGAGCACATAGGAAAAGCACTTGGGAAATAAGTAGTGAATTAGTGAACTAATTAGCAGTCAATGAAAGCACTGGCTGCACAGACCTGCATGCAACCACATTCTGAAAAACGTAAAGGACTTTTAGAGCAAGAGAGTACTTGGGACACACCCCAGAGCTCACGTGAACTAACTACTGAGTCCCTAGTAACACAATTTCTTATCCATCAGAGTGAATTCTGAATCCTATAAGCAAAATGATGACTTTTTTCCCCAAGTGCTTTTTGTGTTTTTGAGACTTTGCCTCCCAATACTCCTTGCTACAGCCAAGTGAAATAAACCAATTTCAGCATATTATATTTCTTGCTCTGGGGAAAGAAAGCTGAGTTGGTGCAGTCTGTCTTACATTACTAAAAATCACAGCCTGAGCTTTCAACCCAGGCCTTGACACTTAGCTGACTCTCAAGGACATTTCCATACACTTCCCCTCCAGCACAGTACAGCAACATTGAGATGTGGTAGGCAGGTGCTGTGCTTCAAACAAAATAGTTGCTGTTCTGAATTAGTCATGAGATAAAGGGCTTTATTAAGAGTGAGATGAACACAACAGAATTTAATAACAATTCTCTCAACAGGGCTGGGATTGAACCTTGATGGTAGAACAGTTGCCTGACATCTATAAGGTCTTTGCTTTCGCCCCCAGTGCTGCAAACAAGTAAACAAGGAAATATTTTATGAACAGTTATTTAGAAAAAGAACAATACAATCTACATTAAACCATTTTCCAGCAATCCTGTCTCACACAGGATAAGATGCTATACACTTTAAATCTATCAGGTAAAGCATGAAGTCATCTGGTATTTATAAATTAACCTATGAAATGGTATGTTTGCAAACTCAAGCAGCAACTAAATTCTTCAGAAATGGAGTTGAAGGAGAGAAAACAAAGACATCACTAGAGAGGGACGGAATGTCACTCCCTTTCACTTCTTTTAAAGATTTCTTTATTTTTTATGTGAATGAGCATGTATGTGCACTACGTAAATGCCTGGTACCAGCAGAGGCTAAAAAGGGATGATGGATCTTTTGGAACTGGAGTTACAGATGGTTGAAAAATGGGAATTCAACCTGGGTCTTCAGAAAGAACAGTCCTTGCTCTTAACCACTAAACCTATGCACACCTCCTTTATTTACAAATCGACACAGTGGAAGGCTGCTCTTGGTTTGGCAGTTTCTGCAGCCTTCATCTTACCCAGTATGGACCACCTAAAGTTCACATCATTGTTTAGATATATCTGGATGATTGAGAAGGATGTTTTGGTTATTAAAAATCAAAGTATGCAGTTAGAAAGAGGAAGAAGGAACTGCCTCGAGTAGGAACAGAGATAGTTTGCTCCCAATCAACCTAAAAATGTGTCATTGGTGTTCTATCGGCTCCATGTCATGGCATGCACTTTTCTAAGTTGACTTTGTCACCACTCCGTTGCTTCTCTTTAACTGGAAAACATGATTGTGGGTCCTCCTACCTATATTGTCCTATATAAGTAGTCCCAAAGGAAAGATAGTATAACCTTAAAATGCCCCAATATTTGGGACTAAAGATATAGCTCAATTGGTACTTCTAGAATAGCATGCAGAAAAACACAGGTTTGATCTGCGACAAAGCATCAAACCAGATATAGTGGTGCAGCCATCATTTCAGCACGTGGGAGGTAGAGGCAAGGAAGGAGAAGTTCAAGGTCAGTGCCGGCTAGATGACTCTTCCAATCAAGGTCTGATGATCTCATTCAATCCAAGAACTAACTTAAACATGAAAAGAGAGAGGATTCATCCTCAAAATTGCTCCCTGAACCTCCACATGTGAACCGTGATGCTGCATTCATACATCATAGACACACAATAATAATAATAATAATTTAAAATTTCTTTAAAGAAGTTCAAGATCACCCTGAGCTTCACAGTGAGTTCCCTGATGAGATTGACTTTATGAAATCCTGTCTCAAAATTGCAAAATGAAAAAAAAATCCCCAATACATTCTAATTAGATTAGCTGATTGCATGTTAGAACAAAACCACCTACAGTGGCCCTAAATAGCCAGGTCCCATTGGATCACCTCAACAAAGAATTCAATTAATGTAGAAGGGGTAGTTCCATAGAAGAAGCCTGAGAGCTATTACTAAAACTAAAACAGGAAGGTGAACAGACAAATGAGGGGTCAATTTATCATCCTAACCTTATATTTTACCTAAACTCTAGTCACTAGATTTCTCATTTCCAAAACACAGACCTATCATGACAACCTGCCTGAATACATCAGGAGCAGAATCTAGTGATGTTTCTTACTTTATATTTGCCAGGAGTTATATTTTTCTATTTAATCATCATGAACACTTACAAATGTATATTCATCATACCCATGTTTTTAGCTGAAACAGCTAGGATTCAGAGTTAGTTAGCTTCCCTAAGAACATTAGAGTAATAGAAGAACCTGAATACACAAGTATTTGATTTCACAGTCTAAGCCATTAATCACTAGGCTGTTTTTCATGGTTGTATTGTCATGGATTTGCCTACAATTAATGTTTGCTTGTTTGAGCACAAGTCACCTGGCACCCTCTGACCTCAGCACCCTCATCTGTGAAATGAGAAAGATGACCCCTTCCCAATATGCTTATTGAATTTCATGGTACTGTTGTGAGGGTTTAATGAGGCAATATTCATGTACCACTAGCATGATGATCATGATTATTCCTCATATAATGAAGAAAAGTGGCAGGTAGACACAGAGAGGAATGATATAAGAACACATGATCACACCAGTTCACATAGCCATTCACTTCTAGCCCTACTGAAAAGGGCACTGTGTTCTGCTAACTCTCTCAGTCATCTGAGGTGCCCTAGATTTGGAATAGTGTATTCCTATAAGAGTAAATCTTCATAGTATGCCCTAAGAATATCCTTCTATCCAGCTAGCTTGACCCTTCTCTATACGTCTGATGGCTACCTCTAGAATGGCAAGTTGATATTCTCTGGGTCATGACTTTTACCCAGGGCACCACGATATGTGGAAGGGTACGGCATACATGCACACACACTTTTGGTACTTACACAGATGATGCTACTGGCACTGGAATAAAGCCCTCATCTCTATCAATCAGCATAAGCAAGTAACAGAAAGCATGGTATTAAACTATTCTTTGTACCTCTTTGGTAAGATTTTTAAAAAGAAAGTAGTTTCTGAAATTTAAAGACATGAAAAGAATCTGGGCATGCCCCAGTTTCCCTCTCTCTAATATGCACTCAAAACATCAACAACATTATGTCTTCATCTTAAGGAAGAGTTCTTTATTCTAATAACTTTAGCAAGTTTTGTGAGAATAAGTAACTGAAATTCTCCATTAAGTGAGCAAAATGCTTGGTACTTCTATTTGTTTTTTCAAGACAGAGATGACCTGGAAAAGTCAAAGAAGAAAATGAAATTCTAAATATCTACATCATTTAATTACTGAGTTGACTCTTCTGTGAAGTCATTTCCAGCCTGGTACCCAAGATGACCATTTCTCTTGGAGCAACCCCTCAAAAGGGTTTCTACTTTGGGCTGGGAAGATGGCTCAATAGAGAGAATAATTGCCACACAAGTATGAGGAATCAAGTTCAGATTCCCAACACCCATTTAAACAATCAGGTGTAGTGTTACTGTAACACTAACACTAGGGTAGAGACAGAGGAGCCTTGAAGTTCACTGGCTAGAGTCTTTCCTCATACTCTGGGTTCAGTGAAAGACCCTATCATGTGAACCAGTAAGGTGGGGCGCAATAGAGAAAAACACCTGATCAGCCTCTGTTCTTCACATGCAAACACCTACAAGTACACACACACACTCACAACACTCCCAGAAAGGGAGAGGGTGGGGAGATTCTTCTTTGAATTATCACATTAGTCCTTTAAAAGACTCTTTGTTTTCTTTGGGATACAAAGTTGAAACGCTTATAAGTCTTTTGAGATAGCAGCTTTTCAATTTAGACCTATGTGTCTTTGGCAGATGTAATACAGATGTTATGCTAAAGTGGGTGTTTCAGCATTGTCAGAGAAGGGGTTATTTAGTAACACAAATGAACAATCAACTTTTGAGTCAAAATACATTCAGAACTCTCTGATGTTTATAAAAATTTTAGTGATGAGTCTAAATGAGACTGAAATGTTTCTTCCCGACTTGAGTTACCATCGATGTCATGGACCAACATCTGGGAAGGATTTTTTATGAGTTAAAATTAAAAGATCTTGTTCATTCTCCTCTCTTTATTACACAGTTATTTAATAGCTATGAATCTCAGTTATTCCACTTATGAAATACAGATTGCTGTAATTTACCTTTAGAGTTATAGACTATTTGTATTTATTAACTTTTACTTATGGCAAGAATATCATATTTTTCTTTGAAGATTCATTCCTTCTTTATTTTAATATTTCATAGGATTCCCCTCCATACCTGTCAGCACAGGCCTGTTCCACTCATTGTGCCCAAACCCTCTGGCTACTATAGATGACTCAAATGTGGTTTTTTTTTTTCAGAGGAGCCAAGTAAAATTTAACCTCAGAATTTCCATTGGAATCAACAGTCAACACACCTTCCTTTTGGATTTTCTAGCTCAGAAGACTAAAGGCCAGAGGAACAGGATGCCATCTCAGGGATAACATTTGTCAGAATGAGACTTAAAAAGAATGAAAGTTTTCAGATAATGTGGTTATAGTAAAGCCAGAAACGCAGGTTTATGAAATCCTCAGACAACAAGCAGCCCCTACAATGGAATCGTGAATAGGTGGTACTTAATCATGCTTTGTTAGCAGAGTGCATAAAGGCACTTTATTATTTATTAAACAATTTTATGTGTATCAGTGTTCGGTCACAATGGATAACTGTGTACCACGAATGTTCCTTGTGCCTGGGGTCAGCAGATTGGCACCAAATTCTCTGTAATTTAAGGTACAGGGATTGTGAGCCACATGTGGATACTAGGAATCCAACCAGAGTCCTCTATAAAAGCAACAAAAAGTCCTCTTAATCATTGATCCATCTCTCAGACCTCATAAGGACACTTTAGGTTCCAGACTGCCCCAGGCTAAGAAATGTTGCTGTCTCCTGAAAGTTACCTTCCTGTAGAGAGAATCACCAAGACAAAAGTCAAGTTTCAGGACTTTTAGAATTCTATATCTGTCATTTAGAAGCTATGTGAAGGATGCAGGCACAATACTTCAGCTTCATCTGAGCAAGAGGGGTAATGGTGATTTTTCTGAACTTGTTTAAGACAGTTTTGAGATGCAAAGGAGATACTGAAAGGGAGGATCCATTTTTCATCCATCAATAAGGACTAAGCACTGAAAATATCTTCTCCATTATTGCCCTAGCCCTTGGAAAACTAGCACTGAGGACTCACTCTTAGAGTCATTTCTGAGAAGAATTTCATGCGCGAATTAACCTGGAAGAGTCTGAAGATAACATGCCAGACCTGATACAGTCTCTGTGACAAAAAGTTCTAAATACCATTCTGCTGATTTTATTATCTGGGAACACTCTATTTTATTTTACTTATTTAAATACATATTAGATTCTTCTGTAGATATCCTATCTAGTGGTCCTTGTGCAGGCAAAACTCCCATTAACTTTAATAAAAACTTAAATATGAAATACTGTTAGAAGACATCTGATATTTTATTCATACTGCTGATGGTTATTTAAATGTTTTAATTACTCCAGCGGTGCCCTACAGCAGGAAAAGGGGAAAAAAACCTAATATGCTCTTGAAAATAAAATATTATTCAAATATTAAACAAGGCTAGTAAGCAGTAAAGAATAAATTCCCTGGAAGATTTTTCCCTAAAACTCAGAGACCCCATATATCACTAATTTTACATGTGAAAACAGTCTCATAAAAGAATAGTACTGAAGACAAGATAAAGGGGAGGTTGTTCAGATCTAGTTGATTTTGCTATACTCATTATAATGTATAAGACTTTTCCATAACAGCAAAATATAAATGAGTATCCCCATCCTAAATTACTCTCTGTGAACTACAATTGATTTTATAATGGTTTATCTTTATCCCATAGATTATTGTTTGCAGCTTTAGTTATTGATGTTTTTCAGCTGAGCATATTTGGGGGAGTTGTGCTTATGGCTCAAATACCCAATCTAAATTTAATTCAATGATAGCAGTGGATGAATGACTCATGTCTCATAGGAATGGTGGAACTTGAAGAGTTGTGTCAATCACTAACAGTGTTTTTGGATGTCTGTCTCCAAATAATAAATTTTTGTACCAAGAGATGGTTCCATTCCTTTGGATAATAATCTTAATTTCTAGCTGGTATAAAAAATTCATCTTCAATAATTGATCAGTATGACAGAAAATCTGTTGTTGGCAAAGCATGTTCCAAATTATGTTCTTCAGTAGTCCTCATCTCAGATGCTCTCCATCTGCTCCTCAAATCTAACACACATTGCAAAGGACAGCTACTTCATTCTGCATCTGACTGCTCTTACTTTTTTAAATTTACTTCTTTAAAAAGAGCAAAGAGAAACTTCTTCTACACTCTTGATATTAAACTCAAAGTTATTATAGCATCCTAAGATTGGTTCAGTGCAAAATGGTTTCAAGCCCATCTTGATAAGGGTCGTGTCCTGGTAAGTCGCATTTCCAATGTGAATGTTTTCATTTGGCACAGAGGAAGAGAACAAAGAAAGGCTCATAATACAAGACAGAGATCAATGGCCCCGTGGGAAACCCTCACAATCTTCTGCTCTATCTCTATCATTTAGAGAAGTATCAAGGAAGGTACTGCTATAAAAGTTGCTTCACGTGGATCAACTGAAATTTTCCTTCAAATTTTCTTTCTTCAATAAAACATACAGGGTTCATGCTTGACTAAAAAGAATATCCCAGCAGTATCATTTTACAGGGTGAGAAGTGCATCCTAAGCTAGCTTACTCATGAAGCAGAACACATCAGATCTTGCCATGGAGCCAGTAAGATGCAATAGTTCTGAAACCATGTTGGTGGTTATGAACACAGAATTTGTTAATTTTAGTCAATGTGGGCTGGGGGAGGGGTGGTCCAAGTGGAAATCAAGTACTGTAATGAGATGAGGATGCAATACAAGCCAAGGGAATACATGCTGGCTTGACAGACAGCCCAAGGTCTGGGTCTTACATTACTACTAACGCTCTGTTGCCTTCAGCAATTCAGTTAACCTCTGAGTTCTCATCTACAAAAGAGGTTAAATTGTTTCTTTTTCTAAAATGCTCTTAAACAATAATCATAATTATGTCATTGTAAAATTAAATAAAACATTTGCTGTCCAATACAGTAGTCACATTTGAGTATTTAAATTAAAATTTATTTACATTAAAATTGAAGGTAAAATTAAATAAATATGCACATACTTTTCCTCAGTCTCATCACCCATATGTCTAATGTTTAGCACCCACATGTAGCTGTAAGTATATTAAATAGGACAGATTAAAGGACATTTATGTTATTACAGAAAACATTGATCTATGGTAACTATTTTCTACTCCTCAGAGCCTAGTAGTGTTCTATAAATGCTTATGGGATGAATAATTGAAAGAATAAGAAATCTCAATTTAATCAAAAGCAACAGCAAAAAATAAATATCAAAAAAAATTTAGATGGGTATCAAAACATTCTGATCAATTCCCAATAAAGTTATGAATTGACACCTGCACTGTAATGTGAGAAAAGTAGAAATACAAATGATGGAAAGACAACTGCATGTGATGACTATTTTACATGTCAGTTCGAAGAGATGATAGTGCCCAGTTGTTTCATCAAACACTAATCTAGGTGTAGCTACGGAGAAGGAGTTCTATAGATTTGTTTAACAACCTCCACACAAACAGGATTGCCCAATCATTTGAAAGGTCTTAAGAACAAACCTGAAGTTTCCCACAGGAGAAATTTTTGGCAAATTGCAGTGAAGAAACTTTGCTTGAGTTCCCAGCCTGCCGACCTGCCCTGCAAAGTTTACATTTTCCACATCTTGAAATTATATAGACCAATTATCTAAATGTAATGTATATATACATATTTACATATGTGTATAGGCACATATATAAACATATTCATATGTAAACACGAATGTATGTACACATGTATGGTGTGTATGTCAGTCAATTCCACAGCTTGAAGTTATATAAACCAATTATTTAATTGTAACGTATATATGTATTTATATACATATGTGTATGAAATTATATAAACATATATTCACATGTAAACATGAATACACGTGTATGTATGCATGTGTCTGTTAATTCCACAGCTTTTGAGAAGACTCACTATAATATTTTGTCACTAAGAATTACTGTGAAAAATGCCTAACAATGTAAAAATTGAAATTAGTAATTGGAGGAGGCTAGAAGAGTCGAGGAACATGACACAGAAAGCATAAGTTTGGGGATAGTCTTGGTAAATGTGTGACACTGGATGCGGTTCTAGTGAGAAGTCAGTAAGAATTAAAGATGATACAGAGAGCATCTATTCGTGTCTTGGAGAATTACAAGGTAATGAAGCAGAATACTGCTAGAAATATGAACATTAGATGCTGAACTGGAGAGACAACAAGGAGGTGCTGGAAAAGAAAAGAAAAGGAAAAATGATGTAATTATAATTTCAAAAAAATTAAAGCTATTATAGTGTTATACTGGCAAAGTGTCAGAAATGACAAACATGCTATTAGAAATCAGAGGCATTAACTGGACTTTTGAAATTTATTCTACTGTCACATAGAAAATATAAAATTTTCACAAGACCTACACAAGACCAAGTCAGGCCAAATTCCAGCATTGAGGGGGTAGATAATCTCCAGTTCCAACCTCTTCCTGAGTAGCTATTGGCCATGATGAGGGAGGAAGGATCATTCTCTTTATAAGAGTGTGGTCAGTAGTCAGACTCCCACACTCCAGGGACCAGCCCCACACCTATGCATATATGGGCAGCAGTGACTGGAGCTAGTGGGTTACTAAAAAAAAGCATAAAGTTGAGATGGGGTGTGTTAGGGGGATTGGGAAGAGTTGGAGGGACACATGGGTGTAGATAAAATCACGTTTCAATGCATAGAAGAGTGAAATCCTCAAAAATAAGAGAATTTTAAAATGAAGAAAGTAAAACTTGCAAATAAGGAGTTGGGATATAAATGAGATTTCCAAGCATAGTGTGAAATGTACAGCTTGGGTTCTTCTTGCTATTTCTAGTAAAATGTGAAAGAAAAAAAAACTGATGAAGGGATTATTAGTCAAAAAGAACCAAAAATTATTTCTTGGAAAATCTTCATCCTATATATATGGCAAAGAATGAGAATGTATGTCCAATATAGAACACAAACCTTTCACTGATGTAGTCGGGGATATGACTTATGATGCCAATCAATTATCTCAATAGAAAAAATAAGGACTAGAAATGGCTTACCCAGAAGATAAGGAGAAGATAAGGATCTTCTTGTATAATGGCATGGCTCCCCTTGACCACCACAGAGGACTGTCAAGGATATGGGGTGCTTGCCACCAAACGCTGCAGCTTAGACAGAGAGTGAAGAGAAGGAAGGCTTTTTAATTTATGACTCAGGAGACTTAGGCAGGCAACAAACTGACAGAGGTCCTAGACAGAGAATGCACATCACGTTTCAAGACAAGGGAAAGAGGACTGTGAGAGAGTGGCCACAGATTATGAGGACAGAATTAGACCCCTTGAAGGCCACAAAGAGAATCAAGCTATAGAATAGTGTTTTCAGTCTTTCAAAACTAACGGGACCTGCTTTGCCAGCATGGAAACTTGCTTGGGTTCACAGTCTTTCCTTCTTACCATTTTTCCCTTTGCAAATTGACATTTCCTACCCCCATCATTGCATTTTAGAAGCAGATCATTCTTTTCCTGCACAAGTGGAGAGAAATTCACCTTGGGATGGACCAGATTCCTATTCAAATCTGATTTAGACGATCTGGAGCATATTTAGAACTATAAGGGTTAATTACATTGAATGATGTCTGGGATTTTGAGTTGATGCTGGAATGATTAAAACATAAAAATGTCATGCTTGAGTGATGTTGTTTTCACATAGGAAGATATAAAGTTTGAGCCCTAGACAGTAGGCTTTACTGGAATGATTATGTCTCTCAATCAATGATGTCCACTTGAGAGTATGTTCTTTTGTTTGGAAATGTGACTTGTACCCTGTAGTCAAGTAGAGTAGAAATGAGTCACAAACTCTAGTGTGTTGGATTCTCTATTAAAGAATATTTATTTTGATACAGACACACCCAGAAATTATGACTAAAAGAAGAAAGCCATGTAAAATAGAAGTAGAGGACTGGAGTAAGGTACTTGTTACTCAAGCATGAGGACCTGAATTCCATCCCAAGAACCCACCTTTTAAATGCCTTGTGTGGTGGCATACTTGTGACTAGCTATTTTTATGTCAACTTGAAACAAGCTAGTCACCACCAGAGAGGAGGGAGCCTCAACTGAGAAAATGGCTCCTTAAGACTGGACTGTAGGCAAGCCTATAGGGCATTTTCTTCCTTTCTTTTTTTAAATTTAATTTTCTTATCTTACACAATACATCCTGACCCCAGTCTCACCTCTTTCCACTCCTCCCAGCTTTTCCCTATCCTACCTCTCCCCCAGATCCACCGCTTGCTCTCCCTCCTGCTTCCTCCCAGAAAAAAGCAAGCCTCCCAACTTTACCAATCAAACAAGTCTAAAAGAAACAAGGCTATACGCAGGCCCCAACCTCAAGGCTGGACAAGAGCACCCAGTAGGGGGAAAAGGGTCCCAAGCGCAGGTCAAAGGTTCAGAAACTCCCCCATACTCCAACTTTTAGGAGTTCTATAAGAACACCAAGGCAGACAAACTTAAGATACATGTAGGGGACCTATTGCAGACCCACACAGGCTCTGTGTTAGCCATATCAGTCCCTGTGAGCCCCTAAGAGCCCTGGTCCATTTACTTGGTGGGATGTGTTCTCCTGGTGTCCTCAACCTGTCTGATCATGACACCCCTCCTTCCCCTCTTCCATGGGATTCCCTGAGCTCCTCCTAATGCCTAGTTGTGGACCTCTGCATCTACTCTCATCAGCTGGTGGAAGAAGCCTCTCTGATGGGGCTTGGACTAAGCATTAATCTATATGCATAGCAGAATATCATTAAGAATCCTCTAGGGGCTATCCAGTCTCAGGTAACTGGCCAGCTCTGCAGTGTCAGGCATAGATTTCCTCAATTAAAGATTCAAGTGGGAGAGCTCAGACCACTGTGGGTGGGGCCACCCTTGGGCTGGTGGTCCAGAGTTCTCTAAGAAAGCAGGCTAAGCTGGAAAGCAAGCTAGTAAGCAACACTCCTCCATGGCTTCTGCATCAGCTTCTTCCTCAAGGTCTCTGCCCTGCTTGAGTTCCTGTCCTGACTTCCTTTGATGTGGAGCTGTGATATGGAAGCATAAGCTGAATAAACCCTTTCCTCCCCAAGTTGCTTTGGTCATGGTGTTTCATCACAGTAATAGTCACCCTAACAAAAACAACTTGTTAGGAAGGCAGACCCCTGGGACTCAGTGGATTCCCAGAAAGCCTAAACAGTGAGCCCCTTGTTAGGAAGGCAGACCCCTGGGACTCAGTGGATTCCCAGAAAGCCTAAACAGTGAGCCCCAACCCCATGAGAAACCTGGCTGTCTCAGATGGATGATGCCTAGGGAAGAATGACACCTAAAGTTGTCCTCTAACTTTCACTCACTGCGTATATGCACATACACCACAGAGAAAGAGAGAGAGAGAGAGAGAGAGAGAGAGAGAAGGAAGGAAAGGGAGACACACAAACACACACATGTACACAGACATAAAATATGGAATCAGGAATTATGGTGCCAAGAGAAAGGATGTGACAAGGCTGGCCAGCAACCATTACAAGCTAAAAAAAAAAAAAAAAAAAAAGCAAATCAAAGTTGTTCCCTGTCTTTGGAGGGAACATAGTTCTATCGACAACTTTAGACTTTTAAATTCCAGGACACAGAGGGAATAAATTTCAGTTACTTTAAGTTAACCAATTTGTAGTGATTTTTTTGAATGCAGGATGATGGGAGAGAAAATGCCAAATAAAATTAACAACTGGAAACTTTTTAAGCCAGATAGATCAAAGGAAATAAATAAATTATGAAATGAAAATTTATGCAACATTAAATCATTTAAGCAACCCATTCATTTAATTTAAAAGATGTCCCTTAGAGTAGAAAAAGGCATACTTTCAGAAAGATCTATTGAAGTAGAGAACTACTTCATACCATCAGGTAGAAAATATGTGGGAAACTGTTCATTGGAAGGAGAAACAGATTGAGAAAAATCTGTTTTTATTAATCCTTTGTAGATAGGTAGACAGTTGCTTATGCATACTATAGGTAATTTTTTTTTAGTAAATAAGATATTTTTATAATCAAACAAGTTGAGATCCAGTCCAAAATCCTATCAGTGACCTAATATGTAAGCAGGACAGAGTGTAGCAAGATTATGTTCTCTCACAACACGTATGTAAAGAAAGCAAATGTGATTTTGAAATTCTACTAGTCTAAAACTGAAAAATTCCAAAGTTTGTTCAATGGCTGATAATAGGAATTTTATGAGCCACTCTGAGTTAAACCTTGGCTATGGTTATGAGACTTGGGCTCAGGTCTCTTTCCTATGGGACTTTGCTATTGAACTTCTGCGTGTATCCATGCACTGAAGTACTCCCAAGAGGGAAATAATGTGCATAATAACCCCCAGATCATTTCTACATAGAACACCTTATTTATTCATGGAATATGTTGGGTATGTGAAATTAAGTTTCAATTATGGGACTTTATAAACATATTCTCTTAAAAGGGTTCACCAAACCAAGAAAACTCTTTATCATTTCCGTCTGTGAGCATATGAGTTTGTAAACAAGGTTTAGGAATGGAAGTAATTGTCTCTGTTGTATGGAACAAACACCGAGCCTTGTGCTTGCAAGCTCTCTACCAATGAAATGGGTTTTTAAAAATAATTTCTTTTATTTATGAGATTATAATATAATTACATCGTTTATACCTTTCCTTTTCTTTCTCCAAACTCTCTCATATACCATTCCTTGTTATTTCAAATTCATGACCTGTTAATTCATTAATTGTTATTATGTACATATATTCCTAAATTCATAAATACAGTCTGTTCCACCTATATAATGTCACTAGTATGTATATTTTCAGAGCTGACCACTTGGAATTGGATAACCAACTAGTATGTTCTTTCCTGGAGAAAACTACTTCTCCCACTCTAAGTATTTCTTAGTCACCTGTAGTTTTTTGTGGGACATGAGATCAAGATAACAAGAAGAGGAAGCTAGCCATTTGAAGATCTTGTGGAAAAAGTCAGGAGGTGGAAAATGACTAATTGAGACAAGAGAAACAGCAAGTTTAAAAACCCTTAGGAAATAACAAAAACTGCTCAAGAGAAAGGGAATATAGTTTGGTCATAGGCATCCCATAGCTGAGAGTACATAAGGGAAAGATTCCTAGCTTAGACCTCTATTAAGTTGTTCCTACTTCTTGCTTGGTTACTCATTTTGTTGATAAATTGATCCTCCCAAGGTTAAACTATTTTCTGACATCCTTAACCATATGCAATAGCCTTCCACTAAATCTCTGTGCAGCCAAGTAATTTCACTCCATACTTGGTATCTCTTGTCCCTAGCATGGTAATGGGAAACTATTATGATGGTCCCTTAAAGGTATTATACACTGTCAACTCCTTCACCAGAAGCCAATTACTTATCCACTCATTGCTTTGCTCAGAATTTCTTCCAATTCATCTTGGTCCTTCTGCTGCTGAGCTATCAAAATGGAATTGCCCTTTTTCTAAGAACTGTGTTACCAAAGAACAGAAGGACAATCTCCCCGACATGCTGTCATCCCATTTTGTATGTTTCCCATCCCAAACAGTCTGCTTATTTTCTGACTAGATACCATCGTAAAATCAAATCTGCTTTTCTGCCTGCTGCTTCCAGGCCATTCTTGCAGTGAGTGTTCTAGGATTTGTCTCACCTACTTAGAGTCTATTTCCAATATTCTCTCCCCAGGTAGGGTTGCTCTTTTTTCCAAGCTGAATTCCTACATCAATTCTGTCCATGCTTTCTGTCATTTTATGTCTGGTAGCATTTCTCAATTATTTCTGTCCCCAGAAACCTTTTATGAAATTCAGCCAACTGTGATCATCTAATCCTAATGAAAAGAACAGAAATCCTTAACTGTGATGTTCCCCGGTCAACATCTCCCTGTAAAGCGGCTTCTTCTCAGATAGGATAAAGGCCAGAGGCAGAAGATTTTAAGAAGAGAACTCTAAATGTGTTGGACTATAAACCTTGAGGCCTGAGCTGGGTTGAGACTCTACATTTATATGGCATTAAACCAACCAATCTGTCTGGTTCTCAGTTTTATATTCTGTAAAACAAGGACTAAAACTATTTGTAGTTTACGGTCACATTTTAACAATATATACTTTTAAAATATGATGAACTCAGTTGAACTCATTGGATAAGAATGGTAGTATTGGACTAGAAAGTTGATGATTTCTTGGCCCATCTATGTGCTTGTTCTCTTGATAGACTTTTACGGATTTTTGGGAAGACTCAAATGAAGTTTATAAAGCAGTAGACTGGGTGGTCTATCGACCCCTCACCACTCCCTAGCTCCATGAGTAATAAAACATAGGTTGGGAAAGAAATGAATACAAGGGGAATTAAGTGGTAGAGAAAATGGGAATTCAACTAGCGGTAGTTGAGAGTCTATTAAATGTTGAGATGTTAACACTGAGAGATGACCACAAGGTTTTCATCACCAGACTTACATGGCCTTGCAGCAAAAGAAGTTTTGACTTCATAATTGTTTCCATGAACCCTACCTACAAATACCCCAACGCTTTCTGACATAAAACCAAAATTACATATCAAATATAATTATTATCCACACTTTTTCTTTGGCTATAACATGTTATTCACCCTTCCATAGACCACAACTGATGTTTAGTGTCCATCTATAGAGTCACTCCAGAAGAAGTTTTTCCTGACACCCATTTTTGTAGCTGGAGAAACTGCAATCTCCTGGTAATTTTGTTCTGTGTAAAGACAAAGATTAAAGTTGGACAAAGAAGATGAATTTGTAGCAGAAGTTAAAAATAGAGTCTTTTTAACATCCCAGTTCTCCACTAGGATCTAGGCAAAAGAAAGTGTGTTATTAGGTATCCAGGTGAGTCAGAAAGTATGTGTGATAAGACCATTAAACTACCTGTAGAAAAACTTCATCCCAAGAGCACATTTTCTTAGGAAAATAAGACCATTCTTAGATTTTATTCCCACATGGGTCATCATTGACCAGACTGTCCATTTAAAAAACTTAGTGTGGATTACAGGAAAATTTCATACAATGTATTTTGATAATGTTCAACCCCAATCCTCTCACTAACTCCTCCCATATCCACTCTCTCTACCTCCCTACCACCCAACTTTGTTATCTTTAAAAAAAATAACTCATAGAGCCAAATTTGTGCTGCCAATACAATCCTGGATGTGGGACTACTCACTAGAGCACAGTCTTTAAATTAAATTGACTCTTCCTCCCTCAGAAGTCATCAACTGTTCATTGCACTTCAGATAGGAATAGGAGCTTGCCAGCCCCGTCTCATTCTATGTTGTAATGTTGACGGACTTGATCCTGTGCAGGTCATGTGTTGGAAACTAGAGCTACCATGTGTGCAGTGATCCAGTCACACCCAGAAGATAGTTTTGCTCCAGTCCTCCATGACCTCTGAGTCTTGCAGTCCTTCCTCCCCCTTTTCCACAGTGGTCCCTAAGCCTTGGGAAGGGGTGAGTGATAGAAATGTCTCATTTGTGACAAGCACTCACTGATGCTTACTCTCTGCACTATGACAAGTTGTGAGTTTTTGCATCATCCACTATCTACTGCACAAAGAAACTTCTCTGAGTAGGGCCCAGGGCTGTACTAATATATGGGTAGAGAGTAACTAACTTAGAAAGTAGTTTGTTAGAATGCCCATTTTGCAAAATAATAGTAGTAGATTCACCCTTTGGGCCTGAGAACTAAACAATCACAGATTACAGTACCAGGAGTGTGTTTCCTCATGTTGAATGGGTCTTTGTTTTCTCTTCTCTTGAACACTGTTAGTATCATTGAATCTATTTATTTATTTATTTATTTATTTCACAATTCTCTTCCTCTTCCAGGCTGAGAGATACAGAAAGGCAAAATTGAGGCAAAGGGAATCATTTATTTTTTAAATCTTTTTGCCTCCTCACTAGAAGGCAAGAGCCATAAAGACAATGGCCATGGATATTTTTATTAACATATTAAGATTCTGATGACACTAGTAAAGCAAAGCAGGCCAGATGAACAAGGGCCCCCATGGCTCTGTGTATAAGAGAGGTATTGGGAGAGATGTGGCTTAAGGGATTAGTAGAATGTGGAGTAAAGATATCGCTAAGAGAAGCTTGGAAGCATGCACATAGCAATTTTTGCTTCTCTTAACCCTCCTCACATTTTTTCCTACAGGTCCTACTCTGCTCCCTGAGAGGAATGACCTTTCTCTCAAGATGCTCCCAATAATGGTAAAAGTCATAAGTATTTACTATTTGTATACTAGATATTATGTACTAAATGATACTCTAATCAATTTACACTATTAATTCAATAATTAAATGACCTATATTCCTAAAAGAGCAGAACTTTGTGTAAGGTAGACTTGCAAAGCTCAGAAAAACACATTTCCTTAACATGAATAGTAGAATCTTAAATCCGGGAAAAATACAAGGAATCAGAAGCACCTATTTTTCTCCAAGCTTGGTTGGAACTAAATCTGCTCTCTTGCTTTTAAAAAAATCTATTACTTTATTTATTTCACATGCATGTGTTGCATATATGCCTATCCTAAGCACCACAGAATGTGTGTGGAGATCAGAGGACAACTTGTGGGAGTCATCTCTTTCCTTCCACGATGTGGGTTCCAGGGATCAAACTCATGTCATCGGGCTCGGCAGACCTTTAGCCATTGAGTCATCTTGCCAGTCCATTTGTGTCCACTTTATAAAGAAGGCAGAAATGTGGAATATGGAATGAAAAGTAGACTCCACCTTCATTGCAACCCAACCTATTAAGAAGTAAAAATATAGTTTTGCCATAATCATTCATCTAAGCTCACAGCATTATATTGATTAGCAATCACACACACACACACACACACACACACACACACACACTAAGATTGGTAGCACCTAACATCTTCACCAAACCTAGCACGTCTATAGAAAACAAGAGGAGTTCTCAGCTGTGTACCCAGAAAGAATGAAGTTCAGATAAGAACACTGCAAAGAAAAGACTACCAACAAGAAGTTATCTTTATTTTCTTTCTTTCTTTTGTTTCTTTTTTCTTTTTTGAATCACCAACCATCACAACTAGGACCACAGGAACAAGTGTAAGTAAGACAAAGGCACGAAAATGTAAGCATGTGATTTTGCTGGGAAATGCTCAGACCTTTTGATCTGTCTCCAACAGCTCAGCACTTTGGTTCCAAAGACTGACTAAAATATATCTTCTAACTCTCTGGCCAACTAGGTCTGGCATCCTTTTTTATAACAATACAGATGTTTAAGTGTTTATTTCACAGAGCACAATTTGCAATTGAGTGTATAAACAGTTAACAAAAAATATGTATCTTCCACCAGACTCAGCCAAGAGCCTTTGAACAAGGGAGTTTGTCAGCATCATTCACATCACAGCCAGTCTCCCTGCCTAGCAAGTACATGGACCTCAATAAATATTACATATGTGACCAAATGAATTGATAAGGCTATGGATTTCATAAAGCCTTATTGAGAGTCTATGACCAACTCAGAATCTCAAAGAAGAACATTCATGCAGTTTTTGTTGCCTTTTGCTTTTTGCTTAGCTGGATTTGCAAGCTGAGGAAAGCCAACTGAAAAAAAAAATTGTGTCACACATTAAAAATAATGCTTTTTCTAACAACAACAACAAAAAATGTCTCCTACTGTTGTAGTTAGTTTAGTTCCTACAATCTATGAATTATTTTAGTAATAAAACCACTTGGCCAAACCTCAGAAATTTATAAGCCAATATGCTATAAATTCCTACAATGACTTTGAGAAGCTAAGTAGCTTTGAAAAGAATTGTAGAAAAATACTTTACAAGAACCACAAATAAGTGATACTTAATTAAAATGTAGACAAAATTGCCATCTTAACTATCTTAACTCTTTGGTTTTACCTTTTAAATAAGTTATTTGAGTGTAGAGGCTTCAAGCCATAATCTAAGAAGAGTTACTTATGTGACTGTCATCATCTACTTTCATTAAAAGATAAAAAAGAAACCAGAGTTGGAAGTATCCCCTTCATGACTTATGGTAGGAAATTAGAATGCTGTCTAATAAAATCAAGAAAGCAGGATTTTACAATGTGGTGGTGGTGGTGGTGATGATGATGTGTGTGTGGAGTGGAGTGACTATACACTGTGGGAGACGTGCCACAGTCAGAAGAGGGCATCAGATGTCCTGCTCTGTTGTTCTCTGCTTTGTTTCCCTGTGTTGAAGTGTCCTCCCTGTGTACTGCCTGTGTCCAGCAGTTTTACATGATGCTAACAATTCAAACCAATTTACAGCTTACACAGTAAACTTTCTTACCTAGTGAGCAATCTCCTCAGTCCCAAGATCCTGTCCTTTTTTTTTTTAAAGAGCCTGGTATTAAGAGATTAATTCTATCAGCCTCTGATAAAGATAGATTAAGTTGAACTGGTATGGACTAATAGCCCACTGCGTGATTCCTTTAGCTAATATAGAGAATACCTAATATCCCCTCTCAAGAGGTTAAGCAACACTAAGCAGAACTCAGAATAAGACTTGAAACCTAATAAAGATGTTCTGAACTGTTCAGGTTAGTACTTCCTCCACAATTCCCAAGTAATGAGACATAGCAAAACTTCCATCAGTACCCAAGATAGCTTGCTTAGACAGCATGTATGGGAGACTTTTCTCAGTGACTCCTAAGGAGCACACATGACCAGGAACCTCCCTAGCTTATAGCAGAGCATTACCTTAAGGGCATTTGTCTGACCTGCCCAGGTTCAACTTAATTTCTATGACTCTGCTGCAGTTATCCACTAACTAAGCTATCTTTCTAGATCTATGCACTAATCGGTACTCTGTCAATATTTGTCATGTGGGTAAATGTTCACATCATCAGTCTGAAGGTCAGGCAGCAAAAGCTTCACATTTTGCCTAGCTCAGTACAAAATCAAAATGCCACGTAGGACTTCCTATTCAAAAAAGCTGGCCAAAGGGAGTCATTAAAGGAATAGCTATATAATGATTTTTCTTTCTTCTGTGTCATCATTCTCAATTTGTCATTCATGATGCATTTTAATTTGTTGTTCAATTTGTTCTAAAAAATTAAGCATTTAAATTATTAGCCTGAATATTACTCTTGATTCATGCAACAACAGTTTTCAACATAACTATAAAAGTATTGGCTAATATGTGGAATCACTGAAATTATATCCGTCTTATTTCATAATTCATACAAGTGTTTCAGTCTCATGAAACAGTTAAAATACAACCTCAAACTAACTCAGCAGATTATGTTTTGTTTCTTGTTACAACTAACCAATTATCTCTCCTTTCTGCTCATTGGTTAAGGAAGCAGAAGGAAAAAAAGGCCGAATTATCTCGTCTTTCCCTCTCTTTCTATAGCACCATTTTTAGAATAAGTGATAAACAAAGCAGTAAGTGAATAAGAAAAGATGAGGTAGCATGTCTTAGTCTTTATTTTATTTTATTTTTGAGCAGCATCACCTATTCTTAGAATCGTGGTGAGGACCTTGTGTGCTTTCACTCCATTTCTCTGTAATGTGTACCATGGATTAGCAACTGAGTCATCCCTGAAATGCTCACCAAAGTCAGGATCAACTGAATTGTTCTCCTAAATCCCTTAGAAACACCTTCAGGTTATTACCTTATGAGATATGCCTCTGTGGCTAACAAAAAAATGGAGATGGTCTATGAGGAGAATACCTAATGGTGGGTTCTGAAGTTAGTGTTTATCCATCCCATTTACAACCCAGAAAGTTCCAAAGTGATTAAATACAGGCAAAGTTCCTGACCAAACTGGTTTTGTGAGATTCTACAGGGTTCATTGCCCTTACCACCAAAACAATCCAATTCAACAAATATTTATTGAGATTTACCATATGTTTGCTGATACAGTGCCAAGATGAGCAAAGGAGACAGGGCAGAAGCTGAATGCTGGCTCTAAATCAAGATTTCTTCCTCTCTCAACACCATACTGATAATTTTTTAAAACAGAATAAAGGAGAATAATGGAGAAAGAAAATACATGGGAGATGACCAGAATTGGGGGAGGGGGGACAATTAGGGGATGATTAGGAGATCTACTGTAGTGGAAACTTACTGGATGAGACCAGTGAGGGACACTTATGAGGGAGACCCTAGCAAGGATACCTAGTAATCAGGGATAGGAATCCTGAACAGGTCATCTGCTGCTAGGCAAGGCTTCCAGTGATGAGACTGGGACATCATCCCAACCACAAAAACTCCAACCTGTGACCTATCCTCCCTGCAAGATCCTCTTTGACAAAGGAAGGGCATAATCTTATGCCAAAGGAGGGAACCCCTGCCTGAAACCTCATGGCAGGCCATGAACTAGAGACTAGATAACCCAGAGAAGATTTCTAATGATGTCATGCTCTGCTCATAGATCAGAGTACCTAGCCCAGTTTTCACCAGAGAGAACCCCTCCAGCAGCTGATAGGAGCATATGGAGAGGCCAAAGACCAAACATCATGCCGAGTTCAGGGAAAGGAAGGATGGCAGAGCCCAGAGGGGTTGAGGACACCAGGAGAACAAGCCCCATATTGTCAACTGACTAGCATTCTTAGGAGCCCACAGAGACTGAAGGGACAGACACAGAATCTGCAGGATCCTCTAAATACAACTTATGGCTATCTAGATTGGTGTTCTTGAAAAACTCATACAAGCTGGACTGGGGAGGTGTCTCTGACCATTTTACCTGCCCTTGGGACCCTTTTGTTCCTACCAGGTTGCCTGGCCCACCCTTGATGTTGGAATTGGTGCCTGGCCTTGTTCAATCTTGCTATTCCATGCCTGATGAGCTGTAATCCTCAGGGTGAGGGGAACTGTTTTTTTGTTTGTTTTTTTCTGGGAAGAAGCAGGGTTGTGGTGTTTGTGGGTGGTGATGGGGGGTAGATCTGAGGAAGAGGGGAGATGGGGTGAGCTAGGGGTGAAGGGAGGGGAGAAGGGAGTTGGGATGTATTGTATAAGTTGTATGAGAGAAGAAAAATTTTTAAAAAGAATAAAGGACTTCCGAAAAGTATTAGAGCAATTTTATATAGAAAACAGTATTGCTGATATCAGTGTGTGCACAATTACATACTTCCTCACACCGAAACTGACTTTGTCAGTGTCTCTTGAGACATGTTAGAGTTGGGTTATGTTGAGAGAACATTGACTGTCTGTGTCATGGACTTATCACCACTGGACTGGTTATATCAGAAGGAGATGGCTGGAGATTCTATGATTTTACATCGTGGGCGGAGCTCTTGAGGTCCTGATGAGAGAAAAGAGCAGAAAACATGGAAGAGGAGAATGAAGAGGGGGAGGATGTATAGGAAGAGGAGGAGGAGGGATACTATGCTTTCTGATTAATTGTGAATGTTTTCTGCTTCTTTCTATTTTGTAAAGGCGACAACAGCATTTGAAAAGATATGGTTTGTACAAATTTATTTTAGAAATATTGTCTAACATCTATCACATATGCCAGGCACTGAGCCACATACTGCAACTCAACAACCACAGAGAGCATTTTTAGTTGATGGAAAAGCAGACAAAAAGCAAGTGCACTCAGTGTCCAGACATCTTAAGACTGGCACCAAAAACAGTGGCCAGGTTTCAGTATCTCTACTATAAAATCATTGTGAGTACCCATCAAAATTCATATATTAAATTCCTAATACCCAGTGTAATTGTTGGTATTAGAGGATAAAGTTCTTGAGATATAGTTAGATCATGAGAGCAGTGTCCTTATGAAGAGACTTCAGAAATCTCTCTCACCTCTTCTATGCTGTGAAGATTTAGCAAGAAGATGCTATCTATAGATCAGAACTGTGCCTCCCAAGATATCAAATTCACTAATGCTTTGACCTAGAACTTTCAAGCTGACAAACTGTGAAGGTTAAGTTTCTGTTTCTTATGAGTCACTCCCTTTATGGAAGTTTTTTAGAGTAGTTCAGACTGACCAAAGCAAGCTTCTAGCACACAGTAGACCCTTAACAAATACTTAGCAAATGTATGCATTGTTGAGTAAATTATGAACAGATGTCTTAGAAGAGATTCTGGATGTTTAGCTATGAAAAATAGCAGAGGAGCTAGAGATACAGGTCAACAGTAAAACACTTGTTTAGCATGCTCTAAACCCTGGGTTCTATCCCAGCACCACTAAAACATACAGAAAATTGTTACAGTTATCAAAAGTTTTTCTACACGATACAAACAAGTACAAAATCCCAAGTGTAGAAGTTAGCACATCATATCCAGTAAATTCTAAAGAAATAAGCATGGTCATGCCTATGTCCTGTGCAGGGTACAGATTATCTAGGGATGACATCAAGAGTCACGTAAGCAGGAGCTCTACACGTCACTCTGGGGTGACTAGCTTTGCACAGATGCAAAGAAGAGCTTCTGAAAGACTGGAAGCCAAGAAGAGTATGATGAATTTGTTTCCAGAGGCTCACTCTGCCTTCAGTGTTTAGTATGGACTGTTGTTAGTCAGCATATAAAAAGAGAGGCACAAGCTGAACTCAGTATTAGAGTGGGGTTTGAGGAAGTAGGAGATAGAAAATTCAGTTAAAAACATGACTGAGGGTGGCTAAGGGTAAGCTACATGAGAAAGCGATAATTAATTGGCAATACAAGCTGAGGACTTGTCCTTTTTTACTTCTACTGTCCGTGATAACATACGCAAAAACAACTTTAAGAGAGAAAGGGTTTATTTGGCTTACAAATTCAGATCATAATTCATTATTACAAGGCAGGAACATGAAGTGCTAATCACATTCTCAGTCTAGAAAACAGTGAGAATGAGTGTTTATTTGGACTCAACACCCTCTTTGGACTGATATAGTGCAGGATCTCATGCTTATGGCATGGTACTTCCCACAGTGGACTAAGTCTTCCTGCATCAGTTAATGCAATCAAGACAATCTCCCAGATATGACCACAGGCCAACCTGAACTAGAAAACTCTTCAATGAAATTCCCTTCACAAGTGATTCTAGATCGGGTCAAGTTGACAATTTAAATTAGCTACTACAGGGCTATAAAACATTTTACTACAAATAAAGCAATACTGTGTGTAGTTCCATAAATATTAACGTTACAAACTTAGAAGAGATTATTTAGAAGATAGTAAAGAAAACCAAGGAAGCTAGAAACCGCAATGTCCATACAAACACGATGCCGCAAGGGAAAACACAAAGAAAGGAGATACTAAAGAAAATAATATTTCTGGATAAAAGATGAAATGCAAGAATATGAAATTCACAGCTAAGACTAACAAGATAAGAGTGTGGACATTATCTCTGGATTGGGGAGAGAAATCATATGCCAGCTTGGTCCAAAGACATGGGCTCATTCCAAGAATAATGTACAGTTATGATGGTACCAGACTCTACCTGCCTGAAGACATCATTGTCACATAATATGGTGAGATAATTGTGAACTCTCCAGCGAATATCTGGACTGGTGACCTGTCACCACCACCTATAAAATCTGTTACAGGATCTACGTACACCCTTGGTCAACAGTGGTTCACCTAAACACACCAACATACTGGGGTCTGTTTAAAATACTTTATTGCCTTTTCAATAGATAGTGGAAAGAAAGACAAGTTTGTCCTTAACACCCTGAGCTGCTCATCCTTTGGCAAGTGTAACTGGAAAGTCTAGTTTATTGAAGCAGGAGTTAAGGAAGTATACATGTGGTTTCAACTGTCAGCACTTAAGGGTAGGCAGTGACACACTATTTACCAAGAAGCAGTTCTCAGCAGATATTTGACTCAAAAATATACATGGTTGGGATACTGCAGCTTTGTAATTTGAAAGATATGTGTGATGACAGCACATACTAGGAATAAAGAATAAAGACCAACACGGGAATCTGTGGTGTGGGAAGCCCACAAACTTCCATGATTTCCTCTCCATAATGGGATCAATTTCTAAGTTCCTCTAACATCTAACCCTTTTCATTACATTTTTATACTATGTGGGAATATTTTAGAAATAACAATCATAGGTCCTGGTGAGCTGCACAATGAAATTTTTTTAGGTACCAGTTTTGTATGCAATTTCTCACTTCTTCAGCTTTTCTTGGCTTTCTGTCTCTTTGTCTTGTGCATTCTCTCTATGTGGTTCTTCTCCCCCGACCCAATTCTTTCTGCCCTTCCTCTCTCTACAGTTCAACCCAACCACTCTTTGTCACATCTTCTTTCATTACTCTCCCACTCGGTATCCCCATTCTATCTTTTCTCTCTCTCTGTCTCTCTCTCTGTCTCTCTCTCTGTCTCTCTCCCTGTCTCTCTCTCTCTCTGTCTCTCTCTCTCTCTCTCCCCTCTCTCTCTCTTCCTTTCTTTCTCTTCCTCCCAGCCTCCCTCCCTCTCTCTCTCTGTCCCTCTCTCTCTGTCTCTCTGTATCTATCTCTATCTCTATCTCTCCCTCTTTTTCTCTCTCCCTCTCTTACTCTCCCTCTTTGTTTCCTCATCTTAGCATGAGAACAAGACAGCTATATAGAAAAATGTAGTAGGAAAAATTGTAAAGTTGTATAAATTATATGTTATACTCGATAAACTTTGAATTATACTGAAACACACAGAAAACATTTCTTATAGAAATAGAACTGGGAAATATTGAGCAGGAGAATAGATTTTTTTCCAAATACATGGGAAGATGAACTATTTGCCCTATTATGAGAAAGTGCAGTTGACATTGAGCCAGAGAAAAGTATCATTAAACATTAATTGCTAAGTATGGCATATAATGAGGTAGAAAATGTCAAAAGTTCCTGAATCAAAAACTTATGAGATCAGAGTTACAGGAATTCAATTGGAAAAACCAAATTTAGCAGGACAAATAAGGTGTTTGAGTAATACAGTGGAAATATAGATGATAATAAAATGAACCCTGCTTGAAAAGAGGAGTGAGGACTGGCAGAGTTGACTGAACAGACCATTAAAAGGGGACATTCTCAAGAAACATGGATGTTGAGACATCCCAAATGAAAGTTAAGAGAAAAATATCTCCCAAGAATAAGACGATGTACTTGCTCATTACACCTCTATGGTTTACTGGTTTCCACACCAGTGAATTGAAGATTGTCAGCTGTTATTTAACTAACCTTGTCATTGGGCTCACACGACTGGTTTGCTATGAGATGGTTCCTATTTTTATTGTAAATTCCTTTTCTGGACCCCCCCATTTGACCACATTATACCTTAGATTTGGGGCAAAGTTGAATGCCTGATCATACACTAGTTTCTCCTTCTTATCCTATACCTGGAACTTGTTTCTGCTAAATCTCACATAACAGAGCTTGCCTCGCTTGGAATAGGTTCTCTACTGCATTGAACTCTAATTATTCAATCTGAGGAAGGGAGAGCTCATGTGAAATTTGTAAATTTACATCAGTTAGAAGTAAAGAGGAGTAAGTTGGCCAAACAGCTGATTTATCTAAGACAGGTTTAAATTATATCTCTTAGTACGCATATTGATATCTTATGTTCCCAACCCAACTGTGAACATGCAATTCAGTTAGATGATGATGGTTTAAATAAGAAACATTCCCCATAGCCTCAAGTATTTGAACAGTTGGTGATGATGTTTGGGGAGATTATAGAACCTTCAAGCCTTGATGGAGGACATTTGTCACTGTGTGCTGGCTCATAGCCTCACCCCACTTCCAGTCAATTCTCTCTGCTTTGCATTTACTGTTGAAGATGTGACCTCTCCATTTCCTGCTCTGGTCTCCCGTTGTCATGCCTTTATCATATTACGGAATTTACCTCTCAAACTATAAGCCCAAATAAACTCTTTCTCCTATAAGTTTCCTCAGTCGTGGAATCATATCATAGCAACAAAAAGTAACTAATACAAATGAGTTCCGATTCTCCACAGATTTCATGCTATCAAGGGTGTCAAGCATAACTTCCTCACATTTAACTTTACTTTTTCTTTAAATGACTTGCTTTGGCCCACATAGTGTCAATAGATGTGGTATAAATAGAAAGTGAAGCTGTGTTCACTTGCTTTAATTTGTCCTCTTGTATTTCTTTCTCCATTGGAAGAATATGCTTTAGGTGTCCACTGGTTTAAGTCAAATAGATACTTGAAACTGATCTAGATTCCACTCTACAATTTGCAGCTAAATCTAACTTAACATAGTCTAGAAAAATTAAACTTCAACTAATATACAGATGCTTGAATCAGAAATAAGGTGTCTGTTGTGGAGAGTTACTCATACCCTTGTTGCTATAGCTGACTCTAGTGATGTTAGAAATCAAATGAAGTCTGCCTAAACTTTTAAATAACAGGGCTATTGCTGGCGTACAGTTTAAAAAAAAAAAAACTCACATATCTTCAATCTCCTTCTCCAAACCTTCCGCTGAAGAGCCAGAATATGTAATGCAGACGAGCCCAGAGGGAATGCTTGTCTTCTTGCACCAAGGGGAAGCTTCTCTATCCTGGCTGTGCACTCATATTACCTACTCTAGGAAGATATGAAGATTTTGATGGAGGAGTCTGGCACCTCTAGGTCTATTAGTCAGATAACTGACTACCTTCCCAACAAAATATTGAGCCAAGAAATGGCATATCTTTTTATAGTTTACCTTCTATTTTTAACATCAGATATGGTGACCATTTCTAACAGATCCTTGACTTGATTCTACCATCCCTTGGTTAAATACTTAAATGCTCAGAATTATGGCTTGCCCGCAAAATTTCTTTGTTTTCTTAAGCACTCAACAAGAACATTTTAAATTGTCTTAGACTCCTTATAGGTTTTTCCTACACAAGTTCCTATGACTAAAGCAGCATATTTAGATCACACAGCTTCAGCCTTTTGGTGCACCATTTATTAGCTCCATAAAGTTTGGTAAAATAATTGAATTACCCAGACCTTAGTTCTACTATCTATAAAATATAAACAATAATAATTTTGCTGCAGGAGTTATCTTGAAAATAAATAGGATCATTCCTGGGAATTCCTTAGGATACTGATGATACTATGAAGACAACAAGTGAAAGTTATTATGGCATTGATGGCACTTATTCAGATAAAGCTCTTAGATTTTCCTCTGGGCCTCCTTTTGTTTACATTTATATGTCTCAGAACATTCTCAAGAGTGTTTTATACTGCTTCAGATCTAAGTAACTCTAATGCTATATTCTCACATTCACAAACAATCTTCAATTCTATTTACTGTAAGACATAATGAAATCTCTAAAGAATAAGTGATTTCTACAATTTTATATTCATTATAAAGATCAGGTGGACACCCTGTTGAAATTAACTGTATCTGGGGTCAGAGATACCTGTATTTAGATCCATGATGTGCTAAATACTATCAATAACAGTGCAACTTTAATAATTCTTTGGTTTCATGTACCTTTAGAAACAAAAATTTTCATGAATACTTAAAAGATGCACATAAACTACCCAGCATATAGAACTGCTCAATAAACTTTATCTAAACTAAAGAGCCAGGAGGAAATGAAGATTGTATAGCCATAGCCCCCCCACCCTTTCTCTCATGTCTGCTTTGAAACAGAAAAAATTCACAAATCTTCTCAAAGGAAATATTTGGGCATAAAAAAATTGGTTCCCTTGATGTTATATCTCTCTGTCACAGAGCTCAGAGACACTTTGCTTGATAAAATACCTGTTCAACATCATCAGGAAGGCGTGAAATACTCCTTTACTTTTATACTCCAATACTTTTATAGCTATCATTGCACAATGAGAAGAACATGTTCTATTCACACAAGGACAGTACTTTCCTCATTACTCCTTGTGGCAAGGTGTGCTTGTGAAAACTAGTTGTAAATCCATACCACTAATGTTAGAGGTTCTATTTAGTAGCTTAAGCTTCTTCACATACCATTTCTAGGCAAAAATTTACTCCTAGAATAAAACTAAACATCAGAGAAACTAAAGGCTAATCTGAGACTTCAACCAGTCAAAAGTAGTACATTTTAAAGGAAATAAAATTTCTATAGAATGAAGCTGGGCTTGACCTAGGGGCATATGGGGAAATCTGGGAGTACCTCCTGGGTAAAAAGAGAGACAGTTTGTATTATTCAGCTTTCTGACACTATGATATGACGCTTAAGGAAAAACCAACCTAAAAGAGGAAAACCTTATTTTGATTTATAGGTTCAGAGTTTCAGTCCATAGTTGGTTGGCTCTACTGCTTTTACGTTGAAACATCTAGCAGAAGACAGTGTGGTAAAAATGATGATGATGATGATGATGATGATGGTGGTGGTGATAAACTGGTCACTTTATAGAAGCCAGGAAGCAGAAAGAGCAGAGAAGGATATACCCCACTGACTCATTCCCTCCAACTGATCCTACTTCCTAAAAGTCCATTCAATTATGTACTGATCGATCTGTCAGTGAGGTTAGCATCCTCATAATCCAATCACTTCCAAAATGTCACTAGCTAGCAACCAAGTGTCTGTACATGACCTTCTAGGGAAGATTCCAGATCCAAGCCAGAACATAGTTGCATCTCCCCATAATATTCTAATAAAAATGTAGATCCTTCCTGATTTTTTATCATATAGAAAACCATAATATCCTGCTTGTATCCTTCAGGGTATTTGTTTAGTTCCACTCTAAAAACTAGAGAAAACTTTCACAGTCTCATGTTTGGCAAATAGGGTATCTGAGGCCTCCTTGTGGGTGTCTCTGGGAAGCAATTCTGTCAAAACGGAGATATTAGGAGGGCAATTTCTGTAACCATTTCTTCTTCACTTGTCCTCCCACCTCAATAGTTTTGGAAGAATGACATGGTGCAGAACAGAAAGGGGGGCCATGTTATACTCCATTGGCCTGAAGTGCTCTCATTTATTAAATAGAGCCATTATGCTACCCTCAGAAAAAAATTACAGGCAAAATAATTTAAGTCTTAGGATAGAGTGGAGTGCATAAAGGCTCTATTACTTAATCTCTGGCCTCTTATCTTGTGACCAGCAAATTCCATTTGGGTTATCTTGGAAGTGGCCTAAAAAAATCAAGTGACTCAGATGCAGTTGATGGGGCTCTGCCCTGGGAGACCAAGAGCAGAGGTGATACCATGAGAGGATCTGTTAGTCCAGAGAAACAAGGTTAGGCTGTGATAGTAAGGTCACACCAATCCACAGTAGCTTAATACAATAAAGTTGTATTTCCCAATCGTAGGAGTGTCTTCTGCAGATTTGTAAGAGATGTTTTTCACTATTAGAGATGATTCAGTTTAAGACTCTTTGTCATCCTGTAGCTACACGGTCTGTAAGTCTTAGTTCTTTAATCAGTGGGAGAAAAGAAATATTTCAGATCAGGCTACCTGAAAAACAGGTCAAGAAATACTTATGCACAGAAAAGTTATCAGGCTGTGAATTAAGAATTGATGTGCATGGTGGGAAAAGGGAAACGGGTTAAACAGAGAGCTGATAGGCTATGATGCAGTAATGATAAAGTCCTTGGTCAACCCAAGAGGGAAATCTGGAGCCACAGTGGTTTTGCAGCCATTTCACCTTAAGTCAAAGGGCTTGGTCCTTTATTGCTCAGTTTAAGCCAGTCATTTGATTGGCCTGACTCCAAAGCCAGGGTCTGACCTTAGAGAATGTGCTCTGCTCTATGGAGAAAACTTGGAGAGCAATTATCTGAGATCTTTGAGAGAACAGCTCTCTCAGCAGCTGGGGAAATGATAGCCTGAGTCCTGAGTTACAGATCTAAGAGGCATATGACAGCAGATACAACAAAGGAATGAGCAGCACTCTCTCTCTCTCACTCTCTTTCTCCCTCCCTCTCTCTATATATTTATATATAATATAGATATCTATATATAAGTATAGATGTGTGTGTGTGTGTGTGTGTATGAGAGAGAGAGAAAGAGAGAGAGGGAGAGAAAGAGAGAGAGAGAGAGAGAGTCTGTGTCTGTACCTGTGTGTGTTTCATTGCCTCCAGTTAGGAGGAACATATGTCTTATTTTGCCATCTCATTTCAATGATAAGAGCAGTTACATAGTCCCATCAAATCCCAGGATTCTGGACTCTGAAAATAGATTGAATATTTGGTATGTGTTGTTCTTTCTGCCACAGTGTTGGAGGGATGTCTCTGGAGCTACTCGTTTGCACTTCTAATGCTGTTTGTCTTCCAGCATGGTACATGTTAGATTTTGCATCCAGTGATTTTATAATAACCTGTCTAGTTTCTGCCACTGATTTTCCTACAAATTCTTTAGGCTCCCTTTCTCCCAACTACAAGATCAGATCCTTCTCTTGAGCTCTTGCCCTCATGTTATCTAGGCAACAAGACAATTTTCTTAGTTTTCTTCTTCTTTCTCAATTTTTTAAATTTTTCATGAAATATAATTTTGCTACATTGTTTCCTCTTCCCCAACTTCTACCAGATCATTTCCCTACCTACCCAATTTCATATTCTTACTCTCTCATATAAAAAATAAAATAAAACAAAGAACAAATACAAAATGGAGTCTCATTTTGTGCTGTCCACCTGTTTCTGAGCATTCAGCCTGACCTGCGATATGGTTGATAGGCCCAGAGTCACTCCATTGAAGAAAACTGGTTTTCCTTCTCTTCTTCTTGGGTATTGGCGGGACTTTTTGCTCATTTCCTCTTCTCCTTCCTGGAATTTTCTCTGGATTGAACTTGTGCAGATCTTGTGCATGCTTTCAGTTTTTGTGAGTTATATGAACATCAGCTTTGTTGTGTCTGGACGACACTATTTCTGGATCTTGTAATCTTTCCACCTCTTTCACATATATCCAGGAGCCTTGAGTATAGGGGTGTTGTACTAACTCAACCAACTAACCAGTTCAAACAAACAAGAAAAAAGTAGGCTCCTACCTTAGTGACTGAGCCCTTACCTTATGCCATAGCTTTTACAAATTGAGGCTATTTGTCCCCATTAATTCTCCCCATTTATTCAGAATACTGAACTCCTGGTTATTCTAGTATGCCTTATAACATGACATTGCATTCTTCTCAAATCTTCTGCTCTCATGCTTTACATCACTGTGATAAATATTCCTGCCTGGACACTTTCCAACTGTCTTTTGTTAGATCTTACAGACCATTCTCATTAACCACACACATGATTGAATTGCTGGTACTGGAAATCCCATATCCCTGGGACTCAGCCAAAATTTAAACTTGTATAAAAATAAAACAGATACCTTCTCAATCTTAAAATTATTTGAAATTGCATTTTCTCTGCTCAGCTATTTTTTCCTCTTTTAATCACTTGGTTCTTTCTAGCAGTCCTTGTATATACACATTCCTTTTCATCATTAAGAAGTCATTGCATACTTCATCTAGACAGTGCTCTGTGCTTTAAGGACCTAGAGCAATTATAATTAAGGCAGGGTATGGATCACTGCATACATGACATTAGTCCTTGGACACTCAGGTGCTATTAACCACTTTAATATTTGACTGAAGCTATTGATTTTTTTTACATAACTATATGTTTCCATCTTAGTGGAACCAATTACAGTTTATAAGTCTATTGAAGAACAGCTGACTTTTCAAAACTTGACTAACTTTGTCTTGGGGACTTGGGGGATAATTCATGACAACTGTCCAACCTGTGATCCATGGCCCACTGAGATTGGGCCATCATGACAGTTCAACTCCATGGTCCCTCACTATCTCCAATGAAATGGCACCTAGAGATAAGGGGAGCAAGACTATAAGGTGCTGATGAGACAAGCCATCATTGTACATCCACAGTCACTGCATATTTAATCCTAAATTTTTTAAAGAGACAACTGGCCACCAAAACATGCTTTTTAATTGCCAATTGTTTAAATCGAAAATTTTCACTTAAAATTTTGTGATCTGGATGCGAACTGAAGATTTGGACTGGACAGTGCTGTGTCCTCATTCCCAGGACAGTGATTAAAGGGTCTCTAGTAGTAATGGCTCTCCTTTAGAAGGTCACAGATCTCGTCTTTCAGGTAATGAGGACCACCTTCTCTCATTCCTGTGAATGAATTGTGCTGCCCCACAATTCACATGCTGAACTCCTAACCCCAGTGTCTTGTGAAGTTTACCCTTTAAAGAGGTAATTAAGGGTCAGTGAGGCCATTAGAGTAAACCTAAATCCAATCCAATCGGCATCTTCATGAAAAGAGAGAGAGACGAAAGGGTGCTTGTACACAGAGAAAATGTCACATGACAGCGGATGAGAAGATGACACCTGCAAGCCAAGGAGAGGAAGCTCAGGAGAAACCACACAAATGTGCTGAAATTTTGATCTTGGACTTCCAGCCTCCAGGACTGTGAAGGGTAGATTTCTATTACTTATTACCACCCAGTCTCTGGTGCTCTCTTCTGGCAGCCCACACAAACCAAAGCACCCATTGCGCCTTCAATATCTATCACCTTGCCTGCGCTTTGGAGATTTCCCTCTACTTTCACCTTTCCACTCTGTGTGAGTCTGAGAACAATCACACACACACACAGATGGCTCTCTAGAAAGAAATAGGCATCATTGACTTTATGTTAGCAGTGAAGGTGTTAACATGGATCTAAAATAACTAGACTAAATACTTAGGTGAAAACAGTTTCTAGATAGATTTCTCTAGCCCAAAAACGAGCTTCCATAAACAACATTTGAACAGATACAAATTTTAAAAGAATACAGTGGTTAAGATCCTTGACCATGAAACAAGAAGAAAAAGGAAAGTCTACATTCATACCTTATTCAGATGCTTTCTGGTTGTGCAATCAGGACTCTCTTTTCTCAGCTTTAAACATAATAAGGCAAGAATGAGCGCAATGTACCTAGAATGGGTCTGAGCAAATTAAAGCCACTGGAGCCATTCTATTGGGACGCTTCCAGCAACAAACAGCAGGAATTTTAAATCAAGACCATCTAAATACCAGGGGATTAACTTGGCTTGACACCCAGAAAACCAAAGCTGGATTTGCATTTCAGGGTTGCTTAATTCAGTAGCTACATATGGTTCTATTCCTCCATAGCTGTCTTAATTCTTCCTTTCTCATGTGCCACCTTTAAGCTAGTAAGTAAATGTTTACTCAGTACTGGACTTGACCATGTTCAGATGAAAAGATAGGATTTCTCTACATCGCATTCCATAACTACCCACAAACTTTTCTTCATACTCCATTGGGTTAAAAGCCCCTAGCACTATGTTGTTATGGAAATGTAATTGTCTGGTGAACTTTACCCTGGGTTCCCAAATTCATCAACCAAAGGAATGGGATCACAAGTCAAAAATAACCAAAGATCACTGTACAGTTCTTACCAGATAAACTTCTCTGAGGCTCACTGTCTTATTTGGCAGGTATACTACATTTCTGAATAAAATCAGGATCCCGTTGTGGAAGGAGGGTATAATAGGAGTTGTGTAGGCAACTAACAATGACTACAATGTTGAGATATTTTTATTAGTGAAGAAAATCCACAATTTAGAGAATTGGAAGTTTACCTAAGCATGCTATGTGCCAAGTACTGAAATGTGATATAAATATAAATAATCAGCTACTTTAATTTTCAGTTTAATCAATGGTTTTGAAATGGTTTTTGGTGATTCCTACCTCACATATAAGAGTTGAGCATTTTTAAAAGAGAAAAGTGTCCTTGGTTAAATATCTAAAAAAGTAGCCAAAAGTTAGAATCATATTTCTGACTTCATTTCTTTGTTGTAAAATAAAAATAGTAATAGTACTCATCTCATAAGATTCCAGGAGAATGAAATGACTAGATATACTTGACATGCTAGTAAGGTCTAGCACCGGGTCAGCAAGCTGTAAGTACAAGAATTTTTATAACTTCATGGAATTTAAGGTCTACTGAAGGAAAGGAACTTATTTTGGTATCATCAAGAAAGACAGGAAAATGTTGCTAATTAAATTATAATCTAAAACTTACTTTCCACTTAGGATTTCTATAGTGTACTTATTAAATGAATAAATTTATCTTCATTGGACATGTATTTTATCATAAATTGCCTTGTGCATACTTAAAAAGAAAAATATGAGTGAAGTAAATTGTTAAGATTATTTAAGATTCAGTCTTCATCATCTTCAGTTTTCTGCCACAGTAGTCAAGGCCTCTCACCAGGCAGCATGCTCTGAAATGAGGAAATCATTGGCAATAGAGACAGTACCAAGCATTCCTAAAATGTGGACTTCATGAAAAGTGCATACTTTAGGTCATCTTAACATTGTTTTGTAATTGCGTAGAGCTTATCTTCTTTGACTCTAGAAAGAGCAGAGACAACACCAAGCAGTTGGTTTCCGGTAGTTAAAAGGATGGATTTAGTCCTAGTTTAGGATTCTCTTCCAAGCCTTTAACACCCATCTAGCAGGTTTTGATGTTGGCACCTCAATTGCATGTTCAGATAATGCCAACACCTGCATTATTCCTGCCTCCTTAAGAGTACAATGCCATCAGCTGAAAATGTATCCCTTCTTAATAATCTTAAGATAAGAACAATGTGCATCTCTTTCTGTCTCTCACTAAAAACAAATAAGCTTCCAAGACTTAATAATAAAATATAAGTTAAGATAAAACAAAAACAAACACATTGGAATAGTACAAAACAAACAAACAGAAGGAAAAATATCCCAAGAAAAAGCAAGCATACACAGACACACATACACACACACACACATACACACACACACACACACACACACACACACACAAACACACACACACAGATATAGATGCAGAGACCCACTCCTTCGCACACAGTAGATCCAGATTGAAGGGAAGGAGGGGAGGAATTGGGAGGAGTAGAGAACGGGGAAACCATAATCAGGATGTATTATTTGAGGGGAAAAAAATCTATTTTCAATAAAAAAGAAAAAAAGAAAGATGTGCATCTCACTGATGATGAAATAAAATAGTCCCATTTTTATTGTTAGGGTTCTCTCTTTTTTCATCTGTCTATTTCTAAAGACCATAGGCTTTTTGTGAAGCCAAAATCGGTTATTAGAAGTTATCAAGTACTCACCAAATAGACAGGAACAGAACAGGAGTTCTACTGTATATTTGCTGAGAAAGTAAAAAGGATAAAGGAAAATGACACTAAAAATGTTCAGTTGGGGAAGTCATCTTACTGTTAGAGGAACAAGTGCAAAGATTTAGTCAGGCAAGTTACCTACACTTAGACCTCCTTTTTCTTCTCTTGAAAGTGATAAGATCAAAAGGTTGATGTACAGTAATGGTAAAATGTCCACCAAAGGCATCTGTCACTGGGAGCAAAAACACTAACCTTGGTGTCTTTAACAAGGTCCTCAGGGGAAACTGGATCTTGACCCATCCAGAATGAAGAGACTGCTAGTGCAGTACTAAGTCAAGTGTCTTAGTAGAGTGCAGAGAAAAGTGAATTCAGAGGATGTTCTAGACATGAGCTTCATCCTTGATACTTAGGTTCCTGGAGTGTTGATGGGAAGGGAAGCACATCATTTCTCCAACTTGTTTTTTTTTTCATCTTTTCCTCTTAAAAAAAATAAGCTTTCATTCTGAGTTATTTAATGAAAAATAGGCCTACGTATGCTTCTTTGGTTGAAAATTGGAGATTAAATAAGAGAATTTATAAATAAGAGAAACATTGACAGAATGATTTCAGTAATTAATTACTTAAACTCTCTAAAGTTCATAGGCAATGTCAGTTTTGAATAGCAAGAGCTGTCCATGTTTCAGGATTTAGAAGAGGTAAAGAAAATTGTCTTCATTGCTTCATTTACTAATAGTTGCAAAATTAAAAAAAAAAAAAGCCAGTGCTTCTACCGAAGTCCTAATTACCCTGCCATCCAAGAAGATTGCAGAAATAGCTCATCATGCAACCAAAAGGCATCACAAGAGGTCTTCCCTCTTTTATCAATGCCAAAATATCTCTTCTAAAGAGACCTTGCAAACTTCCTGATCAGCTTTGTTTATTTCTGCTACATGGAATTAATTTAATTCATCAGTCAGGCAAAAATTACCACTAAGGGAAAAATTACCAAAATTTTATCTCCTTCTCAAAGAGATCAGAGCCTAATGTAGAGGAATAAATAAGACAGCAATTAAAAGATGGTGTCATATATAGTTGAATAGAAAGAAATAGAAAAGCTGGAGAAGAAGAAAGAGAAGAGGATGGAAACAAAAAGGAAGAAGAGACTGAATTCAAATCCAAGAACTGGAATGGATGGGCATTGCAGAAAAGAGTCTGTCCTGTGGCTAATTTGAGCCTCATTCATCATAAAAGTGCTTAATCTATTCCCCTACCCTGGTTCTTCGGGAAATCAGAATACAAGACAACTGTATGATGACTGTAACAGATCTGTGATTTTTTTTTCACCCCTCTTGATAAGTAATTGCATTTCTCAGAATCCACTGAGTTTAAACTTCTGAAGCCACGAAAAGGTAGAGGAACCAGTTTCATATCTGATTAGTTTTTGGTGTTCATGCCCAAAGGAATGAAACAACACTTCTTCTACTTCAGTAAATATTGAAAAATTACTTCTCCTTGTGAGATATTTAACCAGGTACATTTGGAATACAATGTTACCTATATGCTTTGATCATCAATCTTGGCCTTTATCACTGAGCCTTGGCCTTTAGCCACTGAGTCCTCTCACCGGTACTCAGATATTTTAAGTGCAAAGGAATATAGTGATGCATTAAGGGGAGAAAGAGTGGTTCTGATGGATAACAAACATTTAAGATGAATCAAATAGAATGTGTCTTTAGTCACTTTCAAGAGGACAGGAAGTCGATAGCTCTAAAGTTGATAAATCAAAACACAGAGCTGTATTTGCTAAAAAGATTTAAAGAAGGTTAATAAATTAGTGGTAACAGTGGCTATGCTATAAATGTTCACTAAAACAATCCATTCCATTTACACAGAAATAGCAAGTTTCAAAGTATGTTTATCATAAAATAATATCTCCTCCTATGTGGGCGGCACAAACTGATTTGCATTTTACCTATGCAAAAGGTATAGACTATACAGTAAAACTTGCCTGAATTAGTGAGTATTACAAACCTCATATCTTCTGATTATAATATATACTCCTTTCTCTGATTCTATGTCGAATGGCAATGAAATCTAAATCCAAATGAAGGCTATAGAGACATACATGTTCATAACCCTAAACTACTGTAGGCAGTTATGTTCCTTCCAGAGTTGACTTCTATCTCTACATTGTATGTTTAGAAGTCTCCTATATCCTATCGCTAACTGTTATACTGCCCTCTACTTTTACATCTAGAATAATCAAAGTGCCCTATATGGCTTACTTTAATTCATAAAGAAGTAGAGCAGACAGAAAGAGTAGGCTAAAGTCTCTTACATGGGAATATTAGATACCACTATGAAAGGTTGGTAGAGAATGTGGGTAGGTATAAAATCACAGATTACCAATGCTACCTTCTGCACAATTGGGGTTTATGACTCAAGTACATCAGATCAGAATACAGTCAGCCTTCTATGTCTATGGATTCCCCATTTGAGGTCTTACTTAGCCACATATCAAAAACATTGAAAATAGGTGAGAGGGTTCAGCAGATAAAGGTACTTGCCACCACACCCTGATGACTTGTGTTCAATTCCAGCACTCACACAGCAGAAGGAGACAACTGACTCCTGCAAGTTCTTGTCTGGCTTCTACAGGCACATGTGATGTGGAATGCACACACCACACTAAGACATACATACACAAATAAAAGTAATTTCAAAAATTAACAATAGTGTTGGAAACAAAAACTGCATCTCTACTAAATAGGTTCAGCTTTTGCTGTGATTTCCTCCTAATTGATAGAGTATAACACAGCTATTGCATCTGTTATAAATCTTCTGAAACTCATTTGAAGCAGATAAGAAGATACACATGGGTTCTGTTATTCTTGAATATACTATCATCTGATGTAAGAGACATAAGTATCTTGAGATATGGGTACCTTTGGAGCTCCTGGGACCAACTCTTCATGAGGACTAACCAGCAACTGCATTCTCTAAGCTAAATATGGATTTCTTGGGAGAAACTGGTTGGGGTTATTAATTTTCCTTAACGTGCATATGTAAGGCAAAATGCTACTCAGTGGAACAAATAGTATTTCAGGAGAAACATTTTAAAGGATAGTAGTTTACTTTAAAGCTAGAACCAAGAACTATTTGTAGAGAAAAAAAAGAATTTTTGAGGGAACCAGAAGAAGAAACAGAAGGATTCATCTTAGAATGAGAGTGAACTCAACCATGTAGAGCCATGTCTGCATTTAAAAACTAAAGTGTAAATCAGCGTTTTCAAGTGGAGACATAATGGTAGAAAATGTGGCAAAATGACCTGAAAGATACAAGAGATCTCAGCAGTTGAAATACAATTCCAGACAGGACACTACTCTTCATCACACATAAATGCCAGGTGTGTATTTATATCCAAAGATACCATTAAGTTTCATGGGAGTTTTACACACCAAGGACTCTTGAGTCTGAATACATGAAATGAATATTTGGATTTATAATTCTAAGAATTAGTCAGAAGGGTCACTGTTTGAAAAAGAAGAATTTTGAGTTTGATTACTATTTTTTTCCTTTGATGGGGTTGTCAATTACCATTGTTTTATTAGGTTGTTGGACATTTTTTATAGCCTTTACATGTAGAAACTGACAAAAAAGCTCATATAGATGATTCAGTAGAATGTCTGGAGATAAATGAGGAAAAGGAAATGAAATGTGGGAAACAACAATAAAATACTGTATGAAGAACAAGACACTGCTTACATGAGGACTTACAAATAAGTGAGGAACATAAATAATTGAGAAGCCTTTTCATAGCAATCTGGAGAATTGATCAAATAAACTCTCTGTATGATAGGAGAAATATTTTCCTTGCAAAATCCAAAAAGAAAAAATGTAAGTACAAGCACACTATAAGTGCCAGTGTCATTAGTTGTTCAAAAATGTATTCACTATACCTGCATTTTCTACGTTGTATGTTTAGTTTTGAAGTGGGAAATGCCATATAATCATTTTTAGGTAAAATACAATTCAAGCACCATCAGGTTTTATAACAATTGTATAATTCACAACTTGAACACACATAATATCCACGTTGTAGGAAAGAATTGAATGCAACTTATAACATCTACATTCTAACTCCCATTGCCAGCTGTGATGATTAATTTAATGTATTGACTTAACCATGCGAAGAGATGCTCAGATAGCTGGTAAAACATTATTGCTGAGTGTGTCTGTGAATGGAATTTCTGGCATCAATAAGTAGACCAGCTAATGAAGGTCTTATTCAGCAATGTGAATGAATATCATCCCATTTGTCTTACTTTCACTTCTGTTGTGGTGATAAAATACCCTGACCAACAAAACAGCTTACGACGGAGTGATAGGTTTCTTTTAGCTCGCAGTTCTAGGCTACAACTTCAGGAAAATCACAGCAACAGGAGCTTATAATAACTGGTTACACCACATCAGAGTCAAGAGCAAGAGAAATGAATGGATCTATGCTTACCTGCTTGTAAGGTAACCTCTTCTCCACTCTTGTATACATCAGGATTCCCTGAATAAGGAATAAGAAATAAGGAATGCTACCACCCATTGTGGGACAGGTTAACTTAGTTAAGGCAATTGTTGACCCTCTCTTTATAGGTGATTCTGGGTCATGTAAAGTTAACTTTTAAATCTTGCCCTCATACAACTTATTGAAGGCCTTCATAGTACAAAAATTTAAAAAGAAGTAATTCATTCCTCTCCCTCTCCCTCTCCCTCTCCCTCTCCCTCTCCCTCTCCCTCTCCCTCTCCCTCTCCCTCTCCCTCTCCCTCTCCCTCTCCTTCTTCCTCTCATTCTCATTCTCTTCCTCTCATTCTCCCCTCACCTTGCACTCTCCCCCGTCTTGGAACTTAGACATTCATATGCTGATATTCTTAGCCACATGGTAGTTTTGGCTCTCTGGTCTTCACAGTCACTGACACCATCAGCCATATTGGTAGTCAGGCCTTCAGATTTGTAGTAGAGCCAAATAAGTGAATACTTTAGCCTCCAGCTTATATATAGCAGATCTGAGGACTTAATAGTTTCCATAGTCAAGAGAACAAATCCTTTATAATGTCTTATCTAAAATTGTATATTTTCTATTGCTTCTGCTTCTCTGTAGAACCCTAACGAGTCCATCAGCTGAAAAATTGGGGTAAATTATCCTTTCTCTAAGCTTCCTTTTCAAATAGGTAAAATCAGTAAGACAGTTTTACTCATTTGCTTCACAGAATTATAAAAAACAAAAGATAAACTATATTTCTAACTATAAAGACACAGTCTTAATGTGACGTCACTCATTTTTTATAACACACTTATAATGTTTTCTTCAAATAAAAAATGTAAATATGCAAAAACAGGACAGTAAAAGTCAATCATAAATATCACCAAAATAAAAGAACTCCAATTAATATTTTAATACCTACATATATTTTATGGCTATGTAATTTAATTCTTCCCAGATGGCTAAACCATCCATCTTATAATTTCTTACTAGAAATTCTAAACATGTTGTAAATGCCGTTATTGCTTTCTGTCCTGCTCTGGCTCTCCTTTTAGTTTAGGAATTATTTTAAATAAAATGATCTGATAGCTACTTACTCTCTAGTTTTTTTTTTTATAAATGTCTAAATAGTGAATCTTCTTATTGTCATATTTTTGATGTTCAAAGAAAAATAAGTTCAGTAAATGTATTTTAATTTTTATTTAATTTTATTTATCATTATTATGTGTGTATGTGTGCAGTATAGAGGGTATGGACCACGCATGGATCAGTGGACAACCTTCTGAAGTCAATTGCCTCTTTCCACAACAGATCCTAGGGAGCAAATTCAAGTCACCAGGCTTGCCTGGAAAGTTCTTTTGCCCAATTAGCCATCTTTCCACCTCTCAATATATACATTTTTAGCAGCTCAGAATTCAATGTTTCTTGTAATTATTAAGTGTAATTTTTAATATCACTTATACAGACAGCTGAAATTTAGTTTTTCAAACCTAGATGGAAACACATGCTAAAGATCTGGTATGTTTTGCTGGAATGGTCTTTCTGATTGAGACCTTTTGAATGACCTATTATTTGAGTACATAAAGAAAGAAACCAAGATTCTATGGTAGGCTGGGAAAACACAGCTGCGTATATGACAGCCACTTGCAATAGTAAGTAGATTCCTCTTCACCATCCCATAAACTTGAAGCTAGCCATCAAACAATAAATAAAATGAGGCAGAAGTGATGCTCTAAGAACTCCAGAGTCTACAGTCTGGTTTCTAAGACATAGCAGCTTCTTTTACTCTTGAACAGCATTGCCCTGAAGTATCCATATAAGGATGCCTGTCCATCCTGCTGGGGCTATGAGGTCATGTGGAGGGGAACTGTGTGCTAGTCTATAGTCAGACTCAACAGCCAAGCATGTGAATGACTCCTTAATGGATTTTCTAATACAACTAGCCTCTGTCTGAGTGCAACTACAACAGAAACCCTGAGCTAAAGCAGCAGTGGAACCTCACAAGCAACCCAAAAAATCACAATAGAAAGTAAGTTACCATTCTCTTGAGACACTTAATTTGGGGGCATCTTGTTTCTCAGCAATTGTAGGAGATACTAGACATGCCTGTATCACTAATTTATTTCTTGTCCCCCCTTAAATTGAAAAAGAGAAGACAACATATATCATGAAAATTTTCTCCTAAAAGAAAATGAAATAATTTGAGTTTGACTGTGGATCAGGGAAGAGCTGGCAAAAACCTAGACTTGTTTGTTTCAGAAAGAGATTAACAGGATCAAGTCATATTTATGAATACATAATATATATTGAAAACTCATATAATGAATAGCTTCCTTATGTCAGAATGTCATGAACAGACCCTACTACCATGGTGCCCACTCCAAAACATAAGACATCTCAAGGTGCTAGATACACCTGCTGTGAGGTAATAATCTAGGAAATAGTTTCCATAATACCATCACATTTTAGAGCAGAAGGTTTTGTTGTTGTTGTTTTATTGTTTCTTTATTTTGTTTTGTTTGTCTGGTATTATTCTAAACTTCTCTTTTTCCCGTTTTATTAAATTCTTTATTAATTTTATTAAATTTATTATTAAAAATTATTAGATTCTATTAAGATCTATTTTATTAAAAATAGGTTCTCTCCTCATATAATATATTCTGGTTACAGTTTCCCCTCCTTCTACTCCTCTCAGTTACTCCCCAGCTCTCCTCCCATCCATATCTACTCCCTTTCTTCTCTCTCATTAAAAAAGAACAGGCTTCTAAGGTATAAAATGAAACATAACAAAACAAAAACTATCACACTGAAGTTGAACAAGGCAAACCAACAGAAAGAAAAGAGCCCCAAGAAAAGGTCCAAGAATCCAAAACCCAATTGCTAGTTCACACACACAAGAATCCCATAAAAATTCTAAACAGAAAAGCTAAACTGAAAAAATATATACACAGATGACCTGGTGCTGACCCTTGCAGGCCCTGTGCTTGCTACTTCAGTCTGTGAGTTCATATAAGCTTTGCTCAGTTGACTTAGAGGGCTTTGTTCTCCTGGTGTCCTTCATCCCCTCTGGCTCTCTCACTCATTCCACTTCCTCTTCCATGAATTCTGTGAGCTCTGAAGAAAGAGGTTTGATGAATACATCCCATTTATAGCTGTGTGTTCTGTCTAGGTTAGAGCACAAGTTTATAGAATTCAATCACTCTAAATTCAAAATGTCTTCAAAGTTATGGTGGAGTTATGTTTATTTACCAAGATATGAAGATAGAGCATTTTATTTAACTTTTGTGACTTGATTTAAAAATCAAAAAATATTATGATTTACTTAATACGAGTTTCCCCCTCTCTATAACCCCATGAAAGTTAAACATGGCTCTTAGCCCACTGAAATAGGGTTTATTGACACCAGGGATCACCAGATATACTTTCCTATCACACATTCACATTTGATGATATTTTCAACATTTGTTTTTTCAATTGAACATATATGGACTAACTCTTCCAATGGCTGACTCCTCTGTAAAAATGTACTCAAGAATTACTGAAATAACTCCCTGTTTGAAAACGAATATCCCCAGTATTCTTAATTTTGGTATACCATGGAATGTTTTTGTGAAACTTCATATAGCTTTAAGCAATTTTGTTGGCTTTTTATACTCTCATTTCTAATTTCTTTTTAATAAGAAACTGAAATGTAGATGAGATTATAATTATCCTTTATAGTTTTCTTGTGTATATTCTCTTGAGTTTTTTTCAAAAATGAGTCCGTGTTGCCATGCAATGAAATAAGTAAAAGAAAAACCCTCAAGCAGTTTATAAAAGAACAAGAGTTTTCTATGGCTAATTCCCTCAACCAGAAAAGTAGCAAAATTCACATTAGGCAAGGGACGGTTTCAAGGAATGTTGAATAAATCCAGACAAGAAAGTGCAAGTGATGATAGTTAAAGATGTGACAGTTGGAACTAAGAGAAGCAACAGCGATTCTGGTTTAAGCAGTTGGTGGAAAGGCACTGTCATTCACTGAAATGAGAAACAACTGAGAGGATGGAGGTGAAAATTAAGTACCAAATTGCTGCATGTAGGGAACAGGTGAGGAGGCAAAGCATCTCACCCCACCAGTACTCTCCTATCCACTAATTAAAGCTATAATTCTGCCTTTTTTTAAAAAAATGTTACTCCATTTGTTCCCTTTGAACATGCCTACTTGGATATGATGTCATCTGTTGCTTACCCTGTGTCTGGCAATACATTTTGCTATCTGAACACCCCTTCTCCAATATCAAGCAGGCTCAGAGGATCTGACCTGGAACCCCTGATGGAAACACCAGAAGGAGTAAAAGATGGGTTCCAGTCTGCCTGGCTGTAGTGTCTCCTCTTAATGGGTAGCAATGTAATATTCATTAGAAAGAATTCAGACTTCAATCATTCTAATGATCATGAAACTTCTTTCTTCAATGCATAATAGAACAAAAAAATTGATTTTCATAGGAATGACTTTCAACATATTTTTACTTCTGTATTAAAAAAAAATCTGCTCAGAATCATATAAAATGTAAGATATTCAACTCTGCTTAGAAACAGAAGGTAAGTTTTTCTACTATTTTCTCCCCTTCACTACTGCAGTCAATTTAAAATATTCCATTCTTGGGTGAAATTTAGCAACCTAAAATTGCCTTCAGTTGAAAGCCCTTTATTTCTCAGTAAAATGTCAATTTTAAATAGACATTTGTTATGACCAGGACATTGTGTAGCTCCTTTTCTCTTGGTGATCAGCTGTTACAGAAATAAGGATCATAGAGCCCTCGATAGTATCATCCCATTGCCTATTTGTAGTCCCTAAAAATTAGAAAACGATTACTTAACATTTTCTGAGTGTCAACAAAACCCACTAAACCTCATCAGAATAAGACTCACCCACTCATGAAGGCATCTGCCTTAATGGAAGAATTAAATAATTGTGAGGCCCAGATTTCCTGGCTGCTGTAGGTTGTATAGTCTTTCCTTGAACTGTAAAGATGGACTCTTATTAAACATGAAGGCTAATGGTTTACAAACATAGGAGGGTAGAACTATGGTCCATAGAAGTTGCACACTCAGACCTGTTTAATTAGAGCAGTGCATTATATCTTCCATAGTTACTGAGCCAAGGCTGAAGATGTGTGACCAAGTCAATGAAGCACATGGAGACTGAGGTTAATGCAGCTGAGAGGGAATCCTGGAGGCCTTCCCCTTTTGAGAGTCATTTGTACACACAGGGCAGGTGATGCATATTGGAATGGATAATAGTAAAGTTTGATGTGTTGAATGAATAAAAAATAGAAAATACTGACAATTAGAGTTTTTTTTTAGTTTTTCCAAAATAATGGATAGATAGGTAGGTCGTAGATTGAACATTCTCAAAGAAGTAGACTAAGAACAACTCTCCAACTGGCTTAATTTAAAAAGGTGTCTATTAATTCACGCAGCAAAAAGCCAGTAGAGAACATTTCCAGGCACAGCTGGATCCAAGAGCCTAAAAGCTGTCACCAAAGATTGGCTTTTCTTTATTTCGCAGCTGTATCTTTCCTTATCATTGGTTTTACAATAAGACTTCACCTGGTAACGCCAGAAGTTTACACCAATTAGTTCATATTGACAAAGCATCAGGGTCAAAAAAAAAGTGCAATAACTCTCAAAGTTGTCACACAACTCCATTGGTCATCACTGACACCAAATGGGTCATGTGACTACCCGTCTGGTCCTGTCATGGCACTGTTCTGATTGGCTCCATCTACAATATTCTTACACAAACCTCATCTGCCACAGACGAAGTGAGAATGAGGTCAAGTGGTTCCTGTGGGAAGAAATTATCCTTTCCCAGAAGATGCTAGATGGTTAAAACAGCATTCACAGCATCCATCAAGCAATGGGTGTTCGCACAAGCACTGACTTCTGAGTGGAACTATTCCCACCACATTTTGCCTTGAAATTTAAAATCTCCAGACAAGCTTTAAGGAAAGAAGAGAAGATCATCAAGCAACAAGTTCAGGTGTCAGTGGAGCAAACACAAACGATAGGCCTTCCACCACTGGGCTCACTGCTCAGCACCATGATGTGTAGGAGCTTTTCTTGAGGACACACACACACACACACACAAATGTACACGCACGTGGACACGCACACACACACACACATGCACACATCTATTCGCCCTAGAAAGGGATATCGAACAGACCAAAATAACATTTGCACCAACTTGATGAACTAAGAAGTTTTACTGGTGTTACTTGCAGGAGAGCATGGGTGTGGGGTTATGTATTGGAGTAAGGATAACTCAAAAGCAGCGGCATCACCCAATGTTCACCCTAATTTAGGTGATGAGTCATGAAAACTGCAACCCTGGACTTCTCTGCACACTTGGAGACAGTTTGACAGATCCCAAAATCTCTTCTCTGTAACTGAGCCGGTCAGAGTCTCAACCCTTGGCAGTTTACAACAGCTTCTATGAAGCTAAGAGTGAACCTTCAAAATTTTTGCAAGTTTCAGGTACAGTCAACATGCGTAGACATGTGACATTTGTTTCCCTCCTGGGTCTCATGAGCTCTCCTCCTCCTTCCTGGAAGGGTATTTCAGTTCTGAGGAAACTGCTCTAAAGCACTCCATTAGACCAGCACACGGACTTAGAGGAAGCTTATCCTGTTCTCTGTGCACCAGTCTGGTTTCCTAGGGGTCTCATTCTCCACACTGCTGTTCCCTTAACCTGAGACTGTATTGTAGTAGGGGTCCCCAAGAATCAAGGAACAGCTGTGCAGGCTAACCTCTGTCTTTAAGTAAATGTGACATCTCTCCTGCAGTCTGTTTTTTCTTCCTTCTCTCATGTTAATATCCTACTCAATGTTTACAAAATACCCAACCAAATTATATGTCACCATGTATGTGAGACAGAAATACAAGAGTCATGCAGACAGCCCTGTTCACTGTTCTTTCCAACAAACATTCTACTGAGTCTACTAGCATAATTAAAAACCTATTTTCCTGGAGAAACCTCAGTATCTGTCTCTTTGATCACAACCCCCATGACGTTTTTGCTTCCTTCACGTCTGTGAGTGATGGAAAGAGTAGGTCTTCCTGTGTTCTGCTTTCTAGATTCTACTTATCCAGAGGAGGCCTAGTGAAGTGTCAAAGGCGGGTGCTGCAGTCTCAGATGATAGGATCCATCCATAGACCACTTCCTTGTGTTCTCAGTCTTACTCAGGGCCAGCCAGGCTTCCCCAGCCTTAGCTGTATTTTAACTGTAGACACTGCCTCCTACATCTTCTGTGGCTTTTACAACTGATCCTACGTAGAGTGAGTCGTCTGCTCTCCTGTTCTTATGGCATAGGTAAAGCACACAGCTAAGAGTAAGATCAGTTCTTCCTTTCTAGTTGTAAATTCCTGGGAAAGGAACCAGTTGCTTCCAGCTGGCACATGTGCCCAATATGGAAAGCAACAGTTTCCATGGTGATAGTGTATATAGAGAAGAGATGGTTCCATAGTCCGTGAGATGCTGAGCAACTGACTCAACTGGTGTCCATGACAGAGCAATCCTGGTACCTCTGTTTAGAGACTACTACTGATGCTTCCAAGGGAAAATTTTGAATCTCAAGCTCAGGCTATATCACTCTTGTAACTGGTAGGCTACAATTTTCTTTAACCAAAAAAAGAAAGCTTCCTGCTAATATAAGAATATATTTCTTCTTTATGTTATAGGCAAAGAATTTACCAAGTGATTTTTGAAGATATTTTACAAGATTCATACTAGTAAAGACTGACAAATATTAGACATACATTATCAACATACATGGAAGAAATTTATATGTACTCACCTATAAATATAAAGTTTCAAGCTTGATTTCCAGGTTTAACACTGAGGTCATCTTTCTCACTCTTCTGTTGTAACTTTTATGACCCAGATAAGTTCTTAAGTGAAGGACTAAAGCCCTTAGAATGTAAGTAATAGAATATAAATATAAAATTTATAACCCTTACACAGCAAGGTCAAAAATAAGAACATATAGATGTGGATGCTGCTGGGTTTCTTTGCTTCCAAAATGTAAACTTGATCTTCACAGGCCTTTGCTTTATTGGGTATTAGAGGGGAAATCTGAAGTTAATTCTATCTACTAACCTTTGTCTAACTGCACAAATGAAACAGTCTCACTAGGTGATCCTCCCTTGTTCAGGTAACTTTTCTTTCCCTATTTAACAGAAGACTATGAGAGGATGAAGGGGCAATAATGTTACATCTGGTATCACAAGGATCACGTGTTGCCTCCTTATCCATTGCCAGTGCTGAGAAAACTCTAAGACCCCCATCATAATCTCCTAGTGAGGCTCAGGCAGAAAAATTCACCCAGTATTCATCAGCTCTAGGGTGTCTTCACAGCCTGGAGACATCCTTCCTCATAAGTTCAAGTCCCATTAGCTGCTTCCCATTGCAGGACAAACCATAGTGTTTGCACACTTTCTGCCTTGTAGGGATGGAACCCTGTCTGCATAACACTTTAGATCAATGATGTTATTTTGAGATAGTCATCACAGGGTGTTAGAGAAGCTGCCAATAATTTCCTCTTAAGTAGCAATGGAAACCCAAAGCACTTCTTTTGGACCTCTGTCACTCTACTTAAATATCTCTACTAGAACGTCTCTAAGGTATAGATTTCAACCCAGAAGAAGTCAGTGCACATCTGTCCACACTTCTGTTCTGCTTAACTACTTTTCTGATTTTGACAATGAGTTAGGAGACAAAAGAGTTAAGAGTTCTGAATCTCCTTTAAGCCAGAACTTTCTTTATATTACATCCTCTTTATTCAGGGGTAGAATTTTTACGTCCACTTCCCTGGCTCTGCAATATCAGATGGCCACCAAGGAATAAGACATAGGAGAATGGGGAACCAAAACCATAGTTTAACATGCCCATCAATGTGTTCCCATTCATATTCTTTGTTTACACCAAGGATTGACCCATGTTTTTGATGGTTTTGCTTTTTATTTGAAGTTGTATCCTCGGTTGGAAGGAATTTGCCACATTTCTATTTTTCTTCTACCATTAGAACTCACATGTGGAGACTTATAAAAAAGAAGCATGCATGTAGAATGTTTCTGACTTATTCCCATGGTACTTTCTATACCTTTACAAATGGACACCTAAGGGAAGCCCTTAGCTGACCCACCTTAGTCTAGCTCTACCTGGACCATAGCATCCCAGATATAAGAGAGACTTAAAAACTGCTGAAGAAAAACAAATGAGACTTTCTCCTTAATGTAATTAAATAAGCTGGGGTGGGGGTTGGGGGGAAGCAGTTTTGGAAATAAGGTGAGCGGTTATCTTGAAGCATCTCTACCAAGAATAAATATTTATGGATTTGTCTGTTGATGGGAAGCTCTAGCTTCTGAGTATACTCTGGCCTGTGTGGTCCTAAATGCTTCCCATGAATTCACCTTGCTGGGCAAAAAGTCATTAAGCATTATGTCCTGAGCAGCTGTTACCTGAAGGCCTCTCATGGTGTTCTGTAGAAAAGGTCTCACACTGTACAGATGGAGAAAATTAATATTAATTGAAATTTCAATCAGGAAAAGATTACTTCTGCCAAAGGTCTTTAAATGCTTCCTAAAGTCACTGCTGCAAGACAAAATCAATAGGTGACATTCAAAATGAGATCACAACCATCAAAGAGACTCAGCTTCAGGGTCAGAAAACAATATTATCATCTAGCCACCTCTGGGGTCTCATCAGACTCTGAAAGCTACATGCATGTCCCTCACTTCTGCCCAGCTTCCTGGTTCTGATCTCAGCCTCATTGCCACATATGTGTGCCATTCCAAACACAGACCCTTGCCACATCAGCCCCATCACCACAGGGCTAACTCCATGCCTTTTACTGGAGTAATCTCATGCCCTAGATTCCTAACCCAGACCCATAGATTACTGTCAACATCCCATTATCTGGTCCTGCTTGGGCAGTGAGAACTGAGTTCCCAGAAAAATGTCACATCTGTGTTAAACTTTGCACAAGGCTGGGTGGCTGACTTGCATAGAACTTGCATAATTAGTAGAGAGTTAGAATAGTATAGGTTCAAAGTCAAATTATCTTGAGCTGCCTGTGCCTCACCAATAGCTGGCTGTTGCCTAACTCTATGTGACCTAACATCCCTGTAACTGTTAGATAAATCCTTCTAGGATGTACAAAAAAGACCCCTGGATTCCACCAACCCAAAGGCTAAGAATATCATCAGATAACACCTAAGCCCAAAGACAGAGATTTCCAAAGGCAAAGATTTCCCAACTTTACTGTGACTTGTCTGCTTGATGATTCTATCGGTGTGTATTGAATGTACTTTGATAGTGCTTTTCTTTGTACTATTACTATAACACTTCATAAAACTTACAATTTTGGAACACTATATTGGAGTAACTTTGATCTGTTTCCAGGCCATAATCAATGGATATTTGGCTCCATAATAAACTATCTCTTGTTCTTTTTGAGAAGAGTGTGGTGTCTCTTACATCAACAGTAGCTATGTGGTAGATGCCAGCTCTTCCCAAGGCTAACCCCAAATAACTGCTCTTTCTGTATTAGCAGCTTGAGGCAGTAGACAAAACATGTGAAAATAGATCAGTGAAGAGCCGAGTAAGAAGTTTAGCCTCAAATTTAATGATGCAACACTCTGCCATAGTAGTCACATTATCTTGATTTTACTGAAGGATGTTCCAGTGTTCAGTGTCATCCTAAGTATCCTGCATCATTCACTCTACACATAGCTTCATGTTACCATTGACTACATATGAAATTTCTATAATTTCAAAGTTTGGGAGTGTGTTACTCATGTTGTTGGATCTTCAGGATTCCATAACTGTGCCTCTGATGGGAACAAATTTTGTGTCTTCTGCTTCATCACAATTCATTGAAAGTACAGTCTTCACGTCTATGGTAGTGTAAAGTGTCCCACCTTCATAGTGGCTCAAGTAAAATTGGTTGAGAGGGTAGCAAGATATTCTGCATAGCCCTCATCACAACCTGATTTCTGATCATTCTTCTTTCTCTGTGTGATACTCATTTTTTTTTCTGGTCCATCTTCAAGCTTTCCCTTCACAGGGTCTCCTCATCTTGCCTACTTCAAGTGCTTCCAAGCTCAACTCTGCTAAAACAACTGTCAGAGATGAATAATGAAAAATGCCATGTGCTGATACTGCTTTCTAGATTCCCAGACAAAATTGGTTACTGAACACATACCCATGTCTCTGCCAAGCCCCAAGACAGACCACAGTTGGGCAACCCAGACAGATATGGCTTATAAGTTAGAAAACAATGTGCTCACTATTGTCCAAGGTGACTTTTAATAATTCAGTATTATTCAACAATGGAAAAATAGTGTTTATATTCTTAAATTTAAAATGCCTAAAATTTATTTTACAAGCTGGCCAGTTTCTACTTCTAAAATGATCTTTATTGTACTCAAGGTTGCATAGTGGTATTCATTTTCAAGGTACAAATAAAGAAAGCACTGGACAGTGGTGGCTCATGCTTTTAATCCCAGCTCTCAGGAGGCATAGACAGGCAAATGTCTGTGAGTCTAAGGCCAGTCTAGTCTACAGAGTGTGTTCCTGGACAGTCAGAGTTACAACAGAGAAATCCTGTCTTGAAAAACAGAAAGGAAGAAAGAAAAAAAGAAAGGAAGGAAGGAAAGAAGGAAGGCAGGAAGGAAGAAAGGAAGGAAGGAAGGAAGGAAGGAAGGAAGGAAGGAAGGAAGGAAAAGAAAAGATGCAAAAGAAAAAAAGATGCAAAACTCAGACTGATTTTTCATCAATGTGCCATTTATCAGCTATTTTTTAAAAAGAAAAGAGAAAACTCTGGCAAGTTTGAACACCTGCCAATGGCATAGATGCACAGGGGATGTTCATGTGTAATGTATATACATCCTATTCCTCTGAATACCTACAAATGTGAATAGATCATAGGAGTCTGAGAGTTTCAAGTTTACTGGTTGGATCTTTATCACTGAAAAACCAAACTGGAGTTACCATGACAACCACTGAAAAAAGAATTTCAATCACAGAAAACAATATCTGATTCAATTGACCAGAAGACTCATCCATTTCTGCTGCTCAGACTGTTGATAACAAACACTAATTTCCTGTTTGCACCTAAAAGAAGGCTTTCCTAAGGGGAACCATGGTAAGAAAAAATGTGAAAGAAGTCTTCCAATCCTTTACAAACTCAAGAACTCATAGCTATTGTTCAAAAATAAGAGGAAAGGCCAGGCAAAGTGATACAAACCTACAATCTCAGCACTTGGGGAATTTGACAGGCAGGAAGATCAAGAGTTCAAGATCAATATGAGCTACATAGCAAGTCTGAGCCTAGACTTAGCTCCATGAGACTGCCTGTAAAAACATAAGAAAGAAGGAAAACAAAACAGAAACAACCATAGCTGAAGAAATGCAGACACACAGTTCACTGAAATATTTTGTGCCCCAAATATATTGTGAATAAAAAGAACAAAGATGAAGTGATGAGAGGCAGGGATACCTGTGGGAAACAGAATGCAACAATCTAGTGGTTTGATACAGGGAAAGGAATATTTTTCTTGAAAACATTTCTTTACCCATTTTTTGGAGGTTGAAAGACACATGTGATAAAAGAAAGACATAACCAAGTCCACAGGGAATTCATGTCTAGTCAGATTTAGGAAAGGCAAAGACATCCCTGGAGTGGGTAAATGGAAAAAATCAGTTCTACCAAACATATCATGAGAACATTATTTACTTCTCCCTGGAATGCTGATAGCAGGCAGGTAATGAAATTTTTATTGTAATATTTACTATAAATTGGCTTTGTTTCCTGCATCAATCTATATTCCGGCTGTACTGTGCCTCTTTGCTGAGCCACATTGCTCAGCTTGCAGTCTTTTCGTCACCCTAGATCTTTGCCATCTTCTTCACTAATCCTTTTTGTTCAACACTGAAACCACTCCCTTGCCTTTCCCTTAGTCACCAAGCCTCTAATGAACAGTGAGATCTGCTCTGGCTTTCTGGCTCACCTTAATTCTTCCTTTTAAGCTTTTGGCATCTGATCTTAGGGTGTTCCTCTGTGTCAGAATAGATTGGTGTCTGCTTTGCCATATTGTCCCACCATCTCCTGCACTCTGGCAAAGCATCTCCATCCACAACTTTGACTACCTGACCTTCATGTCCAGCTGACAATAAAACTCAACCTGTCCACCAATCCATTACTCCTTTTCTAACTAAGCCGGCCTGTCCTGAATTTCCCTGCCACCATTAACTGCATCCCACACTCAATCCTCTCAGTCAGCTCCCACATTTTGTCAACTGCATCTGCCAACCCTCGTGTCTCTTTCTTCATCCTTCTGCCTCTGCTCCAGCTCAAACCTCATTACGCTTTGCCTAGCCTATGAGGAAAACTCCTTCATTGATCTCTTTCCCTTCACCCACGCCAATCTATCCCACCCAGAGCTACAGATTAATCATCCTGGAGCACAGTTCCAATCTTCTTGTCCACCCCCAGTCATAAAACTTGAAAATGCCTCACTGTCTCTGAAATTAACCACAAATCCTTCATCTTGCCACTCAAGTAACTTTCCAAATGAACTGCAGCGCGTCTATCCCTATTCGCCCACCATCTATCATCTAACTAAACTGATGTGAAGGAGGAGAAATCAACAGAGCTTCTGAACTGAAGAGAGTATAATAAAAGCAAGAACTGGCCCAACAGCAAAAAGGACTTTTCAAGACAGAACCTGCCGATCACATCCATCTTTCAGCCTATTGCTCTATAAATAGCAGATGCTCCTGCATCCTTGCTAGGCAGCTTGCCTTTTCTGCATTTTCAGCCAGGATTTTACATTCGAGCAAATCACAGCCAAAGAATGGATGTTTCCTTTTGCCTCTTTAAATCAATATGGTTTATTATTTTCTATTCTCTGTTAATATACAGCATTGCAAATACATTCCTTAAACTGAGACACGTCTATATTTTTGATAGGAAAGAAAATCAGCTTTCGCCAAATCTCTGTAAATAATAGAAGCCTTTTCCTTTCATCTTTCTGCTAACAATGCCTCCATTCTGTCAGTGAAATGTCTAGAGTTTCAAACTGCTTAGTCATGCTTTGGATATCCACACACTAATTAATGTGATGGTAATATTAAAGTAAGAGCTATAATAAGTTCCCATGGTTGTAGCATTCTGTAGTATGCAAATTCTCATCATAGTCTTAGAGATGTAAATCTTTAAATGACTTTTTTTTTAAAGTTAAGCGACTGTTTAGTAGAGAAGTTGGTTATTACCAAACTTTCCTTTATGAAAGGCTAAATAACCACTGTTTAGGGCTTTGTGTGCCGTGTACATTTTTAGCCTTTATTTTTATTGTATGTGTATGAGTGTTTTGCCTGTACTTATGCATGTGTGTCCCATGCATGCAGTGCCCTGGGAAGCCAGAAGAAGATGTTGAATCCCTTGAGACTAGAATTAAAGAAGGTTGTGATCTACCATATGGGTTCATGGAATTAAACCTGGGTCCTCTTGAAGAACCACCAGTTCTTTTAACTGCTGGCCTATTTCTCCAGCTCCACACCATGTACTCTAAACCACTCTGGTTTTCTACCACAAATCATGTATAACATTGCTCCTACATGCAGTCCAAAGAAGACAAAGTCATAGTAAGCAAAAGTAATTCTGTTTGCAGGATCTGAGGGGTGGGAGAAATTGGAAGATGTAAATCAGAGGTACAAATTCCAACTATAAGACAAGTGCCAGGCTGGAAAGATATCTAAGTGGATAAGGGACACACTGCCCCTGCAGAGGACACAAGTTAAGTTGCACTTGTGTTGGGTGACTCACAGTCGCATCCAACTAGTTCCTAGGATCTGACATGCTCTTCTGGACATACTTTCACATACTCACACAAAGATAAACACGTATACACATAGACTAAAGTAAATAAATCATTTTAAAAAGATAAACAAGTTCAAGGCATCCATTATAAGCAAATCTGTAATCTTCATGTTAACTTATGGTAATCATTAAACAATGTCCAATAATATTAAGTCATCATGGAACCCCACTTATGAGTATACATCCAAAGGGATTTAAATCAAAATGCAAAATACTATCTTCAATTCCATGATTATTCATACCTGCAGTCTGAGCAATTGTGAATATCCTCAAAATATACAATCTTTGTCAACTTGAAATTTAAAAAAAAAAAAAAAAAAAAAAAAAAAACACTTTAAAAGCACATTTCACCCTGAAGCAATAAGTCCCCGTCTATGAACCAGAAAATGGCCAGGCATCAAATCTGTTAATGCCTTCATCTTGGACTTCTCTCCTCTAAACCCATCAGAAATAAGTTTCTATTACTTATGCATCACCAAAGCTATGGCATTTTGTTATACACATGTGAATGGACCAAGACAAGTGCTCTCTTTACTCTATGGGTGATATTTCTGTGGCTCAGAAGTTGATGTGATTTCTGTCTGAAATCATATAAGATGGTATCAGGGTTAATAGTGAAGCCAACTAGACTTTAGTTAAACTTTCCTATGTTTATTTCCTTTCTAATCTCCTTCATAGACTGTCATCTTAACAGTTTAGCAAAAACAAGAAGAAAAAGTGAGCTCAACTAGGTTTCATCAAATAAATAAATAAACAATCAAGAAGAAAGAAAGAAAGAAAGAAAGAAAGAAAGAAAGAAAGAAAGAAAGGAAGGAAGGAAGGAAGGAAGGAAGGAAGGAAGGAAGGAAGAAGGAATAGAGGAACTTGGAAAAGAAAAATGAAGGGAGCAAAGGATACAAGGAGAGTCACAAAAAACAGACTAAGCTTCTATTGTTCCTAAAATGTCCCCAGTGTCTTGGTATCAGAATGATGCCCTTAGGGAGGGTGCACACAGATCCATGCTACATCTCATGGAGAGTTTACACCCCATGAGGACTACCGTGAAAAGGCAACCACAGAGCTTTGGTCATGTATAGAAGTCATTCATCTTCACAACCATCTCTGTGGAGATAGAAAGTGAGTTCTGATGGAAACAGAGTGAGCATGTCTACTGGTCACCATACTATTAAAATGCAATGGTGGTTTGCAGAGAAGAAATGGGAGAATTATGATGCCAGAAATCCTCTGCACCTGAAGTATTCCTCCAAATGCTATTAATTTTATTGCCCTTGATGAGATGTTACACATTATCTGTAAAGTTGCTTCAGTGACATGGAGAGATCCTTGGTGTGGTCCTTTTGTCATGCCTGAGGGATACTTTAATGAGCCTTAGGCTTGCTTTAGTTATGTCCCTGCTAGACTTGACTACTACTAATATATTGGGAAAAAAAATAGAATGGTTACTTTCTAGCCTGCTATTTTGGGCTGATACCTTATGAGAGATAGATCTTCCCATTTTAATTGCTCATCTTTTCTGTTACCAGAGTTGTATATTTAAACTTCATTTACCTCCGATCAGACTTGGATTCAAAGTCTGTTCTCCTACAGCCCTACATCTTACCCTCAGCTATTGAAAATATAGCACAGACTTCCCTTCTTGGTGTTGCATTTCTTGATTCCCACCTCACCTAAGATTTAACTATCTTCCCCTTGTTGATAACTTACATTTGAACTTCCTTACCTCCCTAACTTGAATTGTGTTTATCATTAAGGGCAGGTATCAGTCTTTCTGGGTAGATGTCAGTACTGGAAACATTCAATAAATAAAAATAGAAATAAGCTTTCAACTGTATTTTGTTTCATGTTCCCCTGCCTGTTTGATAAACTCCCAGTAATATCTGTGGGAAAAGAAAATAGTCTGAAATCTTATTCATCCTGAGGCAATTTTAAGAGAAAAGTCAGTATGGGAGGATATTAGAATCTGTACATGAGGGTTCCATGAGACTAGCTGGTCTATTGTGCAATAACCAGCTCACATATGTAGAATCCCTCTATTTTCACCCTAATGTTACAGTACCCCAGATCCTGCAACAAGTCCTCACTAAAGGACAAATACACGCATTCTCTACACAGGCATTCCTTGTACTAATGCCATCTTTTCTACTATCTTATCACTTTATGAGGATGCTACATGACCACAAACAAGTTCTATTAACTAGAATTATTCACATTAGGGTAAGAATACCAGAGTATGGAAAATAAATAAATATCGACTGAAGAAAAAGCAGTCAAGGAATGCAGATCTTTAAATGACTTTTGGACTCTTAAATCAAAATGACATTTTAAGAGGAGCTGGAAAGGGTACCCTGCTGGTCCTGTGATTGCCGGTGCTGATATTAGAAACCGTGTTGTGCAGCCCAACCACTGTTGCTGTCTTTAGGGGACTCGATTGCAGATTTGCTTCAGTAGCTGTAATTTAAGAGTAAGGTGTTGGGAGTCGAAACTGAGCACTCCACAATCATATCAGCAAGGAGATTTCTGTCCCTGTGGCAGGAGTCTTGGGTCTATGCCACAGTTTTCCTGCTCTCTGTCATCTTTTTGCAATTAGAGAATACATCAAGTAGAAAGAAATGATCACCCACCAGCCATATCTGAAAATTACCAGCTCTGAGCCTCTGTTAGATTCTGAGCTCTGTGCCCTGGAGAGGGGCTGGGCAATTCCAAGCACTGATTGAAGCTCATTATTGTCAAAGTGATTCTGTAGTTCAATTTTATCCACCCCATTTCACAGATGGCCAAATTAAGGTCCAGTGAGGTTTGCTAGCTGGCAAAGTCTCACAGCTACTGAATCCACGGTTTCTGAGCTGAGCATCAAGGCTTGCCCTTTAAATACCACAATCTCTCAGTTTATTCCTTCATCAAAATATTCTGACAGAATCACAGTGAAGTAAAAAATGTAGCACACAAGTTAGGGCTCTGAATAAAATGTTCCACAGATTCCACATGAGATTTTCTTATCTAAAGCTTTTTGTCAAACTGTGAAAATAGCCTCCTCTGACTAGGATAAAACTCTGCTTCTTATCGTCTGCAAACCTTTACCACTTTCCTGGAATATCCTACATCCAAATACTATTTTGTATACCTCCAGCAAGTTTAACCCTTCCCCCATTATTGCAATGTTGCCATTATGAAAGCTGGGGGTGGAGGGGATTATTATCCATCACAGCTAGAAATTTGTCAAGTGCTATTCATTGTACCAGCTGAGGACTTGGGTGTGCTGTCTGTATTCACGTTAACAACGACAAACTGAGATCGACTAGAAATGTGGAGAATTTGATTTTATAAGTTGCCCCAACTGTGAAATAAGGTTCCAAGCCCACAGAGTTCAACCAGACTATGTATGAAAAGGATTTAGGAATGAATGAGGTGTGTGCTGAGAGCCTGTTAAGTGTTAGCTACCGTATTTGTCACATACTATTCATTTGCTTGCTTGAGTGTGTTTTATACAAAAAACCTTGCTATGTAGCCCAGGGTGGGCTACAATTCTTTGACCTCTACCTTCCTAGTGTTGGGATTACAGGTGTGTGCTACACTTCTGGTTTGGCTATTTATTTCTTCCATTGCTTAGCTTCTACACAGGGCCAGGTTAGATCTCCAGTGCACTGCAGTGGAAAGACCTTAAGGTTAGAGTTATTGCTGATACTTAGGTTCCAGCTTGGATCTAGCACTAAGCATGCTTTTCTATAACTTTCTCCCACAGCTGTGGGTTCTGATATTTGTCAAACTTTCTCAAAGTTATAAGAGGTATCCAATATATTGGTAGTGTGCAGGTCTATTTGAAACAACCATGTGTGTGATGTGAGTGAATTTTTTTTCAGTTGCTTTCAACATTATGTCACTGCCTTCATTACTTTCCTAGTTGAGAATGTGACTCTAAGACACAATAGGATTCAATTCCAGTCTGACCACAGATTTGCCTCATAGAGCCTCATTGTCCCCATTTGTTCAGTACAGTTAACAAAGATGATTACAATAGAGCTGGGTAGGAGCTCAGCCTCAGACCTCCCAGGATATGGATCTAGGCAACATAGCCACCATGTCTTACTTCTGGTATCCATTTGCATAGCACACAGGGAAAAATTATCCAAACCTATGAGCACAGTTCAAATACATGTTATCCAAGTAAATATATACTAAGAGCTAAAAGGATGCATACAAGCTTTAGGTACTAGCTTTGGGCACAGAGCTTTTGTATGCATATACCTATGATAAAGTTTAACATAAATTAGATACAGTAAACAACAAGTTCTATGCAGTGGTTGTGCATGCCTTTAATCCCAGCTCTTGGGAGGCAGAGACAAGTGGATCTCTGAATTCAAGGCCAGGCAGGTGTAACAGGTCTCCAAACAAAAAAAAACAAAAAAACAAACAAAAAAAAACCCTGTCTTAAAAAACCAGATGGATAGATAGATAGATAGATAGATAGATAGATAGGTGATAGATAATAGACAGATGGGTAAATAAATAAATAAATAACAAGTGATAATAGAACAGTTAAACATTACACTGTAATAAGCTGTACCAATTTGATGACTATCCATAATCTATCTCAACAGCCATGAAGTATGATCCATATCCCGGGCAGGATAGCACAAAGCAGCATAAGATTTCCTCAAGATCCTTAGAATGGTGACTTTAAATGTATGAATTATTCCTTCTGGACTATTGAAACCACAGAAAGCAAAACTACAGCTAAGAGAAACACTGTGTTACACAGACAAGAATGATGCTCTGGATGGGTCAGAGTGGATGGAAGCCAGATTACAAGAAATAATATGAGATCCTTAGTGAACAAAAGGCTTAATAAGTCTCCCACTCTTAGCATGTTTTACTCGTCTACAGTTCTTTGTGTAGGGTTGAAGCCTTGGAGAAGTCTACACCAATTAGTTATACAAAGGGTCAGCCCTGGAAATAAACATACAAGTGACATTAGACAGGCAGAGCAGATTTTATTTCGGAATATACACATATGCACATATATGGATGTAACAACAATTAATGAACAAAGAGGCCACGAATTTGAAAGACAGCAAGGAGGGGGTACATGTGAGTATTTGCAAAGAGGAAGGAGAAGAGGAAAATGATGTAACTATAATCACAAAACAAAAGAATTCTTAGTGAATGAAGAATAATCACTGCTAAACACAGATGGACACACTAGAAGTGAGGCCTCATGTACCTTTTATTATCCTGAAATGAACCTCAAGAGAGACTAGAAGCTATCTGTGCTGAGTTTCTTAAAATCAATAAAATGGCCTCACTTTGTCATAAAGGAGACATAAAGGGGAAAAAATCATTTAAAAGAGAATCATTTGTACTGCAAAAATGAAAGTCTTCAAGGTGGAAACCTCAAGGGGCCAGCTGAAGTCAGCAGAAACATGTACTCCCATGCAGCTCAGCTCACCCGCAAGTCTGTAATATCAGCAACACTAACATTAAAGGGTATTGCTATTAGTGATGTGCTTCTCCAAAATGAATCTTCAAATTCTGATGATGTTCTGAATATGACAAATGTGTGACATTATCTTAATTCATTCCATGACTACATTCATAGAAAAGTCAATGTGAATTGACACTATGCCAAAAGTTATTGTGCTCATAGTAAGCACAGTTCTTAGGCTTATGATATCCTAGACAATGATATTTTAGGCTTAAATGAAAAACACTTTTTCATCTAATAAATTATTTTATGAGCACCTGAAACTAAGGCAGATATAGAATTATTTTTGGCCAAACTTCCACACATCAAAGAATTCCTAGGACACCCACCTTACATAACCAAGAGCTTTCCTGATTATGATAACCAAAGCAGTCTTACAAATTTCAAAACCACTCCCGAGAAAGCCAATTTCCCCACGGTATTGTAGAATCTTAACACAATCACAAAGCTACATGCATCAAGTAACTTCAGATTTTCCCCTTTTTGTCTTGATCTCTACTTTATTCTAAAAAATAGCTAGACAAAATTTTGTCTGTGCCTGTAAGTCAAATTATATTTTCAGTTTAAATTCTGACCACATTAGCACGTCTAATGGGGGCAGGAGGAACTATGACTCTTCTCAGAATTTCACATTGGCCACCAGTAGTCTATATTCGAACCTCCATTTCACAGACAAAAAAGAGGTTTATCAGATTGAGTGCAGATGGCTCATCCAAGCTCATTCCACCAACTGTCTGCAGAGACAGAAGCCACATCCACAAAAATATTCAATTCCCATCTCTACTCTTCCTATTTCCCTGTACAACCTGGATCTTCATTAGCCTTCCTAGGAAAGAACTGGTGGGAGGTCAGTCAAAAACTCAAATTCTTGTTTTGCACCTGGCTGTTCCTTTAGGAGGAAGTCAATGGTAGAGGAGGAGAACTCTGAAATGAGTTTCCATTCATCCAAGCTCTATCCCTTCCTCATTTGCATAATCCTGTGCAATTTAGGCCTTAGAGAAACACTAGCCACCATGAAGCTTGCAGAGCCTCTGAGAGCTGATCTTTTACACCTACTTGGATATCTGAGCAAATTGTGAACACACTCAGATGTGACAAAGCAGGGTCAGCCATTCAGCCAGGGGACAAGTCCCACGATGTGATTCCTGTCTCTCTCCTTGGCAGAGGTGTAATAAAAAGTAATGATGTGGAAGAGAGCATGCTGTTGCCTTCCAAGGGTCATGTCAGTGCAATTTGTGCAGGGTCCTGACAGTTTCCCTCTCTTTTAGTGAAACACCAGACAAAAGAAACACAGAGCCAAAAAGAGCACATGTACCAAGGACACTTCAAACACTGTAAAATAGAGTCTATACTAGACAGCTCAATATATCATGAAGATTGGTTCATAGAGCCAGACAGGCAACCTGTGGAGACTGACATATGGTGCCACCTATGTGAGTGACAACGGACTTGTTCTTCATCATGGTTGGCCAATCTCATGAGCAGCTGTACATCAGCTCTCGCTTCTGGAAAAGTCATTCTCTAATGGGGCAGCTGGGTTCTTGCTTGCTCTGATAAAGAGACCTATTATTTCATTGGAAGTGATGCAGCAGATTTGGTGTTCTCAGGAGAAGGGTGCAGTGTCCACATCGAAATGCACATCAGGCAGTAGATAATGAATACGTAAGTTTATTTAAAAAAAGTATTTTCAAAGCTTCCAAATTATTAATCTGTTTCTGGAGGGTTTCAAGTGCTGAATGTAACTTTGTAACATCCAAATTGCAACGATGGAGCTGCACCACTGTGGATGAAGGAAAGAAAGAGTCTTTGAAAGGCTTGACTGCAGCTCTATTCAGATGTCATCATCGCCTAGATGGTAGTCAAGCATCTGACAGGCAATAGAGAGTGCTGTTGTCACCTTGGAAAAGCCAAGCAATCTCTTCATTTGTTTCTATGACTACAAGTGCACCTACTTCATAGGATTACTGAGAAATTTTGTAGGCTGGTGTATGGATAAAATTACAGAAAAACAGCCAAGAAAAATAGGAAATCCATAGAATCTGGTACAAGGTTGAGAAACTGTTAATACAGCTCTGTGTGTTTTAATTTGAGGAATGAAGATAATTCCTGTGTGCTTCAAAATCTCCCTGGTCAAGGTTTTCATGATCACTGATACTATGACTGTGATGCATTTAGATAAAGACTAAGCCCCCATTTTCACTTTGCTTAACCCACTCCAAAATGCTATGAAGCCACTCGGTGTCATAGGAGAGCTCTCTGCTGCTTTTTTAAATTTTAATTTATTTTTACTTTTGAAATTTCACCATGACCAATAGAGGCAACTCACTGTTATCAAGATATAGTTCCTTTTGGTGTGTCCATGGGGCAGGCACCCTGAAAATGTAGAATTGATTGTTTTAAATCCAATAAGAAATGTTCCTACAAATAATCTTAGAATGAGATTATTTCATTATTTTTAGCACAGATGCTATGCATTTTTTAAACTGTGAACACTATATTTTTTAATTTTCTATGAAAATGTTTCTGACTTTAGTTGACTGTAGGTAATAACTCATGGGTAAGGGAGATTACTGATTATAATTTTTTAGTTTAAAAATCATCACTTTTTATTTTTTAAAATGCATCTCCATTTTTATAAAACATGTTTTTCTTTTAAATTTATTCATAGTTGAGAATTGCATGCATTCATATGTGTTTTGATCAAATCCACTGCCCAATCCCCTCCCCTCTATCTCCTCTCCTAGGCCTCTACTACTCTTCCCTCACAACTTCACAGTTGTCTTCAAGGACAACTATGGCCCCCAAGAGGATACCCATGCTCCGTTAGATTGTCCTATACTTATTTATACATGAGTCATCATCATTAAATGGACTCACTGGGGTTTTTTTAAGCTGTTACTTTAGCAAAATAATTATTTATTCATTTTATTAAACAAATATTTGTTAAGCATCTGAACCAGGACCTTGCAAGCAGCTGGGCTATAATAATAACCATTTTTGTGAAAATATATTCAATTATATTGACTCATCCTACTAAATAAGACAGATAAAGAAAATAAGGAAATGAGGAATGAGGAAAATAAGATCAGGCCAAATTGAAGACGCCAAAAGTGATCTGCATCAGTATTAACTGTGATAAATGAGGGCGCGCCGGAGAAGGGTTAGAAACATAAGTTGTTCACAACTGCACAACATAAAGGTGCATTTATGGCAAATGTCATAATGCCAAATGAATCTGATAAGTGTAGGTATTAAATTTATCCAGCCTAACTAATCACACAGGACACATCTGATGTGACCTTTCTTGAAACGCTTTTTACATTCCAGTTGTAAAGATAATAGAGAACTATATGTAGAAGTTTCCAGGTTATCCTGCATGGTGGACTTTAGAGTTATCAGTTCATCTGAAACTGCACCAACTAATCAGAGTTTTCAAAAAGGTTCCCAGCCTCTGAACCCCCTGAATTAAGTTGGATCTGAAAGTAGTTTTACAAATATTATTTGCATATCATTCCCTTTAGAGATAAATTAGAGATAAGTTTTGAGCTTTAAAACCAGGACCTGTCATTCATGCAAATGTCTTTACCTCATCTGAGCCTTGGTTTCTTAGTCTACCAAAAACAAACAAACAAAAACAAAAACCTAAAACACTTCTTTGCTGCTCCCTCATGATCATCATCAGGACCAAATAAGGCAAAACCTTGGGAGAGTACATGTGGACTTTTACCTGAATCTAACATCCTACAGTGTACCAAAGTTTTGCTTTTTCATGCTTTGAAATATCTTCTCTTGAGAATAGTTTCAGGGATACCCATCCCCTGTTAAACAAGAAAGACATCCAGGCGTGTGCTGCAGCTGAGAGGCCAGGAGCTGTCATTTCATCTCTTTCTGTCACTTCCAGTTACTATCATAGTTGCAACTGCACACAAATATATTTAATGTATCTATATAGATTCTCAAGATCAAATCTGTGGGATCATCATTCATCCACTTGTTCTATGAATTATGTTGAATGACTTTCTGAAACTCATATAACAGGATCATGCCGGGGGAAAAACTAAAATTAAAACAAAACACCTTCCACCACTGCCACTGAGCACAAGGTGGTACTAACCACCATGCAAGGTAGAAGAAATGTAGACTTCAGTGAAATGCACAAATGGTCACAGTAGCCAGGCCTCTGACAAGTATTGTACATCCAGCTCTGAGAAAAAGAGTTGCCCTTCCCTGCACCCCAAGATAATCAAAGGAGCCATCAATATGCCAGAATGTAGCTGCCACTCAAGATGACTTGGACCCAGCTCTGCTCTGGTGGTATTGATCATGCCAGCATCTGAGCTTCAATCATGGCTACAAAGAATGCATCAACTGACACCCAACAGCCTTTCATAGTGAGTTCATGAGAGCAGGAGTTCTGTTTACTACTGGGGCAGACAAACCTGCTACTCCAATATTTCTTGAGAAGTACATATAGGTAAAATGAATTTTATCCTTCAGATCTGAGGCCAAATCCCGTTTTTTCTAGTAGTTCTGATCTCATCAGATATTCCCAAGCTATAGAAGCATACTGCAGTCTACAATATACATACATGAGCCCTTCCAGCAAAAGCCATCTTCCATCTGATTAAATTTGTTTCCCATCACTGATTCCATTGCTGCTGACTTCAGTTCTTGGTTAGTTTTCCTACAGTGGGCCCAGTTCTTGTCTTGATAGTACATTTCCTGCTGATGGCTAAGAGCCACTGATTCTTCTGGATATAATTCTTCACATTGATGGAAGCATGGGTGAAAATTAAATGGAAGAAAGTAGGGCTGGGAGACACATAAGCCTTACAACCAGTATAGCGATGCACCAAATTCATCAGTTTCCCTCTCCAAGGAGTTCTTCAGAAGCCTGCAAAATGATGAACATATAGCTTCCTTGACCTTCAGCTTGTTAACTGCCTATTCCCTGGGTTTCTAGATATGTTTACAGTTTCCACATCCCCTCCAAAGAAAGATTGCCCTCTCACAATTCTCGATGTCCAAGTATCATGTTGGTGACCTGTGATCCTACTTCCTACTCATCCACAATGAGACCAACAGGGTAGCCTGTGCAAAATCAAGTAACAATTCATAGGCCATCTGGCAGCCATGACCAAATATCCTGACTCAAAAGCAAATATACTGACAAATTGAGCCCATCAAGTTCTTCTTTCTGAAATATACATTTAGAAAAGGTGGAGACTGAAATATTTAACAATGAACATGAAAGTCAAAAGAAGCTAGTGTCCGCTTTGCTGCTGCGGCAAGCTGCAAAGTCATGGCCGAGCATAATTTATGAGCAGGCAGAAAGTACATGAAGTGGAGATTAAAAAAGTCTGGTGCAGAAAGAGGAGAACAAAGCAGGCATGCAGGAAAGAGAAAGACCTTGAAGGGAGGACACAGCTTTCTGCCAGTTCCAGAGCCTTCTGGACTGATTCCACTTCTCTCGGGAGATCCTTACAATAGCATCTTTTTCAAGGGGACGGCTTGGCTAGAACAAAGGGGTCTGATTAAGCAGTAGATAAATGTCACATCTCTTGCCTGATTTACTAATGTACTCAACTGTTTGTCTCATTATTCTGGCAACCATTCTTTAATGCACAGATTCAGATAAAGAATTCTTTGACCACCTATCATATGCTAGGCATTTGGAGGGTGCCCTGTTTGTAATGAGCACTGTTTGTGTTTTTGTGGACATTGGGCACAGAAATGAGAATCACATAGGAGTGGCCTAAGGGTGACAGAGGTGTTTAGGAAAATAGCAGAAGCCTCATCAAATGGCTTAAAGGGGTCTCTTAATTCTCAGTAGCACACCCAGCCCTGGTATCCACCATAGGAATAAGCAGGTAAGGTCTGAAGTTCTTTGTTTATTCCCGTGTCGATCTGCCCAGCCTAAGAGGATTCAGAGCAAGACTTTCACAGCACCTCCCCCTGATCTTGCCCTGTGGCTGCAGAAATGCATTTTTCCCCATGACCTGCTCAGTCCTATGATTATTCGTGCGCCATCACCTGTCACAGGGATGTTGACAGCTCAGCAAAAGCCAGCTTTAATTCTATGGATTATTTTCCTCTGTTGGCTTTAAAAATATAGGGGTGGAAGTGTGCCTGTATTCTCTCCTTACAAAAGAATAAAGTAACACAGACAAGAGATGGAGGGGGCAGGAGGGGGCAGGGGGTAGAGGGTTGTTGAGCCACTGGGTATCTGAAAATGTCTGTATGATCGAGTTCACTTTCATGTCCAAATGTGAAACAAGCAGATGGCTCCTCTCAGGGATATTTACTGGTTCTACAGCTCTGTTTGAAAAGACCTGCTGCTGAGAGCAGAGGCTGTGGCACAGGAGGACATTGCAGTCACTCGGAGTCAGCCATCTAGGTCAGGGATTCCAGCAACATGCTTCAGAGTGGGCGTGGGAGTTGGAGGTCTGTGTGCAGCATCTCCTCACAGGCATTGCCTGCTTAGCCACAGGGAGATAGAGACCCTGTGAGCTGTGGAACATCAAACCGCCTGTCTTCAGGATGAAATGATATTAGCTAAGTCTGGTTAAGGTTTGTAATTCTCAGTAACAGGAGGGGGTGGGAGAAGTCATTGGCAGTTCAGGGCCTCTAATCAATATCAGATTGGCAGTAAATTAGTTGTTTAATTAAGTAAAGGTAATTTGTTGAATTACCAATTATCTTTCCAATATGAAAGTCCTCAATTCAATAAAAAAACAAGAGCCTGGTGAGAAGACAAAAGTATTCTTTCCTGGTTGTATTTAGCACTTCGCTGTGAAATCTCCCCTCAGGAGGAAGCTTGTGCCTATCAAAACACCAGGGACGTCCACAAGGTTAATGGTCCAGACTGCCACCTTCCAACATGATTGCAAAGGTCAAGCTGTGGTTCAGTCGGTGCTGGGCTGGCTCCTGGTTAGACTGCCTAAAGGATTAAATGTTGGTCCTTCAAAAGGGAGGAAAGTGAATACTGAGAACTGGACGCTGTCAGTAGGAAAATTAATTCCTGGGGTACAACACGAAGTGTTAAACTCCCTGTTTAACTTAGTATTTTTTTAACTTAGTATATTATTTAATAATAATAATAACCATAATAATAATAAATAGTAATTTAATGCATCTTTCTGAAACCTAAGAGCCTTGAGGCCGGTGGCAGAAACAGCATCCTGTCAGGAGTGCCCGCAGCCTTCCCAACACTAGATGGCAGCTCGAGCCTGCATTTGGATCCATGGCTCTGCTGAAGCGCTCCAGTACTTCCCCCCAACCGCCCAAGAGGTTTTTAGTCCTCTGAATTTTAACCAATTGTGCTTCATCTTTTGTCTCCAAAAGGACAGAAATAGGCTTCCTCGTCCCCTCTAATTGATTTTAAGTTTCCCTTTGTTCAAGCTCTGCTAAAAAGAGGAGCGAGCCCTATTTTTCAAGGACTGGCCTGCTTGAGACTTCTATTAAGTGGGCCAAATAATTATACCCCAAAGACAAACCCGTTCTCTGACAAGCACTCTGCATTTGCTCTCAGAACAGTGTTTGTGGGATTTCATGCTGCAGTGCACTGCAGGAGGGGCACCATCCCCGGTGATGTTTGGGTTTTCTCTTCCAAACCAAATTGCTGGTTTATTGAACAGGAATCACCTGCCCTCAGACTGGCTACTTTATCCAAAAAAGGTCCTAAGTCTGCCTTTTGGTTCCTAGGTCCCTTTACTGGATGGATTCTCCATTACCCCTTTTCAGACAATAATATCCCCTACTAAGGACGAACCGCTTTGGTGTGGCTTAATATCTTCCCAGTCCCAGCGTTGTCCTTCCTTTCACACCAAGTCCCTGTTGTTTATGACAGCAGTCCAGAAAGCAGGGTGAGTTCTTGGCCATTGCGGCAGCACGCTGTTCCATTCTGTCTAAAGCACTCTCCTGTCAGTGATGGCACTATTCCCTTCAGTTCTCAATTTGACTATCTCTTCTTTTGTTAACTAAAAAGGCCAAGGCCAATGAATTGACATCCTCCATCCTGGTGGCTCACACGCTCCCTAGACTTTACTCAGTCAGAACTTCTAGCCCTACAATTGTCCGTTTATGAGTCATTAGCCTCCAAAGAACAGAAGCTCCCTGAGGGTGGTGTCTCCATCGTAGATTACCCTATCACCCAGGGTTTAAAGTTGACTAATCGATATTTGTTAAATCAAATAAGTGCAGAAGTAAAATGTGTGAGCTTGCCTTACAACTAGGAATTCAATCTAAATGTGATAAAACATAGTTGAAAGAAGAAGAAGAAAAAAAAAAAACAGGACTGTGAAAACCTCTGAGTGGTTAATAGGAATTTGTCACACAGTGTCATTGTTAGTCTGTTTTTCTATAAGGGGAAATGGGTACCACATATTACAGAGTCATTTTCAAACATCCCTGCTTAGCAGTGAAGTCATTCTAAAAATTGCTCATTATTTAACCTACCATTTTTTAATGCCCCATTAGTGTTCTTCCCCTGCCAGGGTGCCCTATGTTCTGATGTTTGCCATGCTTCCCTCCCCTTTGTGACTCACTATGGTTACTCGGCTTACCTCTGTTCATTCAATTGCCAGTGGGCCTCACAAATCTGCTTAAGTTCCGTCTTTGTTGAGAAGCCTCCCTTAACTGCTGAAGAACCCATTGATGCCCATCTCTGAATTCTGGTAGCCCTGAGGGTCTCAATACTTGTGACTGCAAAATGAAGATCCAAACTACGCAAGATGGATCATGCTAAGACCTAGAACACACATTCTATACTAACGGGTGGTATAATGCATGCATTCCTTATTCTTATTCCTTATTCTCATTGCTTCCTGGCTATAATCCGATCTTCCCCAGACAAAAGTAAGCTAACCTAAGGAGTGCTTTATGCTATCCATCTTTTATATTTTACAAAGTTTCTGATATTATCCTAGACATTCAACAGCACTCTCCAAACTGGTATATAAAGTAGGTTATCCTATGAAATGACTCATCCATAACCCAAAATTAATAGCAAAATAATCTATTATTATCCTATTCCAAGTCTCAGCAGTACTAGCACAAGAACAGAAGAAGAAATAAGATGTTTAGAGATCCCATTCCTGAAGCCAGGAGGATTGCAGGCTCACATTCAATAGACCATTCAGTGCTTCCCCAGAGAGTGCAGCCCTAAGTAGGACTTAAAAAGTAAGCTGTGACAAACCATGGCAGTTTCTGACTCCAGCCCAGATAGGCCCTGAGATTACAGTTACTTGTCATCAACCTCCTCTCCCTCTCCGTCTCCTCTCCCTCCCCCTCTCCCTTTCCCTCTCCTCTCCCTCTCCCTCTCCTTCTCCCTCTCCCTCTCTCCTCTCTCTATGTCTATGTGTTTCTTTTATCTGTCTCTCTCTTTCACACACACACAAGCAAACTCCTGTGCACACACAGAGAATAAGAGAAAAAGAGATAGGCAAAGATGAAACATGTGATACTCTGTCTGAATTAGGCCTTGACCAAGTAATCCTGCCTGGTAGTGAGACAGTCCATTGATTATGCTCCATTTCCTGACCATTCAGCCAGTGGAAGATATAAAGCACTGTGACTGTACTTCTACACAGCTCACATATTAAAAACCTAAAGATTTCTATGCTTTTCAAAACAAAGCCAGCAAAGCTGAAAGCTGACTGATACGGCTCATACATTTATTGGCATTAGGACAGTGCTGTTTTATTGCTGGTATCTGGGTGACATCATTTTTCATGAAGATACCATAATTGTCTTTGAATGTAATAAAGGTGAAATTCGTTCTCGTGCAAATTAAAGAAGACATTGCCATGCTTCACTCAAAGGGGAACTAAATGATACAGATGATAAAACGTAGAGCCTTTAAATTTCTGTCCATAAACTAGGAGTGAAAGTACAGAGAATTAGGCTGGAGATGAAGAGGGTAATAACCTGGAATTAGTTTAGGCATTCCTCTAATCTCATTTTCTCATAGTGTAGAGCTATTCATTGGGAAATCTGTTTTCCTTCACTAGCCAATATTTTAGCTGTCGGTAGTTGAAATGAAAATGCTAAAGGGTGCGGGTGGGGGGAGCAGTAAAGACACTAACTGAAATAGATCTTATGATAGATGGCAGAAACAACCCAGGTCTCACTAAACACAGGAGACCTAAAACATAACAAAACCAATGTGTAAAGTACGTTTGCTTAAAACACTTAGGCTCTCATCCACTCAGCAGCCAGACTTTCTTGAAGGCAGATCCTAGAATCTGTTACATACAGACATCTCCTTCAGCCAGTCTAGGTGGTGAAGCTGAGGAAATCCTTTCTACTCCAAGTCTGAATTCCTTCCTCCTTCACCCCAACTCAACCGGACTCCCACTCTCGTCAATAATCCCTTCTGCTGCCGAGAGCTTCAGAAACCTTTACATTATTTATTTTTCCATGGATCTGTCATGTTTTGGAAGGCTCACAAGAAGCCAAGTGCATAGTTTCAGGGCAATAAAACAGTCAGAACAAATGGCACACTGCTCGATTTGGCACTGTGGAATCTGGCATGCATCTTTACATTCCTCTCTTTTGTGCCTGGAAAATGTTCAAGTCTGGCCCTTGGTCTATGTCCCTCGGGTCCTTTGGTGACCATGTGAGACAAAGCCTTGAAGCAGAAATTTAGCATCACGGGTCTATGAGTCCCAACTTCCATGTGCACATAAGTCTCTTGGGGTGTGTGTGTCGGGGGGTGTTCTTTCTAAATGTGAATTCTGATAGGCACATCTGTGGATACAACCTAAGAGTCTACATTTCTGAGAAGTGTCTTTGGATGATATTGAGGATGCTAGCTATGGATCACATTCACACTCAAACATGAAAACGATTAGCTGTGTATTCACAGTGAGTGGGATTTCCTGAAATTCAGTCTGTGCTTGCTCTCACTTGACTCTATTGAAATTAATCTAATTCAAAATGTCCATAAAATTACCCTTCCTGATCTAAATTCTGCATTTCTTAAGGAGTAAGATGAACACTAGTTAACCCAGAATGTAGGGAGAAATTCTTTGATCTTTTTTGCTAAAGTGTTTTTCATTCTTCTATGCCAAGTGTGTATTTTACTTTCTTGTTCAAAGTGGCTTGTGCCAATTTTATCTTGCAATTTCATTAAAAGGCTCATCTTAGCTAAGTACAAATCCACCTCAGAAATGTCACTGCAGCCATGTACATCAGCATAAGGATTAGACAGAGCAGGGCTTGTTGTATTCTGCTCACCAGAAAGGAATCTCATGTTCAGTTCCAACCCAGATGTCATTTGGGGTGATCTTATATAGAAATTCCAGTAATTAAACTCACTAAACTATGACCATCTGGTGTGAACCCTTTTGTTAGGTCACAAATTGCTTCCTTCTCGTGTATGAAAAGATCTCTAAGAGAGCCTGTTGTGCTGAATTAGTCACAAGCTTTCAGGAAAATGACCTCTAAAGGCACAGGCTCAGCTTGCTGCAATGATCAGTAAGGAACGTTTGTGTGTTCATGTGGATAATGTCCTTGAATGTCAGCAGCATTACCTAAAGAAAACATCCCTTAGGTGATTTATCTGAAGGTGGGAGATTATAAAAATGCAAAATCCATTAAAAATGGCCCCAGAGTCTGCCCTATAACTCACATAGATTGTAAAAGGGCATACTTAACCAAAACCCTACTGCATGAATATTAGTCAAAAAAGTACAGAGGAGTCCAAAGCAATGTGTTGTTCAACTGAGTGGAGCCCAAGAATTGCCATCAAGGGACCTCTTAGATAGACACTATTCTGAATGGGTTACCCATGTCTTCTCTTATCCTCAAAGAGATAAAGCTGAGCTGGGAGAAACAAGTGAAAGACCAATGCATTTCAAGTTGTCTAAGGCAAGAGTCATACTTAAATATCTACAAGTATCTGAAGGATTCCTGGGGGTGCAGGGGCAAGGGAGGATGATTAGATTTGTTCTCTATAGGATGTGCAGAAGCAGAGAGTAGCAAAACTCAGAAGACATACTTGCTCAGTGGGACACTTTTTGTCTACTATAAATGAAATAAAAATGCATACCATATAACCCATCCCTCTCTAAACAATAAAAATATAAATCTCCATGAACTCTCTGAGTTCTGGGTCAGAAGATGTATCCTTTCCAATCCTTCCTGCTACATCTCTGCCCATATCTCTCCTACCTTTATACTTAATGTGTGACACCTAGCTCAGCACTGCATCTTCTATGTCTTGGACAGTTAAACATCATGAACAATCCCCTGAAGTCCTCAAAGCAAGGAGAGATTTCTGGTGCATTCTCAGAGATCCTGTGGACCCACCAGGACAAAGGGTTTGATGAACACTTATGAAGTGTTTGCACTATCTTAGCAGCCTGTTATCTTTTAAGGTCATCTTACTGGCTTCGCGATTGTATTGAAAAATGCAGAAAACACAGAAAGAAAAAGCTCAGACCAGTTTCAACAAAGTTGCCAAAAGTGTAGTACACTGGGTGTTTGCAGGTGTAGTTGATGAGAGAATGATATCATTCCATCTCTTTTTACTGCAATTTTAGTATCCGTTAGGAATTTTAATTCATGTGTCTTTTAACACACCTATGAATATTTCAAATATTTTTCTCTAAGTCACTATGTGTACAATGATGTATGGACAAATATATTCATAGCAGCATTGTTTATGGCAAAATACTGAAAACAAATGTGCTTTTGGGGGAGGATGATAAGTATGTTCCAGAATGTTCAAGCAGTGATTATCCAATTCATGAAAAAGGAGGCTGGGCTGGCAAGATGGCTCAATGGGTTATGGTACTTGCCACAAAACCTGAAGACTTTAGTCCCATTCCAAGGACCCACAGAGCAGAAGGGAAAAACCAACTCCTGAAAGCTGTCCTCTGACCCTCACATGGCACATGGCACAAGGTTTTCTCATGACATAAAGTCTCCCCGACACCAGTCACAGTCACACACACATAAACGGACAGATGATAGATAGATAGATAGATAGATAGATAGATAGATAGATAGATAGATAAAGGAAATCACTTCCAAGATCCATTGCTACAGTGATACGAAATCAAGTCTTAAAGGAATAGACATCGTTGATGTAATCAAAGATCACACACATACACACACACACACACACACACACACACACACACACACACGTAAAAGCATGTAATATGCAAGAAACTAAAAACAATTGTTGTTTCTGAGAAGGAAGATTTAGGTGCTAAAATAAAGCCTTATGTAAACTTGGCTGGATCATTTGCATTCTTTACCATGTACCCGCGTTAGTTTTTAAAGAAAACCTCATGACATTAACGTTTAAGACTTTGATGCATTTAGATGCCATGAAATCAGCCATATTGGGCTCAAAAGCTCCAGAAACACACATGCCTCTGCTTCCCTGACCTCTGCCTCAGGATGGCAGTCTAGCTCTTTCACTGTATCATTATTCCACCCAAAGCTTGACTGGGATTTCCTCCAGAGTTCTCCAACTTTACCTCTCCCTGATGAATTTGGTCATTAAGGAACTATTTCCACAGAAGGAGCACTGGGTCTGTCCTATTTAATCCATTTGATCATTATCTTTTCTAACGTTCTCTTTCTTCTATACTCTCTCCAAAGCCCAACTTACCAAAGTGGTGCTTTCCCCTTACTAGCTCAATGGGTGGTCACTTTCCATCTCCCTAGAGCTAAGCAATCACATACCTTGATACATGTGCCTTGTTTTCTCATTATTTTGAGTGGGGTTTTCATTTCGTTCCTTTCTTGGGCCCTAAACATGCAGTTCTACATTCTTTCCTATCCAAACTATGGTGGGAAGTTTTTTCTCCATAGAACACTTTTCATCCAAGACATTGTTAGTGGAATACCTAACAAATCCAAGCTGCTTCACTGGCTCACGAAGTGATGGCTGTTGGTATGGAGTGGACTGACCCACCTGCTTGTCCTTTCTCCTATTATTCACTTGCCTAGCTACTCTCCAGTTTCCCTCCAATCTATTTTAGTATCACAAAAGGATGCCTAGATTGTGCAGTTGGTCCAAAAATACCTACGATAGATCAAAGCTAATAACAAAGGGAAAACTCCAGCTGATGTTTGCAGAGACAACACTATTATGGTGAGATGGTAATCCTCAGATCCAGGGTTCAGGTCTTCTCCTTTGAGCTACTGAGAAGGCCTAAAGTTTGCTGTGCAGTGGCATTCCAGGAAAGCCAACTACATTGATTAAAAGGCAGAGAAACAGGTTTCTGTCCTTCAAAGCCCTAATATATTTTTAAAGAAATAGGAGCATAAAAGACACTTTAATTTTTATGATGCCAAGAAAATGTGTTATAAAAAGTTATGCCAATAATGCTTGTTTTCGCGACATGAAAAAAAATGTAATTGATATGTTAGAAAATTATATTATTCTCAGTCTACTCTCTCTCTTTCTCTCCTCCCTCTCTTCTTCCCCCTTCTTCCCTTTCTCTTTTTCTTTCTCTAGCCACAGGCAGGACTAAGGTAGTCATACGGTTCAATTCCTTAGATAGACAGTATCAGGCTGAGGTAGATATTTCTATCAGAAGGCAAGAGAATCTTGGTGTCCACAAAAGCACACATTTCAGCTTTGGTATAAACTCAGCAGTGTTACATGACCAACTGAGCCTAGGTTTCTCTCTGTAAAACTCAGCTAATGTCCAGGAGCACCTCAGTGGAGCAGTCACAAACATGAAGTCTACAGCTAGTTGGTCTGTGTTGAGATGCTAGCTCCAGGGCCCCCTAGGTGGTTAGATGAGCTTCCCATTCAGAGTACAGAAATACAAGTACTTTCTTAGTAAATATTACTTAAATAATGCTTAACATCTCAACATAGTTGAGCACTATTTAGCAAAATGTAAGTGGTACCTGAAACAGTTTAAAGAAAAATGTTGTGGAACATCTCAGAGATCTCAAGTCCTCCTAGCCTGTGTCATCCACATTTTCATGATTGCTCACATGCATGCATCGTTTTTATGTATTTATGTGCTTTAACAAATAAAATCCACAGTCCTAAATATGAGATATTAAGGGTCAAGTTATTTTGTTTCCCTGAATTTGTTTTTCTTCTTCATAAAATGAGGATGATTGTGTCAATCATCTGTTGTTCCCTTCTTTTCTCTTTGTTTCCAGTTGGAAACACTGTTTCTGGAGTGCATGGAACAACTAGCATGTGACACTGGCAGTTGCCTTGTTGGCTTTGGCCCCATCATTATCATAGTAACATTAAAAGAACTCTAAAGTTCTTTTCAACAATGGGACCAATATGTGATGTTTTAATACCTGTATCTTAGAAAGTTACAAATGTTCCATCTTGTACTCCTATAACCAGAATCCCACAGGATCTCATGAGGCAGAACTCAAGGTAACAGTAGGGCTGCGCTCCTATCTGGAGCTTCAGGGCTGCTCCACTATCTATAACTTCCAGGGGAAGAATGGTTTCTTGTCTTTTTTCAGCACTGTTAGCCTTTTTCACTGTTAGCCTTTCCTCTCTCCTCATTGGACCTCCCTCCATCTTCAAGGCCAGTGCTAGCTAGCTGAGTCCTGTTCACATCCTATCATTCTGATCTTCTTTTTGAATCCACATCCACCAGCTTATTTCTTTTAATATAGGCGAGTTTTCTATAACAGAATTAACCATTTTAAGACAAACAACTCAGTGTCAAGCATTCAGTTCATCCACAGTGCACTAAATAATTAGAGGACTCTCCCCATAAGCCTGATGGTAAGGGCAGAAATGGGACAACACCACTTTCATCTGATTCCAAAACACTTGATCATCCCTGAAGACAACTCCACACTCTCTGAACACTGACTTTCATTTTTCGCATTCCTTACTCTCTGGCAACCACACTTTACTTTCTGTCTCTCTGGTGGTACCTATTCTGGACAATTAATGTAGTCACACACCAGATGATTTCTCACTCTGAATTCCTCCACTTGGAACATTTTTGAGGTTCATCTATGCATTAGCATGATTTCTTTCACAGTTAAAAATAAATACTACAGGGCATGAGGCTAGGTCTGGAGTAAGGTGCTGGCTCTGCAATCAAGAGAATCTTAGTTTAGATCCTTTGCACCCAGGTGGCACACATCTGTAACACCAGTACTGGGGAGTGGATACAAGATTCTTAGAGCTCATTGGACAGCTGTCTTAGGCAAATTTATGAGATTCATATTTAGTAAAAGACAATGTTGATCTCTGATATCCACATACCTGTGCACCCACATGGACACAAGAACACACCCACACAAAGGATCCATATATCCCTACACACATACAAGGGAGGGAGAGAGGGAGAGACAGTGGGGGAGAGGGAGATGAAGGGAACCATACTGAGGAGTGGGAAATTTCCCTGGTTTATGATAAATTTAGGAGAACAGAAAGTACTGAATGTTCTTTTCATGCAAAGCATCTTTATCTGATGAAAGAGACTTTCTTGTTTTGTTTTGCTTTTTTAAAGCAAGTCATGCCCACTATAATAGCACTCCATGGCTCTGATTTGCCAAACATCTAAAAATGTGCAAAACTATTAACTACTGGTGTGTAGCCACATTTCCTCAGACAAACCACTGAAGAGCTGAGGATCAAGTCTTCATTTTCTAGTGCTGTTCCTGGGGTGTTCTTAGGACTGTGATCTACAGGGAATTTCCTGAAAATATCTAATATTTGCCCAGATTAAGTGCTACATTTTTTTATTAAATTTAAAAGTGAGGTGCATGTTCTTTAGTTTAAAAGCAAACACCATAAAACATGAGCAATTGTCATGCTTTAAATCTTGCCTTTGTGCTGTGGAAAATCATCCCTTTGTCTGGTCTGATAATTGGTTTCTAAGTGATTGGTTAAAGAGTGAATTTTTCTTCAATGTCAAATACTCTGACATTGGACTTGATTATTTTGAATTTGTTCACAGTGTTAGATGATTCTCAGCAAACAAGAAAACTTTGTACAGAGAAACTGTGACTTAAAATTGGTTTTCTGTTCAATTCCAATAATTCACTTGTTTATAATTGTCTTTCTATTGCATTAGCTGTTTTTCTTTAGTGAGAGACATGGCTTCATTAACCATCACAGTAAGCCAACAAAATATAAAACTATCGATCCACTCCTGAGCACCTGGATGTTGGGAGGGTGTCAGGATTATGGGCTGGAGAATTCAATGGCTTTTATTCTGTTTTCAAAGCAATTCAAAATTATTTTTTAAAGTTCTGGCTCTGTGATTGTCTTCCTTTTCTAGAACTTTGTTCTGATGTTCTGACCTTGAAAGTTTGACTCTGAACATTCTGATCATACTGAAATTCTCTTTTAAAAATAAAAGCAGTATATGCACTAGAGACACTAACGTACTACAACAGAAGAATTACCAAAATTAGAGTATGGAATTTCTCCAGACAATGGCTAGGGCCAAGGTATCAAATGTAAGGTTGAAACAGAAATGGAAAGATTGATTATCCTGATGTGATAACTACACATTAAATTCATATATTGAAATACCACACCATAACCCATAATTATGAACAATTGTTATGTTCATTAAAAAATTAGTTTTAAAAGATATTTTAGCAAATATATGTAAACATTAACATCCCTATTTTATCATTACACACCGCATACAAGAATCAAATTGTCACATTCAATCCCATTTTTATACACAACTGTGATCATTTTAGAAATTAATTTCAGAGGTAGGCAATGTATCCATTCTTGCACCAATAGAAAGTTTCAAATAATTAAAATAGTTAAATCATGGAAATGATACTGTTCATAAATAAGTGGAAGAAATATAGCAGACCTTATATAAACTCACCTTAGAAAATGAGTCATCCTGGGGCTAGGAATGTAGCTCAGGGGTAAAGCACTTACTTACCTTGCATACTTGAAGCCCTGAGCTGAACTCCCGGAAGCACCTCTAAAAGTAATAAAGGGTCAGCTGAATACCAGGGGCATGTGACCTCATTCCCATGTACAAAATGCTGGCAGAGTTGTCTCTGCTTGTCCTTGTTATGTGTTATCTCCGTAAGTCATTGCACTTTTGCACCAAAATTGATCTTTTCTCCAAAATACTCCATAGGATCAAATACTACTGAGATCATTCTTGTTGTCGGGTGGGAAATCAAGCAAAACAAGGGCCTCCATTGTGCTGGGTGAGCTTGATCGCACTGAGCCCCACCCTAGCCCCTTAGATATTGGAAGAACTCTCTTTTTGTACTTAAAGGAAAAGATACTCCTTCTTTGAAGCACTCTTTCTACTTTACTAATAGTTACAATAAGAAACACACTGTCTTTTATTGCAGAACATGCAGAGGTGTATACATATCAGAAACTCCAGGGCAGCATACAGCTGTTCATATTTCTAAGCCTGAAGCTTCAGGACACTATCCAGTATCCAATTCTAGAGACTGTCTCCCTAATGGGAAACCAACATACCATGTTCATGCTCCTGTTGTTTTTCTATACTTTAATCATTTCAGGAGATGTTTGTTGTATGTACTTTTCAGGGCAGTGGTCTAATTCATTTATTACCTAAGACTTCTGAAGTTTTCTGCCCAATTATTTACATCACTGTTAAAAATCTTTACCTGAATTTGAGTGTGTACGTTAGCTAACAGTGTAGTATTGATGATGATGTTAGATATAACAAAAACTCTGGTCTTCAAGGAATTCACAACCTCATCAAAAATTAATGTCTTTTCCTCTGCCTGTTTTCCCTCCAAGATCAGTAAATCAAACAGCGGGCAACTCATACCCAACATCCTTTGAGAACAAAACTTTCTTCCAAGAAAGTTAAACAAAACACACAGTTTGCCAAACACTGTTTTAAAATTCTTTGCAAACATCTTAATTAAGCTCAGATAATCCTATAAAGTATTGTATACTTGAAGAAGCTTAGGCTTAGGGAGCTGTATGTGGACACATGCAAGGTCACATTGCAGAAAATATAATTAGAATTTATCTCAACTGCTGTGAAACCCCAACCATGCTGCTCTTTCCCATAACTTTATGCTTTCTCCAAAGGTACCTGGTAGTGATCTGAGTAGCAAGTTAAAAAAAATAATAAAAATAAAGACTGTTCATGAATGATGATAAGAGAAATGTATTGCCATCATCTTCAGATGCAGAGGACTCACAGATTAATGGCAAGACTAAAGAATAAAGGTTGACATTTAACTCATGCCCCTCCCCAGGCTTCAGGAATCTCCCCTGCAGCTCTTACATCAATCTCTTTATTAAGCATTAATGTATTGGGCCTCCAGTAAGAGCAGGCCTCCAGTAAAAGCATTATAGAAGTCAACCATAGAGCACAGGGCACCAACATATGTTCAGAAGAGCAAACAATTCACCAGAAGACAAACAAAAACATAAGCCAAATGTCTAGGTGGGCTGGATTTCTTTGACAGGTTAACATTTGAACTGAGCAGAGAATAGGAAGGAGATGGCTGCGGGGTGAATCTTTTATGGAAAGAGAAGAATAAATACAAAGACTACAAGGCAGGAAAAAGCCTGAATTGTTGGAAGAGGCTGTAAAACATGCTTCTGTCATATGAGCAGCTGCCCAGATGATAGAGGATGGTGTGGACTGGAAGGCATGGCTTTTAGATAAGAAAAGCTTCAAGTTTCTCCTATATTCAACTTTGCGCCTCTGTTTCAAACCAAGCATGAGCCCTTTGAGTTTGGGTAATCTTCCAATTAAGAAATACTCTCTATTTTTGTTCTAAGTACTTCCTGGGGATGTAACCTTCAGTAACTACTCAAAGCTGCTTGGGTGCTGCTTCAGACACAGAAAAGATTTGCTAATACCACTTGCATTCAAGCAGCCTCTTCCCTCCTGGTCTGGGGACTTAGAGTAACTGTTGTCACCCAGGCCTTGAAGGCAGGTGCATCTTGTACAACTTCTGCCGCTTCGCGACTTCCATGACCTCAGAAAAGCCATCCAATCACTCCAGATCCCCAGCTCCTCTATGTGAAATGGGAACACTTTTCTCCTTGTGTTCATTCTCTGAGGATTAAGTAAGATATAATAACCAGATTTTATAGCACCAGTCCTGACAGGGAACATGTGCAGGACAGGATGCACACACACATTCTAGCCATTTTCTCTCTGTTCTTCAGGTAAGTGAACAAACCTTCAAAGAGAAGAATTGGCTTGTCTAAGACAGCATACTTAGGAAGGACAAGAATCAAATACTATGTGCTTCATCTGAGCATGTTTTTCTCTTGACCACAGTGAATCATTACAAAGTGAAAGGGGGTTAACAAACCTGGTTCTGCCCTATGAGAGAGGTATCATGTACTTCAAGAGGGAGGTCAATTTCTGGGACTGTGGGATTAGTTTGTGCATTGATCTAAAAGCTCTTACACAAGAATTTCTTAAGGGCATACTTGCTTTCCATTAAGCATTTTTCTCTGCCATTTCTGCTGAGCAAAATGAGGGGAAAAGATCCTTCTCTGTACTTTCTTAAAAGCAAAAACAAATGGAAGTTTCATGAAATCGTGTGGGCGCTCTTGACTTATCTTTATCCATCATCCTGAAATGTACCCATATGGAAGATAAATAGTGTTATTACATTCCATGCTTAGTACTTAGTTCCCCAAAACGCTGACAGGTCACTAATACCAATAAAATATATGGAACTTAATTATAACTGAAGCCCACAAAAGCCAGCAAGGAGATTGTTATCAGCAAGATTCACTGAGTGCACACTTTGTTCTCTGCTAGGAGGAACACACACACTTCTCATCGCTCCCACCACCTGTATCCCCTCCACTCCGCACCCCCAACCCCTGCCAACCTTGCCTTCATAAGACCTAAGCAAACCTCCAGCCTATGAACTGATGTGACACACAGTCTTGAGAAGAAAAGGGAACATTTTAATGAGCTCATTCATAGAAGTGCTCAACTGCAGATGGCCAAGTGTTTTCTCTGTAGTCTGAATCCTGAGGCCATTGTGCCATTGTCTCTTCCCAAGGAGAGCATCACTCAGATCCCCAGCATAGAGGCATCTTCTACTAAAATGTGATTACTTGCAAGGACACGAGAAGGTCAGGCAGATACAGATTGGTACTGCAGCCTTATTAGAACATTGGGAAAGTGATTTCAAGAGCCATGGTTCCTGGAAAAGACCGCAAGATTAGGTGCCTGGAGATACAGTATCAGTCAACTCTGCATCAAGGGAAAGCATGAGCCAGAGGAATGTGAATGGAACCAGATGTTTTAGCTTCCGCTGCCTGTACTTTGGTGGGCTGGAGAAAATAAGCAGTTCATTCATTTATTCACTCAAAACACATTTTGTAACATGTTTAACTCTGTAAAAGTTCCCAATATGTAACCCAGGGAACATTAATCATTGGAAAAGTTCATTGAAAAACCTACCTTTGGGATTCTAAGAATAACTTTAGAAATGCTAATTACTAGAGCCAGTTTGAAAGATTCACAAAATGCACAAATTCTGAGAATAATTCTACAGTTTTTTCTTTTTAAAGGTGAATTTGTTTAGGCCAAACCATGTTCCCAGCTAACAGGCTAATGATCCCTTTCCTTCTTTTCAACCAAGCCTGATAAAAACCCTTGGAGCTAGGGTTTCAAAAGCACACTGCCATAAAGGCCATGACTCCGTAGCTTATCATTCCTAAGACCAGTTTTTAAATTATGAATTCCCTATCTTTACAGTTTTCTGACAAATCCCTTTTCTACCTAAGACATACATTAAAATTACTATTAACTTCTTTCTGCATCCTAGAAAGGTAAGAAAGTTCCTAAGTCCCTATAACTGAGCATAAATGTAATGATAACATACATGCTTAACTCTGTCATTCATGCTAAATTGCTTTCAAGAATCTCTCTAACAATTTAGATTTTTCCTAATACAGTTTGGTGTGACATTTTATTCCTATCCCTGCAACTATTTAATAGTATCATTATTTTAATATTTGCTAATTTCATGAAGTATTTGTAATTTAATGTATATTATTCTTTGTTATTTATCATCACATTGGCTTTTCACTGGAGAACGTGGAACCAAAATTTTTTTTTTATTATTTTATTATAGAGAAGCATAGGGCTGACTTTACAAGGATTGCATATATAGAGAACACATTTCTACTCCCCATTAGTTGGAAGCTGTTGCAATAATTGGCTATAAGTAAGCTCTCCAGTATATCAGAACTCCTTCTCCCCAGGACTGCCCTCTTGTACACCAAAGACCGACAATTGTCTTCTATCATCTTGTACCTGATACTGTTCCTACAACCTGGCCCTTGTAAGCACTTGAGGGCTTTAGCCTGCTGCTAAAACCTGCAACTGTGGGTATGCTGGCATCTCAAAGTGCTAGACCTACTTCTAGGGGCTTAGTTCCTAATTTCTGCCCTGCCATGCTCTCAACATTTCAGCCATATTGTTTGCAGTTCTTCAAACAGATTGTGATTTTTAATGACTCTTTTCCTCAGTATCTTAGTTTATACTCCTCTCTGTGTCTAAAATAATTTTCTAATACTTTGTCCTTACAGATAATTTTATATATTTTATCATGTTTACTAATAATTTATTCAGCAGAGCACACCTTATTCCAGTTCCCTCTCTTGGGTGATAGGATTATTGTCTTGGGTGTTATTGGTCCCAAACTAGCTATAGAATGAAATAGGGACAGTAAACAAATAATGTAACCACCCTGTAATCATTAATGCTGGTACTCGACTTAACAGTATCTAAAGTCACATAAAAGACAAGCCTACGCTTGTGAAGGATTATCTGGATTAGATCAGCCTCTGGGCTTGCCATGAGGAATTATCTGAAGCAGGTAAGCTGATCTTGGAAGGCCCACTGTAAATGTAGGCAACACCATTCCAGTAGAGTGGATCCCTGGGATGAATAAAAAGGGGAAATGATCTGAACATAAATGTTCACCATGCCTTGCCTTTCTTTCTCAATTGTGAATGCCGTGTGACCAGCTGTCTCAAGTTCCTGCCGCTATGACTTCCCCACCATGATGGAGTATGTCCTGAAACTGTGAGCCAAAAGAAATCCCCCTTCCTTAAGGTGCCTCTGTCAGGTTATTTCATCACAGCAAGGGGAAAAGAAACAAAGATGCATCCTTTGCTACAAATGTGTGCCTGAAGTCAACAAGGTATAAAAATAGAACTCATTGTCTCTTGTGATTAAATGTTGACAAAAATCAGCAAATTAAATTGGAAAGAGGGAGTGGACACATACAGCTCATTAAACAATGTGGAATCCATGAAAGAAACCAAAGCAAAGGACTGATAAGGAATGTACTAAAAGCCAGCGACTGCTTTATTTTCACAGAAATTACAATAAAACTATCACCAGAAAGAAAAAAATACTTGTTAGTCTTAAAACAACCCTACATAACTGCGAGCACTAGTTCATTATATAAAATAAAGCATTATTATATAAATTAATGAATCCTTTTTAATATTTAAACTCAGCTATGCAAGAAATTGTATTGAATTCTAAAGACATGGAGAAAGTAAAATTGTTCCCAATCCTAGGGGCCCCCATAGCTTTCATGGGAAATGAGATAACCTAAATCAAGGGTCTGAAATTTTTTCTTAAAGAGAGACTTTGAGTTTTAAAGCAAAAACAAACCTTACAGGTTAGCCACGTTACAAATGCAAAGAGCAGAGGCTAGACAGAACATTCAGTGGTTGAGAGCAGATAGTGTTTTTCCAGAAGGCCTAAGTTTGATTCCCAGCACCCATATCAGGCATCTCACAACCATATACAACTAATTGCACCTCCAGGAAAATTTGACGCCTCTGACCTCTGCTGGTACCTATTACACTCAAATACACACACCTACATACATACACCCACACATAATTAAAAGCAATGAAAATAATGTTAATGTGAGAGACTGCTTTCCTGGTAGGCTATAAAATATTTTATGGACCAACTGCTACATAGAGTTAGCATGTTAAAATATTTTGGTGTACTGTGTTAAATATGTTATTAAAATTAATGTTATGTATTTCTTCCTGTTATGGTACAATATCGCTATCTATAAAATCATCTTAAAATTCTACAAATGTTTTCCCTCATATTTCTTTTGAGGAACATTGATTTAGACAACTTGCTGAAAAGAGAGCCCATTATCCCATAATAAGTCTATTAAACTAAACTAAACTTAAAAGCATACTTCTTCTGCATCTTCACCTCTAATCCAGAATCTGTTCAACAATGTCTCAGCAGCCAATCAGATTTACCTGCTCTCCCTCATTCGATCACTCTCTTATCATATGCACTATTTCCCCCCAAGTATTTCTGAAATGAGTGTATTTGTATGCTCACCTCCTTTCTGACTCTCTGACCCAATGTCAGTCCTACAGAAGCAGGATCTGGCCAGTATCTTCATGGTGGTTCCATGTGTGTTCAGCCATTTGTTGGTCTAAAACTGTAACATGTGTAAAGCAAGAGTCCTGACTCTGTAAGAAAACATACTGAAATAAGATATTTCTGAGAAGAACACTAAACAAGTCAATTTGAACAATGTAGGAATAATGTTCTACTATTAGTCAGTGACTTTAACAGTGAATAAAGAGCTTGACAACAGCTTGACATTACAACCAGATAAAACAACTCCAGCCACTGGCTATTATTTAATAACAGTAATACCAAAGTCTCTACTGTAACTACTCTCCTGGATTTGTGTGTGTGTTACAGCTCTGAGTAATTTATATATTCTCTAATTTAATACCCCAAATAATCCATTAGGAGAGGTGTGATTATTTCCTTTCTTTTAAAAAATAAATAACTAAGGCACAGGAGGTGAAGTGACTCACCCAAGGTCACACAGCCCATAAGCAAGTCAGAGTCAAGATATAAGCTTTCTTAATCACTATGCTATATATGACAGCTCAGCTCAATGTCTGTAATGATTTGATGAGAATGAACCCAATAGGCTCATATATTTTAAAATAGTTGGTCCTCAGTAGATAGAACTGTTTGGGAAAGATTTGAAGGTGTGGCCTGGTTGGAGAAAGTATGTCATTGGGGGTGACCTTTGAGGTTTCTAATGACTCCCACCTTCATTTCCAGCTCTCTCTGTCTCTCTCTGTCTCTCTGCCTCTCTGTCTGCCCCCCCTATCTATCTATGTATCTATCTCTCTCTCTCTGCCTCCCACTTGCCAATGGAGATATGAGCTCTCAGCTGTGCATTGCTCCATCATGATGAATTCTAACCCTCCAAATCCAAATTAAAGGCTTTCTTTTATAAGTTGCCTTGGTCATAGTGTTTTATCATAGCAATAGAAAACCTAACTAATACAATGTCCTTCCCTGATTTTATTAACTTTCTCCTACTGAGAGCATGCTGGAAGACTATTACATAACATGGATCAGGGACATCAATCTTTCAAAATCTGTTTTAAAAGTAGATGGAAGCATTATTGCAACAGTGAGCTGTAAGGCTGCGGAATGAATGGAGAGAGAGGCGTAGCTGTTGTTTATTCTGTCTTAAGGATCCACGCTCACAACAGGGGGAAATGAGACAGTATTTTTCTGCTTAACGTTAAGCTTATTTGTACAATTCAATCTCACCCCTTGAATATTCATCACAACAATCTTTCATTGCCTTTAAACTTGCTATGTCAGTGTCTATGAAACCCACACTTGCTTCAGCTATTCTCAACTAATGATGACAATCTCTGTGACAAAACAGATACCCCAAACTGAACACTAAACAAGTAGCTGTCGGAAAGCATTGCTGGAGAGGAGGCAGGACACTTGAGAGGTTGATTTATCTGTGGGCACTTCAGCCTGGAGTTAATAGCTCCTTGCTCACTGTCTTCTTTCTCTACAGGTAAGTTGACACAACCTACTTTCCTCCCACGGAGATGCTGGACCCCCACAGTCCAATATCATTTCCTATCCTCAGCAGAGAAAATGTATGAAACCACCTCACTAGAAAGCATCTTGATAAATAGGGCACCTTCCAGTAGCCATTGGTGCTCCCTTCACTATGTGAGAATTGGTTTCTGTGGTTTTGTTTTTGTGCTTCCTGATACTGGGAATTGAACCTTGGGTCTTATGCACACCAGGCAAAACACTATACCACTGCATATTGTCTTCAGTATTCCATAAATGACCCTATATTAGTTACTTGTCTCATTGTTGAAAGAAAATACCTAAGGAAAGCAATTTATGAATGGAAGGGGTTTATTCTGGCTTATGGTTTAAGACACACTCCAGCATGTGGTGAGAAGCTCTAGCTGAAGCAGCAGGAGAGTGAGATGGCTGATTACACGCATTCGCAACCAGGAAGCAGAGAGAGATGAACTGTTGGTACTCCCTCTGCTCACTATCTCCTTCTTTAATTCGTTATGGGGCCCTCAGCCACGGGAAACCCACATTCAGGATGGAATTCCTTTTTTTAGTTAAACATCACTAGGAATTCCCTCACAGACAAACCCAGACTATGTCTCCTAGTGATTCTAAATGCTCAAGTAGACAGTGAAGATGAACCATCATAGACATCATTATGCTAAATATACCAAGTCCTAAAGCACCAATGAAGTAATTCATAATTCCTGTGATTTAAAAACTTGTTTCATTTTTTTTTTAAAAAGAGGACATAAAGTTTGCTGGATAGGAAAGATAGGTCTAAGAGAAGTGAAAAGAAGGTATTGAATATGATTAAAATACATTGTAAAAAACTCTCAATAAACTAATAAAAAAGAAAACTATGACTGGTCGTCTTCTGTTTAACATTTCCTACTTGATGCAGTGTTCTACGTAAGACATTTTAAGTCCTAAAAAATGTGAATCCTAAAGGAGTTACCATGTGAAAAAAGATATTCTATGTAATAAATACTGAACTCTAGTCTTTTTTGTCTCACACGTGTATTTAACATAGTACGTACTTAGCTCTCATTTCTTATAACACCCACTAACATTCCCACTGATCTCAAATTAGAAAATGTAGTTTTAAGGATGCAGAAATGCATCCCAGGAAATTTATGTTTTCTTTAGAAAAGCATAGAGAAAGATGCACATAAGTAAACAAAGCAAGTGTGTGTGTGTGTGTGTGTGTGTGTGTGTGTGTGTGTGTGTGTGTGTGTCCCTGCATGCATGCATGCACATGCAAAGCATTAAAAATTAAGATGGACTAATGGCCAATTATAGTGAATGGCCAACTCTTTCCACTGGAGTGACAAGACAAAGGCCTGTGTACTAAATCTCTATGGACTCTAGGAAACATAAAGACAGTTTCAATAATTTTAAGTGGTATATAGGCAAGACCTTTGTGCCTCTTGGTTATACTATTCACAACTCCCTACAAGCTCACCTCACCAACCAACCAGCCCAAATTGTTTTTCGGTTTTATCCTGAAATCTGAATCTGATACTCAGTGTTTATATTGTTGTAATGCTACTTATTTGGAAATCCATATTCTAATAGAAAATTGTTTCACTTCAAGGTTCCAGAATACCAAAGGGACTACCCTATACTCTTTCCTTAGAGAGTCAACATATTTATACAGCTAGGTTGTGATTAAAAGGTTGAGTCATGACACAGGAAGGAGAAGAATCAAGGTACAGAGTCTCCAAACTGTAGAGTCCACAACTCCTCTCCTTTAGCCAAACTAATAAGGGATTTCTCAAGCCTTTTTAGGTTAATTCTACTTAAAGGCATCATTGTCCTATTGTTATTATCCTCCACCATGCTTTAAAAGCTAAGAAGGAATAGTTGGGGAAAGAATCTAACATAATAACAAAGTTGTTTTTAAAAGCTAAGCTATCAATGTACATATTTTTTGGTTATCAGGGTCCTACCACCTTTACAGAATTATTATTAGCCCATCCATGGTCAAGTTCCCTGGGCCAATGTAAAACAGTCATTCACCAGAGTTCACAAGGAGGTAAATGAAAAGATGTTGATAGCCTGTATTACCCTTTATTATAAGCCATTCTTGGGTTGAATATTCCATTGCTCTCAAGGCTCAAGGAGTTCATTAATTTTAGTGCTAACAATTTATGCTTCCATCTGCTACCATTGAAAAATGACTAGTAATGATTAGTTAATTCTCACAGATCTACAGGGAGAATTTGTTCTTTTAATGGGTTTAGAGAAAACTGAAATCATTAGCTTTAAAGGGGGAGATAAAATAAGATATAAAAGTTAAAAAAAAAGAATTAATGTCTACTTGTTTGGTAATGGTCATATCTTGTCTTAACCCTTCTTGTCTCTTGAACAGTTCTCAAGCCCCTTTTGTTATCCCTGACAAGATTTTTCTATTATCATTATAAAGTTGAGCTTCCTTTCTGAATCTATTCATGGCTTTAAATTTCAAGCTATAAAACACTACATTATATATCAAGCATTCAGGGAACAATAGATATTTACTGAATGAGAAAAATGGACATTATTATTTTATTTCCTTTCTTTACACAAGTATTTTCTTTTGAATTAACTTTACAGCAAGACACCAAGTTGCAGTCTCAAAGTGCTCAGATTACTTGAGAACAGTTTTTACTTAAATTCTTTATCAGTACTTGATTCCCATGCTTTTATTACTGGATTGTTTTTTCCCTTTTCAGTTATTACAAGTGTGAAAATGCAAAAGAATCATGGAAGGAACACAGAGATGAGATAAAGAAAGTGGTTTTTATACAGAAAGTAGAATTATAACACAGACAAATACCAGGACAACAAAGAATATTTACGTATTTGTCCTGTATCAATGGCCCATTGTTCACCTTCTTTATTCTCCAAGTTTCTTGGTGGTTCATCCTTTGACTGAGGAATCATAAGTTGTTTTGCTAACAATTCTAGAAATAGAACATAGAGTTTTATTTCCCTCCATCTAGGATATGATGGATTTCCAAGAAGTTACCAAAAAAAAAAAAAAAAATGAGTAGCAGAGAAAATAACAGGAAGTGCCAAGAAGAGGAAGTACCAAGGTCTACCTGTTCCCGAATCATATGTGACCTCATGTGAGCAAGGCAGTATTATCAGTGGTGTGCTACAAGTTCTTCTTCTAATTAGTCAAGCTCTTTTTCCAGTTAATGTGTTGTTATCATGACAACTATAATTAAAGCACTGTTTATGTATAACTACAGAATACAAACCCTAGAAAATCAAAAGATATTGTAAAGTAAAAAGCCTCTGCTTCAAAGGCTTATGAGAAGGTTCTCAGTATTTGTTGCTTTCTTATCCCCATTACCAAGATATCTGAGAAAACAACCTTGAAAAACAGAAAGGTTTATTTGGGCTCAGGATTTCAGAAGTTTCCAACTGAAGGTAGCGTCCCATATTGCTTGGCAAAGTAAGTGAGATAGGATACCATGGCTGCAGCATCGTGATGGAAGAGTGGATGTTTAGCGCATGGTGGAAAGGAATCAGAGAGTGATGACAGGACTAGAGACCAGGTATACCCTTCAAAACTATGTTCCCAGTTATTTGTTTCTTCCAACAGGACCTTCCTTACCAAAATGTCTAGAGCCTCCCAAAATAGAACCACCCCCTAGGAACCAAGTATTGCACACATCAACCTGTAAGAGACTTTCCCATGCATATCAAACAAAAATCAAATTGGGAAGATTAATTTTTAAAGCATTGCAAGTAGCTATCATTAAAATAACAACATATAGGGGTGGAGTGATGGCTCAGTAGGTAGTGGGTAGTGTTTGCATCACATCCACGAGAACCTGAATTCAGATACTCAGTACCCATTTAAGAAATGTGATACGCTGCATGTACCTATAACTTAAGTACTGGTGAGTCAGAGAAAGGCCAATCTTGGAGACTCATTGGCAGCCAGCCCATATGAAATGATGAGCTTCAAGTTCGATGAGTAACCCTGTCTCAGCAAATAAGCTGAAGGGCAATAGAGGAATACATTTGACATTGACTTCTGGCCTCTATTTCTGCAAACATTGGTGAATCCACCCCCCCACACACACACTCACATACACACATGTTTATCATGCACACACACACACACAGACACACCAAAACTCCAATCCAATATGAGTTTAAAAATATACAGAAAATATACACAAACCAAAAATAAGTGAAAATTTCATAGAAATATCTCTCTTTTTAACTTTGTATCTATTTTTCATTTCTTCATATATATCTTTCAAATAAGAAAAAGAAGTAAACATACAAGCAAACATACAAAATAATACAAAATAAGCAGTGTATACATGAGCATTCAAAGCTCAAAGAAGAAGGGTGTCTGTTGTTTATCCTGATTCTCCTCCAAGTAAGCTAAATATGTACTATTTTTGTCCCCAGGGAACCAAAATCACGAGTCTATTATGTCATTAAGAGGAAAACTTAGCCTTATGGAACAAAATTGAACAAAGAAACTTCCTGCTTTAACTAATTACTTTCTGAATCCATTATACACAGGCTTCTGAAACAATTTAATCTTAGCACTTTTATAAATATGTATAAACTAGCAGCTTCCAAGGTATTCATCAAGTAGTAGTCTCACTTACATTCTATTGAGTAATTAAAATGCATCCATCATTAGATGATTATTAGCATGCAATGTGTTCCAGAAGACTTCTGTAAGCCTTAGATGATATTGCATATTTTGCTTTCCCAAAAAAGTACATCTTCATCTCTGGCTTCATTTTTCCCCAACAAATTTGCATAAGTCACTCTTTAGCAGGGTCCACCACAGACTAACTCACACAGCTAAAGCCTTGAGGGGGACACAGAGTGACTGTAGGTGTTAGCTCCCAGTCTTCTTTCTGTCACAGCTTACAATGTCAAGCAAGGTGAACATAATGAAATTGGCAACTCTACTGCTTCCCTAGTTTACTTTATGGGGTGACATACTGGGGTGTTTTATGGGGTGTTACAAAGAACTTTTCAACAATTGGGCAAACCAAAAAAGATTATTTTCATCTAGGGAAGAAGACAAAACTTAAAAAATTTAAAATAAAACACAGCTCTTCATTCTAAGAGACAGAAATCCAATTAGAATTTGTTTAGGGGTTGACAAGATAGATAGGCGGATAAAAATACTTCTTACCAAGCTTGATAAACTTAGTTTGATTCCCCAGAACTCACACGGAAAAAGGAAAAAAACGAGTTCCAGAAGTTATTCTGTGACCATCACATGAAGAATAGGGTAGCGTGCATGCATGTACACACACACACACACACACACACACACACACAGAGAGAGAGAGAGAGAGAGAGAGAGAGAGAGAGAGAGAGAGAGAGAGAGAGATGATAGATAGATAGATAGATAGATAGATAGATAGATAGATAGATAGATAGATAGACAGATATAAAGAAAAGTTTAAACAGCAACAAAAAACTGTTAAATCAAAAAGAGAATTGGTTCTCCTCACTTTACTGCAATGCCCAGGGGGAAACCTGGCTTCAGAGTCCCTGTGTAATATTTTTTTCTCTTCTCTTCCTGCTCCTATGGTAATTTCTCCATATCAATTAGCTTCACACTCCTGGATTACATAGACTTGGGTTGATATAAACAAGAGTTGAGTATAGGAGATGGAATTAGAAGAAGCTATACTATGTCCTGGTATTAGAAGCCAGGCAGACATTTAAATCTATCATATACACTCAGAAGGAAGTCACCAAGTGACAACTTTCACAAACCAGTATCTACTGAGTAGTATCTATTGAGCTTCACCTACAGGTTAGACATTTTACTAAACAGCAAAATTTATAGATACATTAAAATCTAGTAAACAATCTCAGATTTAATACTGGACAAATCCCTTCCTCTACTCAGCAATGGGCCCACCAGATTCCCACCCTCATCTACATGGCACCCAAACTATATATCGTAGACGTTTGCAACTATCCTCTCACATTATTTTTCTTGCTCAAGGTTATGCCTCATTTAGGAAGTTTACAGGTCCTAATTCTCTGCCTCAATTCAGAAGACTACAAGGAACTTATCTTGGGGACTACTGTGTTCTCTGTTCAGTTGCATTCAACTGCAGCTTCTCCCCCATGCCCACTTCTACTTCCCCTACTTCCTTACATGCAACACAGTCAAGTGGACTCCCCAATAGAACCTGTGCTTCCAGGGACTCAACTGAGAAAAAGCCCAAAGTCTACACACTTGTCTTTTTTTTTTCACTAACTACCCCTTCAAATCAAGTCCATGGACTCTGCCTACTTCACTCCATAAATAATCTGTGAAATGAATCATGAAGTTTATAAAATGGGCAATTTCAAAGTAGGGGACCGAATTAAGTGCTTGCATGACATCTTTAGAAAGATGGCATAATTTTGTGTGCATTGTGGACCCAGTCAATTATTTTTCAAGGTAAATATTTTATGTTATCTATTACAAAGCTGAACAGAAGGACTTCATCATACCAGTTTACTCTTTTTCTGTCTCCCTAGTAAATTAAACTGTTTGATAAACAGCCTACATTTAACAGCTTCTCATCTATGAAATTTTTCCCCTGCCCAGGTCCCCAGAACACCAGAATCTCTTTAGATACAAATTGTTTCCTTAAGTAGCAAATCTGGAATTTTGAGCTCTAAGGGAACCAAGAATTTGTTGCTATTCACCCAGTTCCCATGGCATGCACAGCCCCTAGGCATGGTTATCAGCCCCTAATCACAAGCCAAGCTGCAACAGAAATCACACAAGGAACAAAAGGCATTCTGTGCTGCTAGTGTTGGAGGACACTTCAAATTCATCTTGTTCTCTCAGAGTTTTCAAATAATACGTTCTTTTTTCCTTTGTCTCTCTTAATATTCTTCAGTGGCAAATGCCAGTCTCCCTATTGCATTTTCTAAAATTCTAAAATGTCTCCAGTGCTCTTCCTCATCCCCCTTCATTGACTTCAGAATATTCACAACTCCACCTTTAGAAATACTGAAGTCAGATAGAGTGGTCTGAGGGACTAGAACCCTTCAAGCCTGCTTAGTTCTTCAAAGTTCCGGATGGTTATGGCTGTGTTTGACAGTAATTTTATAAAGAAATTATATTAATTACTGAGCTCTGGGATAGGAAGATGAGGTGACATGGGAGAATTGTTCCAATTTGGATATATTATCTCATATTAGCACCTTTATTTGGAAGGAAAATGAATTGTAAAAAAGAAGGTAAATTACTCAGTATATTAACTTTAACACAGCACACAGGGCCTCCAGATGTGGGCCAACCTACCTTAAAAGCCACGCACCCTAGCAACACAAGGGATCCAGATGTGAGCCTATCTAACTTAAAACTTCCATATCCTTAACAACACAGGATTCCTAAGGGGGATAGATCATGTTATCAAAAATAGCAACAAAGCCACAAAACAAATATTTAACATCAGGTATCCTTGGAGCAGGATCTGGAGCGAAAGGTCATGTAAAGCAAGGTAAGAAACATAGAGGACCTTGGAGTAAACGGCTTCTTCTGAAAAACACAGTTCTTATGAACCAGAGATCAGAAAGGCCACCTCCTTTGTAAACAGTGCCAGGAGCATCTGTAAACTCATTAGTTCCTCGGATGCCAAAGTCAGTCTGCTCTGAACTGCAGTTCCTTGGCCATTTATCACACGTTGGACTCACATCTTCACATAGCAGCTCTGCTTCCCCAGACATGATTAGGATGTTCCATACTATGAAGACAGGTACAGAGGAGAGATCTGAAGGTATCTGACATAAGTGTTTTTGTAAGAAGGACTCTACATAAAGCTACAGTTTCGTTTTCAAGGAAAATAGCTTTTTTTCTTGGGATTTCTACTGCTGAGGTTACATACAGTATCTCTCCTTATAACAGCAGTAGCACCTGCATGCTTCCAATTGGAAATGTTCCCATGGACACACAGAAATATTTCTGGAGTCGACTTTACTCCTCTAACAGTAATAAGACCCCTTTGATAGGATTGGAAACTAAGTTCATCCAAGTTCAACATATTTACATTAAGATGTTTCTCACAAACGACAGATCTAGTCCTGGCCACCTGCTTATCTTTGAATGTCAGACATAAGGCTCAAACGGAATGGCTGTGATGCGGTGAGTGAGGCTGCAACATGAATAAGAATGTGGGTTTGGCACCAATGGCTGCTGAGGATGGAGGGACAAGTTTTCCCTAGGCACAAGCCCACTCCTAAGTTATCCAAGTCATCAGCACTAAGCATGAGTGCATATGAGCAACACTGACTGGACTCTCAGATCTTCCATTTTATTGAGTGTGTGTGTGTGTGTGTGTGTGTGTGTCAAAATAAGCATCCAAAGGCCTCCATAGCCTATTTCATGGCAACTAAATAACAATTTTACTAGAAAATAAATCCTAACCATGAAATGATATTTCACTTGTAACAGTGTGAGATAGTTATTCACCTGTAGGTATGTTTTTTCAGACTGACATATCACTTCTGACACTGTGTGGTAGCATAGATCTTAGAATTCTGACTACCATACATCCATCGACTACCATTAGCTTTGTGATGTTATGTATCACCTCTGAGCTTTGAAATTCCCATGACTAAAGCAGAACTCTCTGTCACTAACTACAGCAGACATGATAGAATGGAGACTTAGCAACAATTTTTTGTCCGTACTTTCAAGCCATCTATGTGCTCCACACAGTACATAGCTGGAAGGCACCAGACACTGGTCTTTCTGGCACTGGTCTGCCCAGCTTCTCTCATCATTAAGAAGAGGAATGTGGCTCTTCTTTGGCCACCATAGCCTAAGAGGAAGTCAATAAGGAGGATACCGGGGGGAACATGAGCCATGAATGGGGAGAGATGATCTTTTTCACCTTTCTGCTTTAACAAAGTAGAGTGAAGTCATAAGTATTCTAGAATTCACTTGGACATGATTAGAAATCCTCTGAATATGGTAAAAGTCACTAAGTTTTAGTGACTCAACTGTATGATATAAAATTTTTATCTAAATCAAGTTGTTTTTTAAGATAATGACAGCAAAGAAAATGATACCAATGTCAGGGGATTGAGAGATGACATTAAAGAGAGAATCAAACACCGGTTTCTACAAAGATGCCTCTTTTTGAAACCAAACCATTAAATTCAAATGTACAATAGCAGATATCATACTATTTACTCAGAAAAAAAATGCCTGGCAAAAAAAAAGAAAAGGAAACAATCAAAATTTGGCACATTCTTTGTTTTAGTGAAGTGATTCATGTGCCCAGTGTAATAAGTGCAAGAGAAAGCATCCTCATTTGCATATTATTTGGCTTCTGTTTAAAGATAACATCCCAGTCCAGCCTTTTGAAGGTTGAGTGATTAACAATTCATCAGGAAATGTCAGCACCTTTTGAAACCCATTTGATTTCAGAGTCTCTTTCCCTGGACCTGCTCCCTTAGGTAAGAAGTGAGATTCGGTTTTCATCAATGGGGGCATACTCATGGATGATGTCAAAAGCTCTTTTTCATTTGAAGATTTACATCAAAGGACTCAAGGGTTCCCAAGAGCAATCGCTTCCTGCTACATGTGCTAGGCTTTGCCATTTCCCAGGACTTTCTTTAAAGACCAGACATTATGACAGAACTATTTTTGAAGGCCTGAAAAAGGTCCACTCAAATGTGTCTCAAACCCTCATCTGGCTAGGTTATTCTGTAATACCTTCATGACATTTTGGCTAGCATGTCCGTCATCTCTGATAGGATCTTCCAGATGAAATCTCTTGGAGAAGGGAAATTAGAATGCACACAGATTGAAAAGGCAATTGAAAGGGCTGTTGAGGCCATTGCTATCCCCTTGAACTTTAAACAGCTGTACACAGGAGCACATACACAGAGTTTTTACAATGAGATTCTGCTCGGTTTTTCTGGAGCTCAGAGCCTGGCTTTCAATAGTGCCCACCACATCACTGACTAAGAGAGGGAAAACTGCCATATCTTAAACCAAGCTGCTTTTAAACTGCCATATCTTAAACAAACCCATATGAAGCCATATTAGATCAAGTGGGCCTTACTTCTTACAACACAACATTCTAGAGGCATTGTTCTAAGGACCCAGAATCTAAAAGAAAAATGAGTCATTAGGCTGATAAGCAAAGACAGAGACACCAAAATCTTTCTGTCAGATCCACATGTCAGAATCACTAATTGACTGTTTAACCCAGCCAATGAGTTAGTATAAATAAGTGAATAGAGAAATCATACTATTAAAATCCCAAAGAGACTGCAAGAAATGGGAAGTTCAGATGTGTTTACTTATTAAAATCACACTTATCATGTAAGGTGCAGATTAAATGCCATCTTTCGACTATACCCTGTCTGTTCGTGCCCAGGTTCCATGTCCCTGCAGAAAACCGAAGGACAGGTTGGTAGACTTTACATCAATATTGTACTGGCTCCCCAACTTCTCCCAAAATGATTTTGTCAAGTAATTGTGCCTTTAAATTTTAACAATAATAATTACATATAAGCAATATCTTTCCACGTGAAAAGTTTTAATGGATTACAGTACTTCTGATCCTCCAAGGTAGCCATTATTATTTTTAACTACAATGTTGAAGGACTACTTCAATAGCTTGTATAGAGTAATACATTCAGTGAGCTGATCTCCATACTTCAACAAGTATGTGATTGCAATCTAGTTTATTATTTTACCATTCTTACGCTGTCTACTACTGAGTAGGTCCCCCCCATAAAATACTGATTCTTATTATAAATATATCAGCAATACCAGTGGTTCACTGAATAACCACACAGGCTCTAATGAGAAACTTTAAAGGCCATACATATTAAACACTGTGTGTTGTAACAATCTGTGCTTTGTCTGACAATAGGCATTCTGCTCCTTCAGTATTACACTCTGAAAAAAATAAAAACACAGCTGTAAGAGAAAGTATCAACAAGTATAATATCCAACAAGATTAGATACCATGGTCTTTTTTCCCCAAAAAAGAGTAGAGTCATTTGTCACAGACACAGAATGTTTTTTACTATCATTTACTATATTATAGCCAAGTTAGTTAATCTGGGCATAATAATATATTTCCAAATATGACAATTTATATTTAATGGCTCTTGAAAGCAATAGTCATATTTTAATAATACACCAAAATATTGTGGTAAGTCACACATTGGTTTTCTGGATAATTTCTTGAATTTTAAGTTAAGTTGAGAGAATAATATTTTTAGAAGCATTTTGGAGTCATGCAAGAATTCCAGAGTTTTATGGACTATTTCAGCTCTTTTTAAAGTCCTCAGGGCAAGATTAAAATGACAACTTGAAGTATGCAATTTGTAACAGTGAGTCCCACTGATGGTAAGAAACTACCTGAGTTAGCAAAGTAGAGTTTATCTCCTCTCTCTCTCTTGCCCTTGGCAATAGTCTAAGAAGTCTAGTTTCTGAAAAAGCAGCAAATGTGATCAAATTAAAAATTGACTCTGGTGAAGCTAAATTTTCTCAGGTGACAACTGTTTGCCTTGGATACCAATCCAGGATGCTAGATCAATGGACAAAAGTTTAATAGCAATGGCATGGGGCTTTGGTTGCATTGGAAACTGTATGACATATTGACAAGAGCTAAGACTATGGAGAAAATCAAACAGGGGCCTGAATTCCATTTTTTCAATGTGCAGAAGCTGCTATTTAACATGCAACATATATTGTATTAGAGAAGAATCCATTTTTAATTTTAAAAAAACGGGGAAGCTCCACTTACCCTAGATACTATTTTAGGCATGAAATCCTAACACTATTTCTTCATATCAAGTAATTCTACAAAAAAACTAAAGGAAATTCTATCAAAGCATCTGTCAAAGCCCCTGAGACACAGTGGTGAATCATAATAGTAGTTAATGTTATATCATCATTTCTATGGCAGGAGTCTGACAATTTGATGTTATTCCTTCTCTATCTCCAATCTAATCCAACATGATTAAAGACCAGTCTTGCTATTGTATAAATATGGTCTTAGGCCTATTTTGAAACTTACATGCCCACATAAAAGTAGAAAAATCAGTTCAGTCACCTAAATATTTTCTGCAACACCAATTGTAACCATCAATAGAGTATTTGGCAGGCTGTAATGTGTTGTTTGGATGCGTTCAGTTGTACTCAAGATACAAACTGCTCAAATAGAATGATTTTTTAACTACAGCCTCAAATATGAAAAGTGCAAGCTCTACATTCAAAAGTCCAGTGTGGATTTCAGAGAGCCATCAAGGCCCCACCCTTACCAGACAAGCTATTGCAATTATGGCTGCTGGGGTGGAGATATTTTCCTTAGATGTGACCACTGGTTGGTTGTTCATGTCCCAGTGAATGGCCACAACCCACATGCATGTGGGCAGCACTAATTGGACTCAGTTGGCTATCCTAACAAAAATTTTTTAAGAACTCATCATAAGGAGCTGGGGTGAAAAGGTACTAGGGGAATGTTGTGGCGGGGAGGAGATAGTGGTAGATGGATATAATAATATACATTGTACAAATGTATGGAAATTTCAAATAATTTGAAAGTTCAAAGAATAAATTTTTTATTATTAAAAAAATTAATTTCAATAAGCCTGACCCCCTGACCCATCAAGGTAAAAGCTCACAATTAGTGTAGTCTGCTAAACCCTTTACACAAAACTTGACTACATGCACCAATTCAGATCCAGACCAGCAACTGTGGTCATTTGTTAGCTTCCACCATCATTGACCACAACTGCATCCTCCCCTTTCCAGTATTCCCTGTGCTAACTTCAAGAAATAACAACGAGCTACACTCAAGACTTGTGGCCAATGCTAAGTGACTCTAAGTTGCAGTATTTGTAAGAGATCAATCAGTATGAAGATAAACAATAAGGTCCTTTCATCTACCTGTCTTCCCTAAGGATATACATGTTCTTCAAAGCACAGGATTTCCATTAAGTAACTCCTGAAATACTGGATGCCCAAGGTTGTGGTGGTTCATGAACCTTAACCTTATAAGACCTGTGAGATGGCTCAGTGGGTAAAGGTACTTGCCATCAAGCCCAATGACCTTAGTTCCATCAAGCCTTATGACCCACATGGTGAAAGGACAGACCAACTACCACAAGTTGTTCTCTGACCTCCACATGAGCATCAGGGCAAGAACCAGCATATATATATATATATATATATATATATATATATATATATATATATCCACATGCACAAATGCAAATTAATAAGAAACATTTCTATTTTGGTTCTCATGGCAGCTAATGAAATACTTTATAGTTAGTTGTCTTTATACCCAACCATTATTTATTTCTATCCTGCTTCATAACTTCCTTCTTTTAAAAATGAAACTTCAATTTATCTCTGAGTTTCCAAAATACAATTTTGGTACAGTCTTTGTCAATATAAAACATCAAAGAATCTGTGGTATAAAGTGGGGCATTTCTGGTATAATAAAGGAAAGTATCATTGGTTAGTAAGTCTGTTCAATCACCAATTCAATGCATCTGAAATGCATCTGTGTCACAGAGCTGGTTTTGTGACTGATTTTTCTTAATGTCTTTATACACTGATGTCTGCTAGTTTGCTTTGAATGAAAGTCTCCGTGTACAGATTTCTCTCTTCTCTCTCTCTCTCTCTTTCTCTCTCTCTCTCTCTCTCTCCTGCTCCACATGCTATACTCATTTTATGCTCTCCAACCTAGATTCTAGTCCAGAACCAGCTCATTTTAAGGAGATTTGGAGCAATATTAATTTCCTAGGACCACTATATGAATTACTACAGCAATCATGCAGTTCTTAAGGACTAAGCCTGAAGTCACAGTATAAGTGTAATTAGGTCCCTCTAAGCTCTAGGGAAGGAAAATCTTTTGCTATCTTCTTTCAGGCCTTCTGGTGGGAGTTGTATTACTGTAATCCCTCTGTCCACCACATCCTTCTCATTTCTGTCTCCATATCCACATCCTTCTCACATCCGTCTCCTCACATTCTCTTTTTAAAAGGATACCACAGTCACTGGGTTTATTTCAAGGCTAATTATTCCTCGAAAGAACTCATTTCCAGGTGTCACCTCTGAAGATTCTGGCCTGCCCTGAATTTTGAAAAGATACAATTCTGTCCACAGCAATGCATGGGCCACAAGAAGATACTAGGAATACAAACAGTATCAGATCCAATAGAACTACTTCATTCATGTGACTGCGTGTCTTTTTTCTGGGCACCTGACTTATAAATTTATCCATAGCATTTTCCTAGAATTTTCTTTTCAGATGTGGAAGGAAGTCCTCTCTGCCTACTATAGGTATCTCTCTTCCTCTTCACCATTACAGCCAATTGAGAGCAGCACACACCTTCAATCTAGCTTCCCTCCAGTACGTCTCTATTCCATTTAGAGTTCTTCAAGTTATATTTTGTCATTGTGCCATATTTAGGTACAACAAAATATCAGTATACAGCATCACCTTGATGACTTTGATGTTCAGCCTTTTTGTGAGAATTCTATATATGTCAAACCAAATCAATATCTTACATTTACAGTTCTTCTTAGCTCCAGAATTCTCAACTCCAGCCAGTGTCCTGAGACTTCTCCATCAGAAAGGAGCCTGAGCTGTACTGTACATATTTGCTTTGCAGTACTGGTCAAGTGACATCATCCTTCCCAGGACCTCACCTCACCTCCACCCTGGAAGCCATGAAAACAGGTCCCTGTCCTGTCATCTTCATCGCCGATACCAGAGACGATATGTGGCTAGAGCAGCCACCTCTGTACCTACTGATGAAGAGGTAAGGACCAGCAGAGAGATTTCACTGACTTCATGGCCTTGAATTGTATTTCACTTTATTTTATCCTCTCTCCTCAAGCCAAAAAATCTTCTAATAAATATTTCTCATTTACAATATAATATCCAGCATTATACTATGGGCCATAGCTAAAATAAGATTTTGAAATCTTGTAATCTTAATTTCATGCAAAAACATCTCAGGAATAAGTTACTGTTTCACAAGTACCCTTATTTTCTAATGGCTAAACTGTTTCAACTGTTTATCAATCCCCTTGTAAATAATCTAGCAGCTGTGAACATTCTATATATCTAACAAAGAATAATTTTTAATAGAAGGTAGGGGAAGTGTCATAAATAATGAAAGTTGTAAAAATTAATGCTTTTGCATTTTATGGTTCATCTGCAATGAATTATAGATTACATTTTTAAAGCGGGCTCCGGGCCCTCGTTTCATAAAGACTAACCGCAGAATAACATGCAAACTGCTCACTTTCCTTATTCTGTAATCCATTAGCGTCTTGATGGCCATGCTTCTGGAGGCAGGTGGTGTGGGAACTGTGTGGGCTTTACAAAGCCAAATACAGTGTATAAGGACAGTGTTGGTAGGAATGCAAAGAAGTTCTGCCTCCCTGGAAGTCAGTATGGAGATTTCTCATTAAAAAAAAAAAATCAAAACTAAAAATAGATATATCATATGGCCTCTCTTTGGTATTAACCAAAAGTTCAAGTTGTCATGTCACAGAGATACCTGGGCAGCAATGTTAACTGCAGAGCTACTTACAACAGCTGTTATAGGATCAACCAATGGCCAACGACAGAGAAATGGATAAAGAGACTGTGAAGTACACGTAATGAAAAATCTTTCAATAATAAAGAAGAGTAAAGTTACATCACTTAAAATATCCTGGCTACAACTGGAGATGATCAAATGAAGCCAATCTCAGAGTGACAAATATTGTATATTTTATCTCATTTGTGGTTGCAAGATTTCAGATGGATACATATGTGTGATGGATAAGATCAAATGACACAAAAGCAGAAGGTAAATTGTCTAGGGGCAAAAACTAATGAGAACAGGGAAGGGGTAAGAAAGGGAAAGAATGGATTAATGCACAATGTGTAATTCATACCTATAAAAAATATTTAAATTAAATTTAATTTTTGCTTGGGAGTTTTGAGTTGTTTTTCTGTGGTATAAAGGATAGAATCAAGGGCTTCGTGTGAGCTAGGCAAGCACTCTACAGCTGAGCCATGCCCCAGCCCTAAATTTCAAAAACAAAAATTTAAGCCTGTGTCACACTGTTTGTCTTCTGCTTATGGCAGTGCAAATGTGCAAGCAGGTTTCTTTAAATACTAGTAGCACAAGTATCACTATGATCAACTGCTGCTTGGAGACACAAACATTGCATTCATATTCTTGGCTGAAATGCATTCTGAAGGTGAAGTTATACTTAAGAACACATGCTACACTCTGTCTTAGCCAAAAGAAGTAATAAAGTTGTGCTTAAGAACAGCTCTGCAATGGAGTCCTCCAGGTTGGTATATTTTAGTTGTTTTTTTCTGAGGAAATGCCCCCACAAACAATAAGGTTTGAAGTTCAGCTATGCTTCTATTTCCTTTTGCATTCTTATTCTGATAAAAAAAATCTATACATATTTCCAAACTGAATGCTACTGAGTTGGAGCTACAGATACATACATACATCAAACTCTCAAGATGTTGTAGCTACCAAATAAACACACAGCAAACTACATGCCTCAGAAGCTCACATGCCATTGTGCAACATATGAATTTGTCAAGACTGAACATGTGGAGGCCTGGGACCTGCAGGGGTTGGGGTAAGAACTCCACTTTTGACCAAGAATACACTATCTGATCAAGAATGTCAAATAGAGACACACAGAAGGGAAAGAAAGAGGGGTGTAAGCAGAAGTCCTAGAAGTTTTTAGAAATCAAAGTACCTGAAGTTTCAAGTAGATAAAGAGCAATATCTAGACAAGGAAAAGTCAGACAAGAATTCAACAGTTCTATTAAGCAGTGTGGTGACTGTTGTTAATAGCAATTTGTTATATACTACAAAACTAGAAACAGACGATTTTTGGTACTTTCACCATTAAAAAATAAATAAGTAAATATAGTATAAGTAAATACACAAATATATAAATATAAGTAAATATATTTAGCATATAAGAGATATGTTAAATGGTTTGATTTAACCATTCTACAATGTATAATTTAAAACACAATATTACACACCATGAATATATACAATTTTTGTTTGTCAAGTTAAAATAAATAAAATTATAAAAAAAATCTGTATTTTTTTGAAGTATCCCAGACTAAAAGCATGAAACTAAGAATTCTTACCCTAGCTTAGTCTCTGAGCCTCAGTTTCCCACAGAAAATTATGGGTTAACTAAAGATTACATGAAGCATCTTTTTCTGTTGTTATTTTTCTTTACTTTTTATTTTTAATTTTACAATTTTATGTGTGTCATGCCTACATGAATATTTGTACTTGAAGTACCCACAGAGGCCAGAAGAAGATGTCAGACTCCCTGAAATTGTAATTACTGGTACATGGGTGTGAAATGCCATGTGGGTACTTGGAATTGAATCAGGTCCTCCGTAAGAGAAACTAGCATTCTTAACCTCACATTTTTTAGTTTAAAAATAAAAATGACACCACATTTAAAGGTGTTCTATTTTGTTCTATTTTGTGAAAATGAAACCTCAAATATGGTTCCTATCTTGATGACACCATCCCCTCTGTGCCTAATACACCAAGAGTCTACCATATCATCCAGTCTTCAGACCCTCGTCGCATTATGTGTTATCCAGGTCAGCACAGTCCAGTCACTCTAAGTCTGATTTTCTAAACAAATACATCCAGAGGTCTGTACCTTTAGATTCGAATTCCCTAGCAAGGAAGGATCCCAGAACTTTCCTTTGTTTCTGCCTCTTACCATCAGAGAAGAATCCTGGAGCACTTTTTTTCCACCTCTGGAGTTCTGTTCTAAAGTAACTAAATACTGGTCAGAACACGACTCTAGTGGGCCTATTTGGAAGGTTTATTGGGCCACAGAGCATAAAGGTCTAAAACCCATGTGTCTTTCACGTGGCTGCTCTGAATCTGATCTACTCCTGTACTCAAAACTTTGCATTATATTATGTTATATGAATATGTAAGACACATTAGCATAACTGCCATGAATTCAATAGTAAGTAACAAACTGATTCACACGTATACAAATGAACGAAGTGAGAAAGACTTAGTGAAAACGGGAAAAGTAGACACTCCACATTAGTCAAACTACATTTTTACAATCTTTTGCTACAGTCAGGCAAAAAATTTATTTAAAGTGGCCCCTTCTCATACCAGCTGAAAGACATGCACAAATCATTTTTCCATGCCTCACACTTTGAAGATGAGTTGCTAAAATTTCCAATATCTGCTTTGCTTTTGAGAAAGAGAAAAGAAATGTTTTGTTAGTGTATGACTTAGAAAAAAAAAAATCTCAGTGTATTGTACAAAGTGATCCACATCCTGCCTTAAGGAGCCTCAAAGCCTAACATTACCTAACATTAACATTTCATCCATGGTGAAACATGTAGCCATAATTTCTTACTGCTGTACAATTTTCTATTGTGCGATTAGCTACAATTGTTTTACCATTTGACACTGAATGTGCAGATTCTTTCCAAAATGGATAATGATGATATAAGCATGCATTTATATATTTTTAAAAAATAGATTGTATTTTTTTACTGTGTGCAGGTATATGCACATGAGTGCAGATGCCTGTGGTGACCCGGACATGGGGCCATAAGCCTCGGAGTTTGTGTTAGAGGCAGTTATGAGCCACCTGATGTGGGTAATTGGGCCCAAACTGTAGTCCTCTGGAAGAATAGTAACCATCTCTACAGCTCCATTTACATCCTTTTTCTTGCTTGTATTTCTCCCATGTGCTGAGGCTAGTTCTTAGACATAGCATAACATTGTCATGGGGTTTGCATAAGCTCAGATTCAGTATATATATATACATCATACAGCATATATATATATACATACATACAGCATATATATATATATATATATCATCAGTTTTCTAAATAGTTGCACTACTTCACACTCCCATAAGTGAATTATTAGCAGTCTAGTTCCTCTACTTTCTCTCTACTATCTAAATTGTTTTGGAATGCCTCTATGAAACTAAGTTTTATTTCCTTATAGAAAATTTCCCAAAATTTTAGTGATGACTCTTTTCATCCTCCATATTTCTGTGAATTTGTTCTTTTTTTCCGTTTTTCAACATAATAACAATGCTCATTCTGGTCACTTTAGACTAATTCCAGCATCTGGATGATCTCTGCCAATTGGGTCTAGTTCACCTTTGCCCTTAATCACTTTATTTTTCCTGCATTCTTATGCGCATCATGTTTTACATATGGTAACTGCTTTAAACAATATTGTGAACTAGATTTATTTTTCCTTTACATCTTGAGAAAAAGAATAATCAGAGCTGTTTGCTCACCAGACTTCCCCAATGGTAACTTTGCACACCAAGCCCATGTTTGCATATGTTTGTAACAATACAGTAAGTGCAGCACCCAGTGCAGTTCCTGTTCTTAGCTGTGAACTAAGCCCCTCCCCCCATCTCAGTTGTTTCCATAGATGCAGACGGCCCTTTGTAACTGGTGGATTTCTAATGCAGAGGTTGCACACCAACTCTTGGGCTCACATCTCTGATTTTCTTAGTAGTCTCACTCTCCAATTTTTCTTCATTGCAATGAGACTGTCCCGAGCTCCAGGGCAGAATGTCACCTAAGTCTCCTAACGAGCATAAAGAAATCTTCATAGCAGATAAACCAGGACAAATGAGGGTTTGTTGGATGTGTTCTTTATTCTCAGTTTTTTTCCCATGTTTCTAATCACTCTTGTCTGTTTCTAATAGCTTCAAACAATCTTTGCTTTGATTTGTGCTTGAATTCAACTTTCATGTTGTTCTTGGCAGAAGTATTAGTCTAATATTTACTCAATCGTAAAAATTCCTCCCTTACATTCTACTTCAGCGTTCTAGTTCTGGCCTGAAAGTTAAAATAGACTAAAATTCAATCAAGGGAAAAGAGGGCGTGACTGGTTTTTCTACACTTTGTCACCCAGTTATTTTTTAATCCCTTCCTACATAATTTATACCATGTTTCACTTATAGTTCACCGATGCAAATAATTTCAATGCATTTTAGTCAAATAAATCTCCCCAGTGAGATATTCCAACTTAATACCTAACACATAAAAAGCCAGACACACTTGCCAGAACCATAAATTCTTTGGTAATTTTATAACTGTTGGGGAGCAGAACATTATTCCAGGCTATAGACCATGCATCGCTGATCTCCAGGGCCACAGGACCCTGCAGAACTAAATGGCCATGAATGAACCTTGTGCAGTGTAGCTTTTGTGCTCTCCTTTTACACACAGTTGACCTTTGCACAATTCTCGGGACATAAGCAGAGAAAGAGTAGTTTGTCATCAGAAAATAGGTTAAAACATAGTTTGTTAAAGTATGTCAAGGCGTATCATCAGGGAAAATAGTAGTGAAAGAACTGTGTTTATACCCTCACATATGCACACATATACACATACTCACCTTTATTAAGACACATGCAAATGTGTATACTCAAACACACATACACTCACACTAACACTCAAGGGCACACTTACACACACACTTTCACTCACACATGTACACCCCTACACACCTTCACACACTCACAATATTTTCCCAAACACACTCACACATGCATTCCTAAATATATTCTCTCTCTCTCTCTCTCTGTCTCTCTCTCTCTCTCTCTCTCTCTCTCTCTCACACACACACACACACACACACACACACACACACACAAACACCCCAAACTTTTTATTGCAACTTTAATTTTTTGATCAAATATTATGATTTTTAAACATCATGATGCCACAAGTGAAGAGAAAAATGCCTCACAATTTTGCACAGAGTGAGACATGAGGGTCAAGTTTCATTCTTCTTCTATATGTGGCTATCCAGTTTGACCAGCACCACTTAATGAAAACATTGTCCTTTCTCCAATGTGTGTTATTGGCTTCTTTGTGAAAGACAGGTGTCTGTAGTTAGTATAGATGTACGTGTGGTTTTTAAATTATTCCATTGATCAATATGTCTGTTTTTATGCTTGATCCATGCTGTTTCCATTACTATAGTTCATTACTATAGTTTTATTACATATAGTAATATGACTTAAAATCTGGAATGATGGTACATCCTGTAGTAGTAGTAGTCATCATCTTCATCATCATTGTTGTTTAGGGTTGTTTTGACTACCCTAGTTCCTTTGAATTCCATATGAAATTTAAAAACTTTTTCACTCTCTGATCAAGGACCTAAATGTAAAACCTGATACTCTGAATCTGATAAAGGAGAAAGTAAGGAGTATGCTTGAACTCATTAGTACAGGAAACAACCTTCTGAACTCTGAACTCTGGCACTGACAGCACAGGCATTAAGACCAGCAATTGATAAGTAGAATATCATAATCTAAAACTTTTTGTACAACAAAGAACACATCACTCAAGTAAAGATGTGTCCTGCAGAATGGAAAAAATAATGTAAAAAAATGGGAAAAAAGAGCTTTTCCACCTACACATCTGATAGAAGGTTAGTATCTAGAATATACAAAGAATTCCAAAGCTTAAACCTTGAGAAAACAAACAACCCAATTTTAGAATGGGTCATAGAACTAAGCAGAGTTCTCAAAATACAAAGAGCTAAGAAAACTTTTTTTTATATGTTCAAAATCTTTAGAACCAAGGAAGTGCAGTTTAAAACTATTTTGAGATTCTGTCTTACCCAAGTGAGAATAGCTAAGATCAAACATAAATGACAGCAGTTACTGGTGTGGATGTAGAGAAAGGAGAATGCTTATTCATGGTTTATAGGAAGGCAAACTGGTGCAACCATTGTGGAAATTCGTGTGGAGATCCCTCAAAAGCTAAAAGTAGATTTACCATGTGATCACAATTACTAATCTTGTGAATGGACCCAAAAGACTCCATATTCCATTCTAGAGATATCTGCTCATCCCTGTTCATCACTTTCCTATTACCAATAGTCAGAGATGGAAACAGCATAAATGTCCATCAGCTGATGAATAATAAAAGTATGGTTTGTTTACACAATGGAATATTATTCAGCTATTAGGTAAAACAAAATTACGGAATTTACAGGTAAATTAATGGAGCTAGAAACAGTCATTCTGAGTGAGAAGGACAAAGAAAGATCTGTCTTTCAGACCCAGAAAGACAAATGTAATTCCTTTTCTCTCATCTGCAAATTTTGCCTTTAATCTTCAGATATACGTGTTTAAATTGGAATATCTATAGAGTTCGGGAAATGACTAAGGAAATAAGAGAAGGTACTTTCAAAGGAAGGAATATATAACTAACTAGTATAAATGATTAAAAACAAATAATGTAACAAGAAGGGTTAAGCTTAGGTGGTGGAGTAGAACATAGTTAATGTAGAGGAAGTAGTATGGGGAGGGATAAATAACATTAAAGACCTTTGAAAAGGTATGCAGAAATCTAGTAATGTCAAAGTTTCTGTGTGTGTGTGTGTGTGAATAAAAATAGTTAAAATGGAGTTGTCCTATAATGGGATGACAATGTCCCTATGGATATCAAAGGCTAACAAATAAAAATCTCAGTACAAGCAATGGGTTACTTTTTTGGAGTTGTTAGACAATGAGGTCCCATAGACCCATAAACATTACAAGCTGTTTCTATTACTCTTTCCTACCCTCCAGAACAGAGAATATGATTAAGTCATAAAATATAATATAATGCAATATAGTATAGTATTACTCTATTGCTAAAGACACAAAATACTTGAGTCATAGAACATGATGAAATCAGGCTGGTACTCACCTGGAAGCCTCATCCTTAGGCTAGCTTTCACCATGTTGGAAGAACTATAAACACTACTATAGGAGAAAAGTAATCATCAGTCTTACCCAGCTATGAACCCTGAGAGCTACAATCATGAATGCCCTGGCAATAATATGCCCACTGGTATAATAGTGACATGAATAACATGTGAATAACCAATCATTTTCTGACTTGAAGATCCTGGCACTATTATGAAACCAAATAACCTCTGGGTAAACAGATCATAGGCCCTAGGTGAGAACCAATTACTAATTACATACTGCCAAATAGAAGGACTATTAAACCAACTCATAATAATTTATTGTTATACTCCTAGATCAATTTATATCTCAACCCTCATTTGAGAAGCTTCTATTTGTAGTAGATGGTCATTAACACAAAGATCTACAAACAACCAATGTATAAAGAAAAAAAGTATGCAGAATGCTTGGCTCTAAAGTATTTATAAATATTTCCTCCACCAAAGCCCAGAGATCACTGTGAAAGAGCAGCCAGAAAGAGTATAAGAGCCAAAGGGAGTGGATGACTACAAGGAAACATCTTCTTGAATACAACAAGGTATCTACAATATGAACTCACTGCAGTTGTGACAGCATACACAAAACCTGTGCAAGCCTAAAACAGACCAAATCCTAGCATGGGAAAGGGATTAGAGCCTAAAATCCCATCCCTAGCTTTGTAGTAGTACGCTGCTGTAGTATCTCACAAAGGAGACACAGAGGCATTCTTAGATGTGTAAACCCTTCTAGACCTCTACAGAGAGAACCACCATCATGGCAAGTGTCATACTGGACAGCAGAACTCCGAGCATCTGAGCTCAGGTGTTTTTATTCATTCAGAACTCCTTAGGTTTTCTACTGATACCATATGCAGATCATTAGCAATCGTTAACCCACATAAATCCAACAACTGTAGACAATACAAAACACCATGACCTAGGGTAGCCCCTCACCCAACAGTGCAAAAAACAATTATTTTATACATAAATAAACTTCTACAATAATTCTCCTTTTCTTTATAAAACAATTTTAAAAATTCTTTATGTCTACAACACAATTTAGCACTATACCAACAAAACCATTCACAACAGGAATAATCACAAGGTCAGGACCAAATGAAACCAAACATGTATGAAGCTCTTCACAATGTGTTTGGACAGCAGAAAAATATTATCAATGTCCAATTATCTGGAATTCACTCATGATTCTGGTCTCCTCCAAAGTGTTTAAATTTGGCTCTGCCCTCTGCAGCACAGTTTGTCCTCCAGGTTCTGGCTATCTGCCCTCTGCAGCACAGTTTGTCCTCCAGGTTCTGGCTATCTCCTCTCCACTGCTGCTGCTGTTCTTGGTGGTCATCCCATGGTACTGGCATCTTCAGAATGCTGCTGGGGTTCCTTGCTGTAACTGGGCTGCACTTTCACCAATAGCCTCTCCTGGGCTCTCTTCATGGGGCCAAGCCTCAACTTCTCTTCATGATCCCTTCAATCTAGGCCTTCAACTGCTAATGAGGCTGCACTTTTACCAATAGCCTCCCCTGACCTCTCACAGTGCCAGGATTCAGCTGTTCTCCAAAAGCTCTTTCATACCTTCAAAACCAGCACTACCTTGGTGACTCTTACAGTACCAAGTTCTTCTACCAGCATGAGCTACAACCTCAGCCAGTTCTGGAAGACAGCTTCTGTGTACTGACCCTGAGGAAACACTTTCCACATTTTATGATAGAGTCTGGTTTGCTGGAAAAATAAATGGTCTTATTGCATTGTCTCCAGTAAGAGTCCCCTCATGGGTGGAGTTCTCATCACCATCACTAGTATCTGACTGAACTGCTTGTCAGGTTTGCAAAAAGAAGAAAAACTGGTCAGTTTAACCTAGCAGCTTTTTGGCTCCAAGCTGCAGCTTCCACAACTGTAGGGGGTCCTGGGCTGGTGGAAAGAATCTCAGGTTGAAACATTCTGGTAGTTTGGAATTTTTTCTCACCACTGCTATGGGGAAACATATGACCCCATCCATTGATCTCAAACACAACATCTTGAGCTTCATACACATACAACACAGCTATCAAAAAACTCAGTTTGTGAAGCAGTATACTACCACCAGCATGGGAGGGAGCATCAGCTCCATGGTCAGGAAAAGCAGTAAGAACCTTGCTTTTTCCTGCTCCCAGGTGAATTCTTCATCTCTAAGGGCCTCCATTCTGTGGCTCTCACCTTGGAGCTTTTTTCCTCATTTATTTATTAATTTCACTGCCTTTTCTTTTCGTGGAGGCTTATTTGTTTCTCCCTCTCCTCTTCCCTCAGGCGTGTTCAATTAATACCTTAATGTCTATCCTCTGGTAGCTTCCCTGAGCATACTTTACTGGACTCTATGAAGTCTGGAGTTTCTTTCTCTCCTTTCTTGTTTCTACATTGGATTAGCTGGCATAATGACCTGCCTCATGTTGGTATTCCATTTGTTGTAGTACATGGCTGTGGCAGCTCACCAAATAGGACAAGGAGGCATACTCATACATGTGAATCTGCCAGACCTCAGCAGAGGAAACCATCATCATGGCAAGCGTTATACTAGGCAGTAGAACCCTGAGCATCTGAGTTCAAGTGTTTTTATTCATTCAAAACTCCTGAGGTGTTCTACTGATACCATATGCAGATCATTAACAATCAACTTCCACCACATAAATCTAACACCTGCAGACAATACAAAATGCTAAGACCTAGAGTAGCCCTTCACCCAACAGTATATAAAACAATTATTTTATACATAACTAAAATAAAATTCTACAACACCTAGCCATGGATCCACTGATATAGCTAGGTTCTTGGAAAGAAAGTGTCAGTTTTCTCTAAGAGTATAGCCCCTAGTATGCTCTAGTGGAAGACCACATATGCAAGAATATTTAGGGTAGGGAATATAATCAAAACACATTGTGTGAAACCTGAAACTCTCAAAGAACTAATAAAAATGAAATAATAATAATAATATAAAATGATCTCCCTTAACTGGATGACTGTAGCTGACACAGATCTGTAATGGTAAACAGGTGTGCTATTTCCACCTTTGTAGCAGACATCACTAATCAATCAAGCAAAACTCTGATAGCGTAATATTTTCATAATTCTTTCATGATCAACTGATGACAATCAGTAACTCACGATTTGGAAAATATTTGCCATTCCTGGCACATGGAAACCAACAAATGACCACTATATCCAGGAAAAAGTGTTCCCCACAACACATTTCCTGGTGGTATTCTACTTATTGCAACTTCACAATAAAGACTGGAGAGTCTCTGTGTTACCTGCTCTGACACACAGAACTCCATGTCCTAGTGCATCCTAGTTTTTCTACATTTTTTCACTATGTTTTTCATTAATATACATTGATACCTTCTGGATGAGATTACATAGCTCCAGAATGAGGGAGGTGAGGGATAAAAGGAGCAGCTTAAGTACCTTCACCAACAGTTTTCATACCTTAAGCTATGAGCCATAAACTCACCATAATAATCCAATTATACTATGCATATTTTTAAAAACCTTATTAATCTTTGAAAAATTCATGCAATATATATTTTGATCATATTCCCCCAAGTCCCCTAATTTCTTCCAGATCCACTTCCATCTCCCTACCCCCACACTTCAATGTCCTCTTTAAAAAAGAAAACCCATCTAGTTCAAATTATGCTTAACTATACAGAATTTAAAGATGATTTCCATAAATTGTGAAATATATATAACCCTAAACCTGAGCACTTGCCTGTGAATGGGCATTAAGGCTGTTTCCTACTTTTGAGTATCTAAAACATGGAGCTCATCTCCAACTACAGAAGTTGAGATTAACAATATATTAGTAGAGAGGTGAGAAGAAAAGAAATAGGGGGGCTAGCAAAAAAAATACAGCTCACAGGCTGTAGATATTTTACCATTCTCTTTGGCAGAAGGTGGTAAGATGCTGTCTTAAAAGCTGGTAGAAGGCAAGACTCCCAGTGGTGGTACTGGGGGACCAACCCATGCACAAAATCTATTTATATTTCCGTACCTCTATGTACTGTGGTTGGTGATATTGATGTCATGCCTTTTACTTAAAGGTATACTTTAATATATGATGAAAACTGGTAATGAAATGAGCCTGTGAATGACTATGTAACAAGCCAATCATGGTGATTCATGACTAGCATTCAAGAGACTGAAGAGGATGAGCATGAGTTTAAGACCTATATGACACAATCAGTTCCAGGCCAGCCTGGGATACAAAGCAAGACCCTGTCTAAAACAATATGATGTATATTAATTCATTCATTACTTCTTCTTTGAGAAATGATAAATAATAACATGAGAAAAGAATGTAAGTATATAAAGCAGAAAAGCTTGGTTTTGTCACATACATTTTTTTTCCTCTCTAAAACTCATTAAAAAAATTAGATGGCATTCATTCATGAGAAACATGCTTAACAATTGCAGCTAAACCTGCCAAGCCACCAGCTTGTTTTATAAACCTTCAAGTGCCTGCTCTGTCTTCCCCTATCTTTGCATTATGGCTACTAAAGACTGAGTATCAGCTACCTGACTTTTTGACTCAGTTATAACCTATTAATTCTCTTAGAGCACCGTCTAAGAGGAGCTGTTAATTTTGTTTGTTCTTAAGTCTATCTTCTGTCTTGGTGATTGATTCTCACTGAAGATCATCAATAAAAGACAATATTTGAATCTAACACTTAATTGAATTTTAATTAACTTTTCATCCAACTGCCAAAACACCCAGTAGGCAAATCACTCCCCCCCGCCCCGCCTTGTCCTCTTTCCTGCAATTCAGCATGGGACTTAAGCCTCTTCACCTGCCACCTCATATGACACCCTGTCCAGGAATCCAGAGAAGCTCATAATATGTCACAGCGAGAACATGCTGACTCTATTCTCTTCCCAGCCCACGCCAGCCTGAATCAAAGAACACCATGCTATATCATTGGTGGCCATGTCATTACTGTTATAATAAGAAATAGTTACTATACACAAATAGGTATATGAAGAATAGATGACAAACTAAAGAGAATTTTGGCATGCATTTCTTAGTTTGCACAGACTTCAGTCAAGCACTGCTAGATTCTATATCAGTCTCATATAGATAGATGGAAGATGTTTTTTGCTGCTGACAACTCCTCCCTCCAATGACTCTGCCCTAGAAGTGGAATGTTTGTGACTATGCACTAAAATTTATCTCAATTGGTTTCTGGGAATCTTCTTACTCATCTTGCAATTCCTTACTTGACATGTAACAAAAAGAACTTCAGTTTTATAAAATGGAATATAAAGTTCCATGCCTTAAAAATGTTCTTGTAACATACATGTATTCAAGAACACACATAACATCTCTTAAATCTCTTTGGAATTCTGAAGAAGCATTTATGTAGTTGCTAATCTTCACTGTCAGCTTGGCTAGCTTAAGAACTACCTAGAAGATTAGTGAAGCACACATCTGAGGTGCCTGTAAGGGTGTCTCCAAGGACAATTATATCATGAGGGCTCTAACATAATGAATAGGTTAATCTCTTGGTGGTTAAAGAATGATGATATTATTGGGTAACAGTGAAAAGTAGAAGATGAGTTGGAATTAGTTGGAGGAAAAGGATTACTTGCCTGGAACTCTTCCTGTATGACTGCCTTCTCTGCTTTTTGTCCACTGTGTTGAAGCCTCTCCATCATATGCTCCTGATGATGTTCTGCAACTCAACAAGCCCTGATACCTGGAGGCAAGGAAATGAGGAACAAACGCTCTGACAAAATGATTCAAAATAAATAATGCTTTCTTTAAATTGTTTCTTTTGTGTGTTGTCACAGTGATAAGAAGAGTAATAATACAATGTCCTATTTATCAGATAGTAAAGAATAAAAAAAAAACCAGGTAATTATCAGTGTAGGTGAGGATGTGAGAAAATTTGCATATCTATACAATACTAATGAGAGTGTATTTTGTTGTTCCATTTTAAAAACAATATTGTAAAATTAGTAAAAGCTAATAGTATATGCTTAATAATTTCTGTGAAAGAATTATTCATAAATTCTGGTATAAGATATACAAGGACATTTATTTTAGTGTTATTTAATATAGCAAATGACACTCCTATAATCAACTTGATTATATTTCTTAAGGAATTGCATTTATTCATGTGGTGTGTGTATGTGTGTGTATGCATGTATGACATATGTGCAGGTACCCACAGAGGCCAAAGCAAAGCACTGGATCTCCTGGAGCTGGAGTTATAGGCTATTATGAGCACTCAGGATGAGTTCTGGGAACCAAACTCCAGTTCTCTATAAGAAAAGCAAGTGCTCATAACCTCTGAGCCATCTCTCCAGCCCCTTGATTATAATTTGAGAAATTGTACATAAATGATTCCTGCAGCTATTAAAATAATGACAATGATCTTTATATCCACTACAAAGAGATGGATTCCCTTGGATTTAAAATATATGTGTAAATTCATACACAGGTATACAGTTACAAATGCATAGAGAAATTCCAGAAAGTTTCTCTATGAAAGAAATTCCAGAATGTCATACAAAAAGTTAATAATGGTGACAACTTCAGGAAATAGGAAATTAGGGCAATTTTTTTCTTCAGAATTTTCCTTCCTATATTTTTTTTTAAATTTTAAAGTTGGCTATTGTAAGCTAGGCAGTGGTGGTTCACACCTTTAATACCAGCACTTGGGAGGCAGAGGCAGATCTCTGTAAGTTCGAGGCCAGTCTGGCCTAAAGAGTGAGTTCCAGGACAGCCAGGGTTACAACAGAGAAACCCTGTTTTGGGAAAAAAATGACAATTGTAACTTTTCTTCTATAAAAACTACTGAGTGGTGTGTGTTTAAAATAATGTATGACTTAATTTTATTGAATGAGATCAAAGCAGAAGTTTTTCCAAATCTGGACAAGATTTGTGTGCCCAAGAACAAGAAGCACATAGAACCCAAATAAATATAGCCACAAAAGAAATTTTCTACCTTATATCATAATTAAAATATAAATAATATAGAAGAAAGAATACTGAAAGTTGAAAGAGAGAAATACAATATTACATACAAAGGCAAACCTACCAAATAACAATAGATTTCTCATCAGAAACCCTAAAAGACAGGAGAACATGGCCTAATTCATTTAAAGCATACAAGAAAATACTGAAAATGAGGAACAGAAACAGGGAGAGAAACAGGGGGTTGATCGCCAACTAAATTATGTATGCAGCAAATTATCCTTTAAAATCATAGGAGAAATAAAAACCTTTTGCTAAGCCTAAACTAGAGTAATTAATGACCACAAAGCTAGCAGTGTAGAGTATGTTTAAGTGATTATATATGCAGAAGAGGAAGAAAGATAGACAGGAGCATAAGAGCTTTACAATGACTGAATTTCACTAGAAAACTAGATGAACTAATGAGAATTAGGAAAGAATGAAACACCATTAACTCATTAAAAAAGCAAACTTCTAAGATGAATAAGGAAGAAACAAGTACATACTTTCTAATATTAAGTATAAATGTAAATGGATTTGATGTTCTAATTAAAAGAGCAGATGGACTGGAATGATTTCAAACACAAGATCCAGCTTTTGCTGTCTGCAAGAAACTCATCATAAAGTAAAATTATACTTTAAGAGTGAAAGCAGAAAAAATTAAATTCAAACTAGATTTCACAAGCAGGAAACAACTAACAAAAATAAGATTTCAAGCCAAAATCAAGAGGTAAAGAAGGTCACTACCAATTAAAAAAACACACAACTCATTTGGACTATATGATGACTATTAAAATATATACAGTTAATATTGGGGCACAATATTTCATAAAAAGAACAAAAATTGACATAAAGGGAAAAATAGTCAAATTACAATAATACTATGTGACTTTAATACTTTGCTGTCTTGAAAGAGAAAATAATCCAGATACCCCCCTCAAAAATGAGCAAAGAAACTTCAGAATTAAATTTTCTTAGACACTTAACAGACATTAATAGACTATTCCATTCAATAGCTGTTGAATACACATTCTTCCCAGCAATTTGTGGAAATTTCCCCAAAGCAGACATACTTTAAGCCATCAAGAAAGTTTTAATAAATAAAAAATTATTTAAAATTGTTCCTTGTGTTGTATCATAATGAGATAAAACTAAAATTCAATACTATGTAGAGATATAGACATTATACAAATCTATGAAAAATTAAACATACAGTTTTAAACTATCAGTAGGTCATTGAAGAACTCAATAAGCAAATTAAATTTCTAGAGTCAAATGAAAGATAAAAACACAACTTATTAGAACTTTTAGGACACAGCAAAGATTGTTCTAAACTCAAAAACTATAGCTTTTATTAGCCATATAAAAAATTAGGACTCTCTCAAATAAATAATGTAACCCAATGTCTCAAAGGGGAAAAACACATCCAAATTTTACAGAAAGAATAAAATAAAAAGAAGAAAAATAAAGATCATGTTAGAAATTAATGAAACAAAGAACTGCTTCTTAGAAAAAGAAAATATTTATGTATCATTGGCTAGACTAACAAAACAACTGAGATAGAACCCAAATTAATGAAATTAGAGGCAAAAGAGGGATATTCAGTAAGTACTACTGAGATCCAAAGAATATTTAGGGAATACTTTTGAAAGAGTATTCAATAAAATGGAATCTATATACAAAACAGAAATTTCTAGATACACATGACATACCAAAACTGAACCAACATGATATAAGCAACATAAATAAATTGGCAGCAATCCATAAGAATAAAGCAGAAATAAAGGTCTCTCAACAAAGAAAAGCTGAAGCCTGGATAGATTCATCACTTAATACTACAGACCTTTAAATCAGAACCACAAAGAATGCTTCCAAATTCATTCTATAAAGCTAGTATTTACCTGATATCAAAAATTGGGTAGGGACACAGTACACATATAGCCAATGAGAAAAAGTTACATCTGTAATATGTACTTTAAAATGGTGAATAAAGAAATTGAAGAAGACACTAGAAAATAGGAGACCTCCTGTGTTCATAAACGCACAGGATTAATATTACAAAAGTAGTCATACTGCCAACTGATCTACAGATTCAATGTAATTAATCCTCACAAAAATGCTAATGACATTCTTTTCTATTAAAATTTGTTTTTTGTCAATTTCAATGTGTATATAATGCATTCTAATTATTTTCTCACGCATAGCCCTCTCCTACCTAATTCCCACCCATGTCTTCTTTCTCTCGTTCTTACAAGTCCTTTCCCCACATTCGTGTCTTTTTGTCCTGTTTTATGACCTACTGGTTTTAATTAAGGCCATTTGTGTGTCAATGGATTAGAATTATTCATTGGAGATTGCTGTGCTCACTGGTGGGTATACAACTCAAGACAGTGACTGACCATCCCCTATAATCCATCAGCCAGTAGTTCATCAAGAAAGGGTAGGGACTTGTGATAACTAATGTTAGTGGTCAACCATTTTTGATTGAACCTAAAGCCCACTCCATGAATGAGAAATCTATACCTAGCACTGTTAACAGACACCAGGACATATGGAAGAGTCTAATAGTATTATTCTGCCAAACATAGTTCATTTAAACATATTAAATGACTCCTAATGACTCATAGATCACCAGTGTATTACTGATATTTGAAGTCACATTAGCTCCAAGAGAAGACAAGAAAGTTGTTTTTTGTTTATGAGTCCATATATCCAATTATTAATAAATGCCAGATGGTTCTATGTCTAAAAGAAGACAAAGAGAGGTGCTTCTGAGGAATAACTACTGATTCCTACTACATGCTATTTTCTTTACATCTTTATCTGCTATTTTGAGATAAACACAAATTCTATCCAGTTACTACATCCAGCTCTACTTCCATGACCTGTTCATGATACTCAATAGATTTCATCAGGTTCCTGAAGGCTGGCTCCCAATCAACATATAATTTAAACCTTCCTCCTTTCTAGTCACACTGACCCTCACTCTACCACATCACCCCGACACACACACACAGTAAAAAATGGTAGAGTAGGAACAGCATGTCTACGATAAAAATTTTTCATTTAGTAAAGACAAGAATGGAAACATTTGCTGGCAAATACCAACAATAACACCCTACTGAACAGGACTTATGTGAGGACCCCTGCCTTATAGATTAGTACAAAATCTGGATTCTGGTCTCTATGAACAATTCTCCCATCGGTGTCCCTGTTGGACCATGGATTTGTTCTCCAACAGCATCTTTCTTATCAATCTATCTATCTATCTATCTATCTATCTATCTATCTATCTATCTATCTGTGTCTCTATCTGAAGACAAGAGAGTATGCCCTACTAAATGATTCATTTCCTGCTCTTGCATATATGAAAACATCTGATGGATACTTTAGGGATGAAAAAAACACGTAAGTCTTTTTTAGATAGGCCTGCCACTTCCTAGAAAACTTAATTTCAAAGTTTAGTGAATTGTCTGTTTTCTTGCAGTTAATTCCCTACAGTAGTGTTCTAGATCTGGTTTGTGTAAGCTTATAAGAGTAACAGGCCTGTCTCTTCCCAAAACTATATAATTAATGGCACCATACCAGTAACCTGAAGCAGACCAGGGAAGTATATTTATAATCTGGAAGTAAGAGGACACTAAAAATCAAGGCATTTTCCTGAACAACAAACAAGCTTTGGTCATTAAATATTTGCCAGCAATGCTGATCCCCATCCGCACAAAGCAAGTGTACCTAAGTTCCTTTTAGACAGTTTCCCAAGCTTGATGGTTCTCCCTTTCTTTAGTGGCATCTCTCATAGCCCATTCTCCTCTCCTATTTTGATAAAAGCCCTCTGAGGCTTCAGTCAAAAGGTCATAACTGTCATGTGATTGCTGTCTAAGGGCCACCTTCAACTAGGTGAGAAGTCTCGATAAGACACTTCTGTGGATGCTATAAATGAGTCTCACTTCACTCTGCTGTTTCAGGGGCAGAGAGAGGTGAATGTTCCAGCTGTTCCAGCTTTGAATCTATAGCCCTTCGGTTTAAGGAATGGATCAAGGGCAGAGAAACACTCTATCTTTGTAGTTCTATTTCCTTCCATCTCTTAAATTGGCCAATTCTTGTTTGATTTCATTTCTTCTGAAATCTTGCTGAATGTAGCAAAAAGCAGTCAACACACATAGCAAGTTTACCTTTTTTCTAACTTCTTCCTAAAGCTAAGTGCTCTGCCCTCCTGGTCATCACAGGTGACAATTTTACAATTGCATTGGAAAGACCTTACAAAATAGGCATGAGGCAGGCTTTCAGCCTTTTACCTGTTTTCTGGTTGCTTTCAAATTAATATATAAGTTGGGCCACATATTTTAGATTAGACTTTATAGTAAGGATACCAAAATATACAATATTCTAAATTTATATAATTTATTCTTTGCATACAATTTCAGAGTTAAACAGTCTAAAACTGGTTGTGTAGCCTTAACAGTCTCAACCTAGAGTCCTAGGTGCTCAAGTAAAAAGCTTCTAAAAAGAAAAAAAAAAACATAGAAACTAAATATAGAAACCCTTCCATCCCTTACAGCTATATTTAACTTCATTCAAGGGAAGCATACCACTCATCTGTTTGAACCACTATAATAAAATCCTATAAACCAAGTGGCTAAAAGCAAAACAAATTTATTTCTCATAGTTATTGAATCTGGAAATTCCAAAACCAAGGTGCCAGAAAATTTGGTGTCTGCTGATGGTCAACTTGCTAGTTCATAGACAGTGCCTTCTCCCTGTGTCTCATCAGGACAAACAAGGAAACTCTCTAAGGCTTCTTTTGTAAAGACACTATCCATTCATAAGGGCTCAACCATCATGATATAATCACCTCCCCCAAAGCCCTACTTTGTATTATCACGTTGGGAAATAGGTTTCAACATGTGGATCTCAGGAGTACAGAAACATTCAGAATATGGGTGCTAAATGGATGTAATGTGTTCAGTAGTAGAAACTCATAAGCCCAGCTAAACTTTAGAGAGATTAAAATAAGGAAAACTAATACAATGAGAATTTAGAACTGGTTGTAGTGTTTTTAGAATCAAAATGCAAAGCAAAGCATCATGAACCTTCCATCAGGCCCTGTAGACCAGCTCTAAAAAGAGTTCTTATCTGACTACAGGGTAAACTCTGAAAGACAGAACTTAGGGTTTTTGGTCTCTCAAATAGTCAAAGTTTGCTACTTATTTTACTCCCTCAAAATAGTATCAGTTCACTAATACATATTTCAACACCAGTACAATAGTTAAAATTCAAATATCCATGGAAAGTTAAAGCTTCTCCTTCTTGTAAAATCAGGTCTGCTGAAGGTGAGAAACTTGGTTGATAAATGAATTAAGAGTTCATTTCTTTTCTATTTATCTTCCTGTCTAATTCGCCTTTACCCAACTATTCAACAAAAGTCACTTATTCCTCTACAGTTGAGTCACATTGGCTCACTTCCACACTTTAAATGTAATAAGAAAACACAGCCATACCTCATTTATTTTAACACATAGGTCCACAGAAATCAAGTACCAGATACCTGCTTCAAACCTGATATTCAGACTTTATACTCCCAACATCTCCAAACTTCTGAGACATGTGTGGCTAGAATAATGATGTACAATATATCTGATAAGTCCAAATGAGATGTAAACATATGGTTGGGAAAGTTTTGTGGGGAACTAAGCATATTTAAATACAGGTATTGTTTCATCATTAGCCATGCTTCTGTAGTATTTGAAATGAACATTCACAGGAACTGAGTTGATTTTCCACTAGGTTGCTTTCTTTATGGTAAGAAAACTTATCATTCTCTTAAACATTATTTGGGTATGTGTCTTGGTTAATAGTAACTTTTTCTTATCTAGTAAATTCCAAAGGTGCAACTCAAAGGAAATTAACATTAAACTTTTAATTAAGCAGAATCTGTGATTGAGATAAAATAAAATATGCACAATTCACTTTAAGAGAAATCTCCAATATGGACTGTGGTGATTTGAATGAAAATGGCTCCCATAGACTCATAGGAAGTAGCACTATTAGGATGTGTGACCTGTTAGAGGAAGTATGTCGCTGGAAGAATGTCAGTTTCAGGAACTCAAGCCAGACCAAGTGGCTCACACTATCCCTTGTTGCTGCCTGCCAATCCCCAGACATAGAACTCTCAGCTCCTTCTCCAGCACCATGTCTGCCTGCGTACTGCCATGCTTCTGGCCAAGTTGACAATAAATTAAACCTATGAACTGTAAGCAAGCCCCAATATTAAATGTTTTCCTTTATAAGAATTGCCATGTCATGGTGTCTCTTTACAATAGAAACCCTTGCTAAGACATGAACCTAAGACCGTTGATATTATCACAGCTAGAGTATTATTTGTGAAACTGCCTACTTTACTACTCCTCAAAGTTTTGTATTAAAATAGTAAAAAAAAAAAAAAAAAAGTTCATGTGTAAAGAAACAAGTGCTTGGTAGAAGGAAGGAAGCATGTTAATTACCAGAATCCAACATCATTTGGAATTTGATCCTTCACACATGAGACTTTCATTGCAATTGGCAGTTCCTCTAACTTTTCTCTGTTATTGACATGATTGGTCATGTGAATTAACCAATGAGACATTTAGAGGCCTTATTGTTTCCTGCAGTTCTGTCTATCTCTATCTCTATCTATCTACTTCTCTCTCTCTCTCTTTCTCTCTCTCTCTCTCTCTCTCTCTGTGTCTCCCTCTCTCTTTGAGCCTCTGTCTCTCTCCTCTCTTTCTCTTTCTCTCTACCACAAATAAAGCAGTTCCCACATAGATGCAACTTCATCTGGTCCAAAGCTGTCTGCATGTAGCAGGGGTGATGATAAATGTTTCCAGTACTAATCTTCTTAAACCTGATGTCATTTGTTTCTATATCTGATTATTATATCTCTGGGTACCTGCATGCCAGTGTGAACCAAAACAAATTTTTAAAATCTGGAAGTCTGATGCTTGCTCTTCAACATTTACAATGAGAAAGAGACAGAGAGAGAGAAAGAGCGCGCATGTGTGTGCACACATGCACATTCACACATAACATATGTGTAAATCACAAATTCTTACATGATTTGCCAGGAAGCTATGATTACCTTTACTTTGTAAGGAGAAAACAAATTAAGCAACTCTGTCAAGGTCACAGAATGTGTATTGCAAAGCCAATTCCAACTGTCTTTCTGTGCTTTGGACCCAGACTACAAGTCTTTCTCAGGAGAAGACATTTTGTCTTTCTTAGAAGGAGAGAAAGCCCCAGGAGGCATAAATGCCCTATACAGAACCCATGATGCTAGATTTGAGACTCATAATCTCCAGCCTCCAACCAGTCAGACTGAGCAGTACCCTGAATGCTGGATGTATTACAGGGGCGTTTCCTTTACTCATCTAGCAGCTGCGTTATTTAGATGGAGCCAGCAATTCTAACTGAAGCTTGTATGGTTGTGCTCTACAGACCTAGACTACTATAAGGAAATGTGTTCCTGTGCCACCAGCATTCCTGAGTCTAGCATCATTTTTGGGCTTTGTTTATTTAGGTACAGGCTTGTTATTCCTCTAAATTCTAAAATACTACTACTAATAATAATAATAATAATAATAATAACAACAACAACAACATTTTGAGGATTGGGAAATCCAGTTCAGGCTGAAGGGTAAGTTACAGAGGTCAGATTCAGATTGACCGATCCAGAAATGAGAAAGTATCACATTCTTGCTAACAATCAATTTCCAGGTGGACAGTGTCCATGACAGCATGGGATGAAACATGTATTCAGGCAATTTGCAACAAAAAGAAGATATATATACTAGCTTGGATAAAATTAATTTCCCTGGGTAATTTAAAATGCACATGGAAAAGATATTTGGCTGCCCGTCACTGTCTCATGCTTCCATTATCTCCCCTCTGCTACGTACTTTTTCTTATCAGCAAAATTGTTTTTTCTGATTTTTGTTTGTGCCTCTAAATTTAGATTAGTATTTAAGATGTGTGACTCAAAAAAAAAAAAAAAAAAAAAAAAGAGTGTTTGGCTCTGTATCTCCAAAAGTCCATTTCTTTAGCTACGGGACTATTATTTGAATCATGATATTTGTGTGTTTGTTTATAGAATATCTCCCACCCTCACTTTTCTAACAATAAGATATAGCTGTTTATCACTTTTCAAGGTTTAAAAGAAGAGACTGAGCTGCCCAGTCGAAAAACATTTAGAGAATGAGAACAGATTACTGCAAATTGTCCTGAACATCCCTTTACTGAGTGAGTCAGAGACTCATTTCATTCAGATCTGTGATCCTGGTATTTAAATGCATATTTTGCAGGCAAAGTTAGCAATAAAGTGTTTTCTGGGACTCAGCTCCACTGCCGTTGTGCCACTGACAGCCGTTGTATTGCTGTTGCTTTGTGCCTGAGTAACAGCACCCTCTTCCCTTACTTCCCTGGTAATTTTCTTCTATAATTGAGTAAATATTTTACAAGAACCAGATGTCACGCTAAGAACATTGGAATTCTTATTCCTACCTTCTAACGTGGGTTATCTGTGGCCAAATTCGTTATAAAGTCTATCGTTTTTATAATTTCTCCATCTTGAGAAACCTAAATTTTGACAGTTTGAGAATCCACTTGCAATTGTGAAAATCAGAGACGAAGCAGGAGGGAAGACAGTGTCTACAGTGACTCAAAGACATTATGGAGTCTTGGGATGTCCCTTAAAGCACAACACTTTTCTGAGATTGTGGCTTTATTATCTATGTCTGTCTTATTTCACTGGAGACACAAAATTCTTACACTCGCCTATACTGAGGAAGGCAAGCAACCAGAAAGGAAAGACCAAGAGTAATGGCTATCCATGGGAACCATTGATCTTGAAGAACCAGAGCCCATTCTCATCCATTATGCTCTCCACTGTAGTGGGAAAAGATAAATAATATTTCCTTGGGCACCAAGTCATTTCATTATCTTGGATAATATGAATAATGCTGAACATCGGAGCTCAGATACCACCTTATAACTTCATGGACAACTGGAGGACATTGTATTAAGTGAAATTGATCCAGGCACAGAAAGAAAAACAGTGCATAACCTTATTTATATGCAGAATATATAAAGCCAGGTAAGATGGTAGTTACTGGAGGCTTAGTAAGGAAAGCACATGAAGAAGGAGAAGATGCTCATTAGTGAGTATAAAATTTTGGTTAGGAGAAATAATCTTTAGTGATATATTGCATGAAAAATATTTTAATTATAGAAATACTGACCCAATACATGTTTCAAAATTGCTAAAATAGTAGATTTTAAGTATTTCCAACATAAAAAGATGAGATAATGACTCTGTTAACTAACATGATTTAATAATTTCACAATATAAGCACACAAAATAGCTCACTGCATCCCATAAACATGTAACATATTCAGTCATTTGTCAATTAAAAAAATACTTATGAGACATCAATCTCTCTCTCCATAGAGTCTAAAATTGTCCTGTTCTTGACCATTCAAATAAGCACCCCTGTAACCCACATCCTTGTGTGCACATAATGACCTCAGCTCCTACGAGGAGCATGAGACATGGATGGGAAAGGGGGAACAGCTTAGCCTTTAATTAGCTTTACCTCATTACAATAAATTTATTCTCAGGGAACAACTCTAGTAAGGAGATTCCATAATATTTTTTTAAAGCTGGTTAGTGGCAAGAGGTGTTTAGGGATTTTTCTCTACAAGTTGTAAAGAAAGGATAAGGGCTGAGGATGTGACTCAGTGGAAAGAGTATTTGTCCAGCAGGAGTTCCATTCTAAGAGTTACCAAAAAAAAAAGGCAAGGAAAAAAAAACAATGTTTATAACACTAAGCTAATCAAGAGGAAGCTACAGCTTGGAACCAGAGTTAATGAAATATATATCACTCCTGTCACAGGAGGTTGGGGTTACAGGAATTTTATTTGAATCTTAAGAACAAAGTGATTTCAGATGACATCTAAGTGGTAGACAAATAACATTGCATGCTCTTAAGTCACTCTGATGTATAATATATTCAGGCATTGAAGGATATCTTTAAAAATTAATACTGGATATTATTTTTACATTTTTTCTTATACCATTTGAGAAGATAATTGGTATATTAGTATGACCTCAAACTTTTTGTTTTTAGTTTTACGATTTTTAATCTCTTGAGTCACTGTCTCACTAGATAGCCCTGGACAGCCTGTATTCTTTGTGTAACTCAGAGTGGCCTTCAACCCATATCAATCCTTCTGCGTCAGTCTTCTGAGTTCTGGGAACAGAAATGTGTGCCACCATACCCTGGGTAGATCTCAGACTTCAGAATCGTCTATTCATCAGTTTGAAGTTCAACTTTGTCAAGCATTGTCCTTCAGACACCAAATTTCTTTGGTTCCAAAGTGAATGTGAACTTATTTTACACTGTTGCTGTAAAGATCTAAAGTAACATATGTAAAATGTGTAATACATAGAAAGTACTGAAATGCTTGATTATGTAAAAAGGCACTCATACAGTTTTGTTTTTTGTTTAGTTTTGGGGTTTTTGCTGTTGCGTTACTGCAGTTGTTGTTGTTGATGATGATGATGATGTTGGTGGTGTGTCAGGGTATGAAAGGTGCGAGCTCTGTGGAGTGTGTTACAGAGTGACACCAAGAATATTAGACAATTTTTAAATCATCAGTTTTACAGAGAAACATAGAGCTGCTCTTGACATCTTACTCTGGCTACTATGCTTGCTGCATGAGTTTCTGATATTACTTTGAAAACAAGGGATTGATTCATATTCAAATGGTTGTTCTGAGACAGCCTTGCACTCAGAACCTGAGGGTGCTCCATCCTTACCAAGTTACCTTGGAAACATTGTTTTCATAGATTGTGTTTCATAGGTTATGAAAGTTGTCTGTCCCTTACCAAGAGATTTTTACAAATGATCTGGAGCCACAAAATAGGTCAAATTTGTTTTTCATTTTGCTATATCTCAGAGACTATTATGGAGGCCTGTTAAAATACAGTCAATCTTGTTGTTTCGGGATGCTTTTGCTTCTGTTTTAACGTAACAGCAATTTTGGGTTTCAGTTCATTAGAAAGTTCTTGATAGAGATAAATTAATTGATTTTCTAACAACTGAAATCAACTCATACCTCAACAGGATAAAAGGATGAGCTTTTTTTCTCAATATCTCATTAGGAAAAAAAAACAGATCAAATCAAGACAAACTAATTCAACTCAATTTGTCTTTTCAGCTTCAGGTCGTCTAAGACTGTAAAAGTCCATACCTGTCCAATTCAAATTTTGTGCAGATTTATTGAACTACCAAACGCCTTGCGAACTACATTGGAATTGCCATAGTATCTTTAATTTACATGAAGATTGCTTGGAGAAAACCCTTAATAGTTTCACAAAGGTTATTAATCCTCAGAGTAATCCTTGGAAGTTGGTAGGCAAAATAAATTCCTGAGGCACACAGTATTCTTGAAATACATACTTTCTCATTAAATATAAGTTCAGTAAAGTGGTATAACTGTGGTAGAAAGCAATTTGACAGTTCCTTTATAAGCTAAAAATAAACTTACCACATGACTCAGTAATTCCACTATTGGTTATGCTTCAAAAAATAAAAGCAGGCATTTAAATAAAAATTTGTATGCAGCTGGTTATACCAACACTACTCATAATAACCCAAAAGTGGAAACTACCCAAATTCCATGATGAGTGAATAAACAAAATGTGGTACAAAACAACATTGTCCTGCCACCAAAATGAATGAAGTATTGATGTAATATAAATGAAAGTTAAAAAATATTGTGCCAATAGAAAAAAAAGCCTGAAACAAAAATTATGCTTCCATTTATATAAAATATCCAAAATCCATACTATAGAGAGATAGAAAAGTAATTGATGGTTGTCAAGATCTGACGGATTGGAATAATGAATGAGGCATGTATAACAGACACTTGGCTTCGTCTAAAGGCTGTGACAATGTTCTGAAGCAGTAGAGACGTCTGCTCGATGATATGAAACATTAATGGCAATTCATGTATTAAAATACAAATTAAGTTTGATACTCTCTAAGGTGTATCTACAAACCACTAAACATCTAAGGAAGGATTTTAAGCAACCTCTTGCTTTCCTTATGATCTGAGGTTCCAGATGAATAAACAACTGTTATCTGAACCCCTTTTCTGTTGACCCATGACAATAACTTGTTTTCTTTCCAGGCCTGAAGATCTCTGAGCTCTTAGGCCAAGCCTACTCCAATCTCTGCTAGACTCAGGACAGCTCAGCTGCTTGTGAATCGCTCCCCAGTGTCATGGATGATGGCATGTTGTGTCTATATGTTGCTGACTTGTGTTGCTTGCTTCCTCACGAGACTCAGCTCCCTGAGTGTTTTCATATGCTCCTTCTATCCTGCTTTAGCCAATGAGAGGATTTTTAGGAACTACTTTACTCAGGTAAAAGTGTAAAATAAAAATATGCAAGCATTAATATTCCCCACATCCTTTAAGACAAAAATCAAAAAAGGAGATTTTTCTAGCACTAACAATAAAGATATCAACACCTGTATTTCCCTCTGTTTCTCAAAAGCGGCTGCTTCAATCTGTGCAATTATTCTAGAATTAAACCAAATACATAGAAATTGTGAATGCACACATATGAATAACTCTTCTCAAATATGTTTAGCTCCTTGTTTAGAGGAATTTATAGGGCTACTCTCAAAGTAACTGGATGTTTGCCTAACGTGAACTATTCTCTAGTTCTCTCTGCTATGCCCTGCACAGACATCAGTCTAGGAATTTCTATACAAAGGAATCCCCAGTTTTTTCTGCCATTCTAAACTATGAATGTGGCATCTTGGTGATTGCTTCACCTTTTGATTATTATGGGGAAAAACAATGATTAACATCATTTTTTTAAAGATGTGTTGGGCTTTCTTCCTCTGTTACTGACCAAAAAAGAGCCCCTCTCAAAAAAGGTAAGAATCCAGTTTGCTGCCCCATTCTATCCAGTAAGATTGCATTCTGTGGTCCATGAATTATTGATCCATCCAAATAATGACACTGAAGGATGGTGAGAGAGGCAATTTCAGCTACACGTATATTTATCATCCCAGCTGGGTAAAAAAAAAAGATCAAAACAAAAATCAAAACCCATACAAAAATACATGAAATTAGAAACTAAGCAACAGAAGTCAGTGAGCTCTGGAATGAGGGAGATGAGCATTATAACCTTTACAATTGACTCAGATAACACCTTGTACCATTTGCAGGCTTTTTAATACTTGGGAAGAACAGCATACTGACACCTAGGTTGGAGATCAAAGGATGGGATGCCAGAATGATAGAAAATAAATAGAAAGAAACTCTTTATACTTTTAGAGGGACCTTCTTGGTATTTTACCAGACTTATCGATAGATACTAGTAACAAAACTGTCCTTAAGCATAGAGTCATCTGAAAGGGTTAATGTGAACTAGAAAAAAAAAAAAAAAAACACCTTTCTCAACAGCCACACCAGAAAACTCCATTGCTTACAAGACATTGAAGAAAGTACCCAGAAGGGTCATCAGTAGCTTGAAATAATTTTCTCTAGACTTAATGCCATTTTTGTCCATCTAACAAACCTTAAATACAAGATATGAAATAATCAAATAGCTTCTAGTCAGTGCAATTGTATCTCAGGGAATAATTCAATGATATTTATAGAAGCATACAGAGAGGGAGAAAAAGAAGAGTAGAAGAAATTATGACAAACAAGAATGTGAAATCTATGCTGTCTAGCATCCAATTAAATATTCTAAGTATATAATAAGTAGAAAAATGGTTCATTATGAGAAGATATATTAATCAATTGAACCCTATCCAGAACAAAGATTTTAGAATTAACAGATAAACACTTTACAACAAGCATTATAAAAGCATTTGTTATAATTCAAATCTGAAGTGCCTTCCACAACCTTATGTTTTGAGTATCTGCTCCCTAGCTGGTGTGGAGGAGGAGGGTCTCTACAACCTTCAAGGCCAGCAAAGTGAGGAGCTAAGGGAACATTCTGCCCTATTGGTTCAAAAGTCAAGGGGAATGGGGTGAGACGTTCTTAAGAACACTAAGCAAAACCACATAACTAGAAAACTAAAAACTTATGCAAGGAAACAAGATGTAAACATAGTCTACTGCTTGACTCAGAAGGTAATGATAATGAAGACTGTAAAAGTAAGTGCAAGGGGGAAATGTTACCATATTTAAAAGATTGAGTCAGGTGGTAGCTGCATATGCCTTTAATCTCAGCACTCGGGTGGCAGAGGCAGGTAGGTCTCTGTGAGTTCAAGGCCAGCCTGTTCTACAGAGTGAGTTCCAGGACAGCCACAGTTAAGAGAAACCCTGTCTCAGAAAAAATAAAAAAATAAAAAATAAAATTTTTTTTAAAAACTTAAAAAAAAAACAAACTGAAGGTGTCTGAAAGATCAAGTGTAAGAGAGTTAAAACACCCAACTCTCCTGTGTCATGGCAGGAATGCATAGCTCTTAAGTCAACAGAAGAAAGAAGCATTTACAAGGTCAAGAAACAGAAAGTGCTTTCATTGTTTGGAATGAGAAGACATCCCATCAGAGGACCAAAAGACATTGTGTTTTAGAATAATTTTCTTGTAGTGTGTTGTATGAAAGTTTGGCTATAACGAAAGTTAAATTTTCAGGTAGCTTTTAAAAATCTCCACTAGCTGTTCAGACATAATCTGAGCCAGAAATCATGACTTGCAAGAATTTTCATGATTGCCCAATCTGACCATGTTCCTTTTCTCCAGGCTCTATATGCTTCCTACCAACTCCCTTAGCATTAAGGCCTATCCCCTGCCATAGTACTTATCACATTGTAACATCATCTACTCCTTATCTGTTCCTCCACCACTAGTATCTACTAAGATACAACATCCATGACAATTGTGGCCCCATCTTACCTGTTGGTTGCCTCAAACAGCATCCACCAACATGTTTATTTCAAAGTCAACACCAAACACATACATAAAACGGTGCATGACATCCAGTAGATAGAAAAATAAAGCAGAAATAAGGGATAGGAAGGGAAAGGGGAGGGAAGGAAAGAGAGGGGATGGAAGGGGAGGGAAGAAGAGAAGGTAGAGTATTTAGACTGCTAAATCCATGTTGTTAAGTGAATTTAATCCAAGGTGAAATTATAAAATATAAAGAATTTAAATTCAATACTTTTCCCTTTCTTCTCTCTTCTTTTCCCTTCCTTAATCAGTGATTATAACAACTTTGGGCATTTCTAGTGTTCTGTGTTTTCGGATTATCTAGTAAAATAATTCCCATTAAAGAATCTTGACAATATTATTTCAAAGGATGGATGATTCAAAAAGCACTACCAGAAGATGGGGGTGATTAGCAAGAAGAAATGTAAAGATCACTGTCAGTTAATCTTCTAGAACTACGAATCAGGCAGTTAAAGCCCAGAGACATCAGCAACTCGCCAGATATCACAGCTAGTTCAGCTCATACCTGAAGCTGTTCCTTCCAACCCTAACAGAACATTCTCCACGGGAGATAACCTTACCTACTGGGAGAAAGTGACAACTGGAAACGCAGGATGGGAGTGATATTTCTAAAGGCACAGGCAAGCTTTACTGATATCCCTGAAAATTCATGTTCTCTCATATGTGTTTCTTAACTTACAATGCTTATATGTATGGATATGAGTGAAGAAGAATGCGGGTATAGGCATTATACCATGAAACTAGAAGGAAGACCACAAAGGAAGAGAAAGGGATGTTGAGGAAGTATGAAGGAAAAAAGAACACATGAGACACTAAACAAGAACTGAGGCTATGGGAAATGAGCAGAAGGGCACAAGACAGGAGTTGGGTGAGAGAAAAGAGATGGAGAATCAACAAAAACAAATTTTGTTTGAAAATGGTGTAAAGAAACCTAATACTGTGAATGCTAATTAAATAAATAATAATGATTTTTTTTTAATCACTTCAAGCAACACTTAGTTCAGAAGGCTGATGTAAGTTTAATACTCTATCCATTATGACAGCTCCTGGTATATTTTGTACCAGAAAGCACTTGGTAAACTCTGTGGTATCAAGATCACTGTGGACCATGCCACCCACTGCAGATGTTAGTAGATTTTTTTTAAGGACGTAGGACCTGCTCATCTTACCTTGAAACTTTGAAATATTTCTTTGTGTGACAGTTCCTAACTGTATCCTATAGAAGTTTAGAGTGACAATAATCCTCACTACCAATTTAGAAATTCTTTTTATAGAAATTCAATTCTAATTGTTTTATGATGGTTTACTAAACTTCTCTCATAGCAAAATTTAAGAGCTGAAAAACACTCTGCTGGGTTTTGCTGCCATTGAGTCCTAAAGCATTTTAGAAAACTTTCAACCCTACATCCTTTGGTTACTTTTAAGTAAAATAGTTTCTCGGGTAGAGTCAGATAGGTAGTTCTGGAAGCATGTAGACATCCTTAGTCAGCAATAACTACTGAGAAATACCTCTAACAGTCAACATTTACTGCAAGGTTCCAGAGAAGTCCCCCTCCAACACATTTTAGCTGATTTCTATTGCACAGGATGGAATTTCACTAAAGGTACAATGTCCATGGTTCTCCATCATGAGTCCTTCTACCATGAAGTTCTTAGGGTTGAAGTATGTCAGTCAAGGTACTCTAAGCTGCAAGGGACTGAACACTCAAATAAATGTGGTCCAAAAAATATATTTTATTGTTGTTATGATTGCCACAGAACAACACTAGCCAGAAGAAGGCAGTTTGGGGACTGAGTCTACCGCTCCATGCTTGACAGGTTCAAGTCATTGCTTTTTTGCATCTTTCTGTCCTCTATCCTCAACAGGTCCACAGGGCCCCCACCTCGGTCACAGAATTGCTGCAGTAGGTGAAAGTTTTTGACATCATGGGGCAATGCTCTCAAGGCAGAAAATACAAAGTAAGGGACAAAAGAATGATTACTTCCTATCTCTACTTTATACGAGAAGAATATCTTCAAAATATTCCCAGTAGATTTCTCCTTACATCTTATTGGACAGGCCTGGATTCCTTACCCCTTATGCACTGAAAGAGAACATAGAAAATCAAAATTGTCATTCTTGCCTCTGTCAGATGTAGGCACGTCTATTAGCCAAGAATGATGAGTGAAATGCCTGTAGGGTAGGCTGTTGCAATAATGAACTTTGAGAGTGTTCTAAACACTTCACAGACATTAATCTGTGAGGTCTGCACAGCTAACCATAGGAAGGCATGATTATTATCATTTAATAGATAAGAAAAATAAACCAGAGAGATGCATGAGAACATGCCAAGGTGAAGGAGCCTAGGGTTTCATCCCCACCATCTGACAGCAAGGCTCTACAGCATGGGGTGCTGTATATAGTCAACTAGTACTGTCTACTTCAGAAACTGCCTCTAAACTCATAGCACGTAAGCATTCTCTGTGCTGCTTGTCTCCCTATGAAGTGCAAATGAGATGTTATTTTTCCCTTAGATGCAACTACAGAGTGTGAGAAGAGCAGAGGGACATCTACAAGTGATCAGAGTTTTTCCTGTCATCATCAAGACTGCAACAGCTGGGACAGTGACCAGAACAAGAGCTAAACCTGGTGGAGTCCACTTCCTGGCCAGATGGAGTGATAAATAGACAGTAGCTAACACAGGTGTCAGTTGAGTCCACCCACAGCAGGGAGAATTAGATGTTTCTAAATCAAAAATTGCCTTAGGGGTTATTTCTATCCTCTTCCACATTTTCAAAAGGATAAATGTTAGACAGGTACACAGTGATCTGTCCGAAATCTCCCCACCACCTTATGTAGGCTAGAAGATACAATGAGGGCTTTTTTCAGGTAGACACAATTCCTTGGAGGCATGCCTTCAGTGAAGCCAACCTTAGCACTCTGAATATGCTTCTGTTGTAATTTTTGTTATAATGTTGAATTTACTTATTCAAACTTAAGTCTCTTCTTCCCAATCCTGGATGTCATTCTCAACAGCTCCCACTCCCTGGCTGAGTGATCAAGTGGAGGTCTATCCCTTCTAAGATACTTTTTTTCTCATTGAAACGGGAAAAGCAATTGTTTCCACAGCATGGAGTTATTAGGACAATTCAGGTGACCTTCACCTCGAACTGTGTGCTAGGCATATCCAGGGACTGGGGAGTAGCCTTTTATATCTATGGTATGCTTCTCTATTCTTTATTCCCCGTGTTTGTGGAATTCACTTTTTTACAGAGGAGACTGTCAAAAAAGCATTTAAGATGTAAAGATGCAAAGTGAAAAGGGCATAGGGAAGGTCCAAGTCCTAGTGGTGGTAAGATTCTGTAGAACTGAAAATATGGGAGGAAAAAAAAATCGCAGAAATAGAAGAAAGATCCTTCATCAGAAAGTCTTCAAAACCAGGGCCTGGATAGATGACCCAATGAGTCATACACTTGGCGCACACTCAGGAGGACCTGAGCTCAGATCCCTAACACCCATGTGAAGGCAGGGCATGACAGCATACATCTCATGTTGGTAATCCAAGTAGGGACAGGGCTTGTTCAGAGACTTGCTGGTCAGTCAGCCTAGCCAAATAATTGAGTTCAGAGTTCATTGAGAGATTCTGTCTTTAAAACTAAGGCAGAAAACAATAGAGGAAGATGCCCAACTTTGAACTTCCACATCCACATGAACACACACACACACACACACACACACACACACACACACACATCTCCAACACCAGGTTCTAGACTGGGATTGTTAAATTTTAACTGTCAATTTAACACAATCTAGAATGACCTAGGAAGAGATTTCCAACAAGGGATTATCTAGATCAGGTTGGGCTGTGGGGGTGTCAGTGTGGGATTATCTTGATTACATTAATTGATGTGAAAAGAGAGTCCCTTGTGGGCAGGATCATTCCCTAGGTTTGCATCCCACATTGTATGAAACTAGAGGAGGTAAGCATCATTGCATTCATGTCTCTCTGCTCTTCAGTGTGGATATATGTTACTAGCTGTCTTAAATTCTTGTGGCCTTGACTTCCCTGCTATGATGGACAACCTGGAACTGTAAGCTAAAATAAACCTGTTCTCCCATAAATTGCTTTGTGTCAGGATATTTTATCACAGCATTAGAAGACACAGGCCCTTCAGTGTAGGCTCCTCAAGATTTAAGCAAAGCAAGTGTTGTTATTAGATTTTCATTTTTAGATAAACCTAACAAACTTGAAGCATATGCTGGTAGTGGCAGAGCTAAGACTAACCACCGAGGTCTGATGGCTCCGCAAACAGTTCCTGAAAATCACTGTGAGGGTTAAATAAGATACCACAAATGCAGTCCTTGACACAAAGAGCAGTCCATGAGTGACGGCTGAAATCATTGCTAGTTTCACTGTTGTCTGAACATTGCAAGTATCTCTCTTACACTGAGCCCAGACGAGACAGATGAAGGCACTATGGCTCCCAAAAAAGTGCTACCTCTAGCGCACAGCACTCATCAGCAACCAAAGAAGAAAATGAATGGTCGGCTGAGAGGGTCCACTGATCTTGGAGTTCTATTGCCCCCACACCAACTTGGTTAAGATGATCAAGTCCCAGAGGTAGGTAAAGCAACCCACCTTCAACCTAAGCCTCACCACACTTTTCATTGTACCCTAACCTTCATTAAAAACATGGGTACAGAGGCATTGGCAGTGACAGTAACCACAGAAACAAGAGAGAAAGCAGCTGGCACTGGAGAATCTCGTGCCAGGCCCCAGATCCAAAGGGAGTAGGCCGTGATTACAGTGGTAAATAAACAGAGCTGATGACTATGCTGAGCACTGGACCCTGCCAGAAAGGGACAGGGGAAGGAGAATTCTTGTAATTACACTAGCGCAGGCTCAGCTCTCATGAGGTTCTCCCCAGCAGACTTGTCTGTCCCCGGGCTGGGTCCTATAGCAGCACCTGTTCCAGTAGAAGTAGTTTGGCAAGCCAAACAAAATGTGATTCATGCAAGCCACCTGTAAAGGAATTTGATGCCTAACAACCTGTGCAAAGCTCCTAATTGCCTTAATTCACTTGGCACCTCTTCACTGGTAGGTGCTAAGCAAGTAGCACAGACCAGAAGACCATTTTCTGCTAACATAGTTTTATCCCCCAACTCATAATTTAACACCATGAGAAATTGGGCCATTTGAAAACCCAAGCACTGTATTTTCGCCCACAAACTCATTTTTAGTATCTCTTCTGTTGGCCCTCTGTATCTGCTCTAGTTATAAACACCTACCTTCCTTGGGCTTTTTTAGTTGCTACTTCCCTGCTGCAAAATTTGGGTTATAATTACTTTCTCATTTTCCCCTCCAGCTGGCACTTGTCTTGGTTGCTTCCATCACGTATATCTTTAAAATGTCACACTGTGGCCCTGGCTTATTTTAAAATCCCAGAAAGATGGCTCATCCTCATATCTCTTAGAAAAGTTTCTCTGATGGTGTCCCATGAGTCTCCACTGCGGAATGACGATGCGGCAAGCCAACAACACACAGCTGCACATCATTGCAAAGAAAAGGCAGGGAAGCAATCACGTGCCTTCTGTTACTATTAAAAACCAAAGGTAGGTGATAACTAGAGTAGAAACAAGTGATGAAAGTGTCCCATGAGTCAAGCTCCTATTGTCTTTCCATGATGCACTGCCAAAATCAAAGGCTAACTCCACTACATGGAGCTTCCATAAATAAGACACCTTTGAGACAAAGGGTTTATTCTGCTTCTGCACTTATGGCCCCTAAAAAGACACAAAGGCTCATTGCTCATCTCTGACAGTATAAGAAAAAACGATTGTGACCAAACTTTACAATAAAAATAATGTTTTTCCCTTTTTGTCTGACAATGTAAGTACCAATTCATTAACTTTCAAAATTCTCTTTTGGGTTTTCTTTCTTTTAATGTCAATATGCTGTATTACCAACAGAAACAAATTGTGTAACTGAGTACTAACCAATGCCAGCAATCTCCACTCTGTAAGGAATCAAGCTCATACAATGACTATTTTCTGAAGACATGAGCAAATGGTTTATAAATCTTAACCTTAACAATGTACTTGAGAATGACTCTCCCTTCATTTAAGCTGAAGCTTTAAAGACAAATTACAGGAGATCACAAGGAATATCATCAACCTTTCCCACAAATTGTATAAAATTGTGCTGAGAAGATATCTCAGTGGGTAAAGGCACACTTGCAGCACAAACCTGATGACCTGTATTTTCTATATACGTATCTCCTTTCTCTTCTCTCCTCTTCTCTCCTCCCTGTCCTCCGCTCCCCTCCCCTTCTCTCTCTCTCTCTCTCTCTCTCTCTCTCTCTCTCTCTCCCCCCCCCCCCCACACGCACTCACACACACACCACATACATGCAAAGCTGGATGTAGTAGCATATGTGTCTATCATCTCAGCAAGACTCTTTGGGGAGATGGGAGCCTGAGACAGGAGTACGTCGTAGAGCATCAAAGAAACTCTGTCTCAAACAAGATGAAAAAGGAAGGACCAGTGCCTGAAGGTTATCCTTTGCACCCACACATGAACAACAAACAAGCAGCCATGCATCATGCATCACAACACACAAAGCCAAGAGCTTTTTTTAGTGAGTTTCAAGGAATCCAGTGGCCAGATGTCACGGTACTGCCTACCACTCAATTGGCAACGTCCACAGAGCATTACAGAGAAAAACAGATTAATTACCAGGGTGCTAGAATAGTTTACTTATAAGCAGGGAGTTCAAAACAAACTAAATTTGATTCAGGCAGTTCTCTAATCTTACATACAAGTTGTTTTTCTTTCTTCTTTTTAAATTATTTTTCTGTGCTGGGGCTTGAACGCAGGGGCTCACCCAAACTAAGCTATGGTGCCAATCCTAGCATTTATTTTTAAGAAGAGTATTACCTCCTTTCTGTTCTTTTTTTGTCTTAAGAACTGATTTTAATTTTAGTTAAATATTAAAATTACACACATTGTCAAGATTTCATAGATAATAACCATTAGGAACACCAATTAGGTCTGCAACTATTTTTATTAATTTTATTTTTGCATTGAAAAGCACTTTTAGAGTACAATTAGATCTTTTAATTCAACAATAAGAACCGTTTTACTCCGAAGTTAACTGAACAAAAGAACTATATTAGTTAGTCATGAAACTCAAACTTGAATCAAATGAGGCAAGGGATTTTATAAGAACAGTTATTTCGTGTTTCAGTGACATCAAGGCCTGGAATCCATGACTACATCCAGCAAGGTGAGCCACCCTTAATGCTGGCCACATCAAGGGTATGACTGGAATCCAGGCCCAGGTAATTCTCAACCTCTCAAAAGTCAGGAGAGTACTGAATAGGCTACTAAAATGACCGAAAATAAATAAAGTAAAAACAAGCACAGATTCTGCAAGTTCACACAATACTACAAAAAAGAAGGTAATGGGAACATTGTAAGCTGGTATTAAGGCAGTCATTAATGCTTTGCTTTTTTTTCTTCTTCCTCCTCTTTCTCTCCTCATTCTGCTTCCCTTCCTCCTACTAAAACAATAACCAGTCAAACCAATGAATGAATATTTTTTTAAACTTCAAAAGAATGTCTCTCCCTTTTCTTAGACCACCCCCCAACCCTCCACCCACCCACCCCCCACTTCCTTCGTATACCTAAGTTTTCACTGGACAAATTGTCCCTCAGAGCACACATACAGCATCGCTAGTGTTAATGCTAGAATGGTTTCGGAGTCATCTATGTTATGGTGAGGGTTCAGGACCACTTCAGAGTCGGAGGCTTAGACTTTGCACTATGCATTTCCACACTCGGGGTTCATCGACTCATCTTCTGGGCTCTGGGATTTGGATGCACGTTCCAGGTCCTGCTGCTTCTTCAGCTGCTGCATTTTCATGTTTAAATCCAGTAATGTTCGGGCCAGCTGATGGTTCTGGAAACGCAATTCCAGCTAAAAGAAAGTAAATAAATAAATAGATAGATAGATAGATAAATAAATAAATAAATAAATAAATAAGGGTTTTATTAGTTTGAGATATAGATCAAATGAAATTGCTTTCTGACTGCACATGAGATAAAAGGAGCAGGTAAGGAAAGGAAAACAAGACAGAAAGAAAGATGTGTTTCTCTTTTTATTCTCCCTTTCTGACTGTTGGGTCTGGCTATTAAAGTAGCTTTTTCTCCAACAAGGTAAAATCCAGATAAATAAATAGCTTTTGAAATGGCCTTGAAATGAAAACAAAAATAGCTGATGCACAAAGCTGTCCGTGTGAAAAATACCTATGCACCAAAGGCTGTTTTCAAGCAATGGCGTGTGATCACAGTGAAATCATTTATCTTTATGAGCTTTCTGAGCCACGGGATAACTGCCTGGGGCCACCTGAGTGCTCAGGATCTGGGCCCATTTACTTGATTACTTGTCATTTCAAGTTTTCAGGATTTTAAATGGTCTCCCTGCTGAGCAAAAACATATAACGACACCTCAGAGGCACATGTATAGTTATGTGTCCTTATATAATCTAACACTTTTCACTCTAGTACGAAGCCTGTAATATAGCAAGGCTGATTCATAACCTCCTCCAATGGACATTTATGAGGCCCTCTTGTGTTGAAATAAAATTTAAAAATTACATCTCCAAGGACAGGTTACTTAGGCTGTCTACCAACCAAGTTTGGTCGACTTAAAGATCAATGATTTGCATATTTTTTCAGATGATGTCATGCTTAATGAAGTTCATGAAAAATGTTTTCTGCGTACCATCTTCTATCAATTCATCAAAAGTAGCCCTCAGGATAAGCCAGGGCACTATAATAGTAAACTGCAAATACTGCATTGGCAATTCCCTCTCAATTTGCAAAATAAAATATTGGACAGAGGTATCATTTTATACTCCTGATAGTTTTTTTTTTTTTTTTTAATTTTCAGCACTTGGAACCACTTCTCTAGAAGCAAGAATTAAAATGAAAAAGGAGACAGACATCCAAGGCACTCAGCAAACAAACAGAAACAAAGCACAGAGCTGTCACCGTAAAAAGTCCTCATAATCTACCACAAGACTGTCCTCAGGTTCCGGAATCCCATCCTACTTTTCCCAGCTTCATTTCCTAGCACTATCTCCTCGCCAGCACCTATCACAGATGCTCAGACACAGACACCTTGCCAGTCCAAAGAAATGCTGTGCTGAGACACACCTTCATCCAACCCCTCTGTTCCAAGATGCACTCTGCCATTTCTCTTTCCATGGAATGCAAATAAATATCAATACTTTCTGAAAAGCTTCCTGTAACCATGGGTAGGCATCGCTGCCTCTTAGTCATGCTTCCATAGCATTCCGTTTACACCCCTCTGATAACATACAGAGGCATGTAACATAACATTACCCTGGTGCTGCTGAGGACAGAACTCTGCTACTTCCCAGTGACAGCATTCTCAGTTATGAGTGCACTGCCTAAGCACCCATAGTAGGTTCTCTGTGTCCTTGTTAAAAGACTGAGTGAATGAAGGGATGAATCAACGAGGTGATGGATATCTACCCTCTACTTGCATGCCAGGTATCAAGGGGTAAAATTACTCATAACGATTAACCCATCCAAGTAAAGTCTGTGTAATTCACACTTATTTAGGAGATTCAGACAGTCGTGGGTTTTAACCGTCTTTCATCATGGATCCCTTTGAGAGCCTAATGAAAGCTCCAAAATGTGTCTGAGGGGTGGGGGGAAAGGACTTTATATACATAGAAAATTTTAGGTTTAACTCCAGAAATCCAGTCAAAGAACCTAAAAACCTATGCCATCCATTAAGGAGAGCCTGCCAAACAGAATATAATATAAATAACAACATGGCTGATTGACTGGTCATCATTGTCCCTTACATAAACTCCGTTGTGATATGTGAGGCCTGCACATACCGCATACATGGGAATACTAACTCTCATAGCTAATAACGCAGATCAAAAATTACTTCTAGTGGTGATGATACTGAGCTAAGTATCCATTTCTTTGCTTCTTTCTTGTGACTAGTCACATGGGCTAGGGAGTTCCTGAAGACATTGAGCAGGGCCTATACTCCAGGAAAATAGCATCTGTTTATACATAAAATTCTCTGCTTCTCTTCCAGAATGAAATCCTTTTTAATGTTTTTTTTTTTTTTATTTCTTTATTTGTGTGTGTCTGTGTTTGCATGTCTGAGTGCAGTCATGCTTTCGTGACAGTACTCCTGTGTGGAGGTCAAGGAGTGGGTTTTCTCCTGCCACTTGGTGGGACCTGGGGGTTGAACTCAGGTCTTCAGGCCTGTCCAGAGGCTCCTCTAAAGTGCCATCTTGGTGACTCAGTTCTCAGTTCTTGATATGTTCAGATTTGTCGTTTTAGACACAGCCAGCTTCCAAGATCTATAATAACTATAGTAATATTAACAGTCAATAAAGAGTACATATGTCATATATTTCATTATTTCATACATTAATGTGTACTCACTAGTAATCTAATGAGAGTATCGCTATGTGATAGATGAATAAACAAACTCAAATCTACTCATCTACATTCTGAAAGTTCTAGGGCCAGCAAATATTAGCAGAGCCTACAATTCCCTACCTTCTCTTATCCATAATAATACATTACTTGTCTAAACCTCCTACCGAGGAGCAACTTGTTGGAATGTTAAGGTTAAAGATGCCTCAGAGCATGCCCAACATGACCCCGATATGAGTCAGCAAGGTGAGGGGTAGGGGGGAGGGTTGAAGGGGATGACGTATCCCAGCTCAGCGGCATAGAGAGTTGGGCCAGGGCTAGGCATTTCAGTGTAGCATCCTGACCCACAGCACCAGCCTCTAGGCGTTCAGTTAGGTGGATTCACCATGCAACGGGCAGCTTCACCATCCAGCCTCTCCAGCTCACCGTTTAGACCCTGGGTGTTCCACATACACCGCTAGATAATACACAACGCATTCCTTATCAAATTCAGATTATTAATATGATTAAGTTGTATTTACTATCATGTTGCCCTCCTTAAAACCAGAAATGAAGTTGATCACCTCCAAGGTTTCTTAACTCTGCTCTGATAGAGTAGTAATTGGTTGCCGCATTCTATGCTGAGAACTTTCCAAGACTCCATTATGCAGCATTCATAGACGCTGCCATTTAAAGACTGAGTTCTTTATACTTTTGTCCTTTTCAAATTGTCTAACTTAGATCTGTTTTTCATTTAAAAAAAAATAGTCATCTAAATGTATCTATGTACACACCTTCCTGTTAAACACCCGGTCGTTTCCTGAATTCTTAGCAAGGGGTGACATAAAGATAATTGGCATAACTTTGAGTTTCTGATGGGATCATCCCATCCATCCGGTTTGTAGCTCTCATTGAAATGTCCGTCTCCGCACGCAAACCACATATATACTAAGAGTTTGCTACAAGGAAGCTTCTAGAGGATAGAAAACTACAGAAACAGTTCCTGGAGTCTGGGCCAGTCGCTGGACCTTAGGCCAAGCCCTGATCCACCAGGCTGTGACCCAAGGAGGCCTCAACACCAAGGCCAGAGGAGATCCGGCGCCCGGGAAAGATCTCCCTCCCCGGCAGCAAACCCGTGGGCGCCCCCCACCCCGACCCCCGGGTTCTCCTACGGACTAAGCTTCTGCTTCGGAGCCTAGTCGACTCCGGAGCGCGAGCCCCGCCACGCAGCCAGCGCTCACCAGCTCGGCGCGCAGCCGGGCCAGGGCGCACTCCATGCGCGCCCGGCTCCGTTCCTCCCGCGCCGCCGCCGCGGCAGCCGCCACCGCCGCCACCGCCTCTCGCGCGCGTCTCGCGCGCCCGCGTGCCGCCGCCCGCTGGAAGGCGCGCTCCAGCTGCCGCCGGAGGTGCTCTAGCACCAGGCTGGACGCCCGGGCCTGCTCCTGCGCCTCGATGCGCCAGGTGCCGCAAGGGATGCGGTGCACCGCGTGAAAGGCAGGGGACCACAGCGCAGACCTGCCAGAGACCCCGTAGAGACCCCGGGACATCCTCTGTCTGCAGTGGCTGTAGTCGCCCAAACCCATCGTGGTCCTTTCTGCAGCGCTCCGACTGGGGATTTGGTTGCAAGTTGGAGCTTTTTAAGGCCGGTCAAGGCAGGGGCGGGGGCAATTAACGGAACAGGCAGGACCCTGGCTGTGGACGTTGTTACTTCGCGGCCACTCAGAGCGCTGCTCCGCTCCTTGTCCATCTCTTCTGTCTTCTTTACCTCATAGCAACAGGGAAAGGAGGCCTTTGATTAGAGGTTCCTACTGGATCTTTTTCCCCCCACCTCCTTAGCACTCCAGCTTTGTGAATGCATGGAGACGGAGACTACAGCCTTTCAAGACGGAAGCTGAGGAACAAGTTGCAACACAAAGAAGGATGTTTGACACAAAGCCTTCCCAGTTGCCTTATTTCTTAGACTTTTTACACTTTGAACACTGTGCCAGGTGTGATAGAAAAATCTACACACCTTCTGACCCCTACTCCCAAGTATTGCCCACAGTCCAGGGGGAGAAGTTCGGCCCAGTTTGCAAGTTAGAATAGTCTTTCCAATCATCTTTCAACGATCCCAATAGCCCGGAGTTCTGAAACTCCGTGCTCCTTCCAGTCCTTGACAACTTCTTGCCGATTTCTTGCTGTGTCCACACATATGGAAAGGTTAAAATGAAAAGTCAAAACCTCCCATACTCGGTAGTGTATGATTATATAATTCCCAGTCCCGTGTAATCGTGAGCTGATAACAATTATCTACGTCATACAATTAATATTTTACTGCCTCTTTTGGTGCTAATTGAAAGTTTCTTTACAGGAATCAACAGTCAAAACTTCCGTAGTCACAGACAGCAATTACAACAAGAAGAAACAACAGTGGCAGAGACTCAGAGGGTACTCTCCCTGGGGAGTTACTGATTCTTCTCTGAAGGATTTGTCCATTGCCTGAAATGTCAGTGGGAGGTATGAAAGATAACAAGAGCTCATTTGTTTTAGTGCTTATCATATGCCAGTCACTAAACGTATTAACCCATATAATCTTTATGCAGTCCTGTGAAATGGATACTAATAGTTTCCATATTTTCCAAAAGAGAAAAGTGAGGCAAAACGTCCATATGCTTGTCCACCGAAAAGTCAGTCACAAACTGTTTGGCTTGAGATTCATTGCTGGGAAGCCTGGCTGGTGCACGCAAATCACCCACTAAGAAGTACCCGTCTCTGGAGATAATCAATCGCCAAAGTCAATACCTGATTAGTTGCCAACTTAAGTACAGTCACTTCTTCTGGTTGTGTAAATAGTCTCTAGAAACGTTTGAAGATGAAGTCTATTAGTAGAAAGTGAGAAATCTAGGGGCCAGGAAGATGACTCAGAGAGAAAATGCTTACCATGCAAGAATGAGGACCTAAGTGTGTGTTCCCACGGCGCATATAAAAAGGCCAGGCAGCAGTGCTGATAATCTCACCACTGGGGAGGCAAAGACAGAAAGACTGGCGGGGCCTGCTGGCCAGCCAGCCTGTCTGAACCACTGAGCTCCAGGCTTAGTGAGAAACAATTTCTCAAACATCAAGATAGAGCACAACTGAGAAAGATACTGGACAAAGAGCTCTGGCTTCCTTCAACATGCACATGTGCACACAGAGAGAGACATTCAGAGACAGTGAGAGACAGCAAGCTGGACATCCATAGAGTCTACCACTTAACAACAGTAAATGAGAAGGTTAATGTTTTGTAGGCAGGGGGCAGGTTATTTGATTTTTGGTGACCTGTTGATGGAGCTTGAAAACCAGTCCTAGTCGATGATATAAATGTTTAAAATGAGTGTTCTGCCATGACTTTTAATTTGAATTTTCAGAACATTTCCTTCAACAAGAATTTCAGTTAAGTTCAATTTAATTCAACAGAATGAATGGTACATGTTCAGTATTAAGTCTTGTACTATGTAAGAGAAATACAGAGATGAATAAGATATGGTTTTGCCTCAAGAACCAGAGATCCTGGGGAAACAAGCCCATTCATTCAACGGTGTTTATTTAATGTCTTATTAAGCATCAGATATTATATATGGTATTCAGGCTACACTAGTAAAACAGAGACACAAGACAGTATTTTAAAATAAGCATATATATCACAAATTAATTTTTTCATGTATTTTTCAGCTGAGGTGTGCTTTGACTTTTAAGACAGTTTTTTTTTTCTTTTACACAGAAAAGGTGAATTGAAAGGAAGTGAGGGATGAGTATAGCATAAACAGACATTGGAATTAAGAAAATATTGGTTATTTGATGTGATGAGTAAATTAACTCCAAGGTCAGTGGCTTAAGAAAAACTCTCTGGCCAAGTGTGGTGCCACATGTCTTTAATCTCAGCACCTAGCAGATACAGGCAGGTGGATGGCTGTATAGGAAGTTAGCCTACCTAGAGAACTCTAGGATAGTCAGGGCTAAATAGTGAAACCCTGTCTCAAAAGAAGAAAAGAAAAAAGAAAGAAAAAGAAGAAAAAGTAAAATAAAATCACAGCAACAAGGCCAGAGAGTGGTGGTTTCTCAGTAAAAGTACTTGCCAATTAAGCGAGAGGATCAGAGTTCTCGTCACCAGAACCCACACAAATGCCAAGTAGGTATGGCCGCCCACCTGTAATTGTAATACCATCCTTGGAAGGCAAAGACAGTGGATCCCCACAGGAAGATGGCTAGTGAGACTAACTGTATAGGGAAACAGTGAACTTAACTTAAAAACTCTGTCTCAAAATATAAAGTGGAAGAGCTATCAGAGCAAGATTCCTGACATCAAACTCAGGATTCCACATACAGGCACGCGTGCACGCATGCGCGTGTGCGCACACACACACACACACACACACACAGGCAATATTTGTTAATTCCTCAGTTTCTTTGTGACTGAGCTTGGGAATGGCTTGGATGGCAGTCTATGGCTTTCATGACACTATAGTCAACATCAGCCAGCCCTGCTGTCCCATGAAAAGGAACATCAATATATGAGGTAGGAAAATCAGAAGGTAGAGAAGGAGAAAAGATCTGATCAATCCAGCCTGGCACAAACATGGAATATTAATGAAGTATCCAGAATAATTCCAAAATGTTAAGACGGGTCTTCTTAAAAAGAACAGAGTATCATCGTACAAAGAAGCAAACTCCTGTCCCTGTAGTATGTTTCTTCAATGCACTCATATAAAGTGAGTCACACAATTCATTGATAGAGCATGTCACATCATCAGTCCCAAGTGCAACAAATTGACAGAGCTGACTTTCTTGAACTATGCTATGTCTGGAATAATACGGTCAGCAGGCAAGGAAATGTCAGAAGTAGGATTTGATTTCACATCTATACAGCTCTAAGGGTCATGTTATCTCCCTCTGTCACACCAAGGTACATACACTTGCTTAAACAACTCTGGTTCTGAATTACTGTCACCCAGGCAGATCTTTCATTGCTCAAGTGCCATTGTGCTTCCCCCCTGCCTTACATTTTAAAGCCACTTCTCAGTGTCCTTTTGGATACCAGGAGGAGTCTGCATCACAAATCATGTATAAAACTGAATTTATACAGTTCAGGAGCCAAATCGAAGTTGACTATTCTTTAACTAAAACCTAACTTCATCTCTGAAACCCTTTAAGGAAATTGGTCAGTTGCTAAAATTGTCATTTATCTATGGGACAAATAATGAATAAAATCTTGAGAGACACTCCTGTCTACATCTTCCCAATACCTTCAAATAACACACCTATAACAAAACATTTCTACCTTTTTGTTCTTGCCTGGTCACCTTTCCCTGGGAAATCTTCACCCCAGCTCTTTCATGTGTTTTCGAACTGTGCCTCTGGAGCCTCCAGTCTAAAGTCACTTCTTCAGTCATCCTCTGTGACAATTACTCTTTAAGCAATAGGCTCTGAGAATTCCCTCTGCAAACAGAATTTCCTTGAGCACTCCTTGCACAAAGAAACAAATACTTCTCTGGGATTCTGAGAAAAAAGAATTTTCCTTGTAAGCCTTAAAATAAATATTTGTAATATTTTCATGAACAGCTTAATAGTTTGGCTCCTTCAAGACCCTGGAGAGAGCATGCTTCTTTCATTTTCTGGTTAACTAATGGCTAGCAAACATTCCTGTCTGCTTTTGGAATGTCCAAAAGTCATTCAGTGTCTTCTTACTTAATTTGCGGGATCCTGGGAGTAAAGGCTTCCCAGTTCTACCTCTTGCTGGCCATATGACTTTGTTTAAACTCTCTGGGTTAATTTGTTTAAAAGTAGATAAGGGACTAAGCAGCTCCTCTTTACCCAGTGGTTGGGTAGATAAACTAAAGCTGCCATCAAGGCACTGAACAGTGCTCAGAACAATTCGTGGGTATGCTTTAAAATAAAATTCACATTTTGTTTAGAGTGAAATAAACTCACAAAACTAATTTTCTTCACCAAAAATAATATTTTCAGGATTACTTCTAAATAAACAAAACCTCTATTTTTATTGGTTTTGCTTATAAATAAAGACAAGGCAATAGATACAATGGTGGGAAAATACAGATGAAATTAGACAAGCCCAAGCCAGTTAGCTCAATGAATAGCCTCTGATTCTATCTAAACCATGAAGCAGGAGTTTCTGACATTTAGATGCTGAAAAGCTTATAGGAAAAAAAACCAAGGCTCAAGAAAGGAATGCAAACTGCCATCACCACATACAGGGCAGGAATGTCAGGCTCTTCCTTTTCAACTTTAACTATAACTTGCTTCTTTAGGTTCATCAAAAAATGACAAAACCTACACCAACATTGAGCTCACAAACCTCTCTCTGGTAGTCACTGTACCTGTCTATTACAGTTGTGTTTGTTTGGTTTTTTTTTTAATTTTTATTTTAATTTTTCCGTATACTTGGCTTATCAACAGAGTCTCACCGTTTAATCCAGGATGGTCTTAAATTCATTCTGCAGCTACATTCTGTAGCACCACCTCCGTGGTGCAGCCATTACAGATTTTCAACAACATGCTTAAAACTTCTACAAGTCAAAAGCCAATGGTGGGCAACAATGTAACATTTTATGTATTTTATACATATTTCTCTCTTCCATACCTTCTTAAAACCTTGATAACTCAACACCAAACACAGAGATAATACATGTTGTGTCCACAATAAATCACATGCCTTTTATCCCTGCACTTGAGAGGTAGAGGCAGGTGGGTCTCTGTGAGTTTGTGGCCACCCTGGTCTACATCATGAGTTTCAGGACACCCAGAGCTACATAATAAGACCCTGTCTTAGATAATAGATAGATAGATAGATAGATAGATAGATAGATAGATAGATAGATGATAGATAGATGAGATAGACAGACAGACAGACAGATAGAAAGACAGACAAAATGAGTACAACAACTTCAGACCACACTAGCAGAGACCATTCAGAAAAGCATGTCCTTGCCAAGGCCATCCTCTAGAACAGATAGGTATTCAAAGCATGAAAGTTCAAATAATGACCATTTAAATAAGCAGAATCTTGATGGCCAATATATGCATCCTAGAGACCCATAAGCAGAGATATTCAGTGAGTCAGTGGCCTATTACACTTACTTTCTTCCCGTTGTCAAATGTAAGAAGCTTTGTTTATGCAAATGACTGTTTTGCCTGCATGTATGTGTATGGACCACATGTGAGCGTGGTGCCCACAGTGGTCAGAACAGACCATTAGATCCCCTGGAACTAGAGTTATGGTTGATTATGAATGAACCATTTCATGTGTTCTGGGAACTGAACCTGGGTCCTTTGCAAAAGTAACAAGTGCTTTCAAACACTGAGCAATCTCTGTAGCCCCAAAGAGAATTCTTTAAATCTCCCAGGTACTTTCAATGGTTTCTGAGTTGCCTGTGGGATGCTCTGGCTTGTATAGAGTTTAATGTGTCCCTCATCAAATCCAGATCATGTTTTATGTCAAAATTTATCCTAACCAAAGCCAAATTACTTGAACTCTGATCTATCAAAGTATTCCTGGAGTATGTTTTGAGAGTCTTTTACCTATTTTTGTACCTCTCACTCTAAACCTTCAATACAAGAATGCACAGAACCTTCAGCAAGATGTACACATTAGGAATAAACGTCACAGCAGGCAGATAGATTCACATGTCATCCTCCCTGTGTTTGATTGGTTCCCCAGCAGTGAAGCTCAGCTGAGAGCATGTGAGGATTGGGTAGGTCACTTTAGCACACAGCATCATAGTCTTCCTCTGATGTATTGAACTTGAGCTGGCACCCAGGTCTGAGGGAATCAGAGATCATTTCAGAACTTTTTGAGGTGCTAATCTGCAAACAAATATTTAAGTTCTTGAATAACATGCTCCACCATCAGAACTTTTAAAGCTTCTCTTTAGTAGCTCCCAGAGGTTAGCTGAGATCCCAGGTCACCTTGCTGAGCCTTGTGGAATTTTTCTACAGAGTTTGACTTTTCGATATCAAACTTAATTTTCACATCTGTGGCTTCTTTAAACTAAAACTCATGATGAACTTCTGAATTTTCCATCACCCCTTGGAGTGGATGCAGTATACAGTTGTGGGTGCCCAGCACCCACAGGGCAGCTCACAACTGTCTGTAACTCCAGTTCCAGAGGATCCAACACCCTCACACAGACATACATGCAGGCAAAACACCAATGCACATTTAAAAAAATAAAACTAAAATATTAGAAACATTAGAAAAATATTGTTTAAAGAAAAAGATAAGACTGTTTTAGAAACAACATTGGTGGCAATTCAGTCAAAGCCTGTCACCATTGTACAGTGCAAAAACGCTCCGCCATGGTCATGCTGTCTACACTTCTGTGCCTCTTTACTACATCTGAACATAAAGCAAGGTCTTATAGATGGTTCACTACATTTCAAAAGTGTCATAACCGCATGTCCACAGAGCATGTCACAATTCCTTCAGTTCCCATCCTTCACTGTTCTGAAATTGCTTTGCCAGGTTCTAAAAGGAGCTATGGTGATCAACGAGAAAAAAAAAAAAAAAGAGCAATTACCCTCTGTTGTTCCCAATGCAACTAATACCACAGATTGTGCCAACTATATATTTAAGGCCGATGAAGAACAGACTGTGAGAATAGTTTGGGGAATGGCTCTCCAAAATTCTAGTTTTCCCAAATTTTCAATTTTTTTTTGGGGGGGAGGCTTTGAACTCAACACAAGCCTGGCCATGACCATATTCCTTAATCAGTTTCCTTACTTACTGTATGCAAGAAGGGAATATCTAGGCAAGATTTCTGCATCCATTTCATAAGGTAGAAAACCTGTAAATTCCTGTCTCAGCTTATGAGAGTCGTGAGCAACTTCTTCACCATAGGCCGCAGCTCATCCTCTGATGATGGAAAAGAAGTGAGAGTCTCTCGCCTCCCTGAGTATTTCTTCCCAGGGGCAGTTCTCAGATCCCTAGCATCTGTGTCTCCTGTGTGTTAACTGCTGTGGCCTCAAAGAGCTTTTTCAAGCCCTCTTCAGTAGAATTTATCCAGCACTCTAGTAGTGTTTGAGAGTTATCCGGGCTAAAGAAACCTGGGATCTAATCATCCTTATGTACACCCTGAAGAATCAAAATTTCAAATAAATGTTTTAAGAGACCCTGTGTTCTTTCTCTTCCAAGGGATGAGGTAAAACACACCATCTCACTGCCCATGCAATTCCGCACTGGGGTTCTAAGCATTGCTGTTTGTTTCATGTACATGTTCAGAAATTTTGTCTTTTTTTTTTTTGGTTTCAGTGTTCTGGTCTTATCTTCATTTGATTTGTTTTTTGTTTTCTGTGCCTGCTGCAAATTATTTATATATTAGTAAAGCCACATATCGCTAGTATCACTTTGTCTCTAAGAACTGTACCATAAGGCTCCCACAATGTTTTCATATGTATATATTTCAGTTAGTGCAAAAATAAATTAACCTAACCATTCCTTAGTTTCATGAAACCTTTGAAAAATGAACTACAGATCACAGAAGTCTCAAAGTGTCTGGCACACAGTCAATAATGTTTGTTTGATCTGGTGGTTTATCTTCTAAATCTGTTCTCCTACATCTTTCCATCCTCTTTAATCATCTTGTGGGCCCTGTAGGAAAAGAAGACCAGAACAGACTGTGCAGGTGGAGGTCAGACAGAAAGTCAGCATCATTGCCCAATTTCCAGGCAGGACCAGCCCTCTCCTGATCTGTCTGGGCTAGGGATACATTTCCACAGTGCTGTGAGGGTCACAGGATTTACTCTGCTGATGAACCTGCCTCTTCACTGGGGATACTATTATCTCATTTCCACAATTCAGAACAATTCAAAATAATACTACTTTTTCATATACAAGAAGTATGAATGAGATCTGTCTGTACCATAAAGACATGTTATTCCAGGTTGAATTTACAGCATCACAAATCATCATATCTAAAGGAAACACTGGTATCTCTCAGTCCTAGGATTCAAAGAGAAACTGAATCGGATCTGAATGATATAGCAGGGATACTCTGGCGGGAAGGGTGACTATTCTAATGAGTAAAACAAAAATCGTGAACTGCCAGTAGCCATATGGAACCAATATAACTATTTCCATGGTGTTTTCTATGTGTATATGATGGGTTGTGCTTATTTTCGTAATATTGTCTGTTTCTCCCAATGAAAAGACTGCACTTATTCACTTGATTGATTTCTGGGTAGAGGGTTGAATTTGAATGTGGAAATGTACTATGAGCAAAAAGGTGATGCGCAAATATGCCCGCAAATATAATAAGTGAGAAAAGAAAATAGATGCCATAAAACAACCTATATCTACTCTTCTCCAGGGCAGACAGCTTCTATATATGTTGGACTCTAGGATGAAAAGATCATGGAACAGAGAAACTGGTTTATCATGGGTGTGTGGTTTGAGTGAAAAATAATGTGCGGTAGACTTACATTTTTAAGCCTCTTATATCTGATTCTCCTTCTCAATATATCCTCTCTTCCTAACAGTAAAGTCTAGAAGTAAGCAACTGGAAGAGTAAAAGTCCTGGAAGGTTGAAGTATTATTAAATCCTTGCAGTGAAGACATGTGCAGAAGCAATTTGCCTCAGACAACAAAAACCTAGTTTGGGAAGATATAGAGAAAAAGTTCTAATAACTATCCAAACGCACTTGCTCTTTTATCAGATTGAATTGTTGGTTGTAATAAAATACAGATAACACGAACCCTGAAAATATATAAAATTTCGTATATATGGTGCTGTATAATTTTAGATTGCCACTTTATAGTCTGAAATCACCACAGCATCATTTCTGCACCAAACCTAAAAAGACTGTTTCTTTTAATGCAGTTTTTATTATTTATCTCGTCTCTCTCTCTTCATCTTGAAGACATTTCAATTCCAGTCCTCTGAGATTCAACAAAACCTGATGCCCTAGAAGTAGAGAGATTAAAAGACTTACAGCATTTTTCTGCAAGGCCTTTTATGCACTGTTATACTCAAGAGTTTTGAAAAATAGAATAAATGCCAAATTTTTATCTAAGCAGCAACTTTGATATTCACTCTAAGGAGTGTATTTCTATTTTAACATGATCAAATACTCAAGTGCCTGTTTTCTTTGGCAACTTCAATCCTGAAATTCCTATGTATTCTGGAGAAAATATCTACTAGAAAGTATCATTACCTTATATCTTCTACCAGTGAGCATATATTTGTAGAACTGATCGTAGTGAGATGCACAGTTCAAAATCACCCAAGTAGAGGAGGACATCGACAATCTATTTGCAACTGATGACACAGATTAAATTTTGTCTTAACGATCTATTCTTTTAAAACATTCGCTTGCTGAAATGGTTTTAATACTTTTATTTACATGTACTTATTTGTTTGATATTTGGAGTGTGTGAGCCTCAGCATGTGTGTGAAGTTCAAAGAACTTGTGGGTTTTTTTTTCTTCTTCCACCATCTAGATTTTGAAGATCAAACCCAAGTCATAAGGCTTGGTGGCAAACACCTTTACCCACTGAACCATCTCACTGGCCCTGCATTACATTTTAAAGCATGGTAATTGACAAAACATTTTTAGAATTTGTAGCAGGACGCCTTTAAAATAATCCCCAGTGACCTCTGGCTGGATGTGATAATTCCATCTTAATAGAGGGTGACAAAAGGGACAGAACAGTGGGTCATTTCTAATATAATGAACTTCACTGTATTCACTCTTGCTTGTTTGGAAAGAATCTTGTTGTCATGACATAGGCTGCATCACAGAAAGGCAAAGACTTGTAGAAAGGACCAAAGACAGAGCCCTGGTCAGCAGCTAAACAGAGACTAAAGGACCCAGTCTAATAGCCCATAAGCAATGAAATCCTCGCTCACCCAGGAAAGTGAGCATGGCTGGTGATCCTCTCCCAAAGGTGCCTTCAGGGGATATTACAACACTCTCAGTTTTTAATTACATCCTCCATGAGAGAACTTGAGGCATAGGAACCAACTAGGCCACACTGAGATTTCTGAATATAGAAATTTTGATAAGTAACTGTTATAAGTTTCAAATTCTAAGTGTGAGGATAATTTGTTACACAGTAAAAAAAAATGTCTAAGGTAGTATATTTAAGTATTGGAAAATTTCTCTTCTTTCATGCTAGGTCAATAAATATTTCTTTCAGTCCTAATACATGCTACAAATGCAGATAAAATGCACACATATATGGACCTACCTCCTGCACTCAAAAATTTTACATCTACTGAGGAGAATAGCTGTACTGGCAATTCCCAGCACACACCCAGAGTTCTACACCCTGAGTTCGGCAGTCCCATCCAAAGATGCTCTGATGCACTTCCATTTTTATGACTCACACGCACTACCAGTCTGGGCTCCACACTACCATTCGCGATTTGGTGGGCTGTTGGCCCTTTGGTCTCTTCCTGTTTGTCTTAGTGACATCAAGTAATGAAAAATTCCAATTAATAATTCTCTGAAGACTGTATCCTCCTAGCCCACTGAGCAACAGACAGCTTAAAGCTAATAAATAACATAACATTGTATATAAGAGCCCAAAACACACTCACTGGCATATATTAGGTGACCATCAGTTGCCTATTAAAGTGAATAAAATCTTAGGTTCCTTCAGTTTCCCTTGCCTTCATCTCTACCATTTGCTTTGCTTTGGCTTTACTCACATGACCTACATCTGAGGATTTATTTTTGCCCAGGATGATGTATTTAAACGCCTGAATTATGAAAAAATTACTCTCAACCCTCATCTTTCTTTCTATCCATAATTCACCTCACTCCTCCAATCTGAAGAAGCTGTCAAGTGTATTCGACAGTATTCTCCCACCTCTGTCTTTCTCCTTTGCTCTGTTGTAACCTTATGATGTTTTCCAACTAGCTCCTTTCAGCACCCCGCCCGCTTAATTAGCCTACTTGGTCACTGTTATCCCTTGAATATAAACTGTCTCCAAAGGTCTCAAGTGTCAAACTGTGGTTCCCCAGCTGGTGGCATTATCTGAGAAGTTTGTAGAAATTTGGGGAGGTGGGGCCTCACTGAAGGAAACATCACTAGGCATGAGTCCTTGATATTACCTTGTCCTGGGTCCCTTCCTGTTTTGCTCTCTTCCTCCTGTTTGCCATGAGATAACGAAGCTTCCCAGTCACGTGCTCCTGGCACCACAGTGTTTAGCCCAAGTGTATAGGCCCATGTGGCTATGGGCTGAATCCTCTGAGACCAATCAGAGCTTCCTCCGTAGATTATTTATGTCAGGGATTTTGGCCATAATAACAAAAAGCTAATACATCCATTGTCTTCAGCCCATTGCTGAGCTTTCTTGGCACAGTGCTGGGTCTATATTCCTCATAAGCATGTAGACTTAATCTCAGCCACACCTTAATCTTGCTCAATAATCCTTAAACTCAATATTCATTGAACACTTCTAATCTCCCATATAAGTTGATCTTGACTCTAACCAGAACCTTCCCTTCATACCCCCATCCTCATCATTCTACGGGAACCTTTTTTTTTTTTTTTACTTCCCTGACACAATAGCTAACAACTGTCAGCACATATTCTATGCTTACTACACACTGACTTTTGTCCCGAATGCTTTTGTTTACATCCTCACACAAGTCTTAAAAGGTATATGGCAAAATTAACATTTTTCTAAGAAACAGGCACAGAGAGGTTATATAACTTTTGAAGGTCATGGAGTGAGAAGTTATGCTCCATCCCTGTTCACATTACTGGAATAACCTGGCCTCTTAATGCAATAATCTGGTGGGGTTGTCCTCAATTCATCTTTCTTTTATGTGCAAAATTCAGTGTTCTAACCTGTTATCTAAGCAGGTATCTAATCTAACCAAGCTCAAAGGAGTAAAGTACAACCAGATTTATTAAAGAGTAGCGTGTTTATTCCTTTGAGTCAAGAGCAGAAGAAACTGGATGAAGTTGTCATAAAAGGAAGCAATATAGTAGAAGATTAATAAAATCAACCAAAGTTAAATAAATAAATAAATAAATAAATATATATATATATGGATTGCAGGAAAAAATTAAGTAAAAACCACAAAAAAAAAAAGATTGCATGTGAGAGAGCCAGCAACCCCTAATGGTGACATCCCTGACCTTGGCTCTCCACTTCCCTCCTCATTTTCCCAGAAGCCCCTCCTTATCGCCCACTCCCCAAGATTTAAAGAGCCAATCCAAGTGTTCAGATCCTGACCAATCAGAAAGATCCCCTAGCTACTGCCTGTTTGATTTAAAAGGCTCACAAAACCACATTTTGGGGCCACCACGGTTTTTTAATTGGCTGCCTGTGGCAAGCCAGCATGTCACTCACAGAAATAAACCACTTTGTTTGGCCATACGTGTGTCTCAGTGTTTGCCTGAGTTCTTTTGCGGGCCCAACACATGTATTCTTAGCACACTATTTGATGGAGTGAAATTATAAACAATATAAAAAATTATAAACAAATAGCCATCAATTTTGTAGAGATTGCTAGAAACCCAGTCACCTTTTATTCACTCATCTCCTGTTCACAAAATCTTATAATTTGTGGTGTTCATATGATTTGCTAAGATAATACAATCCCACTAGTTCCTCACAGACAGGGACAGCTCTGTATTTGTACACAACTAATGAGGTATAAATAGAAATCGTTATGTAAAACATTCTAATGTGTAAAGTCTTTTGTTAAGGGGTGGAATTCACTGACCAATGACACTCATTCTATGCTGGCCACTTCTTACTGCATGGAATGGATACTTAATTACTTGATCCTCAACAGTCACTTTGAAACCATTATGTCACCTTGAGGATAGGTGCAATATTCAGCATCAAAGCACTGAAATCAGTCTCCATCTGTGAAAAGAATCAAGGAATTTTTTTTTAATGCCCCACAGGCTTATGTACAGCCCAATCTTATGATGACTTTTTTTTCTTTTTTAAGATTTATTTAATTTACACAAGTGCTGTATCTGTATGTACACCTGCATGCCAGAAGAGGGCATCTGAACCCATTGTAGATGGTTGTGAACCACCATGCAGTTAGTGGAAATTGAACTCAGGACCTTTGGAAGAGCAGTCAGTGCTCCTAAACACTGAGCCATCTCTCCAGCTCGAATCAAGGAATTATTATATCTTCCTAGGACTGCTTGATTCACGGCATATGAGAAAGATAAAACTTCTACTAGTTGAGCAAAACTTTTTCTTAAGTGTCTGATAGTAACATCTAATTTATTCCTAACACAATAAAGTCATCAATGACCAATAACTCTTCTGGGAGTGGGGCCTCAGGAGTCCAACATCAGGGCTGGAATGTTGACTAATTTTGATCTTGTGCAGGTCTTAAGCAGGCAGCCACAGCTTCTATGAGTTGATGTGTGAATCAGCATAGCATGTACAGAAGACAGCATCTCATATCATCTGTCCTCAGTTCTTACACTCTTCCTGTGTCTTGTTCCCTGAGGCTTAGATGGGAAAAGACTGATATAGATTTCCCATCTGTAAGCTCTCACAGTCTCTTATTTTCAGAATTTTGACCAGTTATGGATCTCTAAACTAATACTCACTGCAAAAAGAAGCTTCTCTGGCACAGGTTGAGAACATCACAAATATATTTTAAAAAGTGGCCTGACAAAATGACTGTTTAGCAAAACAGTAAGAGTAGGTTCCCCACCCCTTAGTTTCTGTGATGCCCTAGATCATGAGGGCAGCCCCTCAAATCCAATAAAGTGGTTAGTTCCAACTATAAATGTCAGGCCACCATTGTACCAGCAGGTAGGAATCTTTTATCTGTAAGCTATATACCTCTTCATTGTTTCAGTGTGTAACATCAAATATGTGTGTTGTACTCCTTGTAAATAAGAAAAATAAAGAAAATAGAGCCAGCAAGATGATTCTCTGATGATAGGCAATTGCTGCTAAGCCTCTCAACTTTAGTTCAATTTCCAGTATCCACATGGTGGAAGGAGACAGCTGACCCTCCCAAGTTGTCCTCTGACCTTCACATATGTGTTATGGCATGCACATGCCCACATACAAACACACAAACACACAAATAAATACAGTGTAATTAAGCTTTTTAATTAAAAAAAAATAAGAAAAAAATTTAAAAGAAACAGGGTTAGTGCTATATAGCTTCAGGGTAAAATTCCTGTCTCGCATGGATGAGGTACTGGATTTGAGCCCAAAGACCTCAAATGTAATAATAATAATATAAAAAAGAGTGGAGTCAACCATAACCCATTTACTTAAACTACTTGGGACTTATCTGGACAGTGTTTTGCTTCAGTGGCACAAAAGACAATTTGTGGTATGCAGTGATCTAAACACATCAGTACACCTAGTTAAAACATAATCTTCAAGTTCAGTTTATTTTGCTTCGACTTTCTCTTGATTTTTTTTGTAGCTTAGTTACATGCTAGGTATAAACATAAAATACAAATGTTTGTTCAACTCATTAACCTTCATTTTTTCTTGCTTCTTGACTGGATCCCACATTTACATCTTTTACACAGGTATGATTCAGAATCTTGGAGTATGCTGTAAGATTCCGATTGAGTCACTCATCCCTCCTGGCATGGACAAAATAAACAATAGAAGAGATTCCCCTGGTCTGGAAAAAAAATCAAAACGCTATGAGCTTGGTAGAAAATATACCTACAGGTATCCCTTGTGAATTATTGGTAAATACAAGAAGCTGCTTGAACCTTTGGTTTATTAATGAGAAGAAGAGAATGGTTCTGTTTTTGGAACAAAATATAGACACTACCATGTTTCTATGAGTTTATTTTCAATGGAAATTGCAATTATAGTCTATGTCTGTGCAGGAATGTTTTCAGCACACACATAAGTGATCACTTCACAGGGAGCTGGGGAAAGCCCGGAGCTGAGGTCTTCTTAAAATTCTGAATAGAAATGGAGCATACTTTATTGGACTCTTTATAGAATCTATCCTGGTGGAGAAGTAAATTGAAGTTATTCATATCCAAATATAAGATAATAAACTGAAAAGGTGTCATTTCTTCCTAATAAAATAAAATTAACATTAGATGTTTAAAATATAATATTAAGTTTCTAGTGAGAAAAAATTGTGGTTACTTTAACTACAACTAACCTAGCAATACCCAAGAATAAACAGAGCCAAGAAAGGTTTATGAGAAGCATATGGGCTTTGCTTGTTTGGGAAGATTTATTTAATTTTTTCCATACTTGTGGAGCATGGGGGCATATATGTACATGTGGTGCATGCACACATATATGCAAGTACATGAGAGGCCAGAAGACAATGTCAAAGCATGCTGCTCTGTGACTCTCCATTTTACTCGCTTGGGACAGCATCTCTCACTGGACCTGGAGCTGGTGTGGTGGCCAGAGCAAGCCCCAGCAATTCTCCTGTCTCTGCCTCCAACAGCACTGGGGTTCCAGGCACCATTTACAGCCACATTCAGCTCTTTATGTGGGTGCTGGGGATTTGAACTCGGGTCTTCATAGTTGAGTGCACTTATGCACTGAGTCATCTCCAGGTCTCTGTTGAAAGATCTGAAGAGCTTTTTCTTCTGTCAGAATACCCCTTCGGCCTGACCTGCATCAACTTGATCAGAAAAAGCTCATACTCTCAAGAAGAATTGTATTACTCATCTTCTGTCTCAATTATTAATATCCCTTATTTTGTTGTGCTGCGTTTTGGAGACAGATCTCTCCATGTAGTCCTTGGACTCATCCTGCCTCCACTGGGATTACAGGAATGTGCCGCCATAGTCGGCTGCCAGCATTGCTTTTTGGGAGAACTTTCTATGCAGAACAATAATTAAGAGTCCATACAGCCTCTGACAGAGAAGAGGAAAACAAAAGAAATGACAATGCACTTAACACAGAAAAGGAGTTGAGTGTTTAAAAGACATGCAGTTTAAAGAAAGAAAAAAAAAAGCTGCACTTTGAAATTGTTTGGGTTTTAGAAAATGTCAAAGACCCTCAAACAAGGGCAAGTTTCTATAGAATATAGAAATAGCTTGACACCAAACATCACGCACTGCAACTCACAGTGTCTCACACATACCTGGAAGTTAGGAACAGAGCAATATTCATTCATTTGAGAACTATTCTGGACTATCAACTGAAGTGCTTCCTGCTGATTTAAACCTAACTTTTGTTACTGTGGTTTTTTGTTTTGTTTTGGATTGATTTTTGAATTCAGGTGATTTTTTTTTCCTACTAACCTTCATTTTCTTCAATCTTTTTAAACCCATAGTCAATGAAGAACAAATTAACTTTTCAGCCCTAAAAAACATTAATTTCAGAAATTAGCACATGTATATGAAACCATGACATTAATAAGACAAATTTCAATCAGTCTAATGAATCTAATGATTACTCTAAAGTTTTCGCCAAAACCTGACTTCATAATTGATGATTAACTCTCTTTGGCTACAAGTTTGTTCACATTCCTTAGGGCTAGTAAGTAGTAAATGTGAACAGAGATGCTGAAAATGAGATCTCCATGTACATTTGACTTACAAGTAAGATGACAAAGACATCTGCTCTCAAATAATTCTCCTTTAAAACTACAGAAACTACCCAGACAACAGTAAATTAAAATCAAAGGGGGAAAAATGTGATTTACGAGAAGTAAAGTGGTTCTTAGCAAGGGGAAATAAAGAATTAGTAACTTTAAAATATGCTAGTAGAAACACTGTGTGTATCAACTGAAGAATAGGTAACTTGGTGACCTGTGGCTCCTGTGGCTCTGTAGAGAGGTGAGCAGGACAGAGTAGAAGGTATTAGAGCTCTTTCCTCACTTAGATTTTGAGTTTGAGCAAGACACTCTCTGAGCTTCTTTTTTTCTCCACTTACTTTTCTTCAAATGGCATTTGCTCCTCCTGGAACATTTCTTGGACATTTTGCTTCTCGACTTACAGCTCATGCTGACCCTGTAAGTTGGATGCCCATCATGCCTTGCCCCCTTCTGATGAGTACTATTAGTCCCCAGACAGGGAGAACATGCCCCGTTATATGCTCCTTCCTTTATATCCACAACACCAGCACTCCCTCGGCCCTTTTATATTAGTCTATTCCCTTTAGTCTCTGAGTGTCTGATGCAGGCATCTTTCCTCTTCTATGGGGTCTAATCCAGCATTCTGGATATGCTTCTGGAATGGATAGATGGACATTAAGTACTGCAGTACACTCTATAATGTGCAATGGACTTCATATACTTAATGGCAAAAATCATACAATTATGACTATAGAAATGCACAACTTCTTTTTAACCATGGCACCAGATGAGTGCTAGGTCACGTTCACAAACAGTAGCAGTTAACTGGGCACAAGGAGAAAAAATAGACCCTTGCTTGCTGCTTCCCAGTGCCTGGGAGCCCCCTGCTGTCCAAAGAAACACAACACTTTGCACCCTCCCCCCCCCACACCCTGCAGGATAGCAAGACAGGGCCAAACATTCAACAAGTAACCTTAAAAACTTATTTTTAATTATTTCTAACACTAGGTTGTCATAATCAGCTATTTTTACCATCCTCCCCTAAATCAGCCAAGTCCTCTTTCTGGGTCCTAGAGGTAGCACTGGGAGCCAAATCACCTTGATTCAAGAGCCCACCCACAGCTCACCACTCTCTCAAATCTCTCTTCAACAAGATCACGGTCATGTACTGAACTTATGTTATATGCCAAGCCTTGTGCTAAATGCTCCATATGCATTATATGTCATTCTCCCTCAGCAGTCTAAGAAGAGCTATCATGTTCATTTCAGTGCAAGGAAACGTGAACTTTACAAAGTAACTGGCAAAGGCTGCACTGAGGCTTGAACCAGCAACCTTGACTGCAAAGGCCTTAACCCTTGCTTACTTCCCACATCATTTCTTTGGTATCTAGCCCGAATCTGCTCCCTCAAACTTCCTGCTCCGAAGATTTGCCTCTTTATTACAGCTGTCCCGCTCTGTGTACTCCTCTCTTACAACCTCACTCATATTTCATCAACAGGCCTTTGTTATTAGCTACTGTAACAGTTTTAAAGTAGCTTGTTACCCTCTTGTCCACCAAACTTTCCTTCACTCGCATAGGTGACATTCCATTGCTTCATAGCCATTCTCCATACCTTCCATTGTCATTCTGGAGAGTGTTCATCATAAAATACAGACATAGTAGCTGCAGCTCAGAGCTAGGATGAATCTAAATGGAGACTTGTTGGCTTCCCATAAACCTGAGTTATGGTTTTGATCTCAAATCTCTCTTCGTATGAAACCCAACTCTGCTCATTCACCTTGTCTCAGAATTAGAATAGAATTCTTTTTAATTTAATATTTACAATTTTCTTTAGCCTGCCTAATTTAATTTTATGATTGACATCTTTTCAGATTAATTTTTACCATTTATTCCCAGATATGTTAAAACTTACACATAGCTTTATTATTTCTTGCCCTGAGTTGGTAGAATTTATTCTTGATTAATGAAATAGACTACCTAGCTAAATGATATTCATAGAATATTATAATAAAACTACCAGAGAAATGAAATACACCAAGAATAATTTTTAGGAAGTGAATCAAGATAAATTTTAATTATGGATAGCATTATTTTATATACTCACCCGATCCTTAATAATACTATCTGAGTCTTGTTATTATTAAGCATGCCACTACAATGTCTCTTAATTAAAAAAATTATTGCTCTGGGATTTATAATCTTAAGCACTTGTTACAAAGTCTCATTTCATAGCCCAAGAATCATAAATATCTGTTAAGAGGTACTTAATAACCAAAAATAACTTGTGAAAATAGCCTTAGCTGATAGCTTTTCTGCTCAAGTAGAAATGTTCTTAATCTAGTGATGATTTTAAAATTCTACAATAAAGCCTATTTCTGGCACTGGTATTTGAAGAAAGATTATATCTCATTAATCAGCTTTTATATCAAATGTTCAGAAAGATTCTGTACTAGAGAAGGTTTCTCTGAGCCACTATCTAATGTTATGGTGTAATGAGCCCTAGCTTTTGTTTCTTGAGTTTTTGTTGATCTTTTTTGGTTTTGTCTTGTTTATCAAGACAGGGTTTCTCTGTTGTAACCCTGGCTGTCCTAGAACTCACTCCATAAAACAGGCTGGCCTTGAACTCACAGAGTTCAAGGATCTCGTGTCCTTGGATCAAAGGAGTGTGCCACCACCACTGGGCCCTGTTTCTTGTTTTGATAAACCAAAAGAGCCACATATTAATTTGCAATAGAAAAACATAACTATCAAGTCAATCAGAATGTTCTCATCAGTTAACATGTCATCTAAGAAGAAAATAATCCAGATAGGAAACAAAACTACTATATCAACATCTCTGATCCACACAGCAGCAGCCCTCCTCTGTGTGAGGACTTCCAGAAGCCTATCACGAACACTCATCTCTTCTACTCTTGGATGACATACTAACAACAAATACTGTCAAGGGATTATTATTGGTTTAGATTATAACCACTTGTCAGCTCTCCAATCTGCATTCCTGAAAGTCTTGGCACAAATCAAGGCCTCCCAAAAATAAGGTATTTAAGTTACTTAAATTACATTAAATACATTTCAACAGAAGAGATATTTCAAAAAATAAAAAAGAGATCTGCTTCAAAAACAAACCAGACTCATACAATCAAAACACAGTCATATTGTATAACTCTCCTCACTCATCTCTTTCTATGGTATCTTTTGGTTAAGGCAACACTGAGTTCACTCCAGCCTGTTAAATCCGTTACATCATCAGGGTTTTGGACTTGTTCTTACCGGCTGAAACAGAGCCTTGTTAACACTTGCACAGTGTCTCATTTGTCTCAACATGCTTTTGCAACATTGCTTTATCATAAGTGATCGCATTGCTTGAGGGTGCAGTTCTTCTCATCCTGTATCCATAGATTAACAGAGTGGGGTGCCTGTTCACACACAGAGAGAGAGAGAGAGAGAGAGAGAGAGAGAGAGAGAGAGAGAGAGAGAGAGAAAGAAGTGATAACCAAGAGCATGGAGCTACATTTGAGTTATTTAACGAGATTGAACTAGAATACAATTTTTTAAATCTGAGTTATTTATAGCTCTAATACTTCATTGCATCTGAAAGAAAGTTTTCCAAAAGCGAGTATGGAACTAACACATATTTTCTAATGTTACTCAAGAACTCTCTCTGGAAGAAATTACACTTCTTGATAAAATGCATAAGCAATTTTCTGATGAGCTTCAGTGAGTTTGGGATTTGTTCCAAGGATCCATAATCCCAATTGACTCTCTTTATCAACATTATATTCAGATTGGTGAGATGGCTCTACAGGTAAAAGTATTTGCTATCAATCCTGGACTCTGGGACCTACATGGAGGAAGGAAGAACTAACTCCTGCAAGATGTCCTCTGATTTCCACACACTTAGCATACATAGTGCACGCATACTTTAGATAAATAAATACATACATACATAGATTCGTACATAATACAATAAAAATTTTAGTTGAGAAACATTATTATTTTATATACTGACAAAAATGAGCTAACAACTCTTTTTTTTTTCAATGAAGTACCCTCAGCAACAATCAATATTTGAATTGGTATTCTAGAAGTCTTTCTCTAACATCCTGCTCTCAATTCTGTACTCTGTATATTGTTCTTTTCTACCACCTCTAAATTTCCATTGGGTTTAGAAATTCATATCTCATAAAGAATGTCCTAGTGAAGACAGTAGAAGGAAGTCAATAGTGATAATGCAGAGTGATGAATGCCACGTTAGAACTATGCCAGTATCCCATGAGGATGGAAGCAGACAGGGTCCAGCTTACCACAGGGGAAACTGAAATTCATGGAAGTTTTGTGACTATTTTATATTCTGCTTTCCACTCAATGGCTTTGTTTAGTTTAATTACTAGTTTTGATACACTTACCATTTTGTACCTTGTTTTCTTAAAAGTAGATTGTGTTATCCAGATTGCAGCTCCAAGAAGCTTTATGGCAATTTCCTGGGAATTTAATCACCATAACATTGTTCTTAAGGAAAAATATTACAAATTGTAAATGAAATATTGCTGGCTTCCATCTTAAACATGCTCCATTGATAAATTAATATTTCCTGTGACTCCATATGGGATAATACAAGAGAATAAAAGCATTTATTTATAGAATCAGCCATTCTTTAGGTATATTCAACTCCACCTTGTTCTGTAGTATTGTTCTCGGTAAGCTAGCTTCTGGTTGCTAAATTGGAGTGCCAGGTAGGTATTTTGGAAGCAGAAACATAATGTTAGTGTTAGTCACAGCAGTCAGAGTTCCAGATACAAATCAAACTATTGGTGTTGCACTAACCTCTTTAACTTAGAAAGCTACATTAATGCTGGAGTCAAGTGTGTGTATGTGTGTGAGGGGACGGAGGGAGGGAAGGAGAGAAGGATAGAAAGAAATGATATGTGTTATTATTCATTTGCTTCTTTACTTATTACCAATAATTTGGATATAGCCAAAAAAATTCAGATGACATGATTGACAAAAACTAGGAAGACATGACCCAAGAAATACCAAATATCTACACATATACATTAACTAAAGATAAGTGATTTAGTAACAAAGAGCATTTTCTCTTAGTTAGAGGGATTTTAATAATAAGCTTAGTTTAAGCTAAAAGGATACAAAAGAAAAATAAGAACTCAACGCTGTCTTTAAAATACAGTTAGTATTCAGTATGTGCTTATATCTTGCTATGTTTGTGCCTTCGATGACACTGTTATAGGTTGAGAATGAAAAAGAGGTGGATGAATTTTGTCCTGGGCAGGTTAAACCACTAATCTAGAAAATATCTTTCCATTTAAAATCAACAAGACCAGCTTTGTGTGTTGCATGTTTGGGCTTGCAAGCCTTCAGTGGATAAATTCCCCACAGAAAATGTTTAACAAAGTGTTTATTATAAAAACTGCTTGGCAGAGAATTTCGTGATTACCATTCACCTTGAAAGTGAAGTTATTTCTAAAAGGAAATAGATCTATGCCTCACTGTCTGGATTTTGCCACCTGATAAGTCCTCTTGAAAAGAAAGGGGGCTCCTTCAGCATGTCAGGTTAATATCTGGACCAACTGTCAAAGGAGAGAAGTCGATCAGTCATTCTTGTCTGAATCATCTCCCTGTTAAAATGCATCTACTGAATCCTATAAAGACGACTTAAAGTAAAACAGGATGAGTATCACCCAATTAAATCAATTAACAAACTGCAAAATTTGTCAAAACCAAATTCATACTAGCAGCAAAGGTCTTTCTCTATTGAAGAACTGAAACTTTATCTGGAACTTAGAAATACTCTACAAAACGTAATTCTGTGAACTATTAACAGGTAAGAACTAACTCCTAGATATTTTGTGCTATTTAAAGTGAAGGATTCATTTGCCTCTGAGCTACACTCAGAAAACTTCATATAGTACAAGTTTCCTTCGCATAAATGAACTGTGAAAATCACATGAAAGTCAATTTAGTTTCCCACTTGGAAACTTTTGACTTTTGGAATGAAGAAAATTTATGAAAATTTTCTGCAAAGTAATGGATTCAACAATATGAATACAGACACTAATAATCTATCTTGATGGAAATGTGGGGAGTTACTGTAGACATCCTTCACCTCCACATTAAGAATCAAAGGATCTGTACTGTATTTCAGGAAGCAAACTACTTGTTCTCAATAGCATATACTTGAGGGAGTCATCAGTGTAATAAATGCAATATTGGATGAGTTATAAAACCACTGTAAAAGGGCTGGGATTGCACAATGGAAAGAAGATGCTTAATTTTGATTCCATTTATGGGCTTAAAGCAGAGAGGTGTTTATTCCTAAGAGGATCTACTAGAATTAAAAAGACCTGGAGGATGCAGCAGGGATACTAGTAAAGCCCAATTTTCAATGCCTGAATAGGAATTTGGTAACAGTTACATCATGTTGGGTCGGGCAGACCTCAAGTCGAAGAGTGAGACTGCCGATTACTAACATATATCTAAGCCTCCCCGATTCTGTTTTTCCCCTCTGTGAACTGTGATAAAATAGTGCCTACTTCTGAATGAACAATGTACTATATTATATACTGTATGCTATATTTTCTTTTCTTCTTTCTAGAAACTAAACAATGACCATGTCTTCTTTTACTTACTACCTAGCAAAGTCTTTCACAAATCAAAAGTTCAAATATAAAAGTGACTAGATAAATTGTTATTGGTAACAATTACCAATATTAGTTCATTAATTAGCAGCTAGAGTTCCAAGTGTATGCTGGTGTTTGAATCCAAGTTCTTTTCATATTTTAAGCCACACTCTCAGCCTTTCAGGTTTCCCTGATGATGACTGTGCTGTCAATTTCTTTGTCTATGTTTATTATTCTGACACCTTGATTCACAAAGACCAAGTAGTTTGCTTCCTGAGAAACAGGACATCATGAGGCATATTCAATCTCTAAATTGGAGGTAGAGGATACCAGCAGTAATTCCCTATATTTCCATCAGTGCCTGTATTCATATAGTTGAGCCCAGAAAATTAACTCATATGGTTTTCCTAATGAATTTCATAATAAATTAGTATGAAGAGAATGCTTAGATAAGTGTCTGGCACACAGAAAGCACTATGTAAATGTAGTGAGCAGTAAGATCACAGTATAAAAATTCAAGATCAAATACAATTTAATCTGCATGCCTGTGATCTAGACAAGAGAAATTATCACAGTTCCATTTTCTAGGGAGGTCATAGCTTGAAAGCATCTCCTGAAGGCTATGAATTCTGGCTTCTTATTGTAGTGCAGATGAATGCAAAGAATATGATGCAAGGAATAGAGCTTCCATCTACTTCAAGCCAACTTTATGGTCACAGTTCCCTGTTTTGTTGTTTTTTTTTAAAAAAAAAAAAAAGAAAGAAAGAAAGAAAAACAAAAACCAAAAGACCAAATCCTCAACCAGCTTCTGGCTCCAGCCTTCTGATTACATCCAGGAGTGAAGACAGTCTCACTTTACTTTTCTGTGGCAAAGTAAGGTGTTATAATCACATTTGTCACCAAGCACCCTACAAGGCAAGTGCCTGAGAACAAGCTTCCTGTCTCCCTTCCTTTCTCATAACTACTAAAGGCCTGCTGTTGGATAAATGCAAAAGTGTCCCCCCTTTCCATTTTCCAAATAAAATTAGAATTAATGTAATCTCTTAGAGTGATAGTAGGGGAAATAAAATTTTACATAATGGACTGGGTTAACCCCATTATATGGAACAACCCTTAATGCTTTTCTGGAACTATATGAATTAAAAACTAGAGAAAAATTACATCTACCAAACTGCACTAAGTAAAAGCTTTGCGATACTTACCCACTTGTGTTGAATCAGTCAATCTTTTCTTTAATTGCAACTCAAGTTTTTCCATCCTTTAGTGTGAAGACCACTTCTGAAAGGCCACTGGGACACTACAATGTATTGCTCCCTCAGAAGCAAAAAAGATCACAACTCAAATCTGATCACATCAGCAGCCTGCTTGATTTCATTCAGTGGCTTCTTCTTGAATTTATCATAAAAGTCCATTACTCTTGATCTTCAAGACTTTCAAACATGTTGTTAGTACTAGAAAGAGGCAGGTAGAAGGAAATGAATTTTGGCAGGATGAGTTCAACAATATAACAATGTACAGACTTAGTTGTATTAACATATGAGATTCAAACATATAAAAAAGTGAATTTATAAGTGAAAGAACCATGGCTCTCCTAGATCAGTGATGCTCAACTTTCCTAACGCTGCGACCCTTTAATACAGTTCCTCCTGTTGTCGTGACCCCCAACCATAAAATCATATTTGTTGTGACTCCACAACTGTAATTTTGCTACCATTGCGTATTGTAATGTAAATATTGATTTGCAGATGGTCTTAGGTGACCCCTGTTAAAGAGTGGTTCAAACCCCAATGGGGTCGAGAACCTCTGTCCTAGAGTCTTAATATGTTCACTGGTCTTATTGTCATTATTATGATCATCATTGTTACTGTAGTCAAAGTGAAAAATACTTAAATTTTTCCTAACTTCTGCAATGTAAATGGGTTCAATTTCCATTATAGAGACATTATTATGTAATAAACTCTGCTCTACAACATAGCTGCATTGATAAAAATGAATCTGTCACCCTCGTACTTCATTGTATGAGAAATTTAGTTGGAGGAAAGGCTCCCAACTACTGCACAAAACCTGGGCCCTCATCTGAGGTTTCACAAATAGCTTAAGATGAATGATGGACTGTGCTTCAGTGTTCCTGATTCCTGTCCAGACAACAGCTGCTGGAGTTGTTCAGTCCAAGATCTCTTCAGTCACACCACTCTCTCCATATGGTCTTACTACAGGGATGGCTTGCATTTCCTTGAATAATAGTGATCTCATAGTACTTGGGTTTTCTTTAGACACATTGCAAGATGCCTAAAAGTACCTTGAAATGTTTGTTATGATCTTCTTTGGAAGTTGCAGGACATTACTTCTGCTGAACTTTTTGTCAGCCCTGATGCAAGGCAAGGGGAGAAATAGATTCCAAGTTTGGGTGATGGAATACCAAATGTACATGGAGAGAAAGGGGGGTGATGAGAAAGAAGGTGGAGAAGATGGTAATGGGAGGAATTGGGGGTGAATGTATTCAATATATGTTGTATAGAATTCTCGAAAAGTTAATAAAATATTTCTTTAAAAGGAACAAGCAAATTATGGTGACACTCCCTCCAGAAATCATACATATTCATTTTGTTGCTGTAGTTGTATTTTGAGACAGACTTTCTCTGTTATAACTCTGGCTGTCCTGGAACTCATTATGTAGACCAGGCTGGTCTTAAATTTACAGAGATCTGCCTGCCTCTGCCTCCTGAGTGCTGGGATCATCACCCAGCCCATTTTTTATTTTTATAATTATCTGTTGATAAAAGAAAAGTAAAAACAATAAATCAGATAATGGCATTGTTAGTAGCAAGAATATTATCTCATGGCATAGTAGTTCCAAATATGGAATATTAGATCTGTCTTTGCCTTTCAAGAAACATATATTAATTTGAATGCTGCCAAAACTATTGACTATCATAATTAAAAATACATTTATATAGTGAATCAAGCAAGAGCTTACTTGGGAAATTTCTTCTCTGGAATAAGTATAATTCTCTCAGCTCTCTAGCTGAGAGCTCATCCATGCCAGCAGTTTAGATACCATCACTTGATTATTCCATGGAACTTCGGTCTCAGAATCTCTGCACATTGTGTTCTTTCTGCAGGCCCTGACTTCTCTAAATAACCACACTTTCTCACCTTTTACAAGTCTCCACACAGACACCAATCTTCTCTGGAATGTCATCTTGATCCATTCTATAGTCTCTATTCCCACTACTTAGACAGTTTTCCTCCCTTGCTCTTATTCCCTTCAAACATACTGCTTCAACGTTTGTTTCAGTAAGTATTCAGGAGATGTGTACTGTATTAATTAGTGGATGAAAAGTGGCATCTGTTTCACTGGAGTCGACTCAGCAAGTAGAGTGTGACCTAGAATGAGTCTCTAACAGTAGTGACAGCTCCTTACACCAGTGCATAGTTACAGCTGTGTGATGTTGGAATCAAGAGTTTGAAACAGTGCCTTCCTGACTCCAGCTTTCTTGAGGGTTGGAGAGGGAGTCCAGCCCTTTCTTTGGTGCCAGAGGCTCTCAACTGATATTTGAAAAATTTATCCAAGTTAGCCTGGTCCAGTTCTTCTCATGAACAAACAGCTTCTTAGGTCATCCAAATGTTCTCTACACCTGGGCCTTGACAAATACTGCACTGTATACCCACGAGAAAATTGAGCATCAGTATCATTCAATGGCAATGGCAGATCAAACTCAACTTTCCATGGTCTCAAAAACAAAATTCTAAAATAATAGAGAAGACCTGGGTGAATAACTACATAAAAAAGATTCATGGAGGCAAGGTAAATGGGGCAGGGTCTCAGAGTTTCTGGATTGCTAGTCTTTACATGTTCAGCCATCCTTTTGATCCCTGTGTGTTTTGAGGTTTTATTCAGGCTTCATTACAAAGACAGGTTGACTGTATTATTGGTTCTGGCATTCCAGGATTGAGAGACAGAACTAAAAATTCTATCATTCTTTACTCTTTCGAAACCACTTCTCATCCTGAAGTTACCTGATGGCTTACAGCTACGAAGCCATTTCATTAACATGCAACAAAACATACTTACTCTGAAGATACAAGGATGTTAGGAGCCGTGTGTTGGAAAATGAGAGCAAAGTTCAAGTCTAGATTTCATGATATCATGGAGCGTTTCTAGTCCTCTTCCACCACGTTGAAATAGTTGCTTGTTTTTAATTTCCTCAGCTCAAGAAATACCTCTTTTAAGCCCTCAGAAGCATGGAATTTTGGAACTGATGAGTAAATATGTTCTTTACAGCCAGCCCTCTCTCTGGAATACTTTGCACCTGCAGCTGATACTTGCTAAAGTTCCTCCCAGAAGTCAAGAAAATGGTGTTTCTCAACAGTCAAGTGTTTTACATAATAGATCATATATGATGTTTAAGGAATTTTTGAAAAGTGTTGCATTTGAGAAATTCAAATTAAGTTACAAAACTAGGATGCTTGGTTATAAAACATCCGATATGGGTTTATGGTACACATTATGCTTTTATCTTTTAGCTGAAGTACCCTGTTTTCCTTTTCAGATTACTCAGTTGATGACTTGAGTGATTTGGGACAATCAGAGGCTGTGAATCTGACTGTTGCTTCCCATCTGTCTGTTAAAGCGGCTAAACTCTTTCCATTTTTAGTGAGTTCTTGTGAATTTGTTTTCAGCTTTTGAAACTGAAAATATCAAAAAAACACCATCTCAGAAAAACATCATAGGCAAAAAAAATCTATCCATTATTTAAATGACTTTATATATACACAACTTGAATGCAGTTTCCTCTTCTGAAGAAGTTAAAGAAAATCCTACTTTATAAACCTAAAAAAATCAGAGGAGTTAGAAGATAAATGGAGCAATTATATTTGCCAGTAATATTAGAAAGTTAGCAATACAAAATCACTAGGATAGTTCAATTTCATTTTTATCACATTAAAGTTTTCTACTTAAAGAATTATTACATTCTCAAAATTGGATCCAAAACAGCAGAAGGCGTTAACAGCCCCAGGGTTATAATTTGGATAATGAGAAATTGTCTGTTACTGAAAGAGATTCTTTCTTTGCATTCAGTCAACATTAAATTGTTCACTGATCAAATGAAAGCCAGACTACCAACACAAAGAATGCCCCCTTTAAAAAGATAACAACATGTCATTTGAACTGAGGGGAGAAGCTGAAAAAGAATAAAATCTTCACTACTACTAACGGAAATTATATTTTAAAGGAATTTTTACAGCACAAAACACCGTTACATAAAATATCATCCACAAATACATTAAATAGTAAGTATAAATAAATAGGATAATTCCAAGAATATACCAAGCAGATCGAGAAAGAAGAACTCTGGTAAGTGGGGTGGGGGTGTGTGAAAACCAACCCTTATCTGCATGTGTATAGCCACGCATACATAATGTAGGAATGAACTCTCAAGAGCCTCATATTTGGATCTGTAGAGATTGCAAACGATCCCAGATTATATGTTTGTAGACTATTCATTAAATTCTATCCCTTGACACATTTCTGAACATTTGATGGTTCAAAAAATATTTGTCAAATAGCTTGACACTTGATGCCTGCTGAATGCAGATGTGGAAAGCAGTTCTTTTTTCTTTTTCTTGGCTAAATGGTAAAATGATGTCTAAAATAAGAAATCCTACCTTCCAGCCATGAAGCAAAAAGCCAATACTCTAAAGAAGACAGATACGAAAGATGGGAAGGCATACAAGAATTTGAAGTTATTAATGAGCCTCCTCCAGATAGCTTGTTCCATGAGATTATTAAATACCTTGATGTTTTCTTCTAGAGCTTTTGTTATTTGTGTCGTCAATTTCCTGTAACCAAAAATCCTAATTCATGTATACCTAAAAGGAAGAGTTATGTTTTTCAAGTTTTTAAAAAATAGCTAAGTATGACTTGAAAGATCTTTTACTACAGAACCCGAAGGGTAAAAAAAATCCTGGTTTGCAATTCTTGACTTAATTGAACATTCACACTTGCCTGTATACTATACAGTGTATAGTATCTGCTTTGGGCATTATTTGGAGATGTTCTCCAAGAGACAACTTGGTATTTGGGGTAATATTTTAGTTCACATATTTAGATAACCTCGACATACCTAATATTTAATTATGACTGATTACCTGGGTCAGACATTGTTAACCTTTTGTACCCAAAGCAATAATGCTGCTATCTTGGTCACACAAATAAGCACTTCCAAAATTTTTCCTAATGGGCCATCTTTTTCTTTTTTATTCTTCCTTCAAACATTTTGACTATCTGGGCCAGTTATCTGTTTACTGCTCTACAGCTCCTAATCTACTTGATCTTGCTTGGTGATGGAAGACTCTGATATAGTAATACACACAATTTTTTTGTTATTGGGTGTAATATCCTGCTTTCTCAGCAGGGGGTGGGAGAGAGACGTATGCTGCAAAAAGAAAGAGACTGTTTTCTTTGTATGGTTTTACTGAGGTGGCTCTTGACCAACAGCAGTAGAACTTCCAGGGGTATTAACACTCTTGCTACTTTTGCTAGCCTCACTACACAGGCTCTTGAACACCATAGACAGCAACCGTCCTGTGAGTTCTACCTGTATCCCAGAGAGCAGATCTCCAGTTAGTTCACTGGTACTCCAACCCTTGCAACAATCTCTACTTTCTTTTATCTGTACCAACTTTCTGACATTAAGTAAACCGTAGTCTACACATTGCCTGAGCTTCAAATCTCAAGGTTGACCTCCTTCTGAATTTTCCATCTTCCTTGGCTATGTAGGCTCAGCTATGTAAACAGGTATTCACCAAATCTACTAGTCTTGTACTCTTGAGTTATTTCTTTACTTAATAATTAATTCCTTCTTATTACCAAATCATTACTTATTATTCAGTAGTTATCTTTATTTAATTATTCATTCATTGTAATTCTTTTTCCCCCTTTTATTGAAAACAGATTCTCTTCTCATGCAATATATCCTGATTACAGTTTCCCCTCCCTCTACTCTTCCCAGTTCCTCCCCACTTACCCTCCCATCTGGATCCACTCCCTTTCTGTCTCAAATTAGAAAAGATCAGGCTTCCAGGAGATAAAAACAAAACAAATATAATAAAACAAAAACAACCACATTGAAATTGGACAAAGCAACCAACAGAAGGAAAGGAGACCAAGAAAAGGCACAAGAATTAAAGACTCTCATTCACACACTCAGGAGTCCCATAAAAAAACACTAAACTGGAAGTCATAATATAAACGAAGAGGACCTTGTGAAGACCTGTGCAGGTCCTGTGCTTTCTGCTTCAGTCTCTGGGAGTTCATATGAGCTTTCATTTAAGCCCAGAATGGGAGTGCATTCCTGTAATCCTCGAACTCTAGAGGTCAGTCAAGGGCTGGGCTTGGATTGTTCCAAGACTCTGCCTGAAGTAACTATATTCTATTCTGACTAGTGGGGGATTTCTGCCTCCTAACTACATTCAGAGTGGCTCATCATTTCTAAGTAGTTAACTGAAATTTTGTATAAAGTATCTATATTTTGCATATATATCAAGAGCTGATTAAATTCTGAAATGAACTGGCCTATTGGTTGTAATGTTGAACATGAAGGGTCAAACTGCTAGGCCTGGTATCCTAGGGCATTTAATTTAACCAAAATGTATTATTCTGAAAAGGTCCAAGAATAAGGAAACATTGAATTTCCATTATACTAATCTTCTTTAAATGAATGAATATTTTGTAACCATAATTTCATAGTAAAAATTTGAATGTTAGCCAGGGATTAAATTACAACTAAAACTATGTTTGTTTATAATGTTTGTTAGGGGCTATACCTTAGTGGTGGAGTGTTTGCCTAGATCCAGTCCCCAGTACCAGAAAAACAAACAAAAGTAAAAGTATAAATGAAAAAAAAACTTTTAGTCAGGAATTGTAGCATAGTGTCTGTAATCCCAGCATTCAAAAGGCTGTGAATTCAAGGTCAGTCTGGGCTACACAGTGAGTTCAAGGCCAGTCTGGCTACATAATAAAACTTTTCAAAAAAACAAACAAATAAGAACACTAAAACCTCAATGTTTAATATTTAGAAAAAATCTCTGAATAATAAACTAAATGATTTCTTATAACTTAAAGTTGGAATTTTTTTTAGTTCTATGAGCAGTGAATCCATAGAATCCAAAACTATCTTTTAACATGCTTCCAACTTACACAATTAAATTTCAGAATATTTTGGATTATTAAGCTTTGTGCTATTGTTTCTCAAGAACATCCAGAAATATAACTGATAAGAAGTTAGGTTCCAGAATATATAAAACCTAATACAACTCAACAGTTTTTAAAATCCCAATCCAATTTAAAATGAGCAAAGAAGGATACAACAATGTTAAGAGTACTTGCTGCTCTCCTAGGGGATGTGAGTTCCGTTCCCAGAATCCCAGAGAATCCAATGCCCTCTTCAAGCCACCCATAAACATATGAGACACACAGAGACATATACACATAAAATAAAAACAATATCTTTTAAATGATAAAGAACTTGAAGAGACAGTGTTTTTTTAGAGGATATACCAACAAACGACATTAGCAGGAAAAAAAAATCCAATGTCATTTAGTAACTACAGAAATAAAAAATTAAAATCACAATGAGATAATTTCATACCTACTCATGTGAATATAATAAAAAATGTAAAAATAACAAATGTTGATGAAGATGTAAATAAACCAGAATCCTGATACAGTGCTGGTGGGGTGTAAAATATTCAGCTGTTATGGAAGAGAGTTTGGCTGTCTCACAGTAACTTAAGTATGGAAGTATCAAATAACTCAACAATTGTACTCCTAGGCATACATCCCAAAAGACTGAAAACAAGTATTCAAACAAAAACTTGTATGCAAGTATTCATAGCAATGCTGCATAATCACCAGAAAGTGAAAATACTTCAATGACCAGGTAATAAACAGATAAACAAAATGTGGTAGATCTATACAGTAAGTATTGTTTTGCCCTGAAAAGAAATGAAGCGCAGATGAGTGCTTTAATGTAGATGAAACTGGAAAATTCAGTGCTAATTGGAAGAACCAGGGTGTGAAACACAGTATATTGTGTCAACATTTTTATACTCTGTGTTAGTTTCTATGACAAAATACATGAGAAATCAACTTAAGGAAGAAAAGTTTTATTAGGGGACTCATTCAGAGAGTTTAGGCCATGATCACTTAGACTGGCTGTTTTTAGGCCTGTAGCATCATAGAAGAAGTATATAGAAAAGGAAAGCTGCCTCACAATGGGTAGGAAGCAAAGAGGGAGGGGGAGGAAGAGGGGAGGACTTGCTTTTATAATAAGGGCCCTCTTTCCAAGTCTTTTAAGCTATGAATACATTAGTATATTAATTCATTAATAAGGTTAGTGTTCATGACCCAGACATCTTCCAAAGGCCTCAGTGACTAGTACTGCTTTGAGGAACAAACCTTCAACACATAAGCTTCTGAGAGATTGGTATGGTCAGAGTCTGGAATGATCTCACAAGCTCACATTTTAGATGCTTTCTCTGAAGCTGGTGGTGCCATGCTGAGAACCTGTGAAACCTTCAGATGGTAGAGTCTAGCTGCTGGAAGTGGGGCACTGATGGAGGGGCTTTGAAAATGATACCTGACCTCTGGTTACTACCACATTCTCTGCTTCTTTCTCTCATGAGGTAAATGTCAGACACTCCCTTGACCATGATGTCTTATCCATGAGCCTGAGGCCAGGCAGCCTCTGAAAATATGAACAAAGGTAAGTCTTTTTCTCTCTTAAGTTGTTCTGTCATGTATTTTTGACACCACAAAGCAAAGGTTATTAATAAAAAAATTAAACCAAAACAATAGCATCTGGAGTACACAGAAGAGGCAAAACCACAGATAATTCATTTCTAGATGTTACTGGAAGAGGCCTGAGGATGGATTTGTTAATAGGTAGAGGGTTCCCTTTGGAGGTAATAAAATTAACCTAAGACTAAACAGTGGTGACTATTACCCAACTCTGCAAGTATATTAACTGGCATTAAATTATACAATTTTAAATAAATAATGTGTTGAATTGAGTATTACATGTAATATATCACAATAAAAAGATCATCGAAGAAGAGAAACAGGACATAGAAAATAGGGTCAATTCTTTCAAGAAGTTGTACTCTAAGGAAATATGGAGAAATGAGGTGGATCAAAAGATGTTTAAAACATTAAAGATGGTGCCATTTTATGCTAATTATTAAAAGATACTTCATGAATAAATGCATGATTACCAAAGGCAGAGAAGGTGTCCAAGTGCACCTCCAAATAAACAAATGAAGGCTGCCATTGAATTTTTTAGCTCTCTAACAGGTGACAACCTGATCCACATTACCTACTAACACTTGCTTGCTGATAAATAAACAAACAATGGCAATCAGACAACATTACAAAACACGAGAGAAGGTCTTGTTAGATGATGTTAGAATTCTTCAAACATCAATTAGATTCCACTACAGATTGTCTTCTGATATTGAGACAATAGACAGAACTCATTAATATATGCTAACAGAAGGATGTATAAGTGATGGATCCTAATTCCAGTTTCTTTATCATTGATGACTATCAGAGGTGAGCATTTCATGGAATCGGATGGTTCCAAATGATTTTAGAGTGAATGATTTTTATCTACTATTTAAAATTCCAGCATCGGTTGAACTAACTTCTTAACATAAATGAATTTAATTACTTCTGGACAAGAAGTACATAATCTATGAGTATAGGAAGTGAGTGAAGGCCTCAGTCAGTGTGTGTTGTTGACATGAATATAGCCATGTCAAGGACCCTAATGCATCAGCCCCATTGGAGTGGCAAAGTCTTGCCACAGGGAAGCTCAGGACATCAAATCCTCCCCCAGATCTACATATGAATGTTGACAGTATGCATAGAAAATGTCCATTGTAGCTTTCTCCCACTAAATGTTTTCAGCCTGAAGATTGTTCTCCTACAGAGACTGTTCCTCAGGATTAACTAAACCTGCCTCTTTGTTCACTGTATATAATCTCTCTGCCTCCTTCTTTAGCTGTATGCAATGAACAAGGCCCCAGTTCAATTGAATATAATAAACAGGCTGATGCTGCAGTTTCTCTAAGAATCCAGACAATCTAATCACATCTTCTCTGTGTCTGTGTGCCTGTTCTTCCTTCATTCCCTCACCATCCTAGTTAGACCAACCCTTGGAGCTGTGCAGAGAGTGGCATATGAGAAAAGAGAAATTTTTATTTCAGATGCAAACTTTACTGAGGAGAAGCAATTCATTGATCCTAGTTCATCCAAAGGAGCTACAATTTATGCTAAAGATAAAAAGTACTAATTAGAAATCACTTTACTAAGCTGTGCATAGACTGCCTTACACAGACTTGACATGGCCAAGCAGAGATGTGTTGTGTTTTAAAAGAAACACCTTGGATAACAGGGAATATTTCATAATTCATAATTCATCAAATACTCAGACAATATGGAATACTGACTTCAACCTATTATCCAGAAGCCTAAATTCTACAACAAGGAACAAGTTTGGGGATTAAATGTATAGATCTGTCTTCACTATAATGATAGTAAACTGGTTATTAAAGTACTGCTCTACTTGTTGTAGTGGAATATTTAAATTTATTCTCAAAGATTGTAAAGCTACATGCACTCCTGGACAGTATTATGAACTTTAAACAGCTGCTATATCTGTTAGCAGGAACTGCTGCCAGTAAGTCAACTTTCTTAGCTGTTAGAACCAGTTCTCTGGGTGTGGATGGGCTGTAGCTTTCTTGAATACAGAAAGAATGCTAGTCTGGAAGCACTGGTAATTTTCTACTCAATACCTTTGGATGGAGGGATTGAAGTTCAAATTTAACTTGCCCACTGAGATCTTAATGTTGAAAATATTTGATTGTACTATTGCTAATGGAGGAACTTTTTATGGTCTCCTCCCTCAGTCTAAGCACCAGAAAGGAACATCTTGCTCAGGGCCTTGACTTCACCTATAAACAGTGTCAAATCATCAGGCTAGAGACTTGGGGTTGTCATACTGTGGAAGTTCTGTTCATTAAGCAGTTAAGACCTTTGTATTGGTGGTTAGTGCCTTTCCTCAATAAATTACTTGGAGACCACATCTCACAATGAATCCATGAGAGAAGCTTGACCCTCTGCCAGGTGATTGTCATCTCAGTGATTGTCTCCCTCAGTGATTGTATCCGATCCTTATTGAACTCTTCAAGATATATCACCATCTATAACCTGTCTCAATTTTCTCTGGTTTAAAATGTATTTTAAAAGAAAAATTTAATGTATGAAAAAGACTTGGAAGAAAAAAAGTGGTGAGGCACTTACCAGAAAGATAAATGTAGTAAGAGAGGATATTCGTTGGAAGTGACGTTTTTAGAGATAAAATTCCCACAATTAAATTATAAGATGGTACTCTCAAAACCAATAGACAATGAAATGGGACTCCTTGAAGTTAGAGAACAGATATTTATTCCTCTATCTTTTATAACTTGTAAGATATATGACCTAGATAAGTGTTATCTGTACAAATAAATACATATTTAGCTGTGTTCAATACATCTGTGTACAACAGACAACAAAACAGCAAGGCAGACTCTACATGCCAACTCCGTAAAACTATCATGGAGCAGCCCTTTTCATCTCGGTACTTCTCTATCCTTATTTGAACATTTATCTTCTTTGTCCATGTCTGCTGCCTTAACGTTATGCATTGAACACATGTTCCAAGAAGCAAGGAAGAGGAGAGGGAAAAGCAGCCTGCCCCCTTCTTTAAAAAAAACCTAAGACTGTCTATATAAACCTTGATTAAAACACATCCAAGCTGGGACTTTTCTTCAGTGTTACAATGCCTCTATAACATGCATAGGCCTTGATTCAGTCCTCAACGTCATAAAACTCGGCCGTACTAACATGGAAAATTGATTGGGGAATATAATCCATTAGCTAACTGGCATGTGACAAACTAAAGAAAAGGCATAGATGTTGGGAGGCAATTCTCAGATTAGCCATATAATTCAATACAAAAAGAGAGAGAAAAATAATCAGTAGATGTTGAGGAAAATAAGCATGTGATCAGATACCTAAACCTAGTATGAGAAATCATGGTAATACTAATAATTATAATTTACTCAATGTACCAAAGGCTCTACTAAATGCTTTATGCGCTTCTTCATATATAAGTACTATAGCACCAACTGGATGTATAAAATTCGCCTGATTTTATAGATGATAAAACTGAACCCCAGAGAGGTTGAGCACCTTGGAAACCAGAAAACTAAGTGGAAAATTATAATGAAATCTCCGGCCTATAGGACTCCAAACTTTGCCTTCAAAATATGGGATCTATATAGAATACGACTTGGGATTATCTGGAAACTGTTGACAAAGCATATTCTCAGGCCTACCCAATCTCTCTAATTCAAATTTGATTGAAATAAGACAAGTAGTAAACAGATTAAAATTAAAAAACTATGGTTGTCAGTCACCTTCCATGTGTATACCAGAGTCTGTCAATAATAAACAGACTTTTTCTTCAGAATACAATTTTAGTGTTATGATATAGAGGAAATCTTTACATCAATATTAATTGTTTATATGCTAGTTGCAACATAATGATTTCCAAGTAACATGGATGCCACAGTAATTAATTTTTTGCTCCATCAAGGAACAAGAACCAGTTACTGTATGTGACCCCCCCATGCATCTTAAAAGTGCCTTTAGGAGTTTGTCTTATCATTCTATTTTTCTCCTTTATTAAAAATTAGCTTCTGTTTTCATTGTGCTCTTGTCATCACACAGCTTCATTTCTTTTGCAATGAAATTACTATATTAGTAGTATCGTTTCTTCAACTGATAGTAATTTAGCACATTTTTTAATTGCAAAATTTTTAGCATTGGCAGGACTGTTAGTTACATTTTTTTGAAGGGCACTACCTCAGCTCTATTTCCCTGTTTTTCAATAATTTTTCTAAGCCATTTTACCAGATGAAAGGGACAATGCATTTCAAACTAAAATGGCAACATGCTATTCAAAATACTCTCCATCTTATTTTATTCAGTGCCTGTTATGAAATGGTCACTGTCAAATATTCCCAGGGAAAGAGCTGGAATGTTATTGGTGTTGAAATGATAGTATGATCAAATTTTCGGACAAAAGTCTGAATGATCAACATAGCCTCTAATCCAGATCTGCCTCTGAGTTTTCCCTGGTCTCCTCTTAAATTACTCATAATCTCACATCAACATACTCACTCTCCATACTTCCTAGCCCCACTCCTGAACCCTGATGACTTTGCTTTGTGACACATCTATATACCTAGGCAGATCTTACACCTACCCACCTTGACATGATGTATAAAGTCCCATGTTGACTCAGATCCTTCCTTTCCCATAAGGTTGATGTAACTTTGAATTAAACTTAACAATGTAAAACACACACACACACACACACACACACAGAGTGTGGGGGCATTATCACTCATTTAATTCATATATGTTGTATTGAGTTTGTATTTCAAATACTGACCTTTGTTCTTAATCCCTTTGCTTGTCTCTAATGTCTATGCCTGGTTATTACAAATTTTATCCTTAAACTATATTCTTTTTCTTATCAAAATCCAGATAGATAGTGTGTGCGTGTGTGTGTATTATTAGGGTTGTTTCTGTCAGTTTTGGCCCATTTTCTTTGCTTAGCTCAAAACCTTGGAGGCATTTCACTTTGTCAATTTTTTTCTTCAGTTAACAAATGCTTTATAACTTAATTTTTTTCACTTAATCTAAAAAATTGTTTTAAACTTCTGAGCCAGGCATGCTAGTCTGTGCCTTTTATCCCAGCACTGATGCAAATGGGTCTTTGAGTTCGAATCAGCCTTGTCTACATAGAGAAACCCTGTCTCGATTTAAAAAAAAAAAAAAAGTTTACAGTTCTGGTAGAATATAATAAACATTGTGATATTTCTGAAAATCTTTTTGCCCTTAATCTAAACTTCTACTTACTATAATTTGTTTTTGACACATAGAATCCTGTTTCAAAAGTTGATCAATTCAGAGGAACAACTCTGCAAAACTGCATGCAATTCTATACCAAAATTTGCTACTGTATGTTTTGTCATCCTCCTACATTTTTATCTCAGAGATCTGTTGCATGTCATCATGAAATCGACAGGCAGAACACAACTGCGTTATAAAAAGGCTCAAGACAGCGGCAGCATCCAGTTTCTCGGACAGTTGTTATGCCAAATCATACAAGCCATTACCGAGTAGGCAGAAAAGGAAAATAAACTATTTTCAAATGAAAACTTAAATCTGTCCTGTCAACGGTTTTAGTTAAACAAATTCCCTAAAGTGGACGAATGCACTTTCATCAGGTGTTTCCAAATAGAGGTGATATTATCAGCAGCTAATTCCTGCAGTAAGAAATTAAACATTTTAATACAAGGAAATGAGTATATAGATAGCATGAGATGAGCCAGAAGCATCTGTTCAAAAGAACCGAATATAGTTACAGGGGACTTCGAAGAACGTATATGAGAATCCATGAATGGGAATCAGGGTCAGATTGAGAACTGCGTGTAAAACGAGTCTACTTAAAAAATTCTCGCTGGCTCGTTTTTTTTTTCAAACCTAAGATTGTCTATAAACATAGGTTAGCTGAACCAATTAGTTATTATTCGGGCAGCTAGCTTTAGATTTTTGTTTCCTTAGTCACTACGAAGAACTTTTTGCCCGGAGCACAGAAAACTGACCATCGGCAACGATCTGCCTTAACTCAAACTGAAGAAAAAAACTAAACCCAAATATTTACACCGCGGGCCAGCATTGCGCATGCGCTAGCTGCCAACTCTGACGCTCTGAAATACCTCTGTGAGGAACTTTTGCGCCTGCTCCACGGCCAGTAGGCGGGTGGTCCGAAGACAAGGAAGTGGTCAGCGCGCCTGCGCCACCCCTTCTGCGGATCCGGCGGGCTGCGCAGGCGCACAAGTACCTTTTTGACCGTAAACATCCTGCCGATTTGAACCAAGGATTTGGGCGGCCGGAAGAGCCGCGCCATAACGGCAGCCATCTTGTTTGTTTGAGTGAATCGGAAAGGAGGCGGCGGCCGTGGCGGTGGCGGGAGCGGCTCCGAGGCTACACCGCACAAGGGCTCCCCCTTTCCCCGCCCCCTCCCCCGACCCTTTTCCCCCTCCCCGGGCCACCCACCCCTCCCAGCTCCCCGCGGATATACAGGTAAGCGACCGGGCCGACCCCTTCTTGGGCTCCGGCTCCCTCCCCCTGCCGTTCCCCGCCGTGCTGCTGGAGGGGCGCGGGCCCCGGGGCCGGGAGTGGCGGCGGGAGGCGGCCGGCACCGCGTCCCCGCGTGCTGCCAGCTCCCCGGGCAGCGCCCAGCTCCCCCACGCGCCCGGGCCCCTGCGTCCCGGGCCCGCCCTCGCCTGGAGTCCTCGCTGCCCGGGCCGTGCTCTGCTCCTGCTGGGTTACCAATGGTTCCGCTCCGCGGCGCACAAAAGCCCCTCCGCTGCGTGCAGGTCCGACCGCAGAAGCACGGGGCTGCGGGGAGAGGAAGGAGGTTTGAACGAGCCCGCTCTCGGGACCCGGCCGCCCCCTCAGGGGAAAAAATGGCTGTCTGCAAAGACGGCGGGACTCGGGGGCGGGAGCCGGCTGGGAGGCTCCGGGGCGGTCGCGATGCACCGGGTGAGCGGTCCCGGGTCCGGGTCGCGCCTGGCATGTAGTGGCCCCAGGGCCCGGGGACTCGCCCGCCAGTGCTGCTGTCTCCCCCACCCAATTTCTTTTTACTATTTTCCTTCTGATGTTGGCAATCTGAGAAATTGGACAGATTTTTAAAACACGACAGAGTACCATTGCTGCTTAGAACGTGAGTGTGACTGGTTTTCCCCTTAACTTTTCTAAACTTTTTTACTTTTTTTAATGATTAAAGATCGGGTGTTGTGGGGACGGCTTTGATTCTGCCACGCTTTTTCGTGGCAGAGGAAGGCTGAGAATGCTCTGCCAGGATAGTGTAAGGTGACACTGTCGAGGTGTGCAGCTAAACCTAGCGGCCTTCAAATTTAAGAGGGAAACGCCATAGAAGATTTCATCGGGCTCTGATTTGTTAGGCTGTGTTCGTTCAGCGTTGCAAAACGCGTTGGTATTTGAAGGGTTTGTGGAAGTGGCTCCTGTGTATCGGCTTCTCTTTACGAGAGAAAGTTAATATTTGCTCTTGTTAAACTCTGTAGGATAAGCATGGCTTGTTGGTTTTTTTCCCCCCGTCAAGAGTGCAAAATCTTACTAAAATCCCAAATGCCAGTGAACTTGAGAAACTGCTGAGTTTTGAAAACAGACTGAAGGCGCTTTTTTAAAGTTGTAAATACATTTGTTTAATGTTGGAAGCAACTTTATAATTAAGGAGTTTGGGAAACATTGATTCTTGAGAAATAGATTTTGGTTTTCATTCTAATAGGTGTGCTCATGCTACCTGAGCAAGCTGTTTTTGAAACTTCTGTTTGTATCTACTTGACGCTACATATGCTGTTCCATTTAATTTTTATTATCTTTGATAAATATTCCGACTTTGTAGTTGAGGAAGCTCAAAGTCATGTTTTTGGTTAGATTTTGTTGTTTGGAAAGGTGGGGGAATCTGATGATGTAGCCCAGGCTGGCCTTGAAGATCGTCCTGCCTCATGCTCTGGATTCCTGGAATTATGCACAGCAGCCCCAGGCTAACCTTCAGACTCAAATGACTTCTTTAACCATTACAAATAACTAAGGAAGAAAGTTAAATTTGAAGGTAGAACTGACTGATAATATCAGAACCAAAGGAAAGTTGACTGTAGTGTGCAAGCTAGACAGGTCCTTTTCCTTTTTTTTTTTTTTTTTTACCCTCCATGCCACTAACAGCTTCATTTTTGTTTGAATTATGTATTCATGTTTTCCAAAGTTAACAAGAATACCCAATTATCATTCGTGGGTGTCTTTATAATAGTAGGAGAAGCGAACTACATAAAGGTTAGGAAGCATGCATAACTTGCTAAAGTAAATCAGGATTGTTCCTTGATTCCTAGTGTGGTAGTTTCTGTTTCGGATAAGTAATAATGTAGGTATATGTGGATTTTTTTAATCACACACAAGGAAAAAAGAATAAAAGTGCAGACCTACTTTCTAGAGTTAACTGTTGTCATCAGTTTCATAAATACTCCACTGACACCTTGTGCAAACATTCTTAAGTATATACATTTGACCCTGCCTTCATGTCCATTGGCTCCCCATGAGTAGAAGTCAACCACCCTTGGGGTTAAAAATGTTACCGCACATGTTTTGTTGCCTTTCATATTTACTGTGGGTATTTTTGTTTGTTAAACCAGTGGAAGGTTCCTAAGAACCCTTTACTCAGCTAACCTGTGGGTACTGTTTTTTCCAACATTCAGGTCATGATTAGCAGTTTGGGGTGGTCAAATACTGCTTAAGATATGCACCTTGTTTTCTTAAGCATAAAGCTGTTGTACAATTAGTATATTAAAGCAGTTAGTTACCTTTATTTGTACTAACAAACCAAAGCCTCCTTTGACTCAATGGTCTAGAACTAAGCCTGCAATAGCTCTGAGATACGTGTGTGTTCATGTAAATTTTGAGAGGGCCATTGTGCCTCGGTGTCTGTAGGAAATTGGCTCCAGGACACACTGTACCCCTGCAAATACACCTTTCTCCCATAACTGCCCCCTCACCCCCCAAATCTGAGGATTCTTAAATTCCCTAATATACTATATTGCTTAGGGAATAACGAAAAGGATAAAAGGTATACCTGTTCGGTACAGACACACTTTTAAAAATATTTCCCATTTCAGTTATCTGAATCTAAGAATATGGAACTTGTAGATATGAAGGGGCAACTGTATATAGATAGACCACATCCATGAAGTCACAAGGACCCCCTCTGCCAGGATTCTATAAGTTTGGCCTAGACTATTTTTCTATTAGTACCAAGCTGACGTCAATGTAAGGTTGCCTTACATTTTGTTGTATAGATGTATTTGTTTTCAAATCATTTATTAATGGCCAGGTAGATTATTTCTGGTGTTTTAATAAATTTGATAATAGTAAGTTAGGCTTTCAAGGCAACAAAAACTTAACTTCCATCAAGCACTTAGGACATACATACTTATAAATGAGCTTCGGTTTGACTCTGTTCTTTGGAATAAAGAGAAGTTGCTTTTATTTTGCATTAGTATGTTCTAAATACCATCATCAATTAAATTGCTTGCTGCTTTAGAAAAATAGAAAAAGTTAGTTCAAAAGTCACTGCATTGACAAGCTTTTCTCTGGCAGCAAATGCAAAGGTCTTTTGTAAAAGATCAACAGAATTTAGAATTTCAAATCTATAGAAATTAAACTTTTTTTTTTTTTAAGTTAAAAGTTTGTATGAGCAAGGAAAAGGGAGTAATGATTCTTGTGTTTTTCTTCATTCAGATACAGGCTAATCGCTGAGTGACTACTGTCGCTCTAACTTCCCCTGGTAGAATGCTCTCCTGTTACTAATTGTTTCACAGATTAATTTTAGTACTATGCTTTACTTACCATCTCCCACCTCATGCCAAAATCTATTTAGGAATCTGCCTCTGCATAGCTGGAATGCTTTAGGCACAGTCCTCTGACCAGCAGCTGAAGTATTGCTGTAAACTACTGACATCTGTTGAAACATGCTAGTAGTTTTAATTTCTAGAATCTCTAGAACTTTTTACATTACTCAATTAAGAGATAAGTTGGTATATTCTGTTGTCTTATTAACCGTCTTGTAGCCAACATTATTGTAGCAAGTTTTTCTCATATTTGGAGCACAGTGTTTCGGGGTTCTCATGTAGGACAATGACTGCATTTCTAAGAATATATTGCCAGATGGAAGGTCTATAAATGTTTTAAGTTTTGTTTATAATACTAGGGATAGTTGAGGTTTTGCTGTAACAAACTTTCTGATGCTTGGAAACTCCAATTTGCAAGTGAAAGGCTATCTTGATAATACTAAGTGGCAAACATGTAGCTCCTGTATTATTTAATACACCACAGAGCATTTGATCTGAATATTTTCTGTTGTAGTATTCATTAGTTCTCAACCTGATATTTAGTAGAAAGGTTGCAGTATTATATTAATAGTTGATGAAGCTTGTTTTTTTATTTTCCTTTGGGGAAAACTTTCTATTGTGAATTAATGATGCACTTAGAGCAGATGGTTCAGAGAATAAGAATTTCTTTATTTTTATTTACTTTCATTTGTGTGCATTGGTATTGTGTGTCTGTGTGAGCGTGTTGGATCCTCTGGAACTGGAGTTATAGGCACTTGTGAGCTGCTATATGGGTGCTAGGAATTGAAGGAATTGAACCTGTGTCCTCTACAAGAGCAGCCAGTGCTCTTAACCTCAGAGCCATCTCTCCAGACCAAGAATAAGAATTTCAACATCCTTTGTTACTAAGTTTTTGAAAAGGGGGAGCTGAGGCAAATCTGACTGTTTCTGTCTTGCTCCCACACTGCTATCCCATAATATTTTCCTTTTCTCTCATTCCTCTAAACCCTCCCATGTATCTCACCTTGTTCTCTTTCAATTTCATGGCCTCTTTTTTTTTTAATTAGTACATGCATGCATGCTTGTGTGTTCCTAAATAGAAAAATAAAACCTGCTTAGTTTGTGTAATGTTACCTGTATGTATGTTTTCAGGGCTGATCATTTGTTATGTTCTTCCTTGGAGAAGACTATTTCTCCTGCTCTCAGTATTCCTTAGTAGCCTGTAGTTCTTTGTTTAGGATTGAGGCCTCATGAGCTTTCCTCCTTCCATGTTAGCATGTCTGTTAGTGTTGTCCTTGTTCATATCATGTTTTAGCAGCTGTCTTGGTGAGACTTCATGGGTGTGGCTCCCCTTACATTTCTAGTAGACAGAATCTCACAGCAAATTTCTGGTCCTCTTGCTCTTAAAATCTTTCCACCCCTTTTCTCAATGATCTCTCAGCCATAGATGCAGGAGTTGTGCTGTAGATACATCATTTAGAACTGGACTCCACTATTCCATATTTTGATGGTTTGTGGCTATTTAGACTCTAGTTAGGAATTGTACTGGTTTAGTAGAATGATGGTTTAGATTCTCTTCCAAGATTTGGGACTTCATTAGCCCCAGGGACTGGCTGCGTTTCCAGTACCAGGCATGATTTCCCTCTTATTGAGCACATCTTAAGTCAATTAGAGAGCTGTTGGTTACCACCAAGATATGTATACCACTCGTGCACCCTTAGAGTTACTGTGCCGTGCTGGTCGTTGCTGTGGTTCATAGACATAGCTAGATAGGACTGTTGGTTGCTTCCCTTCTTTGAAGTCTTTCAGTTGAGATCCAGCTTAGATCCTCTGGCCAGGCCTCCAAAGTGTATGGTGTCTTTAGCAGTGGGGATTTACGTTTTACCTAGGGCAACCAAAGGCAATAGCAATAGTCTGTAATGTTTGGGGGAATCTCTTGGGCAACTCTAGCCAACAGTTCAAAAGGGAGTGAACTTCTCGTGCCTGTGTTGGAGTTTTGGTTAGGTGGTCTTTGGCTCTTAGAGGAAGCATTGCAACCCAGACAGGAAAATTTTGTTTAAACTATATATGTATATTTTACACCAATTTGTATATTACATATAATTTTAGGTAGATAATAACATGATTCCTTGTAGCTTTCAGGCATCCTTACTGTTATTTTAACCTTCTGTATTTATCTCCTTCCCTCCTCCCTAGCTGACCCCCTCATTTTCCCTTCAGAATCACTTGCACCCTGCTATTCCTTCTGTTGCCCACCCCTCCTTTTTCACTTTGCCTGTTTCTGCAGTTATTCCAAGTTATGTACTCACATCTGAAGATTTGGAGCTAGGAGCTTCATGGAGAACATTCAACATTGTTTTTCTGCGTCTGAGTTACCTCACTCATTATGATCTTTGCTGGTTACATCTATTTGCCTACACATTTTACTTAAACCCTTGTGATGGGGTGCATTGGTTAACTCAGGCTTTAATTTGTATTTTCCTACTGGCATAATGATACTAGATATCTTCCTATGTTCTTATTTCTCATGGGGGTGTCCTTTGCTGTGAAGTTTCATTTTTCCTTGTTTTCTAATTAGATTTTCTTTTTTTTTTTCATGTTCTAGAGTTCTAGCCACATAATGGGGTTTATAATTATTTCTTTCAATTTGAGTTTTCAGTAGTCTTTCATAAAACAAAGGGTTTAATTTAATGAATGCCAGTTTACAGAGTCCATTATGGATAATATACTATTGTGTCTAAAAATACTTGTCCCATACCATTGCTACCTTTTTTCTAAAAGTGCTCTAGTTACACATTTAAGGCTGTGATCCAATTTTTTTAAAAGAGATTTTTATTCAGATTCAATTTGCTTCCTATGAAGTAAATTGGGGTTAACAAGTTGGCCAGATGGAATGATTTAAAACTAAACCTTCAGACCTCTACTCTTTTTAGTTGAATGTGCTACATATACAGTGGTTCCTTTGATGTGGGGAGCAGACAGGTTGCATGGTGACTGCACAGTGGCACTGCCCCAGTGTTCGGATAGCTATAATCTAATGTTTAGAATTAATCATGTGTGGCCTGTGAAGTTCAAATTTAGCTTTATTGGCTTTGCATTTTTTTTTCTGTTCTGTTTTGGTCTGTGGACTCATTCAATTACTCCAGTTCAATTTGTTGCGGGATTTACCATTCTGTCTTTGACTTGCTTGTACGTCTTTGTGAAAAATTAGTTGGAGATTCATGTGTCTGTTTATGGGTTCTCTGTTTAGATGCAGTGATCCCTGTGTGTATCTTTATGCCAGTACCACGGTGTTGACTTCTAGCTGTGTAAGGTTTAAAACTGAATGAACTTGTTCTTTCTGTTTTACTCTTTATTTTTATTCTTTCTCTTTTACTCTTTATTTTTGAAGTCATTTTAGCTTTTCTAGCTGCTTTGCTCCCTATTACTTTTAGAATAACGTCTGTAGTTGTAAAAACAGTCACTATTTTGATTGTTGTACTAAAGTATCCTTGAAACCATATGTACTCTCACTGTATTGCCTAGCAACGTTACTTTGGAATATTTGTTGTGGAGAAAAGTTTGGTTCACAGTAAGTGTGCACATAATATGTACATCGGCTTTATCAGCAGTAGCCCGCACTTAATAAATAACCGAATGTTCTTCAGTGGGTGAGTAGCTAGGTAAAGTGTGGTTTTATTTCCTCTCACAGAATGCTCCTCAGCAATAAAAGGGAGTAACCTACTGATAAATAGCAAGATGGATGGATCTCAGCACCATATTGGTGAATCCAAAAAAAAAAAACTCATTCTGTGTGACTTACATAATTTGTATTGTTTATGTAAAAATAGCAAACGGCAAAATAAGATATGTAGACTGTTACTTGTCAGGGCTTAGATACAGAGGACAGGGGTAGGCAGGGTAGTATGTAGAAAAACAGTTGTGAATCTCATTTAGTAATGAGTACACACACCTACACGTGTAACATGATGGCATAGAGATACACATTAAGCCAGTGTCATTGTCTTGTCTTTGAAGATATAACTATTGAAACAGCTATTTGTGAATCTATAATCATTTCAGCTTAAAAGGCCAAACTTCATATTTTATTAAAGATACGCTTTTTATTTCTTAAAAGTAGGGCCCTAGTTCAGAAAAGGGCAGAAATTCACTTGACAAAAAGCGGGGGGAGGCTTAACATCTTCTGTGAATGGGGTAAAGCAAAAGTTTTTGGTGGGCTCCACCTACACAATGGGACTGTCCACCCTACTCGGTTTTGCTTGGGTGGACTAAAAGGCTCAGCAGCTACTGCTGCTGCTGCTGCCACTATCGCCTGTGCAGGGATGTCTTCCTTACACTTTGTGGTTTTCGTTTTGCTTTGTTTTTCCTTTGTGATGCTGGGGATTGAACCCAAGGCCTTATATATGCTAGATGTAAACATTTCTTTCTTTCTATCTAGATACTCCCCAATAAAAATTATGTCTACCACTAGTACAGGTTAGAAATAGGATTAATACTTGGTTAGATTTAGAATAAAAGATTTTTGGTGGCAGTCTTTACAAGTCATAAAAGCAATTTGACCCTTGTCTCTGTTGCTTATACATTTTAGCTCTTGGGGATGGGCCTTCCTCTCAGAATTAAAATAGTAGGATGATTTTGTGAAATGCTTATTAAGTATGTTCAGGTTTTTTATATGCCCCTACTTATACTAGTTGGAAACTAGTATTTTCTCATTTCTTACATGTCTTAATAAATATTTCAGTCCTCACATGAAACTTAATAATTTTTTTTTCTCTCCTCAGGTTTTTTCAGATTTCATAGCAAACAAGAAAAATGTTCTACGCACATTTTGTCCTCAGTAAAAGAGGGCCTCTGGCCAAAATTTGGCTGGCGGCCCATTGGGACAAGAAGTTAACCAAAGCCCATGTGTTTGAGTGTAACTTAGAGAGCAGTGTGGAAAGTATCATTTCACCAAAGGTAGGTTTTATGCTGATGGTTTTTATCTACTTTATTTGTGGAATAGAACTCATAAAACAACTGTAACTGTATATTGGAAGGAATAGAAATCTATACATTCTTCAATTTTCCTTCATTATTTTAATCTTTATCGTTTGAAGATAATGTCATAATATATGTACCGGCATTGAGGAAATAGAATCACTAACCTGACCCCCATTGGTATTAATGTATAAACAGTTGGTCTTTATTGTGGGGAGATTGAGGGAATCAAAGGAATAATGCTGAGCATAAGCAGAAACTTTTTCTTTTTTTTCTCCCCTATAATACATCCCAACTCTCTACTCCTCCTAGCTCCCCACCCCCATCTCCACTCTCCGTCAGATCCACCTCCACTTCCCCTCAGAACAGATCAGGCCTCCCAGGGTTATCACTCAAACAGGGCAGAGACTTTTTCTTATTAGGTGGAGGGCTTGGAATTAATGTTTTTGTTTGTTGTATAGAAATTTGGCTGGTTTTAAGATTAATAGCTCATGAAACTTACTGGGATTGAAGGTATTTTTTTTTTTTTCATATCTTTCTTAGGATGGTTCTTTTGAAATTTTTAGTAACAGACAAGAATACTTCTATCACCCAGAGAATCCTTTCATATTTTGTTTACCTGTTAGAATATTGTAGATGCATCTGTTATACACATAATTAGCTTTATTGTGTACATAAAAATAAGCTATATTGTCTTATAATTGATTACATTCAGAAACCACTTTTATAGCTCATTTAATTACTGCATATCTGAGTCCCTTATCTACAGAATTTGAAACAGAGACCTCAGTTGAGGTGAAGTAATTCATAAGATCATTATAAAATTTTAAGTCTGGAATTACAAACCTATCACTGTATTGAACATGATGGATTTACTTAAGCCTTTTCTTTTGGGATAGTTTACATTATTTCTAATTTTTTGAACTCTTTTTTTCTGGTAATACAGTCATTTAAATAATGACAGCAGAATGATACAGTGGAGAAAAGATAGTCTTTCAGGGAGAAGACAAGTACTTGCTGTGCAGACCTGATGGCCTGATTTCGAGTCCCTGGAACTCATAAAAGCAGAATAAGATGGTGACTGTGTACTATCCTATGGTAAGGAGGGAGGTAGAAACAAGAGGAAATACACACATACACCCCACCAAAGGATCACAGGCCAGCTAGCCTGGAGTGTTCAACACAGTGGCAAACAAGGAGAGAGGGCCCCCACCATGCTTCAGTAGGTTAAGGTATTTGCTGTCAAGCCTGAGTTGAGTCCCTCGCATCCACATGGAAGGAGATAGCTGAATACTGCAAGCTATCCTCTGACAAACAAACAAATGCACACACTAAATAAATGTAATAGAAACAAAAGGGTGGCGGGCAAATTCTGATCCCTGGGATTGTCTGCTAGCCCTATACACATGCACATTATACGTGCATGCTTAAAATAATAATTAAAATAAATTATTAATAATTAAAGACCATTCTTAAAGAATGCTCTTTTTAGTAAATAGTACTAGGACAAATGGTATCGGCATGTGTGAAAATGAATTAGGAAACAGACCTTATTTCTTCCAAAACTAAGTTAACATAGTCATAGACCTAAAATGTGAAGTATACTCCTAGAAAATAACCTACTGATAGTTTCCTTTGAGTTTGACCATCTCTTTTTGAAGGTGTAGTCCATCAAAGAATTGATAAGCTGATTTCAGTAAAATTAAATTCCCTAGGGTTGGGAATGTATCTTCAACACTGAAACAAATTCTTACTTTGTAAAAGACACTGTTGGGAGAACAAAAGGACAGTCAGACAAATAGTGTTGAAGGAAAATTGTTCATAATATACAGAAAACTCTCAAGACTCAAAAAGAAGAAAACGTCCATTTTTATTAAAAAAAAAGGTTAAAAACTTTAGTCGGCCAATTGATCAAAGAAAATATGCAGAAAGCAAATAAATATATTTAAAAGTATTTATACATAACATATCAAAGAAACAAAAATTAAAACAACCAAAATATCACCTTTTCATTAGAATGACCAAAATCCAAAACACAGAATCCTAGAATCCTAAATGGTGATCAGAACGTGGAGCAGTGTGAATACCTTCACTGTTAGTAGAAATGTGGATAGTTTGGCTCAAGGTCTTTTTTTCCTTGGTTTTTACTCACTGTTGCCAGAACATACAAAGCACTTCAGAGATCCTCAATAGGTGAGCTGATAAAGCTGGTATATAAACAGCACTACTCTGAAAGGGCTTCCTGCTGCATGGTTCTGGCTTAGTACACTCTTAGAAAGGCACAGCTATGAAGATAGAAAAAAAAGTGAAGGGTTGGGGAAAAGAGGAAGTTACAATTGGGCAGACCACAGGGTTGATTTTAGTGCAGTAAAGCTATGCGTAGTGCATGGCCCTGTCCATTTGTCTAAACTTAGAGGCAGCTTATAACCAAATGGGGACTTTGGGTCATCATATGTTGAGATATAATCTATCAATTATAAATGTACCAATATGTTGGATGATGGCGATAGTGGGCCACTCATGCCGAAGCAGGGGAGTGTACAGGAAATTTCTGCCTTTACTTACGAGTGAGCTAAGCTGTTCTGTAAAGGTGTTGTAGTAGACATTGGTACTAGAGCTTTGAAAGGGGCCTTTTTTCCCCAACTGTCTGACAATATAATGCAGTATGCACACCTTTATGCGGATGCGGAAAGCATATTGTAGTCCTCAGTGTAGACATATCAGATGTACACATTGGTTCAGAGCAGAAGTTTATTCTTTTGTCTAATTAAATCACTGGTTCTAGCTGGGAGCCCTGGAGTCCTGGAGCCCTAGAGCCCTACAGGGTTTTATCCTCTTTTCAACCTAGTCTTAATTCTTACACTGGAAGGCTTCGGCCTTTATACAATCTAGAACATTTAACTGCTAGCCTGGCCTAGCAGACTTCATTCAGCCTTAGTATTTGGAGACCCATTGCTGACTGAGCCCCTCTGACTAGATCTCTTACTCTTCTGGTCCAACTGACTCTCTGTTCTGGGTTTCTTCTGCTGAGCTCTGCTGTGTCTCTTGGAGCTTTCACTGCTCCATCCTGTCTCTGACTGCTTCAACTGCTCTGTAACTCACTCCAGCCTCAGCTTCTGTAATTCCTCTGTAACTGACTCTTCAACTAACTCTAACTGCTCCTCAACTGGCTCTTCAGCCTGCTTCTCAATTGACTCTTCAGCTTAACTGTGTTAACTACTCTCTACTTACTGACTTTTCTTACTGACTCTGTTAACTGCATGACTCTAACTCCTATGTAACTCTTACTGAGCTGAGACTCACTTTTTCTCATGAGAGTTGTAAATGTCCTTACTCTGCTATGTCTTCCTCTGATTTGTCACTTTGCCTGTCCCTCACTCTGACTCATCTCAGATGTCGCTTCCTGTGTGACACTGACTCCTTCTGAGTTCTACTTCTGTGTCTGCTTCCACTGTTTTTTCTAGGGATTAAAGGTGTGTCTATATTCCATTCAGACCACACCAAGCCTCTGAATGTAGACTCTAGCTTTTACTTACACAGGGCTATTTTCGTCTACAGTATATGTATGTATATAGCACTTACAAAGACTGTGCACCTAAAAGCATGCACACGCCCAAAGCCTAGAATATATGTATTGGGACATTGTTTCTTTAGGTGATAAGATTGAAGGTTTTTATTTTCCTTTTTTAAGGTAGCCATATAATAATCATTCTTTTTAAATCTCTGATCATATACCTGAGTTTTCCTAAGGTTGATATTTAGATGATAATTGATGGGCTAAGTGATTAACGTTGAGTATTATGTATGCTACCTGTTGAACTAGTTTGCACAGCTGGTCCAGTTATATGGGAATATGGTAGTTCTTTTACGTGTGTGTGTTTGTGTACATGTGCACATACTTGTTGAAATAACTGGGGGATCTATTCCTTTCTTGAAATTAATATATATGGCTAGTCTTTAATATCTATGACTATTGAGTACTTTAGCTCTAAAAGATGCTTTTTTATAGTATGTGTAGAGAGCTTTGTACACTACAGGAAGTCTGAGACTGTTAGATGAGGGTGCTGACAGACATGGAGACAGTCTGGCAGTAATGTAAATGATAAGTGTGGAGCAGCACAAATTACTCACTTAAAAAAATTAAATCATTTCTGGGGACGGGGGGGATTTGATTTTATTGTAATATGGTGTCAAGCTATTTTGACATGTTGAGCTGACCTGAAACTTTGTTTGCCCTGATGCATTTCATGTGAGGAAATGGTTTACTTGAGGTTGTGTCAGACTAGTGGCTTTGTCATAACTGCAAGCTTATATGAACTTCGCTGACTCCTCCCATTAGAAGAGCTTCGCTGAACTCCATTTTTAGAAACAGACCAGGTACCCTTTTGCTTGAATATACAGCCTGTGGTCTTCATACTTATCTTACCTGGTTTATAATTTGAAAATCCATAAAACCACATGCAAAAAGTTTTTTTTCCATTAGTTAAGGATAGGATCTTAATTGGAAATTACTTTTTGTGTCCAGGATTTATTATAATTTGAGATGTCTTAAAAATTTAGAGTAGCAGGTTTGTTGTTTTTGCAAGATCATCATAAATACAGAGACTAGATTGCAAATAAGGTCTTAGAAAAATGCAATGTACACATATAACTTACAGACACACTTTAAGTAACAATGTATATAATTTAATTTTAAGCATATGTTTTTAGCAAACTTTTTTTCCTGTAGAACTTAGTTTATGGTGTGATTGGGGAAGCCATCTGGGGAACTTTGAGTTCATATTTTTTATTCAGATTATTTTTTTCTTGTAGCCAGGAGAATTTTGAATATTCTGTTTAGGTCATTAATATTGAGTCTGTTTAGGTCATTATTTTGTCTTCCAATCTAGTAATAGAAAGTAGTGAACATTGGCTTAACAAAAGAAAAAGTGTTAAAAGGACGTTCCAGAATAGACCTGATTGGCTCATCAGCTCCAAGACATTCCAAATCCTCAGCCTTCTTCTTGCTCACCCTGTCCTTTCCGTTCGTCATCAAGGTCTGACTTCACACAGCAGGAGAGGGAGAAGGACAAAGACATTCTTTCATTTTGAAAGCCCTTCTCAGAAATTCTCTGGCAAACATCACCCTTATTTCTTAGTTGACTGAAGTGCATGAGCATGCCTTGTCAATAGCAAGTTTTAACAGACAGAGATGAAATAATCATCCTTTAAGGACAGGAACATTTGCTTCTGAAACAAAATCACTATTCATATTCTCCTTGGTGTGCTGATGGTAAAGTCCATGGGAAGATTTGTTTCCTGCTTCATAGCTACCTTTATGCCTAAGTGAGTTCATGAATTACTACCGTTGGGCCTATGATAGGGGAGTTACTCGGGGATTTGATAAATCAGGGCAGTAAATGGTAAGGTACAAATGTTTATTAACCAACTTGAAATCATATAGGACATAAGAAAAAGTGAAAAGTCCCTATAAATAGCACACTTGCCTCTAATGTTTAAGTACAAGTAAGATTTAATAATATTAATGTCTTACTCAGGTGAAGATGGCGCTGCGGACATCAGGACACCTCCTCTTAGGAGTAGTTCGCATCTATCACAGGAAAGCTAAATACCTCCTTGCAGATTGTAATGAAGCATTTATTAAGATAAAGATGGCTTTCCGGCCAGGTATTGTGATTTTTTTCCCCTTTTTTTAACATGTGGGGTCCCATACCTTGTATGGAAACTGCTAAACATGTGTTCTAGATAGGTGTGTTTTATTTTCATAGAAGCCTAAGGAACCCTTGAAAGGGATGTAACAGTATTTCTGTTCTTAGACTGTTTTTAGCCTTATCTCAGCAACTTACATACAGCAGCTGAGCCATCAGAGCTGAAATGTAGAAAATTAGTAGATATGTAATGAATTTTAAAAGATGGCTCAGGAAATGCAACTATAATGGTTTGGTTGGTTGGCTTGTTTGCTTGTTTGCTTTTCCTGAGCAGTTTTAATGTACTTTTAAAAATCAAATGCATTTTTAATCCTCCGAGACATTTCATTTAACATTCTTTGTCATTTTGTTGTTGTTTTGCTTGGGTAAGATTTGATTCTAAAATTGGATTCTACCAACCAAACTCCATCTAAATAAATAGTGCCTAGAATATTCATCTGAATTCACATTCTGTAATTGTAGCATTGATGAAAGTTATTTGGTTAAAAATGATCTGGATACGGGCTGGGAGTAGCTGAGTTGGCAAGGTGCTTGCAAGCAAACATGGAGGACCTGAGGTCAACCCAATGCTCATGGGAAAAGCTGGGAATGATGGCACCTGCCTCTAATCCTTATACTAGGGAGAAGGAGATGTGTCATCCCTCTAGTTCTCTGATCAGCTGGCCTTACAGAATATGAGCTAAATGTTCAGGGAGAGATCTTGTCTCAGTAATAATAATTTGGATGTATAAGAGAGGTGCCTTATAAAGCTTCATTTTGAGTCTGTATTCTAATATTTCTATTTTAATACATTGACAGTAAGCTACATAGTATTTCATTTTCCTCTTATAAAGTGAGTTTATTGTAGATAGGCTACAAAATAGTTTTCCCCCCTCCTTAACACTTGTCATTTTATTTTTAAATATTTTTATGATGGAAACGTTTGAGCATAGCTAAAATTGTGTGTTACTTTTTCCTAAAATAACCAACTCCAGTACCAAGAGATGACTTAGTTATTAATATGCTTGCCCTGTAAACATGAAGGGCCTGGGTTCAGCCCCCACATTATTTTAAAGGTGGGGGTGTTCAGTGGCACCTATTATTCCAGTGCTGGAGAAGAAGAAACAGGCTCTCAAGTACTTCTTTCCCACCTTGTCCATCCTAATTGGTGAACTTCAAATTGAATGAGAGACCCTGCCTCTAGACAAATAGCAGTTGAGGAAGTTCCTGATCTAAACCTCAGGCTTCCATACTGCACACACAAAGAAAACACTATTAGAATAAGAAAATGTGTATTTATTGTACTCCTTTGCAGCCATGCATGTTTCCCCTGATAAATTTTATGGTAGAAAGTAGAGAACTAATAGAGTTTGTTTGTTGACATGTTCTTTTAAAGACTTAGCTTCATGCATAATCAGTGCCTGGACAATTTTTGTAGAGCAAGTAGTGTTGCTCATGGTAACGTGACAGTGGAAAAAAAAAAAGCTTCAGCTTCAAGATACTTTGCATGTGCTACCAACTTTTCTAGAGCATAACCTCGGGAAATTGTTCTCATGTTACCTCTGACCTACATGTAATCTGTGCTTATTGAGGCCTTCAAGCTTGATACTTCTTTTCCAGGTGTTGTCGACCTACCTGAGGAAAATCGAGAAGCAGCATATAATGCCATTACTTTACCTGAAGAATTTCATGATTTTGATCAGCCACTGCCAGACCTAGAGTATGTTTATTTGTATTTCTCTTTCTATCTAGCTCCTCTGTCTTTCCTAATCCTTCATCTTTCAGGTTGTTAGCATATTGCTGATTCCAGTTGTATTCGTTTCCTTAGAGTGTTTGATACTGAGTTACTAACCACCTAAAGTATATACTTTGATTTAGGGGTGTGTTAATTATAAGATGGACAATTTAGGAAATTTTCTTCCCTGTGAAAATCATGTGGGTATCAACTTATAACACAACTACAATTTGAGAATTCTGATAGACTTAGGTATGTGCCCTGAAGGCTTCTCTAGGTGTGGTCTTTACATAATGCTGTCGGTAAACTTCGAACTTGTTTCAAGATTATTTTTTCATATATATGTATATACACATACATACATACATACGCACACACACATATATATGTGTGTGTGTGTGTGTGTGAATTACATACTGGTTGTCTTGGCTGTACTGAGAGCTGTAATTATTTAAATATATGTGATTACTTACAGTATCCTGAGACAAATAAAAAAGAATCATTTAAAACATATATTTAAGAGGAAAAAGTTACTCAGAGATGACTGTTCTCTAGGAGTACTGTTGTGTGTTGCTTCTTTCTTCACCAGTCGCTGAAATCTAGCTATTATGTTGTGGTGGGAGATATGACTACATCTTACCAAGTCTTTGGGAAGCACAGTTGATACCCAGATCTCTATACTAAATTCTCTATTTCACAACAAATTTTCTTGCTTTTTGAAAAGGTCGGTAGCTCCTAATCAAGTTTTTATTTTAAGCAGTTTTCATATTGTGTTAATTATGGGTAAACACTAGCTGCCAGCTTTCCTCCCCCTTCAAACAGTAGCATTATGAACTTCATCAGTCTTTTTACTCATCCAATGTATTTCAAGCTAACCTTCCATTTTACGTTAATAGCAGATGCTCTTTTATCTGTAAAGCTTGTATTTTTAGAAGCAAGGAATTTTTTAAATATTTTTTTCTTTTGTGTAATACATATCAACACCCTCCATTCCTCCCAGCTCCCCCAGTCTTCCCTCTCCTCTATTTTAATACCCTCCCCATCCCTGATTCTTCCCATAGAAGAGAGCAGTACTCCCAGGGTTGCTACTCAAAGAGGGCGCAACAAATGGGTCAAGGGCCAGGCACTAGTCCTTGCATCAAAGGTGGACTAGGCAACCCAGCTGGAGGAAATGGGTCCCAAGGACAGACAGAAGCGTCAGAGAACCCCCACGTATATTCTAGCCTGTAGGTTCTCTGCAAGAACCCCAAGCCAGACAGCTACATGACATATCTAGGAGACCCTGCAGGTTCTTTGTCCTGATATCCCTGTCCTCTCTGGTCCCTGAAATGCCTCTTTCCCCTCTTCTCCGAGTTTTCTGGAGCTCTGCATGATGTTTGGCTCTGGGCCTCTGCATCTGTTCCCATCAGCTGCTGGCAGAAACCTCATTGATGGAGACTGGACTAGGTACCAATCTATGAGTAGAAAAGGATATCATTAGAAATCGTCTCCCGGCTATCCAGTCTCGAGTTCCTGGCCTACCCTGCAGAATCAGGCATGGATTCTCTCCTTTGGCACGGGGTTCTGCTCTTCCATTGTCCCAGGGTCCTGTAGGAAGGATGGATCATAGGTCAAAGGTTTTGCAGCTGGGATGGTGTCCCAGTCCCTCCACTGGGAGCCTGAGGCAAAGAATTTTTAAAACATCCATAATTGTTACCACTCTTGGTGGTGTCATGAAAAACCTGGGAAAGCAGAGCCTAAAAATGAGGTGGACTACAGTCTCATGCAATAGCCAACTCTATTCAAATCATCAGTTTATATTCTTGAGGTTGTGAAGCAAGGTCATGTGGGCAAAGTTGACTTGAGTTCAGGTTGTATACAGTCAAGAGGAAACACTCTGGATAATAATGGGTAAGATTATTATGGGTAAAAAACCCACTCCTATTACACCTGGGAGAATCATGAAAGCACGTTCCAAGAACAATCCCTGTTATGGAGCAACATATTACAAGACTCTTCTTGTTTATTTGGAGTTTTCTCACTAGGTTTCAGAAATCTCGCAGCCTCATTCATGAACCGTGTTCTGGCACATAATAATGTGCGTTAGAAATATCAGTGATTTTTTTTTTTTTTTTCTTGGTTTGGTAGTTTTTTTCAAGACAGGGTCTCACTAGTTAGCTCAGGATGTCCTGGAACTCAACATGTAGAGCAGGCTGGCCTTGAACTCACTGAGATCTTTACTGTTACTTGTTTCTGCATTTGCCAGTAGTGTCATTGGTGTTTAACATTATGTCCTTTTTGGTTTTTTTTGAGGGGATGGTGGTTGTTTTGGGAGTTTGGGGGGTTTTTGTTTTGTTTTTGTTTGTTTGTTTTTTTGAGACAGGGATTCTCTGCTGTAACTCTGGCTATCCTGAAACACACTCTATACACCAGACTGGCCTCTGCCTCCCAAGTGCTGGGATTAAAGGCGTGCACCACCTCCACCCGGCTAACACTATGTACTTTTAAACAAGAGATGATTATTTGTTAGTGCATAAACAAGTTTCAGAAATATAGGGAAGTAAATGCCATGTTGCCTTAGGTAGTAGTTTTATTATATTATGCTTGTCTATCATTAATAGCTTTAAATTTTTAAATACAATCAATTACTTTCAATTAAATACTTTCAATTAGTATTTGGGTTATATTTAGATTTGTTTACTAAAGCATTAGACGTCTCAAAGTTGATAGGGGTATGTAGAGAAAATTCGGGTGCTTTGTGAAACTTGAAATAACATGTATTTGAACGTCTTTTAAAGTGACATCGATGTTGCCCAGCAGTTCAGCCTGAACCAGAGCAGAGTGGAAGAGATAACCATGAGAGAAGAAGTTGGGAATATCAGTATCCTACAGGAAAATGATTTTGGTAAAGCAAATTGCTAATTATTAGTTAAATTTTAATTATGGTGTTACATTGCCAGAAATTACAGAGGATACTAAGCTTAAAATTGTTTCCTTGTAGACAGAAAAACTTGCTGTCTAATATATGCCTGTCAACAACTTGCCCTGATACCACGTGTCAGGCATTTCCACTAACGTACCAAGGTTGGGGTTCTTGCTGCTTTTGCTCCCCATGCAAAAAGAACCTGTGGTTGAGGTTGTATGGAAAGTCCAAGTGCTGTGATAATGCTCAGTTTTGAACTAGCCATTTTAGAGCAGTTAGTTGCATTACTGTAAACATTATTCAAAAATATAAGTGGTTGCATTGGCAGTAATTCACATTCTTTTCTGGATAGCAACACTTTATATCAAAGTTGAAGTCTAAATGTTAATTGTGCATGTTTAGAATAATACATTGTTGTAGTAACCTAAATTCAGTTTCAAGTATGATTTTTGTTGGACATTCTCCAGAGGTACAGAGTTTAGACCAGATATTTTGATATTTGCCATTAAATAAGACTTCAGTGAGCAGTATAACATCATAATTGTGATAAACCATAGGCTTTTGTAACAATAGAGTTTCTGACTTTTGTACTCAGGTGACTTTGGAATGGATGATCGCGAGATCATGAGAGAAGGCAGTGCTTTTGAGGACGACGACATGTTAGTGAGCACCAGTGCCTCCAACCTGCTCTTAGAGCCTGAGCAGAGCACCAGCAATCTGAATGAAAAAATTAACCACTTAGAGTATGAAGACCAGTACAAAGATGATAATTTTGGAGAAGGAAATGATGGTGGCATATTAGGTGGGTTATTGTGATTTCTTTCTTCAGTTCTGTTTAAGAATAGTAACTATCTAGATCCAAATGTGTGGGTTGGGATCCATTGTCTCACTAAAGCTTTCTAGAAAACTAGCCAAAAATGTTTAGCCTCATGTACACACTTGCCAGAGATCTGAATTTTACTAGTTGTTCTGGCTGTTGTGTTTGTTTGATACTATAGTTATGGATGTATGAATTAGAAATGAAAGTGATGGACAGAAATTTTTATCAGATACTAAGTGTTTTATGCTTGTATGAACCACTTTGAGAGAAACAGACGAATACAAGTTTAAAGTTAATCCCCTCAAACCTAATATTATTTTCCCTGGATTAGTTATTGTTTCTTTTTCAGATTTTAGCTGTTACATTTTCTTTTTCAGATGACAAACTTATAAGTAATAATGATGGTGGCATCTTTGATGATCCCCCTGCCTTGTCTGAGACAGGCGTCATGTTGCCGGAGCAGCCCACACATGATGATATGGATGAAGATGACAACGTGTCAAGTGAGCATTTTATGTTTGGGGATTCTTGAAACCATAGCATAGCAACCAAAAATACACATCTCAAAGCAGATGATAATACAGATCAACTTCTTAGCAAACTGTAAATACTCTTGACTGACTGATTTAGGATTGATTGCTAGTTCTCATGTTTTCAGTGTTGTTTACTCTGTGCCATTTCCCTCTTTGTACATTGGAGTTGAACTCTGCAGGGGCCTCCTGGCAAATACTAGTTTTCTTAGTATCCATATGGTTTTGCGGGGGGAAGAGTGTCTTTTTCCATTTATATGGTATGCATTGTTCCTAAGTCTATTATGAATGACCATGTTGCTTTTACAGTGGGTGGGCCTGATAGTCCTGACTCAGTGGATCCTGTTGAACCAATGCCAACTATGACTGACCAGACAACACTTGTCCCAAATGAGGAAGAAGCTTTTGCTTTGGAGCCTATTGATATAACTGGTGAGCAAATCCTTAGACTTCAGAGTTTAGAACTTAACGTCCTACATGTTGTCTTTGTTTTTCTGCTGTTGAAGATAAGCATCTTTCACATACATCTGTCAGAGTCTGCGCTCTGTCCATTATCATTTATGTCTGGTGGAAGAGAGCTGGTATAAAATTACAGAGAACAGGTTTTCTGTTGTGTATTTTACTCTTTGGGAGTTCTCAAGGTAGTAGTTCACATATATAGCAATTAGAAAACATCACAGGGCATTTTATAACCAAACTTCAAAACTGACTGACTACCTTCCAAAGTTCTAGATTCTTCTACTGTTATACTGTATAATGGGGAGAAGACGGTGAAATACTTTTAAAAAATCTGAAATGTTACATACTGACATTAGCAATCTTGGGGTCAGCCAGGTTCAATGGGTAAAGATGCTTGCCACCTGACCTGAGGATCTGAGTTAATTTAATCCCCATAACCCACATGGTGGAAAGAGAGAACCAACACCCCCAGGTTGACCTCTGACCTGCTCATGTGCCCTACACACACAGACACACACACTGAAAAATCCTTTTTTAAAAACAAAACAAAACGTATTTTTAGGAAGAATATATTCACTGGGCTTTCTTTGGAGAATAATTTAGTCACTGAGAATGACTAGAGGACAGGTGTGGAGAGAAACCCACAATATAGTATCTTTGTATGTTTTCTAACCTTGTGAATGTTTCATTATAAAATATGAGCTATAATATGTGACAAAGAGAGATTGAATTTAATCCCAGCAGCTTCTATGAAGATGCAGGTCATTCACTGCCTTGTTTCCAAGGTAGTGTGGATGAAAAACAGACAGGTGAGGTATGTCATGGTAGTGTTTCCAGGCCCTCTGATTGGCCCTGGGCTTCTACCCCTTTATCGAGCAGCTCTGTACAGCTGCCATTTATGAATCATATCGTATGCAGTGAAAACCATAGTACTGCAATCATTTCTAGGTAACTCAGACTTCTCTAGATTTCATAGCTCCTATAAATAGTTGGCCTATTTTGAACAAAACAATATTAAAGTTGCATTTCATAGTCACACTAAAAAATTGTAAAGCTAGCCAGGCGTTTTGGCACATGCCCTTAATCCTAGCACCTGGGAGGCAGAGACAGGTAGATGTCTATGAATTTGAGGCTAGACTAGTCCACATAATCAAGTTCACTGCCAGTCAGTGCTATATAGTGAGAACCTGTATCAAAACAACAATGTCAGAACTTGGCCAATCATTACCAAATGATCAGTTCTGAAAACATACACATATATACAAGTAACATTATATGGACTGAGCAGGTTATATCTGTGTGTACATGCAACAACAATTAAAAAGAGGCCATGAATTTAAAGAAAGGGACCACATGGTGAAGGTGAAGGGGGAAATGGTATAATTATTTTTAAAAGAAATAGATTATTTAAAAGATAAATACACAAGATTTCAAGAGGAAAGAATGTCAGAACTTAGAACTTCAGTTCTCGTCTGACAAGTGTGGTATGTATCCTATTTACAGAGTAAAGCAATATGGGCTTCAAGGTATTGATCCTTGGATTATTTTACCCATTTTATGCTAAAAATCTACTAATTTACTTATATATTCAGCAAATTTATATTGAACGTCTCTTATAAATAATACTTGAAAAACATCAGTTAAGACATGCTGCCTTCATGAGGGCTTGCTCCTAGGATCTGTGTCTTAAAAGGCAGAAGTTAACAACCAAGCCAGGATGAGGAGGAGAATGTTCCATGCTGTCCTCTTGGGGGAAATTACCTTCTTTCTTTTATTCTAGTCAAAGAAACAAAAGCCAAGAGGAAGAGGAAGCTGATTGTTGACAGCGTCAAAGAATTGGATAGTAAAACAATTAGAGCCCAACTTAGCGATTATTCTGATATTGTTACAACTTTGGACCTGGCCCCGCCCACCAAGAAGCTGATGATGTGGAAAGAGACAGGAGGAGTGGAGAAGCTTTTCTCATTACCTGCACAGCCCTTATGGAATAACAGACTACTGAAGGTGGGCAGCTGCAACTTTTAGTGTGTGTGCATCTTGACTTCTGAAAACATGGATTTCTAAATACTTTACTTGACATTTTTGATCACAAACTTTTCAGTTGTGTGGTACTTATTTTCTCCCCTAAATCCCAATAGGCTGAGTGCAGCCTTGCCCAAATATTGATGGGACAGGTTTTTCCAAGTATAGAGCCATTATGAGTAATAGTGCATTCTCTCAGCTTCATGTACTAAGCTGTGTTGTCGTCTTAATGTGTGCTGTGCTTCAGATTACATACTTTTCCTGCAGTAGAATTCTGGCTTCATGGAAATGCCCCCACATCTAGCAGTTTTCAGCTCATTTGGGTCCAAACTGCTGCAAAATAAGTTTATATGGCACCTGTAGCTTGAAATGGTGCTGTAGGGCTCTGACTCTTTCAAGCTGGAGTGTACAGAGAAACAATTAACTTCTCTCTAAAATACTCCAAAGCAGCAAGGTTATGCTGGGCTGCTCTTTTTTTGGAAACACTCTCATACAGTTTTGAAGAAGGTCTGTAAAAATGTTTACTCTTTAGGAGGCATTTTCTTTAGTGGTACAGCCACTGGTTATATGCCCATGTTTGTATGAATAAACCCTCACTCATGCTCATGTATCCATCACTAGTTCACTGCATTTGGGTCACAGGCAAAACAGTCAAAAAGACTTGAAAGTGGCTGTGAGAAGACAAGCACAGTGTCAAACTATTCAGTGTTGTGACAGTTACGTGGTGTTTTCAATTTATCAATGAAAATAACTGCAGGCAAATAAATTTAAAGTCTTGAAGCTTAATAATACAGTTTTCAACTTTCTGAAATGACTAATTATAGTTTGAACATTTATATTTCAAATAATGTTAAGATGAGAAAATTTGAGAATGTTAAGTGAAAAATGTGGATATACTGGTTACTGACTATAAACTGTATTAAACATAAAGTACAAATGTTAATGAGTCTTCAGTTGACATTTTGCTTGTTTTTGGTAGCTCTTTACGCGCTGTCTCACGCCACTTGTGCCGGAAGACCTGAGGAGAAGGAGGAAAGGAGGGGAGGCAGAGAATCTGGATGAGTTCCTCAAAGACTTTGAGAATCCAGAGGTTCCTAGAGAGGAGCAGCAGCCCCAGCAGCAGCAGCAGCAGCGTGATGTCATTGGTCAGTGCTGTTGGGCGGGTGCCCAGATGAAACTGGAAATGTCTCAAGTTTACCTTTGTATTGTCAAAGCAACAGTGGTGGAAAATGAAGGGATGTGCTTGGTTAGGGGCATGGAGATGCATGAATTTCCTCACATTCCTGGATTGGAATCTCGCCTTCAGAAAGCTGTAGGGCTCAGGCTGCGTTGATAAAGGGGGATCCGCGCAGGACTTGAGGAGTGGTCCCCTTTTTTAAAAGACTTCTCTACAGCACCTAAACTTGGATTGTTATGAGCTGAGTGATGTTTGTGCTAGGTACTTTACTGGCTTTCTTCATTGGGGAAAATAACTGTATCTGTGTCTTAATGTACTAATTTTAAAAGCAGATTGTTCCAAAAATATTGTTAAAAGCTAAATTCTCTTCTCTTGATATTGCAGATGAGCCCATTTTGGAGGAGCCAAGCCGCCTCCAGGAGTCAGTGATGGAGTCCAGCAGGACAAACCTAGATGAGTCAGCCATGCCCCCACCACCCCCTCAGGGAGTTAAGCGAAAAGCTGGACAAATTGACCCAGAGCCTGTGATACCTGTAAGTAAAGAAAACATTGGGAGATGGTCATGTAGTTATTTTCAAGTGACATTTAAGGAATCTTTGATTTAGGAGTGTCTTGGTTTAGGTAGAGAATGGCAAGGAATGGATCCAGAAGAATGGCAAAGGAAAATTAGAAACATGGTCTTTCGATTGTATATGGGAAAAGATATTAATCAACTCAGCAGACACTTCTCAGCTCTTTGTGAATAGTCTTGCTTCAGAGTGGTCCAAAATGAGTAACTGTAGTCATATGACATCAGTGGCTCTGAACCTGTACTGGTTTATTTGAAAATTCTTATATCTCTCCAGTACTGGGCAAGTTTTTAAATAATTGGTATATACTTAAATAACTAAATAAGCAGGAAAGTAATAACTGACTACATCATACTTTTGCTGTCATGAAGTCCCACTAGAATAGGAAAACTAGCTAGGAATGAAACAGTAGCATACGGTTTATGACTTTAGTTTTAAGACTATGGGATAAATTAATTTGATGGAGAAAGAAGGCCTTTAGTAACAATGGGCTCCTATTTTAGTTTTTACCAGAAACTGACAAAGGACAGCCTGTTACTAACCTTGAGAACTTTCCCTGTTCCCTGTGTGGAAATGACTTGTCAGTAAGAGCCCTTTTCTCCTTGAACACAGAAATCAGGACATGTCCTAGACCAGTGACAGCAACACTGCTTTCCTGGTAGTTTCGTAAATACTATTTTAATGTTCTCATTTATATTAAGATCAAAATGAAATAGCACAGAAGAACTGAGGAAACAGTGTCCTTTTCCATATTACCTGCTGCTGAGTCCAAAGGTCTTTCTGAAAAAGTATAGGGTGGCATCAAGTTATTGTAGCTTTAAAGTATTTAAACTGATTCTGCCTTTCAAAGAATATACCTTTAAAACTTGCGTCTTGAATTGCCTTTTTATTGTTTAAGCCTCAGCAGGTAGAGCAAATGGAAATACCACCAGTAGAACTTCCCCCAGAAGAGCCTCCAAATATCTGTCAGCTGATACCAGAGTTAGAACTTCTGCCCGAAAAGGAAAAGGAGAAAGAGAAGGAGAAGGAGGAGGAAGAAGAGGAGGAGGTAAGAGAGCTGTAAAGATAACCAATGAGTAAATTCCCATTCCTGATTTAGCAAGCTCATTGAATTTTCCTGTTTGAGCTAAGCCAATTAATATTGGGCATCAGAGCAATGAAAAATGTTCAGATAGAAAAAAAGTTGAACAAAATTCTTAGTGTCGTGAATCATTGAGTACATCAAATTTTGTGCTGTGCTGTAATTCCTGAGTTTCCTTCAGAGGAAAGACAGGGGACTGCCCTTAAAGATTGTTGCTAGACTTATAAATTGCTTATGGTTGCTTTTTATTATCTTGTGGTCAGTAGTCAATTACTCCAACTATTAAAGCCAGCCTGTGGTCTAACCTCCCTGTGGCCTGGGAATCAAATAGCCAGACATACTTTATTTCTCTGTTTTGGTTTTGTTTTAATTAGACCAGAGTAAGACCTGACTTGTGTGGGTCAAAGCTTGAAGAACTGTTAACTTTTTACAGAGTAGAGATGCTTAAATACGGCTTTCCTTTTTCCCCTGGGTTATGTTAAGGTCCTTTCTAAAGTTTTTAATCCTTACTTATTTCTGAAATACTAAAGTAGCATAACTTAGTTAACTTACCATTTGATGTTCTGTAAGTTATCTATTTAATCTAGTGGTCTAAATCTTCCTAATGCTGCGATCCTTTTAATATAGTTCCTTAGTTTGTGATGACCCCCAACCACAAAATTATTATTGTTGCCACTTCATAACTGCAATTTTGCTCCTGTTAGGAATTGTAAGTATCTGAAATGCAGATGGTCTTAGGCAATCTCTATTTTTATAGAGTTGTTCATCTCCAAACAGGTCATGACCTACAAGTTGAGAACCACTGGTTTAAACCTTTGCCTATAGAATGTTTTCAGATAACTTAAAATGTTTTCAGATAACTAAACGAAGTTAATTTTTTTTCAAGACTTTTTTATATATTGAATACAATTTTCCTAACAGCCATTCATGTTTCTACTTAATTTTCATGTCAGTGATAACAACAGATACTTATCTTTAGTGTAATATTACATTATTTTAAAGCTAAGATTTAGTTTCCTACCTCTATTAGATTGTGCCATTATCTCAGGCTTTATAATGAGTCAGTATTAAAACATGATTTCTGTTCTAAGTAAAGGTACTGATTTCTGGCTTCTTAGAACATGGTATCTAATACCAGTGTATGTGGGTACCGTGGCAGCTCCTGGCCCATACCAACTTAGGGTTCAGGAAGATATTTATATAGCTGGGGTAAAGTAAGGCATATATTAAAAGTTCATAGTATGCATCTTTTACTGTATAAACAATCTGAGTTACTCAGACATTATGTAGGCTCTTTGGTATGGTCAGTGATGACAACTTAGAAAATCATACTAAGTTAACATCCAGCATTAATTAACTTTCCCACTATCTGAATTGGCATCATCCAATTACTGCTGTATGGTATGGGTTACTTTAATTGATCTGTTTTGCTTTGTTTTATTCACAGTATATGTAATTGAAAGGAACATTGTATTTAATGTGGTTTGAGTTTGGGAACAGGGTTCTTAAGTAGGGGACCTGCAACAATCTATGTCCTGTACTGTCCATGTACTGTACTATATCCATGTAGACTCTACATTTAAAGTTATTATATTCAAATGTTTGCTTGCAAGTACTTTCCTTTGTGATCAGGAAGACAAATTTCAAGTTCATGGTAGGTGATAAATTACTTTGAAAGAGCAAGATTACAATTTTTTGTAGATGAGTTAATCAAAAGCTTTCCAGATAAAGAGAAATGAACATTTTGGTAGAGTAGTTTTTTTCAACTCCTGGTCATTTATTCAGGATGAAGATGCTTCAGGGGGTGATCAGGATCAAGAAGAAAGGAGATGGAACAAAAGGACTCAGCAGATGCTTCATGGTCTTCAGGTATACCAGCATAATCTACCAAGAATCCTTTCTCAGAAAGCAAGTCCTGTTAGAATCTTGAAGCATACTGTTACGGAAAATTTTCCAGGGCTACTTTGTTCTAAAGTAATTTAATCACATACATGAATTGTTAAGCCAGATTAAACCTAGAAAGCCTATAGGATACTTACCTATGGTTATCCTGAGAAGCAGCCTGTGGTGCTGTGATAGAGAATTCCCATGTACATTTGTATCTACTTATGTTTCATTGAGCAAAGTTAATTTGCTAAGTCATATAGTACTAGATGTCAGTAGCCCTCAGCCTTAGTGTTCCAGATACAGATGAGACTTGAGCACCATGAAACTCCCAGCTACGGTTCAGTAGTTGAAGGATTGATTGATAATTACAGTTTTTGGTGAGTGAGGGTGGGCTGATCTGTTTTTTTATTTTGTTTTCACATTAAAATCCTCCTAATTCTTTTTATATCACATGTATATTATAGCAACTTTGCTTTCTTCTTGGACTTTATTTTGCCTTTAGATAGACTGTAATATGCCCTTTACCTTACTGAATAACATGAGAATCACTTGCATAACTCTTCACAAATGTCCACTCCCAGCCCCAAACCAAATGTAGTTTACTTTCACCAGTACCAAAATTGCATCATCCAATAACTACTTTATTGTGTGAGTGACTTGATCTGTTTTGCTTTATTTCAGCGAGCTCTTGCTAAAACTGGAGCTGAGTCTATCAGTTTGCTTGAGCTGTGTCGAAACACAAACAGAAAGCAGGCTGCAGCAAAGTTCTACAGCTTTTTGGTTCTTAAAAAGCAACAAGCCATCGAGCTCACACAGGAAGAGCCGTACAGTGACATCATTGCAACACCTGGACCAAGGTTCCATATTATCTGAGGAGCTAGAAGCATTAGAGCTAGTGTTCACTCACTAGTACATACAAATTGCCCCCATGTGTAGGGCACCAAAACCCTTCAATTTTTAGATTTTTGTTTGTACAAAATCTTTGCCTTTTCTTTCTTCATTTTTCCCCCAGTGTTCCTTATTTGTCCACCATCCATTAAGGGAAACTGCTTGGAATTGGGTTTGTGTTCCTGGACAAAACAGTATCCCAAGAACCCAGAAGACTTTTTAACAGTTCAGAACAGATGTGTGCAATATTGGTGCATGTAATATGGAGTAATAGTCAAAAGTCCCCATTTTTATGTTAGTTTTCCATTTCTGTGTTGAAAAGGAAAACCTGCCTAGGAAAATGCCTGACACTTTAAGAACTTTGAGGACTTTGAGTCCCTTGACAGGAAGAGAACATTTCCCCATCAGTGAAGCCAGCAGTCTGGTTAACCACTGTCCCTAGGGATAGTACGTGAAGCAGCGTCATTGTCTTCTTGATCATGTTTTAAAGTAATTCCATAATGAGCAGGAATATGTGAATTTGTGTTGTGACTGATCCTCTTTGACTGTTCTGTCTGAAATCATTCCATGTGAGCCTTAGGAACTCACGTTAGTGCAGCTCGGAATGATGAGAGACTCCTACAGTGGTGTGACTCTCCAGGGGCTGCAGATCACTTTTTCAAAGATGTTGGGATATGTTTGCTTGAGTGATGAAAATCATGAAAATAGAAATTCTCCTAACTGCTAAAGGGCAGACTGGTGAGAAACTACATCACATTGACTTTCCTCTAAGCAAACAGTGCTGTAAAAACTAATGGCTTCTCTGATATTTATTATAAATGTTAGTACTGATCTCTTTCCAATGCTGCACACACTCCTGTGTTTGAAACTTATTTTAATAGCTTTGCATCTGTAATCCTGTATCAGTTTCCTATAATTTAAATGGAGAAAAACATCCAGATAAAGGCTTTATTATTAACAGACCAGATAGCACCAGAAATTATGTGACTATATGAATATCAAAACATGTCTTCACTTTATAGGGCAAAATTACATTGAAAGTTCTAGCTGAAGTGTTGGCACTTTTATGGGGGGGAAATCAGTTTTAAAACTAAGACTTCCATGTATACCCAGTAATTTAAAATTATGTGAAATATTTTAAATTTGTGAACTCGTAATTACTATTTTAATGATTCAGTTTCTCGAGAATGGTAATTGTATAAAATTGATCTTGCAGTTTTATTTTCAATACGCGTGCCTGTAAACCATGGATATCCCCTTTGTAAAAAGACATTGTAGATAATTGAATGTTTGATTATAGAAAGGTCATTAGTTTCTTGTTACACATTTTGTTAGTCCAGTTTTTGTCGCTTATTGGGTTTAATATTGTTCTTGAAAATAGTTGATGCTATGTTATGTATAACTTTTCTAATAAAAGTTGTGTTACAAGCTGTACATTTTGGAATATGCTCAGTTGATGGTATATCCGAGCAGAATTGTCTGAAAAAGTTAACATGCCAAATGTCTCAGTTGCCTTACCTAAAATAATCACTCGTTAGGTGAACTTTTAAAGTTCAGTAGTCACATGAATAATAATAGTGACCATTACCTGACAACGATGTGTTGAAAGGTTGCACTGTATTGACGTAATTCTAAACCTAGGCAAGATGCTTGGAGTCTATACACACACACAAACACACACAACAAAGTTCTCTGCCTTCCTAGAGCTTACGTTCTGAGAGGGAAACAAGTAACAATAAGTTTAAATCACAGATCCAGAATAATAGAATAGACTACAGTATTAGTGTAAAGTAGTCAAAATAAGCCTCTCAGAGAAGGTGGGTTCTGAGCAATGAAAGATTTGAAGATTTAGGGGCAGGAGTTAGTAATAAATGGACCAAGAGTTACAGAAGAGGAGACCTAGAGAAAGGTAAAGAGCAGTATAACCAGAACTAATAGATGGAGCAAAGGCTGGTTAGATTCAGACAGTGTGGTTCAACTTTACATTGCTGCCCATATTGGTCACACACCAGTGAACCTTAAAACTGGCTGGATAGGCCTGTGCCCTGCAAAGTGTCCTCTGACCTTCTTGCTCCTATTCAGTAATGAATGAATGGAAGGAGCTATAAGGCTTTTGGGTCTGCTACCACAACCTTGTATCAATGCTTCTGAAAGATGATTTTACAGTGTAATTGATAGTAATCCCTGGCATCATGCCTCTGCTACCTGAAATTGTGTCGACTAGAAAGAGACTTGATGTTTGCAGTTAAAATGGACTGGGATTTGAAACTTCATTCTACCTTTTTGATGTGGCCTTTGGTCTTGAAACTTGAAAACTAAGTGACAATAAAGAATAGTGAAATAATTAAAGCTAGGCATTCAATAAATGATAGCTTTTGTAAAAATGTTAACAAGGAACTCATGAATTTTTGAAATGCTATTTCAGGCTCTGATAATAGTGGAGTGTTAAGGGCACTGGAGAGACTAAAGATGTCCATTGGGGAGCCCCTCCTTTAAGCACATGGTTGCCACTGTCTGCAATGCGAATTGCCTATGTAGGCAGTAAATGCTGCTGATCTTTCAGATTTCAGCTGAGGGGAGATTGTGCTGATCCACACCCTGTGCCTCAGGCTTTCCAGTTGAATGTTCTTTAGGTTCCCAGGAACCTAACAAGTGACATAAATAACTGTCAATACTTCAAACAGCTAGTTTTAACATCTTTTCCAAACCTTCCTACCAGTTTGACTATGTAATGCTAAATATATGCAAAATAATGCCCAAGTCTCAGGGTTGGTCTTTTCAGTATTGTGTGATAAAAAAAAGATCCTACCCCAAAATCAGGTTGACTGTCCACGCTGTGTAGAAATACATGAAAAGGATCAGCTCGTGGTGTCTCCTCTCAAAATAAGACTCTTGAAACTAATTTGTTTCATTTAGTTTTTCATGATATCGTATTAAAGCTCTTGGTAGAAATATTAGACTTGACCCTGGACTTAAAGCGTGGCTCTGTCAATCACTGATCAGGTTCTGGGTGAACATCTTTTCTAACCTTTTTCTTCATCAATAAATATGTATAGCAAGACATGTTTGTGAAGCCAGTAAGTACCTACAAAGCTTTAGGTACAAAGCATTAGCTACATCCTGCTAATCTTGTTCATTCATTTTACAGTGACAAAAGTAAATGGTGTTAAAGACCTATCAAGGTGGTCTTCCCTAAAATCTGGAAGCTACGTTCCTTAAGTTTATGTAACGATCCCTGGACATAGTGGCCCCCCAGGGCTTTAGTAAGGACAGCCACGCTAGAGCAGGTCTTCACAAGTAACCCTTCTGCTATAGTCAACTAGCAAGTCAGAATAGGTACTTTTTAAACAAGTGGAAAGGCAGGAATCTTGAGAGTGTTTTAAATGACACTGGAAGTATCGATATAATTGGTTGTGGGCATCCATCTGTGTAGTGGAACACCAAAATTTAGTCCTACCTAGCCGTAGCTTTGATGAATCTAATTTCCCCACTTCCAGCCCCTGCTTCTGTGAGATTCACTTCTCTTCATTTAACAAGAAATCCTGCAGTAGTTAGACTTGTGACTGCTTTATTTCACTTAGTCCCTTCTGGGCATATTCATACTGTCACAAATGCTAACATTTCATTTTATTATGACTCAGTAGCGTTTCTCTGTTCCTTCATCCATTGGTGGGCAGTTCGGTTGATTCCTATCTTTGCTATCATGAATTGGAACATTACTTTCAAGAACACATTGCTCAGCAATATCTGTCCCTATTGGGTTTGCTGTCCTTTTCTGCTGTCACAATAGTGGATGTTACTGTGGAACTTGTCCTTGACCACACAATAGCCATTGTCTTCTTTAGATCAGCATGAACCTTCACATGAACCCCTTGTGAATACAGGGTCCCTCTTCTCCCTGAAGATATGTATGCATAGTTGCTGGGGATAGAAACTCGGTTATATGGCATCCTATAAGCAGTCCTGACACCGAGCTATACATACCAGGTGGTGTTGCTACTCTATTTGGCCGCGTAAACCTTGGAGCCTAAAGACAAAGTGGACTAAAGTCCATTCGATAGCCAATTTTATTCAGAATTACAGAAACTTTATGTTCTGAGGGTTAAGCAAGGTCATGTGACCAAAATTCACTTGAGTTCAAGTTGTATACAGTCACACTGGCTGCCTTCATTTCTTCCATGGCCTTCATTTTATTCTTGAGTAGGTGGCCTGACTATCTATGCTAAAATCTTACATGAATGTATTTTTAATGAGCCTACCAAATACTAGTCTTCAACAGTCATACATGCATATCATGTACTTGCTTTTATAATACACACAGACACACACCATGGCCCTGTTAACTACTTATTGTATGAACATTCCCAGCCCAAAGGAAAGCAAGACTTGAATATAAACCCAGAGAGAAATTATCTCAAATTCAAAGCCAAACAGCATGGGGATTCCAAGTGTTGGTAAGCCCATGACAGGTGTGGAAGGCAGTGGGATCTTGTAGTCAGTCCTAGGGGTTCGTTCAGGATGGTACCAGGCACTCCTGTGATACTGAGGCAAGCGATTCCTAGGTGATACTGTCATTTCAAGCGCCTGGCCAGCTGGTGGACGCTCCAGCTGGGAGGATGTGTCCTCCAATCAGCTCTTAGTGATGCTCTGGGACTAATGTGTTCTCATTTGGCCAACAGCTGCTGCACGGGAATTCCCAAACAATTCAAAGATGCAATGAGGCTTGCCAAGATGAGCAACTGGTACCGTGTTATTTCCAGAAAGCATATGGTCAAAAGGGTTTTCATGTCCCTTTCTGATTGTCGCAGCTGCTGACAGTGTCCTAATGCTGTGAACATGAGTAAGGGAAAGGGAGGATAGTAACAATGGCAGAACAGCACTGTTGCTCTTTAGGTGAGACTGCGCTGAGGTGTGTTCAGTGTTGCCTCTTCCTTTAACTAGAAACTGGTGAACACCTTTACTTCTTAAGTCTTGCTCTCAGGAAACTTTATGTTATTGGTGAATTAGTATAACACAAGGAAAGCACCCATCTTGGTGTATAACCAGTGGGAGCTACAGCCTACTAGATGCTTCACAGGCCACAGATTCTCTTTGGATAAGAAATGACTGGTGCCAGGAGTTTCAGTAGGAACAAAACAGCCCCCTCCTTAACATTTGTGGTAGGAACAAAAGTATCAGCTTCTCCATGGAGGCAATGCTCTGTATATCCCCCGTCCCTCAAGCTTCTTTATTTCTGTGGTGTTTCCTTTGTACTTGTTGGATGACATTTACCATAGTATGTTATCATTTACCTCTCTAAACTACTGGGCTAGGGGTGTGTGTGTATGTGTGTGTCATCTCAAAACTTCAAAACTGCCTGGCCCATGTGTGACTGAGTTGAGCGTGATGACTTTTCACTGGATGCAACAGATAAATGGCAAAGGGTGAAAATAGCTCCCATGGAACCTAACAACCACAAATAACGATATTGAGAGCAGAGTATAAATTCTTCCAGTTTTTTAAAAGTTTTCTTGTCTTAGGAAACAGGGAGAAATATTTATCTATAAACTCCCATCTCCTAATAGTCAAAAAGTGGATCCATGGAGTATTAGCTCCCCATCTATTCTAAGACAACCAAGCAGACCCCTGCCTCATCTACCACAGCAGGCGACAGCGTCCCTTACAGGGTTTGCCCTTGTGTTATTGTTAGGACAGCTGGGCAGTGGTGGCACACTCCTTCCAGCACTTGAGAGGCAGAGGCGGGTGCATCACTCAGTTTGAGGCCAGCTGGTCTACAGAGTGAGTTCCAGGACAACCACAGTTAAAACAGAAACCCTGTCTTGAAAACAATGTAAATGGCCGAAAGTGCATTGTCTAGTTTGGAAGAGCCAGGCATAATTCAAGTAGGTGATAAAAGTATGGGAGAATCCTTGATTTGGGATTCTAAATTCCCACACTCATTACTAGAATGATGTTTGCTTTCTTGGAAGTTTAACAGTGTCATTTTCTTCTTGCTGTTTGGAAGGTAATAGTATCTGGTACATCCAAAGTTTCGTTCCAACCCCAAGCGACCCCAAATTTATTTAGATTGACCCTGCTGAAATCACAGAGACTGTTAGAGTTGCTCAATTACAAAAGCTGCATATGAAATATTTCACTAAGACCCACATTCTCTTGAGCACTAATTGGGGGATATAAACACATAAGCTTTGCAATCTAGAAAGCTCCAGGAAGGAGAAGGATGCCAATCTTAGGCCTTTGTGTGAAAGTCAGTTTCAGCAAGGTATGATGTCAACATAGTGAAGGTTGTTTTCTCAGATTGATGAGGGGTGGGCAGCTATTGTAAATGTAAGGAATGTAAAAGATTTGAAGGAATTTCAGCATGTAAAGATTTTCTTAAAGGGATTCCAGCAGAAGCAACTTCCCAAAGACTCCCTGAAGAGAAATGAGGAAGATTTCAACTAGTCTGTGCTGGGTGTAGGGGGGGGGGGGGGGGGAGGACGACAGAAGATGATGAAAGAAGCAGTGGGTAGAGTTTCAGCTGCACCTTGAAGAAAGAACATAACTTCATTCCACAGGCAGAAAACAGAACATAAGAGGGAGGGAAAGGTCTTCCAAGGAAAGGCATGGACAATGAGGAGCTGGCTTGATGTAAAAGCCTCAATCTAAAGACACAAAGCCAAAGTGATCAAGACTACAGAATGACCTCAGACAACCCAACCATTGACTGCAGACTCCTTCCTTTGTTTATCCTTCCTATAGAACAGTGTGTTCTACCAACAAATATGGCCTCTCTACAACATTTCCCATTTAGTTTTTGTTCAGGTTATGTGGGAGTCATATACCTCAACAAACCAGAGAATAGAAGACTGAAAACTATTCCCAGAGAAGTTTTCTGTTTGAGTAGGCCTGCCTTGTAAGTCCTGTTTCCAGCTCTGTATAGTTTGAGCTTAGTGCCACGAAACCCAAGCTGCCACTCTGTAACCTGTGGCTGCAGCAGGGTCTCACACTGATAGCCCAGCGTTAGAGGAAGAACCCTGCGACCTCAGACTCTGTGCCACCGATGGGCATCATGGCAAGTGTTAGCAAACAGCTTGGGCGAAGTGAAGAAGAGCAGCTGCTTCTACAATCAGTTTTCCTAAAAATTTTAGTCATTGGCCTTTCTCCTCATCAACATAAGTGTCAAAGAAAGGTTAATGGGTGGAGAAAACGTTCATAGACACTGTGAAGGACCATCTGTCATTTGCAACAATGTGGATAGCCCTTAACAGCATTCTGTAAGCAAAACAAGTCCGACACAGACAAATACTTTAATTATCTTAAACATCTGCAGTTCTTTCAAATGTCTGTACAAATTTAACCAGTAGAACCTATAACTTGATTTTTCTCCCCTCTCTCATGGTATCATTCTTGGAATGATACACAAATTCCATCACCAGTGATTGCTACCCATACAGCATTGTGAAAATCAGTCTCTAACTTCAGTGTGATTCCACAATATACTAGTCATTCCTTTGACCACTACTTAGGTTTATAATGACTAATCTAAAAGAATTTCCAGATCCTCCATTCATACCCATTCAGCCTCCCTGAATTTAACAATTTGCTACATATCTGTAATATCTTACAGCTAAGCCCTCACTTACATGGTTGTAGTCACCTGTTGGTTGAGGGTGTCATTCATGGATCTGATTTATGAATGGTCATTTGCAAAGGTGATAGACACTACCTTACCATGTGTCACTTACAGTTGGGCAGTCTCATCAAAGCTTGAAAGGACTGTGAAGAGCAAGAAGGGACGGGAAGAGCAGAGCGCAAACTTGCTTGAGAATTCTGACTTGCATTATGTTTATTATTGTTTCAATAACCAAAGATAATATAATCTTCATTCAAATCCATAGTCAATATGGCAGGAAAACATTTTTATGATAAGAATTCATGGATGGGGATTAATGTAGACATTTAAAAAAAATCTGGCAGGTAAAAAATAACTATTTGTAAGTTTCTATACTATAGTTCTCTTCAAAGTAGTATTCACATCGTACTTCAGGATAGGACCAGAGGAAGAGACATCTTCCTGCATGGTTTTGTAAGAAAGCTATTTTTAAAGATAGTTTACATTCTGCAATACCCATGTGTCATTCTTGTCCCCTATCATTCTTTCCTGTGGAGATCCACTCTTCTCCAGGACAAGGCTAAAATACACTTGTGTCACATGGTGCCATAACTTTGCCCTTTCCACCCCACTCAGATCTGTTTAGAGAGTCAGGTCCACATGACTAGTGGAACCAGTCAGCTGTCTTCCCTGGCAGTACTCTGTAGAGCAAGGAAGAGAGATGCTGTCTTCTGGAAGATGTAAATCCAGAATATTAGTAGCTAGAACTACATTTCCCAGGACTCAGAGACATTCTGCTTACAGAATGAAACAAACAGGGGTTGGGAGGGAAAAAAAACAGAGGCCGGGTTGAAATGATCCATGTAAGATAGTTATTGACAACCATGCTGATTAAGCCAATTAAAGTTCTGAGTCCTTTTATTAACAGGCTCACCAAGATCAGGTTCATGCCTCTGAGTAGTCTTTTGGTGTTCAAGCTCAGGAGTAGAGAGTTTTTAAAGATAAATCCTTAATTAAATCAGTGCTTGGGGGGGGGTAGTATTTGGGGTGGCCCAGTAATATCTGTGTTCTTTTTAAAACTTAGTGGTATTTTCCGGTTACTACATAATATGTTTTGATCATGGTCAAGGTCATGGATGGTCCTAGAAGCATTGCCAGGCGAATGTGGCCATTAGGGATGGGAGCTGGGTAGAACACAGAAGTGACTAGGCAGACACAAAACAAAGTTAGGACAGGATGACTTACTTCAGTCATTTCCTAGTATGTGGTGTTAATATCGGTTGTCAACTTGACAGGGCTGAGCACATATGTGTGAAAATGTTCTGGGTTAGGTTAATTGAGGTGGGAAGACCCATCCCAAATGCAGGAGGCAATGTTCGATGTGCTGGTGTCCTAGATGGAACAAAAAAGAAAAAGCAGCATTTGACATTTCCTGACTGGATGCAGGGTGACCAGCCATCTCACTCTCCTGCCACTGTGACTCCCCCACTTTGATGAACTAATCTTTCTCAAACTGTTAGCCAAAATAAACCCTTCTTCTCTTTTCTTCTTCTTTTCTTTTTTCTTCTGCTTTCATTGTTTGTTGTAGCAACAAGAGAAGGAACTAATGATCCCAAGACCTAGGAGCACTGAATTCTGGTGCTAATTTATGACCATCCTCCATCATCAACTTCTTCCATTCGGTTTTACCCCTTTGTGCTGACTAATTTTCATGTCAATTTAATACAAATTAGAGTCATCTCAGAGGAGGGAACCTCAATTGAGAAAATGACCCTGTAAGAAGAGACTATCCGCAAGCCTTGGGGTATTTTCTTAAGTAGTGATTGATATGAGAGGGCTAAGCCCATTGAGCGTGGTGTCTTTCCTGGGATGGTGGTCCTGGGTTTTGTAAGAAAGTGGGATGATCAAGTCAGTAAGCAGCACTCTACCCTGCCTTCCGCATCAGCTTCTGCCTCCGGATTCCTGCCCTGACTGCCTTCAGTGAGAAGCTGTAATATGAAACTACAAGCTAAAAAAAACTCTTCCATCCTCAAGCTGCTTCTGGTCACAGTGTTTCATCACAGCAATAGAAACTCTAAGACAACCTACAACCATTTTCTAGTAAGCCCCTCAAAATAACCCCTTTCCTTAGGGTGACTTGAGTTTCTACCATTCGCAACCAAGAGAGCTGATTGATTTGAAACCCTGTCATCGATCTTAAATCAACTCTCATCTTTGCATTCTAGTCCAATCACCATCTTCTGCTATCAACTCTCGAACACTTTAAAATTTCACTCAAGCCAGGCTGTCACGAGGAGGGATAGAGAGAAGGGAAAGGGGCTGAAGAAAATGAATAGGCCATTGGGATAAGGAAACTGACAAGATGAAAAATTACCTCTCAGAATGGCCTGACACAAGAGGAAGCAGACAGATAAATGGAGGGCTTTTGGCAGCTGAGAAAGTAAATGAAAGCATAAGAAAGATGACAGAATACTAAGAACAGCATCACCTGAAATGCTCACAGGGATAAGAGCTCAGCACAAGGGCTCTGGGGGGGTGTCAGCAGTTGCTCTTTGGAAAAATACACTTAAGATGATCATGAAAAAGAAAAAAGAAGAAAAAGTGTGATGAGTATGCCACTGCACTGCACATTAAAATGAAAAATGACTTGTAGAGAGAATTACTTCTTGATTAAAGCACAGCCCCGTTGCTCCCAAATTTTGGTATTCCATCAAAAATCCATTAAGATGGTGCAGGCTTATCCTCACATACCGAAGCTATCCTGCATGAAGTTTGTTCAAAGGATCATCCTGTAAAGTGTAATCCAGGGTAATTATGCTACCGCAGCCTGAACTCTGTGTCATGTAAACTGAATTCCTTCTTAGCTGCCTATCTTGTGTTCCAACGTTACCTTCAGTGTTTTTCTCTCCAATGTTAAAAAAAAAAATTATTTGTCAATGTCTCCCAGTGTCTTAGTCACCTCACCTTTGTTCACTAGTCAGAACCAGCCCGTGTTTTCATTTTCAAACACATCACTTTTATTCCTGCCCTGAAGCTGTTTCAAACTCTGAAGAACAAAATGCAAGCACTCCACTCGACTGTTTTCAGGAATTGTACTGGTCCTGACATTTATATGGCTTATACTTGAGAGATAAGGAACTCTTGAGGGTCTTAGAGGAGCAGATTTTGCTGGTTGACAACAATCTATGGTCAGATATAAGTTCCGAATCTCTGATCATGCTTCTGGAGTTCTTTGAACCAGCATTCAAATCATATATGTTTCACATATAGCATTTCATATATGTGAAAAATCTTTGAAAAGTAACTCCAAGGTTACTTTTGTTAGCGCAGGTCTGTGTGTGTTAGCGCAGGTCTGTAAACCAGAACATGGGAGCCTAAACCAGGAGTTCTGGAAGTTTAAAGTCAACCAGGGATGTACAGCAAGATCTTGTGTTGAGAAGTCACTCAGGGGGCTGGAGAGATGGCTCAGAGCTTAAGAGCACTCACTGGCTGCTCTTCCAGACATCCTGAGTTCAATTACCAGCAACCATATGGTGGCTCAACTATCTACAATGGGGTCTGATGCCCTCTTCTGGCATACAGGTGTACATGCAGATAGAGTACTCATATACATAAATAAATCTTAATTTAAACTTTTTTCATTAAAAAAAAAAGTAACTCCAGGGTGGTGAGACAGGTAATAAGCCTGAGTTCTACCTCAAGAACCCATGTGATAAAAGGAGAGAACCAACTTTGTGAATCACCCTCTGCTGTGTCCCCCTTTCTTGTCTGCTTAGCCTAGCATGCCCCTGTGCCATACAGAAGCATTTCTTGTGTATGAACCTCTAGACTCCTGGATCTATCTATCCCACCCTCAAGAACTAAATCCTGGCGTTGTAGAGGTGTCGTCAGGCTGATCATTGGTCATCAAGATCTTGTTTTTTAAAATGCAATTTTCAGAAGAAAAGAGAAAGTTCTATGAAATTAAGTCCAAATTGGGAAAATAAAATCTGAGATGTCAGAAGCCACTTTCAAGCCATGACATTTGTCCCCTATCTCTCCCTGAACTTTTTCCAGGTGAAGAAACTAGAGTCAGAGAGTGGGAGTAGCACTTCCTCTGTGAATGGTTTCTAGGTCCCTGTCTTCCTCCACTTTGGGGCTGTTGTAACAGAATACCGGAAGCTGGATAATATATGAAGGACTGATTTTTGTTTTTTTTTTTTTTTTTGAGACTAGGTTTCTCTTTTCTAATTCTGGGTGTCCTAGAACTCACTCTGTAGATCAGGGTGACATCGAACTCACAGTGATCCACCTGCCTCTGCTTCCCGAGTGCTGAGATTAACGGTGTGCCCCACCACCGCCGGTCAAAAAGAACTGATTTTTAATTCCCCATATTTCTGGCTGCTGCAAAGCCCAAGATCAAGATACTGGCAAGTTCCAATGTGGTTCCAAGATGGCCTTTTGTAGCTGTATCCTCTAGATGAGAGAACACCCGTGCCCTCTTCACCAGATGGTGAAGGTACAAGGAGCAAACTCGTAAGTGTAAGCTCTTTTAGAAAAGATGCATCCATCCATGGGTGCACTTCTTGTGATCTGAACACCTCCTGCACTGGCTACTTTTTCACTTGCTGTGACAAAATGCCTGGAAAAGTAACTAAAGGAAGGAACAGCTTGTTCTGGTTTGTGTTTCATGACAACAGGAGGAACGCTCGGCAGTTGATGGAATTGCATCTATAGTCAGCAAGCACGAGAGATGAATGCTGATACTCAGCTAACTTCTTCTTTTACCCTGTTTTATACAGTTTGAGACACCCCCACCCCTACTAATCTATGACATGGCTCCACCTACCATCAGAATGGGTTTTTTTTCTCCTCAGTTAAACTTCTTTAAGCTGTGCCTCCCAGGTGGTTCTAACTAAATGCAATCAAGTTGACGACGAATGTTAACCATCATTTCTCCCTTTAGATCTCACCCCTTATTAGACTGGGACTTTCCAACACATGAATTCTAGAGCACATGTTCAGAGCATAGCACAGGCTCTTTCAGCATGAACCAAAATACAACTTTATGAATTTGTTAAGGAATAGAAATCAGCACTGAGATCACCTTCTGGTGCTGTCTTTCCTTACTTCATAGGGCCAACACAGTGAATTCATGAGATTCCACAAACTCTAAAAGGGTTGATTCCACCTGACTGGCTCTCAGCAACAGTCAACTTCTGGCCTTCTTTGGTTTCCTCACATAGGGTTGTTGAAACAGGCTCACTGGAAAGTAGAGTTTGCTTCCCTAAGAGGATGCCCCAAAAGATGGTCCACAAGCATTAAACCAGTGGCTTAGTGATCTGCCTAAACTAGGGATGTTTTCAAATGACTAGTGACTAGTGAGCACTTCTGAAAAGTCTCAGTCACTGGAGTTGTAGAAAAGTCTAGAAACTTGTTTGTTCTCAATGTTTCCAAAACAATTACTATGTAGGTTTGGAAATAAGTGGTGTCATTAGGAATAACAAACTCAGAATTTTACAGGTTCCAATAAATCAAGCTAAAAATAAACTCAAAAGTCCCTTAGTTCTAGAGGATAAGACCCGGTTACTAAAGACACCCCACATCTTGGTTGCTAGATAAAAGCAAGCTGGAACTGAGCTGGGAACTTCCTCCCTGATGGCTAGCTTTCAAAGTTCTGGAACTTGCTATGCAGACAGCTGGGAGGGAAAACGGTATCAATAGTCTCACCCATCTGTGAACTCTACAAATTATAAAGTCGAAAGAGGTTCCCATCTGTCTAACCATAGCACAATGGTTATGAGGGTAACCAGCCATCCCTCTATGTGTATTTGGGACCTACTCCACAAAAGAGAAGTCATATTGTTCTTGTGAACCTCATCAAGCACCTATGCCTAGGGAGGTCATAGGTCCAAGGGGGAACTTACTACTTATCTAAACTGACTTAGTACCAAACTCCTTTCTAAATATCCATGTGTGTGTGTGTGTGTGAGAGAGAGAGAGAGAGAGAGAGAGAGAGAGAGAGAGAGCACATTTCAGCTATCACTCCTTGTGTGCTCTCCACCTCATCTCAGATAGTGCCTGTTATTGTTTTGGAACTTGCCAAGCAGGCTAGATTGGCTAGCCAGCAAACCCCAGGGTTTTACTGGTCTCTTTGTCCCCAGTACTGAAAGTATTTTACTGACTGAGTTATCCCCACAGCCTGAAATTTCCAAATATCTTGGAACTATGATTTTTATCTGAAAGAAGTGAACCTTACATGCAGAACACACAAAAAGATTAAATGAGTACTAGACTGAAATATCTTCAGTGAATTGACACATTGAACATACATTCCTACAGCAGGAAACATCAGGCAGTAGAACTAACATTGCCTCTGGAGGTCAGAATACCAGACTAACTCCCAGCTCCTGTCTCAAACTATCTGAGCTCAGATAGCCTTTTAAAAATCTACTTACTTATTAATGTTGTGGGGTGTGTGTGTGTGTGTGTGCGCGCGCGCGCGCGCACGTGTAACTTAGTGTAACTTTGTGTAACTTACGAGAGGAATGGTTGTTTTGGCTTACAGTTCCAATTATAATCTGTCACTGGGGGAAAGTCAGGATAGAAACTTCTTGCATATGGATGCATAGCTTGCATCCATAGTCAAGAGCAGAGAGAAATAAATGCATGCATTCTCACTTGTTTGCTTGCTACTCAGCTGGACGTTTTATATGCTTTTATACAATTCGGGACCCCCTGCCTAGTGAATGTGTCACTCACAGTGGGCTGGGTCTTCCCACATAATTAATTTAATTAAGGCAGTCCCCACAGACATGTCCACAGGCCAATCCAATATAGTCAATTCCTCATTGAGACTCTCTTTCCAGACAATTCTAGGTCATGTCAAGTTGAGAATAAAAGCTAATCATCACTCTGCACTGAGCTGTCTGACTGACCATCAGATATTCATATATGTCAAGTGAGAACAAGAAAACCTAATGTCCACTGTCACTTTCAGAATTAAGTACTAATGCTTACTAAGAAAGCATTTCAGAAACCATAAAATATTGGTTCTCTTTATAGCGGTTAAACTAGAAAATAGCAATGTGTGCAGTAAAAATTTCCCAGCTAACACAAACTGAAAAGTTTTGTCATTGGGTTTATCTTAGAAAAAGTGTTCTGGGTCAGAGAGTTTTGGTGTCAAAGAATGACAAGATCAGAGACTTCAACTCCAAGTGACCTTTGCTTTGGATTTGATTTCATGTCATTCTGTTTTGTCAGGAGTGAAAAATGATAGCTTGTCTCAGCAGGGGTTGGCAAGGCCAGGACACTGGAGCCTAGCAGCCTCCTGGCTCATCACCTGCCCCAGCTGGATACAATGTGGACAGAGGAGGGAGATTGGAAGGGCAGAGACAGAAGTAGAGGCAGACGAATTAGATGAATCAGACCCAGTGCCCTGACCGTAATGGATTCCAACCCAGAGGATGAATGGTGTTGATTAAATGGAAGTAGCCTCAGGCTGAAATGTCAGGTTTGAAAGTTTCCTTGTGTGGAAAATCATCTTGGCATGATCTCATCAAGAAGGAGAGGTAGTTCTGTTGGCAGTGAAGCCTTGCAGAGAAGAATCTGCCCCCAAATCTACTGAGCCCTGCTCGTGATGGAAGCTGCCACGTCAGACGGCTGAACTACCAAATTCCTGCAGTTCAATGGTCCTGAAATATTTGCAAAAGATCAGATTCTCTGAGAGTCTGGTTACACCCTCAATCTTCCAGCAGGAGTGGAACAAGAGTGAAAAACTCAGAGCTGCCTTATGGCTACTAATTCTCTCCTTAAGATGACTCCAACTAGGTGTCTGTTTTATTCCTCTAACCATGGAAAAGACCAATGGTCAAAATAGTGTTTATATATGCGCAAGTTACAGGTACATGACAAAGAAAATTAATTTTGTTGAAATAGAGTTAACAGAATATTTTAAACACATCTATGATAAAGAATAATGCTTCCTATTAATGAATTTAAATGGTAAGATCTAGCATCAAGTCAGTCTCAGCCATAATTTTGGTGTGGTCATGAATACCAAACAATGGAAATTGCACACTTGCCTACTTGCATTAACTAGAGGGTGAGATGAAAACCTGTGTGATTTCTTCCAGTTGATGAGGCCATGGCCACTCTGGCTGACTGATACTTGAATGGTTTGCTACCTATGTTTATAATGACAGGAAAAGCTGCTTTTCAATGAGGAGTTAATAACGATACTAACATTTTGCCTTCATGTGTGATGATCCCTTGAAAGTCTGATTTCAAATTAAACTCTGTTCTAAGGCTCCTGAAAATAATCCATCAACAAAGCGTGACTCTTCACACGCCTCAATTTGGGAAACTTACAATGTGTTGATCATTAGCTGAAACATTAATAAATAAAATGGATCTTGTCTAAATATATAAGATATTTTTGTTTTCTGAAAAATTCCCTAATTTCAAATGTAAGACTACAGTCAACAAGTTACTAAGAAACTTCATGCTGGCTATTCTTACTGTTTTTCCCCTACAGCTCTGAGATTAGTAATAATTCTAAATAAAGTGAAGATACAAATTAGCGACCAAAAACGAAAGGATTTATAAAAAAGAATGCCAATCTTTATAATGTATAAAGAATTATTAAAGATGAAAAAGGAAAAGTCCAACTGCCCAATGTAGAAACAGGAGAAAACTAACAGGAAAGTCACATAAATGAAAATGCCATTTAAACATAGTACAAGTTACTCTCAAGCAGTAGAAAATATATTTAAAAAACTCCCTAAGAGATGTTCTCTTCTAAGCAAAGTGTGGCACATGTCATAGATTTATTTACCCTTCTACATAAAACCAAGAGAAGAAGAAATACTACAAGGTACAATGATTTTCAGATGCTGACAACCAAGCAGCTGACGACTGTGACTGTGAGAAAAGCAATCTTGATCCAAACTCAGTCCACCAACCAGAGAAAGTCTCCAGGCTTCAGTGCAGAGCAGGGAAATCTTAGCGGCTCCTGATAGTCCCACTGATTTGGTTAGGTGAACCTGACTTCCACAAAGTCAAGGTGACTAAAATTCCATGTCACCTTCAAGAAGAGAACTATAAACAAAGAACTTCAGCATTTGAAAGGCCGTGGGTCCACCCTGAATCTTCATCTGAATGCTAACTGGTACACATGTGAGCTATGAAACCCTGGCGAAGGACCACGCAAGGAAGCTGTGGCTCAATACCAAGAGACTACATGGAGATAGGAAGAATTTGTGCTCCATCACGCACGGTGGTAAGTCTAATAATGAACGCAGGCTAGGTAAGGACCTCCGAAGGTTATTGCCTCAGTAGTGGAGACAAGGAAAAGATTAAATGTGTTCTGCATCTAATAACGATTAAAGACTCAGAAGGAGGCACATGTTTCCAAAGAGCATAAATATATTACAAAAAGAAAAGCTCACGAAGTTGGTAGCAGTGCTGAAGGCAGAGAGAGGGAAGGGGGTGGGGGAGACGAGGGAAGAAGAGAGAGAGGAAGGGAAGGAAGGAAAGCAGGCAGACAAGCTTGAGAATACACAGAAATAAGAAACTATTCAGCATCCAACATAGCACAATTCACAGAAGCAAATCTTAAACTCCCACACTTGCCTAAAAGAAGGAAAATATAAGAAATGATGAGTCACAATGATGCTGATAGCAGAATTGTGAGAAACAGTAAAGGGTTTTTATAACTATTTTACATTATGTTAAAGAAGACAAGGATTGAACAGGTGAAGTGACACTTTAATCTTTAAAGATTGAAATTGAAACCTAGAGGCAAAAAATATGATTGAAATGAAAAAAATATTAAATAATGTGAATAGACTATGAAACATTGTAACAGAGGAAAAAGGAAACTTGAAGATGTGCCATTAGAACAATCCAAAATGAAACATAGAGAGGAAATGACTGAAATGAGTTGGACAGACAATCAGTTAGCTGTCGTCAGGAAAATTCAGGCAGCTTAGTAAATAAAATAGAGTCCCTAAACAAAAGAGGGACAGAAAAATGTGACAATAATGGAGAAAACTTTCTCAAATGTGCTGGAAACCACAGAACAAAAGGATCCCAATACAATAAAAATGATGAATTCTACAGTATAATCAGTTGTTTGAAACCACCAGTAAAAGAAGAAACCAAAGAACAAAGATTTGTTATGCAGAAGAAAACCATAATGAAAATAATTGTTTTATTTTCATTAAAAAAATCTGAGCAATTCAAATACCTTGCAAACTACAAAAAACCACTTTACTATAAGGATTCAAATGATTAACCATAAAGGAAAAAAAGGAGATAGACCGTGTAAACAATAACTCAAAGAAAACTGGAGCGACTATATCAATATAACACAGAGACGTCAGAGCAAAATCCATTACCAGTCATATTGCTTCTCATAATTACAAAGGGGTCAATTATCGTGATAATATAGAATCCTAAATACTTATATACCTAATACCAGAATTTCAATATTCATGAAGTGAACTCAATAGATCACAAAGCAAAATTGGCAAATCCATAATCAGAGTTGGGTATTTTCCTCATCTCTTTCATAAAAACTGTGAGGAAAAAGTAGGCAGAAAATCACTAAGGATATGACCAACTTAAACAAGCCTGTCAATCAACTTGACCTACATGACATTTATAGAACTCTACCATCAACAAATGCAAAATACAGATTCTCTGTAAACATGTACAGAACTTTTATCAAAATTTGCCATATCCTGAACCACAAAGCAAGACTCAAAAACAAGGATTAGAAGTGAATCAACTACATGCTCTGTGACCACAATGGAACTAAACTAGAAACTAACTAGAAAATTTCAGATCTAAATGACAAACTTTGAAATAAACAGTGGCTCAACAAAGAAGTCCTTTCCTCACAGGGAAGTTATAAATCAATTTAAATTGGTAAAAATGAGAATATAAACCATTAAAATATATGAAATTTAGAGAGTAAGGTCTCACAGATCTCTCTCCTAAGGTCTCTCCTAACACTGCCTAGGGATTTATGTCAGTTTATAGTAGCTGGGGAAGGGGGTTCTTACAAGCCCCACCCTTCCCTGGGGGGTCAACAAATAGTTCATTGTTGCTGGGGGGCAGGGGCATTTTCTTTAACAGTATAGCCACTTGGTTAAGTTAGCCATGCTCCTGTAAATAAGCCCTTACTCATATTTCTAAGTAACACATATGTAGGGGGACACCAAGAAGTTTTTTGTACTGTTCAGCCTTCCTTATGGTTCCATGCCACTTGGACTTCTGGGAATAGCTTGAGGGGAGCTATTTAAGAGTGTTTCCATTGGAAAAGATGGTTGGTTGGTTGGTGTCAGGGGAACAGTGAGCCCCAGAGTTGGTTGGATGGCGACAGGGGAGACAGTGAGCTCCAGAAGCTGATGATAAGGAAGGCAGGGAGAAACAAGATTCAGATAAAGACAGACAGTTTCCAGAGAATAAAAAAGAAGGTAAGCAGTTGCTGGGAAGCCTTAGACACAGGAGGTTACTGAGATTATTTGGAAAAACGTTAATGGGATAATGGAATTTAGAAGTTAGTTCAATTCCCCAGGTTTAGACAGATTAAAACAGCCAGAAAGGGCTGTAAAAAGTGCCTCCTTTTTCCTTTCCTTTCCTTCCCTTTCCCCTTCTTCCCCTTCCTCTTCCCTTCCCTTCCTTTTTCCTCCCTCCCCTCCCCTCCCCTCTCCTCCCCTCCCCTCCCCTCCCCTTCCCTTCCTTTCCTTTCCTTTCCTAACCCTTTGAAGCTAAAGGGGGTTTTAAAAAGTTACTAGTTAGAAATCGTTCTCAGAAACAGCCAACAGGAAGGATCAGGAAGGCGGAGTCAAGTTACCAGGGAAAGGTAACAGTTACAAAAAGCTTAAAACTATTTAGAAATGGTTACTACCTTTTAAGAAAACATTTACCATTTGGCCAACAAGCAAAGAAGGCTTAGGAGCTCACATCCAAAGGGCAGAAAATCGCTATACACTAAAAATAAAATAAAATAATAAAATAAAATAAAATAAAATAAAATAAAATAAAATAAAATAAAATAAAATAAAATAAAATAAAATAAAATAAAATAAAATAAATAAAATAAAATAAATTAAAAAAATAGACACACAAAAACATGCACAGAGAGAGAGAGAGAGAGAGACATGAAAGTAGAAGAGAAGATAGTCGAAAAGAAAAAAGGGATCAATGGGAGTGGGAAGAAAAAAGATTACACTAAAGGATGAATAAGATAAAACTATTATATTCATGTATGAAAATGTTATAAAGAAGTCCCATGTCACATAAAATTCATATGCATAATAAAAAAATTATAGGTCCAAAACCACATGGAATTCAGCTAAACCAGCACATAGAAGTTCAATGCACTGAAGAATAGAGGTCTATCAATGTCCTCAGCTAGTATTTAATGTACTAGAACTAGACTTATTAAACCCATAACAAGTATAGGAAAGGGAGCAGTGAAGATAAAGGCAGAAAGAAAAATGTTAACAAAACTGGAATCCACTTGCCAAAAATGCCTTTTAACCATAGACACAAAAATTCTCAACAAAATTTATACAAACTTAATCCAGCATTTTATGTATTTATTATTCTTTGACAAGTTCATACATATAGAATGTTTTGGTCATTTAGACCCTCTCTCATTCTACTCCAACTCCTGCTGAACCCTTTCTTCTCCAAACATTCCCGATCTTACTTTGATGTCTTTTTTTTTTTGGCTTTTGTTTTTGGAGACACAGTTTCTCTGTGTAGCCCCGGTTATCCTAGAACTCGCTCTGTAGATCAAGCTGGCCTCAAACTCAGAGTCTGCCTGCCTCTGCTGCCTCTGCTACCCTAGTTCTGGGATTAAAGGTATGTGCCACCACCTCCAGGCTCTTTTGTTTGCTTTGTAACTAACTGAGAGTATTAGGGTTCTTTACATGAACATGGGTAAAGAATTGTTTACTGAAGCATTGGAAACTTGCCAATGGCTATATCACTGAAGAAAATTATTCCTTTTCCCCTAGTAACCACTAATTCCTAATAGGTGGAGAGATGGGTCCTTATGAGTCCCACCCCATCTATGATGATGGAAAGTGAGGAGCCCCATCTTGTGAAGATCCTGCACAGGTAATCACAACTGCTACGAGCCATTACAATCATGAACTGAGCAGCTATGGATGGACTACTCTGTACAAGCATACAAGAGTCTGTACAAGAGGAGGTGTAAGAGCAAAAGTTATGTTTTAAATTTTAATTACTGTGCCTAAGAGATCTATAGAACAAGTGCATAACTTCCTGGAATACTAGGTACAGCTGTTTAAATGAGGTACAGAAAGATATAATCCTGTAATCTCACTTGCCCAAGGGCAGATAACCTCCTGGATTGTTGGGTAGAGAATGCCAAAATCCTATTTAGTTGACTTGTAGGTAGATAACCCAGGAAGTACATGAGCATAGATGTTCGCCACTGATTGGACCTGGTAGGAAGTACATAGCCTTACAGGTTCTGCCTTTTTAAACACCTGTGCCACGGACTCAGTTCTGTGGGGACTCCAGAGGTGAAAAGTTCACTCTGTGGGAACCTCAGAATGAGGCTGCTCAGAGTCGATCTTCCTGGCCAGTAATTAATTTAATTAAAGCTTACTTCATTTGGCTCAGTTGAGGTGGTCTTATTCTCGACAGGATTTGGGATTTACAGAGGACCTTCAATAGTCAGGCATGGATGGAGAAGTGCCCCAAGGGGCTCTACATCTCTGTACTGAACTATTTGCCACTGATAGATTCAGGAGGAGGGGAGAACCATTGCCAGCTGTGAAGCCACTATTGATCTACCGGGCTCCAATGGATAGTTCCAATCTAACTGAGACACAGATGAAGCTGGCTAAACTAAATGGGCCACAAAACAAAACTGAAACTCATGACTCTGAGAAAGGAAACTGGAGGCAGAGGAAGTACGGGGAGGGAGGATAGCTAATAGAGATAGGAGTGACGTAGAGTAGAGAGTAAGCAGACTACAATACACACATGGAGGAGATGGTCAAAGAGCAAACTAAATTAAAATTTTAAAAAGTCCAGTTGTTAATGTAGAAATGTAATTAGGGTTGGTGTATCAAAACAAAACAACAGAAGATTAAACAACACACCTTTCTGTTTTGTCAATTTACCCGCAATTCAGTATTTTGCATGATGCCTCCAGTCACTGCAGACTCATGAGACAGCATCCTGTTGTTTTTTCCAGTGTGCACAGAAGCGAAATATGGAGAGCATATCTGCACCCACGAGGATGCTTTCCTTCCCATGCCTGTAATTTAGTGAACTTTCCATTTACTTTATAATCACCATCTAATATAGGATGCAGACCATATTTAAAAAAATACACATGATTTTTTGTGTATTTTCTTTTTGACATTTTGAGATCCATGCTTTTTGAGCCTAGGTCAACCAAGGACTTTGAAACTACTAAAGTTCCTTAACGTAAAGATGAACTCCTGGAAAGCTTTGTGTAAGGAAGATTTTGCTGATCACCTCAATGGGACGAGGGATGCAATGGACGTAAAGCCTATCAGGCATGATGGAGGATTGGTAGATTGGCCCGTATCCTATTTTGTCTCTTTTAACATGTGGAGTTTCAAATACCAAGCTGGGCCAAAGCTACACACCTGCCTAGTGCAAAGCCAAAGGTCTTTCCCCAGGAGAAATGTGACACTGGCAGGATGGGATGGTGTTTCCGTAGAGGGAAAATACATATACCTGTTTTCAGCAGCAGATCGAACACTTATGAAATTCAGTTTCTACAACCTTAGGAAAAGCTGTCTGTGCAAGACTTCTGGCTTCAGTGGAGGATCAGAAGGACCCAGAATGGAACAAAGTCCTCGGGCTTCAGCACCTGTCAATTACTGTTCTCATTCGCGCTGTATCAAGCAGCCTGTGATCGTCATGCACCAGATAAATCTTTGTGGAAGCTGACAGCTCGTGTCACATGAGTGGTGTGTGCAAGATTCTAGATGAGAAGCAGAATGAAAGCCCAGGCTTGACGTTTACTGAGAAGCAGCAAGTCGTGAAAAAGCCGTTGGGAAATACAGAGACTGAGCACAGAGGACAGGAATATTAAAAGTCTATTCTCCTCCAAGTAGCTTTCATGATTCAGTAAAACACAACTGAGGTGATTGCAACTTAAAGTGACCTTTGCTCTCATGCATGGCAATGTTTTGCAAGCTGCTAAACAAGGTCTTTTCTGTCAGGGTTGCTGGGTACAGGCCTAAAGCTCTGAAAGAGGGAGAGAGAGAGAGAGAGAGAGGAAGAGAGAGGGAGAGAGAGGGAGAGAGAGGGAGAGAGAGAGGGAAGTACCCGGTAGTGGTGCACTGGATGTTTGGGAGAGAAAAAAAGGGAGAAGCTTGGTCTACCTGTTAAATGATCCAGTTCATCTCCTAGGTTACATCTCAACATCATGTGTGATTCTGAACTAGGCCCTAACACCGGAGGACCAAAGTGGCTCATGGTCTTGTAATAATGAGGCCATTCAGAGCCATGCCCTGTGGTGCCTTGTGGAAAGCTCCAACGGTTAGGTAGAGGGTGCTTGCAAAACCTAGGTTATCCCAAAAGGCTGGAAGAAATATGGCCCCTCCCTTCTGCACTGACAGACCACAAGCCACAGCAAAAACTGCCCACTTTCAAAGGCGGGCTATGATCGGCAGAATTGCTTACCTAAGTGCTTATCCCAGCATCCCTGTTACTAACCAATGACCTTCACCCCAGAGTACCAAACAACCCTCCCCTGTCTGAACCCCATAAAATACCATGACCCTTGCATTAAACTTGAGAATGTTCCACTGACATCACTCTCCTGGAATTCTTTGCATTCTGTCAACTCTTAGTTCCCGGAACTGAGACCCATGTGGACATGTCCAATTCACACCCTGTGCTTCCTTCCCGGGAGCTACCAGGGGCTAGGCTGTATGGCCAATAGTCTAGCCGCTTGCTGTGGAGGTGAAGGGAGGCCCTGCAGGTCAAGGGAGAGAGAGAGAAAGTACCCACAATGGCCCACTGGAAACATCTAGCTACTACTTCACCTCCTGACTGCCCTCACAACACCTCAGGTGATCATGGGGATGAGTCAGGAAGTCTTTTTGTTCGATCTTCCTCTGGATAGCTGTGTAACTGTTTGGGGCACATTAAGGACCACCAGATACTGTGCTTTTTCTTTAACATTGGGATCATTGTACTGTAGGCCCCCATAACTCTGTTGTGAAAATGGACGTAAAGAACAAATACAGAGCCATTGCCACAGGTCTGGTGGATAGCCAAGGCTTTTCAGGTAAGCAACAGACAAACAGCACATTCAAGAAGCATCCACAGACCCTTGGAGGGTTTGTTCCTATGAAGACAATCTTGGTAATTAGAGATGATGGCTAGTGAACAATTACCTCTTGTACAGGCTACATTCTAAGTGAATTGCAATAAACTGACTTAACTCTCACAGTATACCCATGAGGAAGGTGTAATTGTTAAGACGGTTTTATGGAGAGAAGACAGTGAGCAAGCAAGTAGTTCCATTATTCATCCCAGGTTACTCCTTCAGAGAGGAGTGGAGCTATGGCTTGTGCCCAGACACACTGGTTCCAGAGCCCAGGCGCATGACCTCAACACTGCCCTGATATGTGGACATCTCATTAAAAGTAAAAGGATGCAATATCCAGAAGCACATTGATAATGATATAGCTAAGTGGAGGTATACATGTACCTACACACACATATGTGCATGTATGTCACTACTGTAGGATTTGCATAAGTCATCTAATTCTTTGACTGTACCATCGGAGTGTTCTTTTGTTTTGTTTTGTTTTTTTAACAGTTATCTGAAAGTTGGCAAAGGACCACCCAAGGCAGTTCCCTAGGGTTATAATCTGTGATGGTTAATCTCGTGAGAATGACTAGATTGTGAGATGATAAAGAGAGCCCTGGGTGTGTCTATGACGGCAGGTCAAAGATGATTAGATTTATGAGGAGTCTGGCCTGTACTGATTCAGTCCTTTGGTGAATTCCACATTTGGACAGACTATTGGGGGGGGGCGTGTAGGAATTTGGAAGGTGGGACAAATTGGAGAAAGGGGGCTACCTTTGAAGAGTATGCCTTGACCTGACCTCTTCCGGTTCTGCTCTCTGCTTCTTGGCCGCTGGGAGGTGAGATGCTTCCTCTGCCACCTGCTCACTGAGACAGCTTCAATTGACAGTATTATCTCAGGATCTGGAATCACCTTGGAAACAAATCTCTGAATGCTGGACAGACTGTGAGGCATTATGTAGATAAGGTTCATTGGGGTGAGAAGATCCACTCTAACTGTCGGACTAAACACAAAGGAGGAAGCAAACTGAGTATCAGCATTACCTGTCCTCTGCTTCCTCGCTGCAGATGCATTGTGGCTGGCTGCCTCTAGCTTCTCTCACCAGGATTTCACCATGATGGACTGCATCCTTGAATGCCCAGTGTATTTTCTCACAGTAATGAGGGAAATAACTAATGCATTTATGCCACCATGATGTTCTGCCCCACCTTGGGCCCAAAGCAAAATCTCTTGCTGATCATGAATGAAACCACTAGAACCAGAAGCTAAAATAAACCCATCCTCTTTCTGTTGTTTTCTTGAGCATTTTGTCACAGCCATAAAACACCAACTAACACACAGTCCTATGGTAATATATCAGCCTCAGAAAGTAAATTCAGTCTGAATGTCATCCTTTCTAATGCTCCTCACCCAATTCACATCCTGTAGATCCACAGATTTTATTCTTTACCTTTATTTTAATCATTCATTTCTCTAATGGCAATACCACTATTTTTGGATCAAGCACTTACCTTTTTCCTTTTTAGGTAACTGCATAAGACTTTTTTTCTTGACACTATCTTTGCCATTTCCTTCCTTGAAAAAAAAAAACCCTTTTCATTATTTGACATTGAAAATAATCTTCCTTCTTTCTTTCCTTCCTTCCTTGTTTTTTTTTTTTCAAGACAGAGTTTCTCTGTTGTTAATTTGGTTGTCCTAGAACTTACTTTGTAGACCAGGCTACCCTCAAACTCACAGAGATTCGCCTGCCTCTGCCTCCCAAGTGCTGGGATTAAAGGTGTGCACCACCAACACCCAGCCGAAAATCATTTTTCTTTTTATTTGAAAATAGATTCTTTTCTCATACAGTATATTCTAATTAAATTTCTCTCCCTCTACCCCTTCCAATTCCTTTCCACTTCCCCCCCCCTCAATCTGGATCCATTCTCTTTATGTCTCTCATTTGAAAAGAACAAGCTTTTAAGACATGACAACCAAACAGGACAAAATTAAATACAATAAAATAAAACAAAAACCATCACATCACAGTTGGACAAGGCAACCCAAGAGAAGGATAAGGGCCTCACAAGAAGGCACAAGAATCAGATTCCCACTCATTCACACACTCAGAAGTCCCATTAAAATACTAATCTGAAAGCTATAATATACAGGCCGAGGACCCAGTGCAGACCTGTGTGGGCTCTGTGCTTGCTTATTCAGTCTCTGTGAATTCATGCAAGCTTTGCTCAGTTGATTTGCAGGGTCTTGTTCTCCTGTTGTCATCCATCTCTTCTGGCTCTCAGACTCTTTCCATCTCCTCTTCCAAGGGTTCCCTGAGCTTTGAGGGAGGGATTTGATGACGACATTCCATTTAGAGATGTATATTCTACGGTCTCTCTCTCTCTCTCTCTATCTATCTATCTCTCTCTGTCTCTCTCTCTCATGTTTGGATGTGGGTCTCTGTATTTGTTCCCATCTGCAGCAGGAGGAATCTTCTCTAATGATGACTGAATAAGTACTTATCTATGGGTGTTGCAGAATATCATTAGGAGTCATTTTATCACTACATTTTTTTTTTAAGACCAGTAGTATTTAGTTTTACCCTAGGTCCCTAGGCTACCCAGTATCTGGTTCTTGGTCACTCAAGCAGTGTCAGGTATGGGTTCCTTCTTGTAGAGTGGGCCATAAGTCAAATTAGACATTTGGTGGCTACTCCCACAAACTCTGTGCCACCACTGCCCTAGCATATTTTACAGGCAGGACAGATTGTAGATCAAAGGGTTTGTGGCTGGGTTGGTGTTTATGTTTCTCTTTTGCTAGCTTGTAGAATACTTTCCCTCACCAAAGACACTAGAATGTGGGGATAAAGGCTCCCTGTAGGCGCCAGCTTAACTTCTCCACATTCAGTGGGTTGTGTGGTGGTGTCCTAGACAATGGGGTCCTGCTGTCAGTTTGCAGAGAATAACCCATTGTCTTAGCAACAGCCTGGGTTGTTTGGAGATTTCCATGGGACCCTCTTGGCCAACAACTCAACTGAATACAATGCAGTTCCCATAATGAAAGCCTCATTTGGTGACAAGAGATGGCCTGTTGGGACTCCATATCCCCCATTATTAAGAGCCTTTATTAGAATCACCTTCATATATTTGGAAATTTCCACTGCACTAGGTTTTCATATCATCCCTCAAGTGCCCCTCCATTCCAGCTGTCTCTTCCCACATTACCTGCCTCAACCGTATCTCCCCCCTTTCCCCCAATCCTTCTGTTCCCATTCCCACTTGCTCACAATCCACACATAAAATCCATTCTACTTCTCCTTCCCAGGAATACCCTTGTATCCCCTTGGTCCCTTCCTCTATACCTAACCTGTCTGGGTCTACAGATTGAAGGTTGATCATCATTTATTTGCCTTTGAAAATCATTCTAAGAGCCGAATATAGTAGTGCCTGACTGCGATCCCAGCATTTGGGGGAAGGTGGCAGAGGAAGAAAAATGGAGTGAATTTGAGACCTGATGGTTGATGTAGCAAATTCTAGGCCACCCAGGAGAGTGAGACCCTGTCTCATCAACAAAAACCTTCTAAGCCACCAACGTTCCCAAATTAGACCCTTGCACAGTCTTAGCTTCTACAGGTTGAAGTCTGCACTCCTTGCTAAGTCACATATTCTGCTTCATGGCCTCACCTTTCCATCTCTATCCATGTGCCACATCTGCACCAGCAGATGTTTCCTCTGACTGAACATTTATTTATGCCTGGCATTGTGGTAGGTGTTGAAGTATCCTCCTATACCTTCTCCTACACATACCCTTCATTCAGAAAACTCATGCTCAGATGGAAAGACTCAGATCAATTCTATGCTTCCCTCACAAAAAGTTAATTTTTAAATGTCTTCATAGCTGACCCCATAGCAGTCATCTGTAACTTTCTCTTAGCACTAGGATATAAACTTTTAGTATCTAGTTCCATGAATACACTATTCTACCTTCAGCTCCAGACAGTCTCTGGCACACAGTTAACAAATATTGAGAGTAACATTAGCATGTTACTGTGCTGCAACATAATTGCTTCTTGGGTGTCTGCCAGCGCCACAGGAATATGAGCTCCTAGGTGGCAAAGACCATACCTTTCACCTCTGTAGTCCAACACCTATCCCAATACCAGGTATAAATAAATGTTTAGTGTTTGTTGAATAAACTAATGTGTAGACAAATAAATCATGAAACCACAGAGCCTCCAGGGCTTTCTTTCCTGTGAGCCTAACCTAATCCTGCTGTTTTCTAGTGTCTAGAAGGCATGTGCTTATCAAAAGCAAAGCAAATGCAGCTGGAAGATGCTGTTAGAAAGCAAACCAGACTCCTAGGGACCAAAAGGTGCCTCCATTATATGAGCTATGATTGTAAATAAAAGCACTTGGAGATGAAAACCCAACTTAAACTCCAAAGAATGGAGCTTCTGCAGAATACTGATTTGCTCCTATTCATCAGATGAAATTTCAAAAGCTGAGATTTAATGTGTGGTCTGAAAGGAGAAGAAATTCCACTCACTTGAGGGTCTTGAGAAAACTCATTTCCACAGCCACTCTGGGGAACCTTCAGGTTTCTCCCATCGCTGTCCTGAAAGGTAGACATTATGATCACCTTTGCTGAGAAAAGGAAGTATGCTGAGCTCCAGGTTTTATAGCAGACCTGGCTAGTCCTGTATAGGGCAGATGCGGTAAACTCTGTCTTGATTGAAGGGCTGTCTTTTAGGAATTGTGTCTGCAAAGAAACTCCACCTCCTGGAACAGACTTTTGCATAAGTGCTGAACACACAGGAACCATCTGTGGAGACAGCTGAGTCCTTCAGGCCCATTCCCACAGCGGAACACCCCCAGTGTGGCTCAGAGTGACCTTGTGTGCTCAGCTCAGTGCTTCTGAATTAGATAAGAACATGATTAGCCTGGAAAGAAATGGATGGCTTTCATGACTACTTTCTGGAAGCAGATTCCTGGGCTGGATAAAGATGATGGTCTTGAAGACTATTTAAGGGTAAGAGCATTTTTTTCTTTTTTTTTTTTTCTTTTTTCTTTTAATTTTATGTGTATAGTTGTTTAGCCCGCATGTGTCTGTGTACCACATTCATGCACTGCTTGCCAGAAGAGGGTGTTAGAACCCATAGGACTGCAGTTACAGATGGTTGTGAGCTTCCATGCTGGGAATTGAATCTGGGTCTTCTGGAAGGGCAGCCAATGCTCTTAACTGCTAGGTCACCTCTCCAGCCTCAATAAGAGCAATTTTGTCTTGAGATACTTATAGATTTTTGTGGCTTTTCCCCCCTGTGCTGCAAATAAAACTCAACACATGCTAGTCAAATGCTCTATCACTGAATTGCTTCCCCAGATTGCTTAATATTTTATTATTATTATTTTCATTATGCCATTTTTATAAATGTACACATATATTTTGATCATTTTTACTCCATTTCCCTCCCTTGTTCTCTTATTCTTTCTTCTACCTCTCCCTCTCCCTCTGTGTGTGCATGTGTGTGTGTGCATGTGTGTGCATGCGTGTATGTGTGCGTGTGCGCATGTGAGTAAAACCCAATTACGTTCATTGGGATTGTTACAGGAGCATGGGTGAGGGCATGGGCACGTTGCCAGGGCTACACCACTGGGCAAAAATTGTCTCTCTCCTGCTCTATATTAGCCATATGTATAAATTCCCAGGACCCTACTGCATATTTGTAAGTGAGTATTTTTGCTACAAAGCTGTGTGTAATATTTTTATACACATACATATATATTTAGAACATTGCAAATGTACACAAAAATACTTTATATGTTTCACTATGCAGTAAGATTATGATTTGTTTTTCTTTCATAGATTTTAATGTTTCACCTTTATGATCAAATTAAAAGTTATAAAAAGTTCTTTGGTTATTGTATTTTTCATTTGTTTGAGACAGAGTCTTTTACAATCCAGGCTGGTCTTAAACTTGTTGTGTAGCAAAGGATAGCCATAAACTCCTGATAACCCTGCTCTGTCTCTCAGGTAATGGGTACATGTCATTACACTGTACTGAGAAGTTTCGTTTTAAAAGACAAACAGATGCCAGACTCCAGAAACTCATCACAGAATTTGAGATTGCATATCAGAAGGCTTTAGACCTTGTCTTCTTTTTTAGGGCTTTTGTTTTGTGTTTTTAGACAAGGCCCAACAATGTAGGCCAGGCTAGCTTCACAAACTTGCAGCAATACTCTGCACCTTGCCTCCAGAGTGCTAGGATTACAGACATGTACCACCACACCCTATTGTGGTTTAATGGTTTAACAGGAGACATTTCTCTTTACCATTGTAATAAAGCAATTCATCATTGTAGCAAAAGGGATGCAGTGGTAAAAGGACTCAGAAGCTACAGTAATGTCCAGTTCTGCCTCACGTCCCCAGACACCCACAGAGTACACACAGTGCTCATTTATTCATTCAACAAAATTGGCTGAGTTTCTAAAACTTTGCCCAGTGCTAGTGGGGGAAATTTAAAGTCATCCAAACCATGGTGTATGCTAGACTCAAAGTGTTTGAGTGAAAGAAGCTCGGAATGAGAGTAACTTCAACAGAGTCTGCAGGGCATAACAGCAGAGTGGACCTAAGGTGATGAGCACAGAAAGAAGGGAGCTGCTGTTGGTAGCAGGCATGAAAGAACAGGTCAGTCTCTTCCCTCCCGAGGTTACCCATTAAGATAGACAGTCAGCATTTAGACTCCCACAGTTCATACTATCCCTCTCAAACAGTCAATAGTAACTATCATGAAGTCTGCATTGAGAATGCTCTCTGAGGCATTTCATCGTGTAATTGGTAAACACGTAATATTTCAAACAAATTGTCAAACTCTTTTACCAGCAGAGACTTCATATGTGTGATGTTGAGGAGATGAGGAAACTAGAGAAATGGTAGACAATACTCACTCTGTTTTTCTATCTGTCTACCTGTGTCATCTTCTCAGCTTTATGCCACCTGGGCATGCAATAGATTAGCCAGAGGAAAGCACTGGTGTTTAGGCTACACATATACCATGGCAGAATGTCACTGTTTTTTGAAAGTTCCCTCAACATTACTCTAACCTATAGATAAGGTTGAGGACATAAATGTGATCCCTCATAACTTGTTAAAATGTCTACTTCTAGCCAAGTGTGGTAGAGCACACTTTAAATCCCACTACTGGGAAGGTAGAGGTAGCTAGATCTCTGGGAGTTCAAAGCCATCCTCATCTACATAATGAGTTCCAGGACAGCTAGGGCTATTTAAAGAGAGCCTGTCTCAATAAAAACCAAACAAAAACGTTTACTTCTTAGATTATTGGCTTGTTGTAAACTAAATATGATGTAGGGCCCTATGAGTTGCCCAGTGAATACTCAGAGGTATCAGACCACTTGTCTGTTTATACCAACTGAGCAGTGATGTAAGATGTCCAATATTTTCAGCTTACTGGATTGGGAACATTACATAATTATCACCTGTAAATGTCACAGAATTCCAAAGCACAAACTTTAGTGAGTGTTACTTTGAGAGGAAAGAAAGGCGGGCTTTCACATTTACTGAACATTACGAGCTAAGCACTTGCATGCATTATGATTTTTAATGTTTCTGAAACATTCAGCTATGAAATAACTTTACTTGGTCACAGCCAGTATTTCTTAAATAAAAAAGTGAACTGAAAAAAAGAAGAGATATATGAATGTATCAAATGTGGTCGTCGGAAATACTATTCATAAAATCTTTGTGTCGGTGACGCGTGTGTGTGTGGATATAGTTCATTGCATAATGTTATTAAATTGTCTTTCACACTCTAGATTGCTGAAAATATTTGAGGAACACATCTACACAAACAGCTACTATTGAATCCATTTCTATAGTAATATGTGAGGTCCAGAGATCTTAAATAGCACACCTGTATTCATATAGCCGGGGACGGCAGGACTCATTGTCTCCTGAAGGAAACAAGTCTTGGCATGAATAAATCAAAATGTCTGCAGAGAAGATCCAGTAGTGTTAGTGATTAGTATTTTAAAATAATATCATTGAACAACAGTGTTGCAGCTTCCTAGTCCTTTCCAGATTGATTTATGAACTGTCACAGCCCTAGCCACAGTCTGAGCCCCAGGGAAGTTTCCTCTTTGTTTTCATCATTGCTAAGCCTGGCTGGAATTCTGTGCTGTGGGTTCCTTTGGTTTTGATTTATCGCCCTCTGTCATTCCAGGCACACCATAGACTCCTTCCCTGGTCCTCTCAGCTTCACAAGCAGCCCGGCCTCCCAGAGGCTAAGTCGGTGACCTGGGACACACCTGGCTGTCTTGGCACAGCCGCTGAGTGTACACATTTGCTCAGAAGCGCTGCACCTGGACAAACAGGCCTCACACTTCTTGGCTCCAAGGACAATATTTCTCTGCTGGATCATTTTCCTGTCTGCATCCCCGGCCATCCCACAGAGAAATGCCTTCCCCACACTGTCTGTAAAACCCCAAGAATGTCTCTCCTGAGCACTTCAGCCCTCATAGTGGTTTGAGCAGTTTGGAAATACAACTAAAGCAATAGTTTAGTGATTTTTCTGTGTTTTTCTTACTGAGCCTCCTCTTTTTCTTCAAGACCCACAAATTATTATTTTTAATGTGGCTGTGAAGAGCCCTGATCTTGTCCATAAAATCCTTCTACTTAATAAACAATGGCCAAGCAAAAGTATGAAACCCACAAACCGGGAGGGTGTTCTTCCCAGGCCACCCCTAGCTTTGTACTTACAAAGCCAATGAGGCATCCACCGATGGATAAATGTTCTTTTGGTGGGTTTGGGAAACGTCTTTGAATGAGAGAAGGGTCAGGGGACAGCTGCTGGTGAGCCTCTGCTTTGGCTGCAGAGGAACAAGGGGACTGTGGTCTCCACCATGGGATGGGAGCAATGGCATAGCAAATCTTGCTCAGTCTGGAGAGGTGCTGCATGTGATCATTTGGTTAAGGAGGCTAGGACAGCTATGTGATTTTTATGACAATGCAAAAGCAGATGTGTATATATAGACACGTATATAATGTTATATTCACAGACACACATATATGGACACATACACACTTACGTGAGTGTTTGAAAAAACGATCAGAATTTCTAGGTGGAAACAGTAACACATTAAACCAAGCATAAGGATCCGTGAGACTGCTCAAACCACACACTTAGGAAACCTAACCTGGAAGGAAGAGTGCATTTTTAGGACCCACACTGGCTCTGTTGCTTGGAAACGGCCATTAAACAAAATGAACCCTCTCCTTACCCAATCTTCTGTGACTGTGTGTGTATTCTGGTTATTTGGTTCTGATTGGGTTTTATATAAAGAACATTTAACTAGAATTGGTTGTCTGTCTGGCTCTGGACATTATTTTGTGTGAATTTGTGTTAATCCTGAGGACAATGAAAATAGAATCTCTCTCGCTCCTTCTCTCGCTCCCTCCTTCCCTCCCCACCCCCTGCCTCACACACATCCCTCTTACATACACACATACACACTCTCTCCACACACACACTCTCTCACACACATACACACACACCTAGAAAGAGGTTTCCATTTTACAGATAAAGCAACTGAAGTACAGGATGATACCTTATTTATTGAAGATAGTTTGGTTTTTTTAAAGTACTCATTTTAAATGTGGGAAGGAGAAGCAGGCAGTGGAGATGCTTGTAGTGGAAAACAATTAATGAGATGCAAAAAACACTTATGAAAAATACATTGGTGTAATATTTATTTAAATTTATTATATTGAAATAACTATAGATTTACTTAGAATTGTAAGAAATAATTATCTGGCTATCTTTTCTCAGATTCTTCTTCTTTATAAAACTGTATTCTAATACCACATCAAGATTATTGATATTAATCCATGAAGATACATGCCCACAAAGACCATGTTGTATTTCATGAATACCTCCAAACTGGTCCCCCATCCCATCCCACCTGTGGTGAGAAAGATGCCCAGAGCTTTTCCTCCTACCCTGGAGAATTAGAAAGAGAATGAAACACATTTTATTCCCTGAAAATCCGGTTAAACCTATTACTATTTCCAGCTCGGATAATATTTATTTTTGTTCTACATGAAAAGCAACTGAAACCTTTTTGTTAATGTGGGGAATGTAGTTGGGGTAACTAGTTCTTTTTGGAAGATTTATTGTATGCTTCAAATCGTGTGTGTGTGTGTGTGTGTGTGTGTGACATGTGCACAAGTATAGGAACATACGGAGGCTAGAAATGGGTATTGGATGCCCTGGAGTAGAGTAACAGGTGGCTGTGAGCAGCTTAACATGGATGCTAGGAAACAAACTCAGATACTCTGAAAGAGCATTACAAGCTCTTGACTACTGAGCCACCTCTCCAGCCCTGACTGGCCCTCTTAAATTCTTCTCTTGAGCCACAGAACAGACTCTTTGTTGAACTCCCTCCCATAGGTGCAGCTCTGTCTTGCGGTTGATGACACAGATCATCTGCTCACAACCGTTATATTCTGCCTTTTTCTCTCTCATCACAAATACTACTTTCTATTTTATTCCTCTTTCTCTGAGAATTTTATTTTCTTTCTAGGAAGGCTAGCTCCATCATGAAGTCCAGAGAATTTGTTTTTATTTGTCTAACCCAGTCTGGGCTGGTTACTCTGGCTTCTGCTGCAGGCGTGGGTGTGAGATGTAGCATAAGCCACAGAAAACATAAGAACTAATACTGAGGATACCTGTGGTCATTCTGTGACTCTAAAGATAATGTCAACAGGCAGAGGACAGAATTGAAAGATTTTCAGTGAATCTAGGTGCTCATGCCTGTAATGCCAGCACTATGGAGGCTGAGACAGGAGGATGTCAAGAGTTCAAGGCCAGACTTGGCTACATAGCAAGACTAACAAAAATAAAAAGAGAAAAAAATGAAAAGAAATCAAGGAGACGGACGTGGATCCCAGACATCGAAAGGCTCTCTCAGACAGGGGTCAGTTGAGAGAATCCACAACCTTATCATTCATTTCTTTGAATTACAAGGTTTGCTACTAGAAGCTACAATCACTTTTTCTAATCCCCATAATATCTAAAATCTGGACTCAAGCACAAAGAATCCATGCCTCTTTTTCAAGTCTATCCTAATGTAAGTATATCTGATGCTCGACCCCGACTGCCTACCTACCCATATTTCTGAAGATCTTTTTTAAAGTCTTTCTTTTCCTCTGCACATTCTCTTGGTTTTTCCTCTTAGATATTACTCAGAGTTGGACGTTACCTTGGCTAGAAACAGGATAAAAGCCATACGCTTCTTAATAGATTGGGAATCAGACCAGCAGCAGATGAAAGTCCCCACAGGTGATTTATGTACAACAGAAAATAAGTTTCACGAGTGATCAACAAAATGGCATTACATTATGATGGCTTCACCCTAGTCAGCCCATTCTGTCACCATAATTACAAACATTAATTAGCCATTTGTCTGGGATAGCCAAGCAGGGATGGAGCTTGGGATTTCCTTGGGAAAGCTTTATTTTCCAGAGGTGTTTCAGACAACTTATGGATGGCACAGGTTCAGGTCTTGGCTATTCTGGTTTCACTACCCCATAGTGGGAGGAGTTGTCCTATGGAATGACAACTGAGAGGAGTGGGACTCTCAGTCCTGTGGTGCTGAGCGTGTTCATGCTCAGTGGACTGTTCTTACCTGTTCTTGCCTACTATATCCATTTGATTGCTGGCCAGTCAACACAGACCTTGTCAACACCAACAAAAAGCACAAAAGGAAAATAAGACTACAACTAAATGGAGCTTTTGCAGGTCATGAACTCCACCTGGGTATTGTCATGAAGACAGTTTGTTATTTCTCAGAAATCTTCCTTCTGATACCATTGGTATATGATCTGTAGTCTGAGTAACAAAGGCCTTAATCATTAATATTAGTGATTAAATTCCCTGAAATTAAATTCAAGCAGTTTCCACTCCTAGTTGATTGATACCTGCTGAGAGAAAGAGAGTTGGTTTTCTTCAAATTTGGGAAGTCTAGTAGGTCAACTACACTCCAGTAGATGGTCCCATGTTCAAGAATAAATGGACAGTACAAACTGGACTCAATGTGTTAAAAAAAAAAAACAGAAAGTTGAACAGATAAGAAAAGTGGGGGTGGGTCTGGCAAGAGTTAGTGGGGGTTGAATATGACCAAAATACATTGTATGAAATTCTCGAAGAATTAGTAAAACAAATTTTAAAAATAAAAAATGTTCAGGCTATTAAGATACTGGGATTTTGTTCCTTGTTAATGGAATAAATGGATCTGGTTAAAGAGAGAATTTGTGTATGGTCAGGTTACCCCCCTACCCCCAGTGGAAGAACGTCATAGAGGATATAGACAATGGAGCACAACTGTTCTGTTGAAATCCTAATTTTAATGGCTTCCAAAGCTCCCGCAGAACCCATGGAGCTTTATACTTTATGGAACTGTTGGAGCAAGTAACTTCCTTTGCTTATCTGAGAAGAGTTAGATTAACTATGACTACAATCAAAATTTCTAACACCAACAAGACATAATACAATGACAGATAAATTAAGATATAGCCCTAGAGAAGTATTATGTCAAAAAGCATTTCAAAGATTATCTTAGGATGAGCACAGGGTAAATTGAAAATGCATACCAGTGTATATATGGAATGACCACAATTACATAAAAAATTTGAAGCATATTAACTCAATACCCCAAAACAAAAATTAGGAGTTATTATGCACTGAATAATAGTCCTCCAAATATTTACATGTTCTGGTGAAAAAAAATGACAATTTATTCTTTTTTTTCCTTTTTCTTTATTTTTTATTTTTAAAGTGTTTTATGTTGAACTAAATTAAGACTTACCAAAACAATATAGGCGGTTTCTGTGTTTGTTTCACTAGGCTTTCCCCCAACAATAGCATCTTCTAAATGAGAATATATTTTTCCTTTTATTATAAATAGATTTTTTCTCACATAATATATCCTAATTAAACTTTCCTCCCCCTCTACTCCTTCCAGTCCCCCCCCCCCACTTCCCTTCCCATTTGGATCTACCTCCTTCCTGTCTCTCATTAGAAAATAAAAAGGTTTCTAAGTGGTAATAATAAAACAAAATGTATTGACATAAAACAAAAGCTAAAACATCAAAATAGGATAAACCAAACAAACAGAAGTAAAAAAGACCAAGAAAAGGCTCAAGAAACAGACACAGAAACCAACTCATTCGCACACTCGGGAATCCCATAAAAACACTAAATTGGAAGCTGAAATATCTACCTAAAGAACCTGTAGGGTAAAAAGAGAGAAAGTTTTATATATATATAATTTTTATTTTTTATTATATATACAGTATACATATACTGTATATATAAAAATAAGATTATATAATTATTATATATAATAAAATAAAACTATATATATAATAAAAATAAGATAATTTTTAAATGCCTCGACATGACATTATGAGACAAGGAACGTCCAAAGACGCCGCTGCATTCGTTTTCTGTTGGTCATCTACAGCTGGGCATGCAGCTGCCTTTAAGAGTCGATTGTTTCTACAAGTGGTTATCAAACGGAGGATGGCTTCTGGGTTAGGGATGGGGACACGCCCACTTCTCCTTTCAGCTCTAGGATCCCATCTGGTGCAGACCCTTGCAGGACCTGTGCATGCTGCCTGAGTCTCTGAGTTCACAGGTGCGTTGCTCTTGCTGATTTAGAGGGTCTTATCCTCACGTTGTCCTCCATCCCCTCTGGCTCTTATGCTCTTTCGTCCTCCTCTTCTCAGGGTTTCCTGAGCCCCAAGGGGAGGGATTTAATGGAGACATTTAGAGCTGAGTGTTCCAAAGTCCCTCACTCTCTATCTACTGTCTGGCTGTGGGTCTCTGTATTTGTTCCCATCTGCTTCAGGAGGAAGCTTCTCTGATGATGACATTAGGAGTCATTTTATTGCTACGTTCCTTTAGCAGAACAGTATTTATTTGGTTTTAGCCTAGATCCCTGGGCTATCTAGACTCAGGTAGCAGTGTCAATGTGAGTTCCATCTTGTGGAGTGGGCCTTAGGTCAAATCAGATATTGGTTGTTTACTTCCACAAACTTTGTGCCACCATTACACTGGCATATCCTACAGGCAGTGCGCTGTTGTAGATCAAAGGGTTTTGTGGCTGGGTTGGTGTTAACATTTCTCCTTTGGTAGCATAGAGAATCCAGTCCTGTACTAAAGACACTAGCATGTATTAGTAAAGACTATCTAGGCACCAGCTCAACTTCTCCATGTTCAATGAGCTGTATGAGCTGTATAGATGCTGTTTTTAGTAATGGAGCCTTGCCGTCAGTTTGTGGAGAGCAATCTAGTCTTGGCAACAGCATGGTATGTATACCTTTGGCCAACAACTCAATTACATACAACCCAATCCCTGTACTGGATGCTTCATTTGGTAACAAGAGTTGTCCAGTTGGGACCGTGTCTCCCTGTTATTTGGTGATTTTTTTGAGATCACCTTCATACATGTGTATATTTTAGGAAGGTTCTACCATAATAGGTTTTCATAACATCCCTCAAATGGTACTTAATTTTCGCTGTCTATCCCCATATTCCTTTAGTCACCCTCTTTTTGATCCTCATTTGATCCTCTGTTCTAGTCCCCCCAATGTGTGTGTGTGTATATTTATATTATTTATATTTATATATTTTTTTATATTTATAAAGTATTCTTTATAAATATAAATTATCTTTGCTAGGGAGATCTATATGTCATCCTAGTCCCTTGCTCTATACCTAATCCGTGGGTCTATGGACTACAGCTTGGTTATCAGCTAATATCCACTGATAAGTGAATAGATGCCATATTTGTCTTTCGGGATTTGAGTTATCTCACTCAGGATGATTTCTTTTCTAGTTCCATTCCTTTATCTGTGAATTTCTCAACCTTATTTTTTAATGGCTAATCTTCTATTGTATAAATGTACCAAATTTTCTTATCCATCTTTTGAGGGACATCTAAGCGGTTTCCAGCTCCTGGCTATTAAGAATAGAGTAGCAATGAACATGGTTAAGTAAGTGTCTCTGTGGAAGGAGAAAGTGTCCTTTGGGCATATGTCCAAGGGTGGTATAGCTGAATCTTGAGGTAGATCTAGTCTCATGTTCCTGAGGAACTTCCATACTGATTTCCATAGTGGGTGTACCGGTTTGCAATCCCACCAGAAATGGAGGAATATTCACCTCATTCCACATCCTCTCCAGCATGAGCTGCCACATGTTTTATTGATCTTAGCCATTCTACCAGGTATAAGATGAAATCTCAAAGTTGTTTTACATTTCCCTGATGACTAAGGGTGTTGAAATATTTTTGTTTCTCAGCCATTTGTGTTTCCTCTTTTGAGAATTCTCTGTTTAGATTTGTATCCCATTTTTAATTGGATTATTTGTTTTCTTGATATCTAGGGTTTTTTTTAACCTATTGGATATGTAGTTGGTAAACATTTTTCCCCATTCTGTAGGCTGCCACTTTGTCCAAATGATATGTAATATGCCTTACAGAAACTTTTCGTTTCATGAGGTCCCATTTATTAACTGTTTATCTTAGTGCCCGTGTTGATGGTGTTCAGAAAGTCTTCTTCTGTGCCAATGAGCTCAAGACTATTCTCACTTTCTCTTCTACCATGTTCAGTGTATATCTGGTTTTTCTGTTGAGTTCTTTGGTTCATTTGGAGTTGAGTTTTGTGCAGGGTGATAAGTATAGATCTATTTGCATTCTTCTAAATGCTGCCATCCAGTTTGACCACACCCATTTCTTGAAGATGCTGTCTTTATTTTCTATGTGTATTTCTGGCTTCGTTGTAAAAAATAAGGTCTAAGTTTCACTTTGATTCCATTGATTGATGTGTCTCTTTTTGTGCCAATACCATGCTGCTTTTATTATTGTACTCTTTAGTACAGTTTGAGGTTGGGGAAGGTGATAACTCTAGCAGTTCTTTTTAAATTCAGATTGTCTTAGCTATCCTGTTTTTTTGTTTGTTTGTTTTGTCCTTTTGGTTTTTTTGGGGGGATGGGTTTTTGTCCTTTTAAAATCTGTGAAAAATTATGTTGGAATTTTCATGGAAACTGCATTGACTCTGTAAATTGCTTTTGGTAGGAAGGCCATTTTAATCCTATGGATCCCTGAGCATGGGAGATCTTTCCATCTTCTGATATCTTCTTCAGCTTCTTTCTTTAATGCCTTGAAATCTTTATCATATAAGCCTTTTACTTGCTTGGTTAGTGTTAGTTACCCTAAGATATTTTATATCATTTCAGGCTATTGTAAAGGGTGTTGTTTCCCTAGTTTCTTTGTCAGCTCATTTGTCATTTGCATATAGAAGGGCTACTAATTTTTGTGAGTTAACTTTGTATTCGGTTACCTTGCTGAAAGTGTTTATCAGCTGTAGAAGTTCCCTGGTGGAATTTTTCAGGTCACTTATTATACTATCATATCATCTGCAAATAAATTTACTTTGACTTCTTCCTTTCCTATTTGTATCCCCTTGATGTCCTTTAGTTACCTTATTACTCTAGCTAAGACTTCAAGTACTGTATTGAAAAGGTATGGAGAGAGTGAACAACCTTGTCTTGTTCCTGATTTTAGCAGAATTGTTTTGAGTTTCTCTCCATTTAAGTTGATGTTGCTATGGGCTTGCTGCAAACTGTCTTTATTGTGTTGAGGTCCCTGTATCCCTAATCTCTCCAAGACTTTTATCATGAAAGGGTGTTGGAGTTTGCCAAAGGCCTCTCTACAGCTAATGAGACGATCATGTTGGTTTTTTTTTTTCTTTCTTTCAGATTGTTTATAAAGTGAAGTACGTTTACTGATGATCATGGTGAATGATCTCTTTTGATGTATTCATGGATTTGGTTTGCAAATACTTTATTGAGAATTTTTGCATCAGCCTGACTCTGTCTCCCAAGTACTGGGATTAAAAGTGTATGCTACCACCACCTCGCAATTCTCTTTCTTTGTTGGGTCGTTATTTCGTTTGGGTTTCAGGGTAACTGTGGCTTCATGAAATGAATTGGACAATGTTCCTTCTGTTTCAGTTTTGTAGAATACTTTGAGGAGTATTGCCACTACTATTCCTTGAAAGCCTAGTAGAATTCTTTGCTAAAACAATCTGTCCCTGGGATTCTTTTGGTTGAGAGACTTTTAATAACTGTTTCTATTTCATCAGGGGTTATAGGTCTGTTTAAATTGCTTATCTGATCTTGATTTAACTTTGGTAAGCTGTATGTATCAAGAAAAATATCTCTTTCTTTTAGATTTTTTCTCCTGAGACAGGGTTTCTCTGTTATAACTCTAGCTGTCCTGGAACTCACTCTGTGGACCAGACTGGCTTCAAACTCACAGAGATCCACCTGCCTCTGCCTCCCGAGTACTGAGATCAAAGGTGTGTGCCACTACTGCCTGGCTCTTTTAGATTTTCCAATTTGGTAGAGTGCAGGTTTTTAAATAAAATATAATAATTCAAAGAAGTATGGTATTCTACAAGGTATGTTATTAATAATATTTTCACACTTTAATGTAGTTAAGTTGTTTATCAGGACTATAGAATAAAACCATAGTTTGGTCTAATTTCAACACATATTTCATTAAAATGTCATCTTTCAAGGACAGAGTCTGGCCATATCTTTCTGCCAAAAAAAAAATCTTGATTGTTCCTATTAAAATCTGGCAAGTGGTGGAAGAAAGTACACCTGCAGTATCAATTCCTTATAGGAACTCACATGCTGAGTACCATCCTCAAGACACAGAGGACGTCAGAGGGTCAGCAAACCAGAACTCCACCCAGAATTCCCTTCTTCCTCTCAGTTTAATCCCAGAACCTCGAATTAATATTAATTCCTAATTAGTAATATAATTCCTAATATAGAAATCACCAAGAGAAACAACAACAAAAGTGATGTGATTGCCACACACCTGGAATAGTACAGGCTCATAATAAAAAATCTTGGGACTAAAATCTGCTTAAGAAGCAACCAAGTCACACAGATGAATCTGGCCCTGACTCTCCCAGCCCCACGCAGGGTCTCTGCTCCCCAACAGCCTTCTTCATCTTCTGAGTCCATTTGTTCTGTCATATTTATCCCATCTTATTGTAATGACTGTATCCAACTCCCTGACTACACTGATTTCCTGCAGGGTGGGAACTGTGTCTCATCTTCTTTGATTTCCTAGTCCAAAACAGCACCTGGTATATACAAGCCATTTAATAAATGTTTGTTGAATTAGATTAAATTGAATCCTGGCCTCAGCAACAGAACCTTAGAGCTCCTACCCAAGATCATGAAAATTCAACTTTCCTGATTCTGTTTTCAAAGAACTTGCTAAAGTGGAACAGCATGACATCTTGGCCAACTCTCCCCAAGGCTTTGAACAAACATGATATTTCTTCTAAGGGAAATCTGTCAATCTCGGTTTAAGTTGAGTTTAGATTTCAAAGGGCAGAATTCAAAAGTGCCGTGAACCTCCAAATGAATTCATGATGAGAGCACTATTCAAGTCCCCTCATTTCTCTTACCCTGGAATGAGTCAAGTCAGGCCAGCCCTGGTCGATGACAGCTCCAATCCTTTCCTCGGGATGCTCTGCTGAGTGTGTGTAGAGGTAAAACTCACTTCTTGAGGTTTTTTTTTTTTTCCTGTTCTCAGTGTTTGGGATTGAATCCAAAGATTTTGGGGGATAAAATCCAGGGTCCTGCACTTGCTAAGCAAACCACCTACATTAGTAGGCAAAGTCAGGAAAGACCTACATCCTCATACCATCTTAAATCCTGGATCCTTTAAGGTCTTCCGAAGGGCTTCTAATGTGGCTGGTATAGAACCTTTAGCATGCCATATTGTGCAAGCATTTTGGATTTGGAGTCTTATTGGTCTGGTTTTAAATCTCATCTGTAACTTTCAGTAGCTAAAAAACACTAAGGATTTGTTATTATGCTTATCTAAACTTCAATTCCATAACTTAGAAAGTGAAGAAAAGTATCCCTATATTGGGATTGTTGTATACTTATATACACTGTAGAACAGAGTGGGTTTCCTACATGCACCCAAAATTTCACAGTTGCTATTATCCCAAATAATAATAATAAATATATTTAGAAATATAAAAATAAATACATATCAGCATCATTAGCATCATCCCATATAAATGACTCCAGAAAAGATACAGTCTAACACTACCCTCCAAATAACAAGCTATTCCAGAGAAGATACATCTCTTCAGAAACATTTTGTTCCATGTAGCTCTATCTAGGATGAGGTCAGCAGACTAAATGGTTTTATTTTGTTCCATGAAACTTTCATAATAAATCAGAGAAGACTGATTTCAGATGACCAAATGATACATACTTAAAAACTTTTCATCCTTAAAAAAAACTATGCATTTTTCCTCCTTAAAAACTAAACTACGTTTATCCTCTTGCTCCTTAAAGTCACTGATCTTATAAACTTAAAAATCTCTAGGTTTCTATAGTTGATAAGTCTGAAGGTAAAAGCTTTTGCTTTGTGAAGCCAGCTTGGCTTTCCTTGTAGAGATGGAACCCCCTACATTGTCAGTGGCGGCCCCTTCTCTGTCCCCTTCCCCTTATTCATCACCTGCACCTTAGTAAAGTGGACTGTTGTTCATAGCAACGCTTCTTCTTGTGCCTTTTATTGTCCTTGTTGTTATTATTAACAACTTCTGTCAACGCATTTGAACACTTACATGAAACAGACTTACATGAGCAGCAGACTATTCCTCAAGACCGACTCTGCGTTCAGTTGCCGCTCCCCCCGCCCCCACCCCCACGCCCCAACAGCTGCGTCTCTGCAGGAACTTCCATCCCTGCATGCAGGAACTTCCATCCCTGCATGCAGGAACTTCCATCCCTGCATGCAGGAACTTCCATCCCTGCATGCATCTCCTTCTAAACTGAAGGCGGCTGCGGGCCATGAATGATAGGCAGTTTAGGGCAAAGGTTGAAGCATCTCCTTTCTTTCTTCTCCCTTCCCCACCGGGCAGGTTGGTGCACTGCCCAGGGCCCTTGCGTGCTCCTTTTTCTTGGAGACCTGGAACTCTCTTAGAGGGCTGACTCTTGACAGTAGCGCCCAGGTTTCCATCATCACACTGAGTTTAGGGGAGCGGAAGTTTCTCTGCAGCTGTTTTCTCCCATTTACCAGCACCTGTGCCTGGAAGGATTTGAATACTTGGATTTCTCCCTTTGCAGTTTACCCCCTGTATTAGTCACTTTCCTCTTGCTATGATAAAATACCATGAACAAGGAAAATTATCAGAAGGAGCATCTACTTCGGCTTAAGGTTCCAGGGAGGAAGTTCAAAATGAAACTTCATAATGAGAGCATAGCAGCAGCAGGCAGGGTGAGGAGCTGACGGGTCACATCTTTATCCGGACAGGGAAAACTAAGTAAAGCAAGGCTATGGAGTCTTAAAACCCACCCCAGTTAGTACTTCCTTCCCTGCATAGCACCTCACCTATGGACCAAGTGTTTAAATGTCTGAGCCTTTAAGGGACACAGCTAATTAAAACCATCACACCCTCCTACCACTCCTTCCTGCCTCCAGCACCTTTGGGGAATGGATTTTGTGGTTTCAGTTTGTTATTTTTCATACATTTTTTTTCAGTTTTTATTATCTTTTGATGAAGCGAGAGGTAAAAGAAGAAGCCAGTTGCTCCTGGCCACTTCTTTTGTAGCTGTTCCATCTTGCCTTCACAACCCATACTAAATTTACATCTTTCTTTCTGTATAACACATGAGTACCTGAAAAGATGGAAGAGAAGAAAGGACCTCCCGGTCTTTCAAAACTCAGATTGACTGGACTTTGATGGGTTGTTTTCTTTCTTTTTCCTAAAAGGAAAAACTTTTTTTCACTGTTATATATAAAAGTTCCTTGAGTATGTAGAGACACCAAATTTGGACAAAGGCCATTGCAACACAGAATGATCAGAGAATATGAGCTTTTTAACTTTGGAAGATAAGAAAGAACTTATTGATGGCCACTGCCAGCCCCTACTAGTATTTCAAAGGAATACTTGGTGCTGTACATAGGAATTGAGAAGTAAACTTACTGAATCCACTAGACTTGTTATTAATGATGTTTTCCTTCTATTTTAGAGGCCAAGTACCTAAATAAATGAAGAAACATAGTATGTTTATGCTAAGTATGTTTTGCTAAGATGTCAAAACTGTATATTCACCTATAATTTCAACACAATTTCATTAAAGATCTCAGCAAGACTTTTGTAGAAACGAATGAGCAGATTCTATATGTTGTATACACAGCAAAAAACTTAGAAGAATAAAAACAACTTTTAAAGAGAGCAAAATTGAAAACCCACATTATCTGTCTTCCAAAACTGTTATAAAGATGTAGTTATCAAGAAAACATGGCATTGAAGTTCAGGTAGACAAAAGCATTGATAAAATACAACGCAGACCAGAAATTGACCAACACATCCCTTTCAATTTGCCATAAATACGCAAAGGAATTTTGTAAAGAAATGATGGGCACTGGAGTGCTCTTCTATCACCATGCATTGCTTAAAGATGCTGTCAATCTAAGTGAGTGTGTCTCATTTTCAGATGGTAAGATTCCTGTCAGCCACTCCTGCTGGTCAGGTATCAACCATCAGTGGAGAACCAAGGAAGCTTCTTGACTTCTCCCCCAAGTACAGTGCTGCCAGTTTTCCCACCAATCTCTTCAAGGAGCCAAGGAAAGATACAACCACTGTAGAAAACATCAGAACTCAAGTGTCTACAGAGAGCGAGACAAATGGCATAAATCAATGAGACAAACATGGAGGCATGAACTGGGTAATTACTGCCCCTTCATGTATTTCCCCCAAAAAAGCTAATAGTTTCATATTTGTATGTATATTTTTCCAATGTTCCTATGTTGACAATCAACTCAACATGTTATAAGTGCCACTCAAAATCAAAAGAAGGCTGCAGGTGTGTTCCAAGCCATGAAGCTTACTTGGTCCATGCTTGAAAAGAGCCACAAAAAAGAACAAAGCAAATCTCTTGCTCTTTCTGCCATCTCTGGCTTCTACACTAGAACCACTAGGCAAGTGATGGACTTTTGCTTGCCTCCAGAAAAGCCTAGTTCAATGTTTTCCATCAGACTGAAGGAAATCAGTTCACTTTCCTCTGAGTTATCACCTGTACTATCTACTTAACCATTCCTTTCCCAACTCCTGGGTAAACTTCAGAGCTTAGCACATGTCTCTTCCTTGAGAAACATGGCCTGATCCCGCCCCCCTCTCTCTTTGTCTCCCTCTCTCTTTCTCTCTCTCTCTCTCCATATATATATATATATATATATATATATATATATATATATATATATATATATATATATATATATATATATATATATATTCCAGACATGGTAAATATCAAAGTGTGAGTTAGTCATTTTATTTGATTGTATTTAATAGTTGGTTTTTCAGTTCTGAGTATTGATTGGCCTCATGCCCTGATTCATGCTAGACCAGTGCTGTACTACTGAGCTGCCCCTAGCCCTCAAGTGTTTCTATTTATCTGTCTCTGCCAAGGTCCTATGATAGGGGATGGTATCTACTGAATTTTAATGCTTCATCCAACATCCAGTAGATAAATATTTATAGATGACGGCATAAATATACATATGCCAAGCTCTTCATTTTCAGACCAGTTAAGCTTTTCTAGACTTCCACTTTTTAAAAAGTTATAGTGCTTTTTTGCTAAATTGCACACATATTTTAATGCAATCCCATGGAAAAATAAATTTCAGAAAGGGAATAAATGAAAAAGAGTACAAAGTATTCCTCTCCTATCTACCCCATTGTCGACAAGTTTGTAAGCAACGGTCCCTCTCTCTCTCTCTGCATTTATAGACCTTATATGTGTGAGTACACATACATAAGTGCATCTTTTATGTTGTTTTACACATATTTGGGATCCCATTATAGTAATGTTCTGACATTCATTTTTACTTAACATACCTTGAAGCTCTTTGAGTAATCATGTATGTATTTTTGCCTTAATCTCCTCTTTTGTTCTTGTTGTTTTCTTTTTGAGTTTGTTTGTTTTTGTTTTCAGTATAGGCTTGACTGTACTGGAACTACTATGTAGATCAAGTTGGCTTCATACCTGTTTGTGATTCTCCTACCTCTGTTTCTGGAGTGTGAGGATTTGATCTTCTTGATGGATGGACAGAATTCCATAAAGGAGAACTGTGTTGAGTTTTATCTCACTAGTCCCTATCAAGAGTGCTTATGATTAGCATCCAGTTTCTAAGTCACATACATATGCTTCACTTTTCTACAAATGAGTAGTGGCATTCATGTAAAGGAAAGAAAGGAAGAAAGAAAGAAAGAAAGAAAGAAAGAAAGAAAGAAAGAAAGAAGAAAGAAAGAAAGAAAGAAAGAAAGAAAAAAGAAAGAAAGAAAGAAAGAAAGAAAGAAAGGAAGGAATAAAGAGAGGAAAGGAAGGAAGAAAAGAATGGTGAAGGAATGAAGGAAGGAAGGAAAGAAGAAACAAAGTTGAAGCAGCAAAAATATTGTCTCTCAAAAGCTAGCAGACTGGGCTCATAGCTATAGCTCAGAGGCATGTCTAGCATCCCAGGACCCCAGGTTCATCCCAGCACTGAAGAAAATAAAAATAGAATGGGCTCACAATGTGGTCTTCCTGAAATCCAAGAAGTGTTGCAGTGGCGGGTAATTCGTCATTTCTATGAAGCCTCTCCACACACTCCTGTTCTGTAGGCATGTCAGTGAGAGGACTCCACACCCCTTAACTCAGACTTCCTAGTTATAAAGCCTCAGAGCCACCTATGAATTTTAGAGCACTTGGCCTTTGTGACCAGTCATGTCATTTGCAAACCAGGCTTAGTAACAATTATGCAATTGAACTGTCACATGATAAGACTGAAGTGAAGGGCAGTCCCAGGTGAGGGGCTAGCATGCTGCTGGCCATCTCCCAAGATAACTGGAAGGCACAGAAGGACGGAGTAAGATTCTCATCTCCTACGTCTTTCTTAATGGATTTCAAATTCCAAGGTACATGAGAATCATCACTTAAGTGCACAAACACACACACACACACACATACACACCATGGAAATAAGAGATTAGGGAGATAAGGTCTAAAGTGGAGGGGATAGAAATGAATAATGGAATATATGTCACGTGCAATCAGATGAGGAGACTATTTAGAGTTAAATGGAGACCAGCAAGAGGTGAATCCTGGGAAGGCAGAGGTAGGGGGCAAATTAACACAGAACAGTAGGATATGATTAAAAACACTATAATGAAACCCATTATTTTGAATGGTAGCTTCAAAAATCAAAGTTAAGTGAAATACATATCCTAGGCTTCTCTACAAAAGTTTTCACTGAGTAGGTCTTAAGGGGCCTAGGAAAGTGCATGTCAAGCTGGTAAAGTGTCTGTGATGCAGATGTGGGGGCTCTAGGGACCACATTTGAGAAACTCTGGCCAATGTCAAAAGAATTCTCCCTGCTGTAGGGATGCCTGTGCCTGGCAGGGTGAGAATGTGAGAAATCCAGCTCTTATTTCATTTCTGGTTTTGTGCCTTCATAAGGAAGAGCCTGAAAAATAACATTAAGGGGCAGGCAATCCTTAGGAAATACAGAGTCTATAACCTGGGAAAGTGTTAAGCCCCTTCAATGGTGATGAAATGATGTCAGGTACTCTAGGATGGCTGAATTAACTGCTCAGGGGCATAAATCTGGGCTACTGGGCACTGATCTCTCCTGTCAAGTTTTAGGTTTGAACAGCAAGTCTATATTTAGCTTGTATTTGGTAGATTGTGCTACTGTTGTTTATTTACTTGGTGAACCTGCTACATGAAGTCAAAGGCCTTTTCCATCAGAGCTGATATAATTTAAGCAGGATGAGTAGTTCACATAAAGGCAAAACATTGAAGATACAGGGAATGAAATAAAACCCTGATGCTTCCTATGGAGCCTAATGATACATGCCCATAATTCCTGCATTCTGTGGAGATAGAAATAGCACAATCTTGAGACCAACTTGAGCTATATAATGCAGACTCTGTCTCAAGGGAAAGAAAGAAAAAGATGCATTCTTTTGTGGTGGTTTGAATGAGAATGTCCCTCGTAGACTCAGGTGTGTGAATATTTGTTCCCCAGAGGTGATGCTATTTAGAAAGGAGTAGAAGATGTGACCTTGCTGGAGGAAGAATGTCATGGGGATAGAGGGCTTTGTTATTTCAAAAGACTCACACCATTCCCAGTTCACTCTCACTTTCCTACTTGTGGTTTAAGGTATGAGCTCTCAGCTTGCTGTTCGTACTACTGTGTCTGTCTCCTACTACGATGGGCTCTTATCCCTCCGAAACCATAATCCCAAATAACTCTTTCTTCTGTAAATTGCCTTTGTCATGGTGTTTTATCACAGTAATAGAAAAGTAACTGACACAGCTTTCTTCACTAGTCCTTTAAGAAGCATCACTGAATACATCTTCGCTCTTTGTGTGTATCATTATTAAATTACCTTGAGGCTGACTGCAAATGTCAACTCCCCATCCAGCTTTCTTTAAGCTCCCAAGATAAATGATTTTAAAAAATATTTGGAAGGAAATAAATTTATTTACTCATTTACATACTTTATTTTGTCTATGCCAAACAAAGTGAGATTGATGTTGCATATTCTACAATTTATGGTTGGTAGGAGTTTTATCATAACACTAATCTCAGTGTAATAAAATTCACTATTTACCTCTCTGCCTTCCCAAGTGCATCACAAACTTCATGAAGAGAGACTGTACCTTACTCATTATCGACTCCCAATACATGAATTTGTTCAGAAAATGAGTATAGATACACATATCTGAACAGACGCCAAGTGGGTATTATCCTTCAAAATAATACCCTGGGTGGGAAAGAGTACATTTGTCTCTACTGCTGACACTGTCTAAAATTCCTTACAATTTAAAAACTATCTTCGGAATAAGCTTCAAAATCACACAAAAGAAGAAGAAATATTAATATATTTTGATCTTCCCTTTCCCCTTCAAACAATCTATTCTCTAAAAGTAATTACAAATTTCTTGTGGCTGTATGCAAAAACTACATTCTACCTAATGATCATGAGCCACAACCTTGAAGGTATTAATGTCATCTGGATGGCTTCCATATATTTTAATCCTGTCTAGCCACGGTGATTCCATTCTTCCCCTCACTCCTTCTCTGCCTCCAAGCCGCTCTGATTGTGAGATGTGAGTTCAAGCCTCAGTTCTGCCATTAAATTCTTCAATGTGGGCAAAGTGTCTGAGCTCTCTGACCCTCTGTTTTCTCACTGAAATGGGTAATATAAGAGCCGATATATTTTTTAGCACTACACTGAGCTTTGTTTGTTTGTATTTCAAGACAGGCTTTCCTGGTGTAGCCTTGGCCCTGGCTGTTCTGGGCCATACAACTCACTATGTAGACCATACTGACCTTGAACTCAGAGATCTGTTTACCTCTACCTCTCAAATGCTGGGATTAAAAGTGTGTATACACTGAACATTTTAAACATTATGTTTATTAAATTAATAAACTTATTATAAAAATTAAGTTGGCAAAATTTACATTACTACTATTTTTGATTTACAAACCATAATTTTAAACACTTATGTGATACAAGGTGATTTTTGTGTTTATAGTACAGAATAACTGAAGAAAGTTTATTAATGTATATGATTTGTACACTAGACAATTGAAATTCACTCTTCCTTGTAGTTAGAATGGGACACTGATGTAATAAGCCCAGGTGGTAGATGGATGATATGTAGATTCAATAATGACAAGAAAGACACTCTCTATTATTCAAACCTGACTTCTCATGGCAGACATAGCAGCCTCTGAACCTCTGGACAGAAACTCAGGTGCCAATTACAGTTATGAGTCTGTCTTGTGTGGGTTGGTAAATAACAAGAGACAATTCTCCAAGATACAAGCTGGAATGACCTAGGCAGAGGCCTGCTGTCTTCTGGGCTGAGCCCTGGACTGAACTGAACTGCCAATCAAGCCCCTCAACTTGATATCTCAGGTGATTTATTGATTGAAAGCTCTGCCCCCAAATACAAAGACTTCTTTTACATTAATGAACAGAATTCTATAATCCATTTCTCCAAATGTCAGGCAGGCCAACCTGTTACCATTAGGCAAAGGTCAAGACCAAGAGACATAGGTGTTCCCAAATCTCCTTATTAGTCACTGAGGAGGAATTACAGAAATCATTTTCATTAGCATTAACACAAACAGATGAAGATAACAGAAGACAGGATAATCCGAGTATCATTTGCTTAGACAATAACTGGTTCCTCAGACTAACATTCCTTCTACATCCCAAAAAGCTGGATCACACAAGCCATTGAAGGTGATCCTTACTAGAGCAGCCATACTACCAGATCAAAGGATCAAAAGATCAAATGTTCTGCTTTCTAGAAAGTTGGATCACACAGGCCATTGAAGGTGATCCTTACTGGACTAGCCATACTGCCAGATCAAAAGATCAAACGCTCATTCTACTGCACATTATTTTTGAAATTATATTGTTATTGTCAGTAATCACTCAACTGTGCAGCAAGCTTTAAAATCTATTCTTTCTGTTGGCTGAAATTCTGTATGCTTTGGTCAACACCACAATCCTCTGGAACCAGCTAATTATAAAGTTAATTTGTTTAGATTCTATATATAAGACCACATGATGTTTATCATTCTATACCTGGCTGATTAGTTAGCATTAGTTAGCATGGTTTCATCCAGATCTATCCATGTTGTCACAAGTGGCAGGACATCTGAGGAATAAACATACTCCTGGGCTGAAATATATATATCACATAAACACATATAAGATATTATCATCTTTGTATATATATCATATTTCCTAATCTGTTCATTCGCTGTTGAGCATTTAACTTGATTTTATATCTTGGTTTTTGTTCTGTTGTTTTGTTTTTAACAGTACTACAATGAACATGGGAGTGTAGATATCACTTCAGCATACTGATTTTAGATTCACTGACTATGTACCCAGAGCTGAGGACACTAGATCATAAATTATTCCCAGTGGTTTTCAACTTTCCTAATGCTGTGACTCTTTAATACAGTTCTTCATGTTGTGGTGATCTCCAACCATAAAATTATTTTTGTTGCTACTTTATAACTGTAATGTTGCTGTTGTTATGAATTGTAATGTAAATACCTGATACGCATGAGTCTTAGGTGGCACGTGTGAAAAGATCATTCAACCCCTAAAAGGGGTCGTGAACCACAAGTTAAATCCCATTGATTTTCCTATCTGTGGCTTTTAATGAGCCCTCCATACAATTTGTAAATGGCTCAATTCTCTTTTCTCTACATTCTAGTCAACATTTAGAATTCATGGGGGGTTTTTTTTTCATCTTATTTACTATTTATCTATTTATATATTTTGGGGGTATTGTTGCATGACAAGATTTTTCCTGAGAAGACACAATACACATCTACATATCCCAGACAGGGAGTCCATGACAGGCCAAAGTATGGATTCCACCAAAGTTCAACTTGGTAAACCAATGAGTTTTACTGGGGTTACTTACAGGAATATGGGTGAAGAGTTACTTATAGGAACAGAAATGTCTCAAAGACAGTGCATCACCAAAGCCTACCCCAGCATGGGTGACCACTCACAGAAACTGGAAATCTGGAACATACTCCACAGCCTGCAGGCAGCTCAACAGGTTGGAGAGTGTCCTTTACAATAGATTCAGTTGGTCTGAACCTCTTCCAGGCAGTTGGTTGGTTTCTGGGTCTTCTATGCAGCTTGGCTTTATTGATTACAAGGAGAGGGCCTAAAGAATCTGGTCAGTTTCAGGGTCTTCTTGAAGCTTTTTTGAGTTGTTTATCCTTTGGCTGAAATAACTTCCTGCAGGATGAAATGTTTCAATCTACAAGAAAACTTAAAACAACAGGTATACATTTCCTATCATCGTTTGGGTCCTGATGATTGAACTCAGGTTCTCAAACTAGGCAGCAGTCACCTTTACCAGTTGAGCCAGCCTGTGAGCCAAGCAGTCATCTTTTTGATAAATGCTACTCTAACCATTGCGAGGTGGTATCTTATGGTTGTCTTAATTTTCATTTACATATTGATTAGTGATGTCAGACATGTGTTCTTGTACCAGTCAGCATCTGAATAAATGTTTATTTTTAAATTTCTTTTAATTTTTATGCATATGAGTATGTTTTGCCCACGTGTATCTGTGTACCGCGGATGTACCTTGTGTTGGTGCATTCTCCATACAGCCCCAAGATAGTGATGGGTCATGAAAAAGCAGCCAGACATAAGTTACACCCTCTCACACACACAGGCTCTTCTCCCAGAAATCCCTCCACAATGCAGCATGCTTCTCTCAAAAAACTCCACATGTCCTCTTTTTTTCTCCTCCAGCCAATCAGAAACAGCCACCCTAACTCTTTTCAAACTTTTTGTTGATCTGGGGAAAACACATCTCTTCTGAGCTAAGAATCTGGTGTCTGTTCTCTGCCAACTCTGAGGTCCCTTCACCTTGTGCCCAAGGAGGCCAGAAGAGGGCTTCAGATCCCCTGTAACTGGAGTTAGATTATGGTTGTAAATCACCATGTGGAAGCTGGGAATTGAATCCAGATCCTCTGGAAGAGCACCCCATGCTCTTAATTACCGAGCCATCTCTCCTGAATACTTTGCCCATTTTTAATTATATGGGTTGTTTCCTTGCTATTGATTTGAATTTTTTAAATGTTGTGGTCCTCATGCCAGATTGCAATTTGTCCATATTTTCTCCCACTCTTGGAGCTAAATTGTTTTCTTTGATGTACAGAAGTGTTTCTGTTTGTCCTTCCACTTGCCTACACTTGCTATTGCTGCTTGTGCTTTTAGAGTCATATCCAATATTCTTGCCCAAGCCAATCAACTAAATATTTTATATGTATTAACTTAATAAATGCCATTTAATATGGATTTAAAGTATAGAGTATACATTCATTCCTGTACATTTCTAACTCCTAAAAATTCTTCTTTTGGCATTTTCTTCAGATGGGACAGTGTCTATTTTTCCTTTCTCCCATTCTCCTTGCATCTATTATGGGCTGAATTGTGCCTTCCTCAAATTCCTGTGCTGAGGTCCTAACCCTGTTCCTCAGAATGTGGCAGTATTTGGAGATAGGGTCTCTAGGGGGATGATTAAGTTAACACGTGGCCCTTAGGAAAAAAGAGTGCAAATCCGACATGATTGGTGTCCCCGTGGAAGGAAAGTAGGGAGCAAACACACAGAGGGAGGCCAAAGTGAAGACCTGGGGAGAAGGTGACCCTCTACAAGCCGGGGGGAGGTGGGGGAGAGGCTTCTGAAGTTGCCAACATTTTTAACACCTCTGTGTCAGACATTTAATGCTGGGAGCTGTGAGAAAATTAAGTTCTGTTATTCAAGTTTCAGAATCTCTGGTATCTGTCACAGCAGCAGTGGCAAATCTATCCAGTACCTTACTGTTGAAAACTCTAAGGAGAGTGAATCTGATAGGTCCACGTTGATGATCAAGGTCTCTGTTAAATGAATCTCTTAGAGCAGGTCACAGTGTCATCAACCCATAGAATGTGCTCTTCTGATCAAATGTCCCCCTTGGCTAATTAGTTTCATCCAGGGCATATGAAAGTTAGGAGGGAAGAGATACGTGCTAATACAAAGGCAGTATATATTTAAGCACTCATCCTTGCCAAAATGGTAAGGAGTTGCTACACCTTATATTAATAAGAATCTGGAGGCTTGGCAAGCCTACTAAGGTTAGACCTGTATTTAAGATTTCTTTCTATGGACTAAGGCAGAGGTAGTAAAACATACCAGATTGTATACATCAAGAAATGGTCAACTTACATCACTTCTTTACTGCCCTTTTCCAAGCCTCTGCAACAGTACCTGGCACCTGATAAGCGCTCAAGTAATATGATAAATCCATTTAATATGGACAGCAAACTCCAACCAGAGACTTCCTTAGTGGGGGTAGTCCCAAACTGCAGAAAGTTTGGACAAGTCTTGAGATGGCTGATCGGTCAAAAGATTCACATTTCAAGAAACATACCCAGAAATCTACCCTTAACAGATTCTTCTCAATTCTTCTTGAATGTAAAGTTAAAAAAAAAAAAAAAAATTGGAGAAGGGCAACGAGATGATGCGTAGAGGAGGCTGGAGCTCCCCCTAGGGGTGGAGATGAGGTATCTCCAAAATATGCTCCAAAAATTCAGTGCTGGCTTGGATGGGAAATTTATTTTAAGGAAAAGAGACAACATTGTTGTGGCAACATTGTTGAAACAACCTCACAGAATGACAGACTCAATGATAATCCTTTGGTTATACATCCATCCAAAAAATGTTGGTTAAATATGCAGATGTGAAATATAAGGTGTTTGAATATTGAAGTTGAAATTCATTAAATTTTTTTTCATCTATTTATTTTGTGTGGGCTGGGAAAGAACATGGAAATGCAGGTCATGGTGTGGGTATGGAGGTTAGCGATCAGCTTGCGAGAGTAAGTTTCCTTTTGCCAAGTGAATCCTGGAGATTGAACACAGTTGTCAGACTTGGTAGCAAGTACCTTTAGCATCGCACCCCAAAATGGAAATTACATTTCTAAAAATGAGTCTTTGGCATATACCCTGTAACTAGAGCCATTTTAATATTATGTAATTTAATATTGTTACATTTTTATGAGATGTTATGATTCAATTAAACTTCAAATGACATCTAGTTCTGCCATCCAAAATTCCTAAACTATGTAAATAGTTTTAATAGTCAAGACCAGAAGGGAGGCTTTTGATTTTGTTGTTTAATTTTTATTGCATACATCTTGTGGGATTTTTGCTATTTACTTTAAAACCATTTTAATTGATTCTTTGAGAATTTTATACAATGTAATCTTATCATATTCACCTCCACCTCCTACCTTTAACTCCTCCCAGATCCATCCCACCTCCCCATGCCTCTTTTATAAAAATAGCCCATCTACTTTAATTTATGCTCTCCATATACTCCTGGGTGTGAGGCTATCCACTGGAGCATGGTGGATCTACCAGGAGCCACACCATTAAAGAAAACTGACTCTCCCTCTGTGGGAGGTCATCGATAATCCACAGCTCCTCAGTTAGGCGTAGGAGCTCATGAGCCTCTTCCTGCTCCATGATAGAATGTTGACTACCTTGATCTTACAATGTGCTTTCAAAGATGCCTGAGGGAAAGTGACTTGTCAAGTGTTTTCTGCACTGTAGCTCAACAGGAAAAGCAACTGTACTTATCATGGCATTTCTCCAAATTGTATTCATTTCCTATTAATTATACCTGGAGGTATGATGAAAGAAGCAAGAGTGGTGAGCAGTAGATGGAGATAAATTATGAAATTCTTCATCTGGGTGATAGGTATTATCATAGTCCATTTCTGTTGCTATAACAAAATATCATAAACGGATGGCTTGTAAACAACAGAAAGATATTTCTCACAGCTCTGGGGGCTGGGAAGTCCAAAATGAAGAAGCCAGCAGATCTGATGTCTGCTGAGGGCTGTGTTCTGGTTAATAGGTGTCCTCTGGCTGTATCTTCACTTGGCAGAAGTGTTTGGCAACCTGTGGGAGATAGTTTTGTTGTTGTTTGTTTTTTCTAATGTTCTCCCCTCCTGATCTGATCACTTCCCAATGTCTCCAAGTTCAAATACCAACACATTAGTGCATAGACTTCAACACAGGAATTAGGAGCAAAGGCAACACAAACGTTCAGACCATAGCTGGTATTATCTTCATCTAATGATTATGATGTTGCTGAAAGGCCAGTTAATTGTACCAAGAGCTAACAGCAAGTTATACCATAGCTTGTAGAAATATGTAAATGTGAACACATAAAATAATCCAGTTAAAAATTTAATTTGATAACTAATACATGGAAGTAAGTAGTAGCCATCTGTAGCCATAGACATTGATTTGGTTTCAAAGACTTTTTATTCTTCAGTTAATTAAATCACCAGTCCTAGTTCTGGAGCCCTGGAGCATTCAGCCTCCATACAATCTAGTCTTAAGCCTCTGAGACCCATTGCTGACTGAGGCACTCTGATTAGCTCCTTCTGCACTCTGGCTCTTTTGGTTCAACTCAGCTCACTTGTTCTGGCCAAACTCCCCTCTAAGCCTCTGGCTCAAACCGACATTCTGAGCCAGTTGACTGTTTCTAAGTAATCTTTTCTTCAGACTCTGGAAAACTCTGGCTGACTCTCTGACTGCGTCAGGCTGAACTTCTCTGCTGAGCTTCAAACTGACTCACTCTTCCTGTCTGACATTGACTTCTTCTGCCAAGCTGTGTATGTGTCTCTGCGTGTCTCCCTGAGCTCTCTTTGTTCCATTCTGCCTCGGTCAGCTTTTCTGTTCCTCAGTCAGACTGCTTCACTGTCTCTGTATCTTGTCCCCTGCCTGCTTGCTTCAGATTGCTCACCTCATACTGCCTGCTGTAACTGACTCTTCTGTAACTGACTCTGCTGTAACTGCTTATACTGTGAGCTGAAAGCCTGCTTTTCTATCGTGAAAGTTGGGTGTGTCCTCACTCTGACTCACTCTGATAACTCTTCTTCTGATTAGTCACTTTGCCTGTCCTTCACTGGCTCATCTCAGGCATCACTTCTTGTGTGACACTGACTCCTTTTGAGCTCTGCTTCCAATGTCTGCTTCCATATTTGGTTTCTGTCTTAGGTATTAAAGACATGGACACCACTGCCTTCTGAATACTGGGATTAAACAAGTTTGCTACCACTGCTTTCTGAATACTGGATTAAAGGTGTGTACTAACATTCTTAACATTCTTTCTACATTCTATCTGGACCACACAGGCCTGAATGTGATTCCTTCATATAAAATCCTGGAATATTGATGCTTCCTAACTTTCACACAGGCCCATTCCTCTACAGTCATCTGTATCTGGCATGTGAGCTTTTACCCTATTTTCCTTGGGTAGCACAGTATTTTTCCTGGTGAAATACATCCACCCATCCTGTACTTGTGCAGTTTAGATGGACTCGCCTTCCCTTTCACAGCCATAGTACAGTGTGTGACACGGCTGTAGAATCAGAGCATCAGCCCCAAACTTGTGGCTTCTGCAAGTATATTCTTGGGATCTTTAGGACAAGGAAGACAAAAGAAGAAGACTGAGGTAATCTCATTTCTTGGTCTTGAAAGTAAAGCCTCAACAAAGACAAAGACAGAGAGTGTGTACCTCAGAGTAAAACCAGCGAAGTGCAAAGCAGAAAGAAGGAATGGATTTGAGAAATGGAATACCCGGATCCATCTGAGATTGAAGCAAAGTCTTTCTCTGAACTTCTTAGTTCTGTGGCCCAATAGACTCTATTTTCTACAAACCAGTTTTCTGTCACTTGTAACCATTATCGTTCTGATGTCTGGGATTTACATCTGCTCCATCTCCAAGTCTGGAAATTGATTCTGTCAGTGTCACCTGAGATGTTACCTTTTCCATTTTCAACATCAATTCAAATTATAGTTTAGATAATAGTGTGCTTCTAAAGCATGTGGATTTGTGTACTATAAGATTATTATCTTTGAGACAAAAATCTATTAGTAAATTTATGATTAACTGAATAAATTCCACTTCTGATAACATTTTATGGGGAAATGACAAACTAACCTGATTGAAATTCAATTTGACTTAATGGTAGATAAACCATAAGTAAAACATAAGATATGTAAACTGTTGTAAGAATGGTTATTATGTATATGTGTAAGAAAGAGAAAGGCAAAATGTCAGAGGCTTAGTTTGTGAATTTGCAAAGTGATCAAGAATAATTGACCTTAGACTCAATACCAAGTCATAAAATGATGCCACAGAGACATAGATTCTCCTTTTTAGTTTTAGACATTTTATGGAGATTGAATCCCAGAAATGAGACCACTGATAATTGAAAAAGCCTTCCAAAATAGCCAAAGAAGATGATTCTCTCTTGGATTGCTAGTAAGTCCTCCTCTCTTCCTTTTATCTGGCCTTCTACAAATGTCCACTGCATGACAAGGGACAGTACTTGGGCAATAGGGTTTCAGCAGTGTACATAACATAGAAAGTCTTTTATCTTCAGGAGTTCACAGACCATAAATTCACAGAATGAGAGTATGACTGTAGGGCAAAAGTATAGTTTAATGAACATACATCTGCGGGGCATTATAGGACATTGCATGATGCGGTCAACTCTGCTTAATGTAATAGAAGCTGATGTGTTTACAAGGTTTGAACTTGGGAGATTTTAGCTGAGACCTATAAGTAAATCTCCTATAAGAAGCCTGAACCTCCACCTTTTCTACTCCAATGTATTTATTTTTATTTTCTTTTATCAACGAGAAGATAGTAATCACAGGCAACACTACTTCATAGCCTCTCAGACTCCCTGACCATCACAAGGTCCTCTGGAATAACTGGCTTATATCCCGGCCTGCGGGATCTTCAACCAGGACCTTAGGAGAAGGCATGGAAATGGGGTATGGGCAGGGGCACGAGGAGTGAAAGGCAGACAATCTGTCCAGTCAAGCCTTCAATTTATTGAACACATAGTACCAGTATTTATGCAATTTTCGAAGTAGGGAGAAGAGCAGGAGATGCGTAAGCAGATTGCTATGGTAACCTTATCTGGCATTCAGACTGGTCTGGTCTAACCAGTATTCCTAGGTAGGGTCAAGGATATCCCAGAGCTAGTGATAAGGAAGTGCATGGAGCTGTGAGATTCTCTCTAGGGCTTCCTGTGTAATCTACAAGGGTGGAAACGTTGGAATGAGGAAGCAATAGGGTTGTGTTAGTTGGAAGGGCAGTTTCTCAGAACTGGGCAGCTTTAGGCTATCTGTCCTTGTCCATACTCTGTCCATTAAGGCCAGAGAGAAAAAGTGGGGTGCCTTGTATTTCAAGCTAGCGCATCCAGAGGGGACCGCTTACTACATGCTTTGTGTTCAACATCACTTCTTAGCTAAACAAATGTGCAAGACACTGAAGTAGGCTGCTTTAAAGTTCGTTGTGTCTTTTTCTAAAGGATAAGCTGTATATATTGATGATGAAGAACCTATAACTCTCACAGATACTCTGCTTAAGGCCTTTTTTGGTTAAAAATCCTGCTTGCTTATTCATTGAAGTATAAATATCTATGAATCAAATCAATGAAAGAGAACCTGAAGTGTCTTGAAGTATATGCACTTTAGTAATTGTTCTATAGGCCCCAGGTCCAAATCTTACTCATCACTTATAAGCTAAGGAATCATGGCAAATTACTTAAGTTTTTTGTCAAGTTTTCTCATCTATAAAATGAGGATCATTTCCTTGAAGGATTAAATGAGATAATATACATGTTATGGAGTGACATTTAACTCAAAAAGAGGTGAGGTGCCAGGCAGAGTAGAACATGCCTTTCATCCCAGAACTTGGGGTGCCCAGGTAGAGTCCCAGGCTAGTCTGGTCTAAATAGAGAGTTCCAGGCTATTCACAGTGAGACTCCTTCTAAAATAAAACTTAAAATAATTTTTGAAATGTTAATCACAGTTGTTGCTATTGTCTTATAGAGTAACAATCATCTTGTTGGCCAAACAAAATTTGTCTATAGAAAGACAAAAGCAGCATGTGACTTGGCTTCTGCTGAGGTCCAAAAGAGATGAAGCCCTTTATAGTCATTATAGTCAAAAGAACCAACGTATGGCCTAGCTCAGGCTGAAACATTGCTTTAGGATGCCTGGCTACCCTTCTTTAAGCACAGCCACTAGCTAGCTGACATCACACGCAGGTTTACAGGGAAACACACACACACACACACACACACACACACACACACACACACTTTTGCTTCTCACCAATGCATCTTAAGCTGTGGTGAGAATGAGGTCTTTTACTCCCTGTAGTAGTCATATGACTATATGCCAATGTGACAGAAGCTAGGGTTTCAATCAGCATTGCACCGGAGGGACTGTTGCCATTTCCCTTTGACACAGCTGGTTAGACCAAGGATGAACAGTTAAAATATGTGAACACAGGTTCTAGAGATGATGAATAGATAAACAAGTGCCTTTGTTTTTGTAGTGATACAAACGCAAAAGCTATAGATGCCATTGTAGGTGGCAAGGGCAAGCAAAGCTGAGACAAGTGGCCAGCCAGGAATGGGTGAAAGAAGTCAATACATAGAGTGAACACGTAGGTAGGAGCCCTGAACTTCGAGGGGCAGATGGGGAGTTGAAGAGTGACTGTCTTAGATTGGTTCTTATTTGTTTTATTTTGTATTTTGTTTTTCCAGTATAGTCCTGGCTGTCCTGGAACTTGCCCTGTAGATCCGGCTATCCTCAAACTCAGAGGTCCACCTGCCTCTGCCTCCAGAGTGCTGAGAATAAAGGCATGTACACCACCACATGGCTTGTCTTGGTTTTTTTGTTTGTTTGTTTGTTTGTTTTGTTTTTTTTTTTTTTGCTGGTCATCATGGGGCTCAGCTTCTTGGATTCCATGGGATTGAGGGAGACACCCCTGTGTCTTCCAGGAGACTATCCCTTTATTTATAACATTGAACTGTTTTCAGTTTGTACCATCCAGTAATCCCTAAGACAGAACTGCTTGAAAATGCCTCAAAGTTTAGAACATTAAGTAGCTTTCAACTACACTATTGCCATGATGTGGCACTCACAACTAATTTACATAACTAGCAAGCATACACTCAGACTTCTGCCCACAAAGCCTCTCTAGAGTTCAGAAAGCTTTTTACAGATTTCCAAAACAGCCGCTCTCCTCCTCAGTGTTAAACTATCCAAGTACAGAGGTGAGTTTGAAAAACATAAATGTTTCTGACAAGTGTGAAGAGGAATATTTAGAGCTTCCTATTGATATAAATTATATTCAAGTTCTCACTCAGGAAGTGGAATGACATGTTCAGAGTATATTAGATTTTCTAATAAGAGGAGTTTTTCTTTCCACATAAATTTACAATAATTTAGGCTCTGCTCCCTTTTCAGCCATAGTACAATGAGCCAGTTGTTTATGTCACTAAGATTCTGTGTTCTTTGGAACTCCTGATCTTCCCCACTCCACATCATCCCAAAAGAACTCGCTGCATTTCCAGCCTCCTCTTATCACTGATGCAAAGACTGAGATTTTCACTATTTTCTTCCTACTTTATTATATGTTGGATCCCCCACTCTATCTCTCTCTCCCTTTTGTTTTTCTAGACGGGGTTTCTTTGTGAGGTTCTGGCTGTCCTGGAACTCACTCTGTAGACCGGGTTGGCCTCAAACTCAAAGATTCTCTTGTCTCTGCCTCCTGAGTGCTGGCATTAAAGGCATGCACCACCATACTCGGCCAAGAATCATGTCTCTTAAAATTGTAAAAGTCCTCTTCCCTAAGAACCTCAGGGTCTGACGTTATAGATATTCCTTGATGTATGGCATGATTTTTGTCCTAACAAGTACATTATAAGTTGAGAATATCCTAAGTTGAAAATGCATTTAATATACTTAACCCACAGCCATCTGCAGCTTAGCAACACAGTACAGCCCCCTCACGGCTAGGGGCTAGGAGGAGCTGCAACCCACTGCTGCTACCCAACAACCCGGAGTGCGGCATGCATATATAAATATAAATATATATATATGACTAGCCTGAGGAAGCACTCAAAATTCAAAGTACAGCTTTCTGCTGGATGCTTATTGCTCTTTTTAAAAAGAGCCTATTGCTCTTTTTTCAGTTAAAAAAATTTAAGTCAAACCATTATAAGTCAGGGTCAGACTGCATTTGGAAATAAGGTCATTTCTTGTACAACTAGTTGAGGTAAGGGCATATTAGATCAAGCTGTGCTCTTACTCCAAGATGAATAGTGTGCTCATAAGGAGAAGAAGGTACAAAAGCAGACTCCCAAGGGAGAACAGCATATAACAACAGAGGCAAAGACAGCAGGGTGACAGCTGCAAGCGCGGAACACCAACGGTTGCCCACGAAGCTGAGAAGACACAAGGAAGGACTGTCCCCTGAAAGGCTTGCAGGCGGCACGAGCCACACCAACATCTTGATTCTAGGCTTCTAGTCTCCAGAATTGCAACACACCAGATTTCTGTTATTCCAAGCCACTGACTCTATAACACTACAAAAGTAAACAAGTCTTCAGCCTGCTGAAGTCCTGCTGGCTCTGCCATTGGTGTCCATTAGGAATAAGACCCCCTGTAGACACTGTGTCCACTATCACCAGCCAGCCATAGCTTCCCGACCACCTCCTGGCACTCACTTTTATCTCAGCTGGAGTCTGTTTGGGGCATGAAAGACCAGGTGATACTTTTCACATTCCAGTTAGACTGTCACTTTCCAATCTGCCTGCAACAATTCTCTATTTCACTCTCAAGTGAAATTTGTCCTTGTATTATTCCATGATGTCTTTTCCCCTTCCCAAAGTCCCTGCTCTATCCCCTATGGACAACTCCCCCATTCTACTCAAAGCCTGCCTTCCTTCCTCCCACCCTTCTCTCATCTGACCTCCTTGTAGTCCATTAAACGGACCATGTGGTCTCCTACCTCAGAACCTTTGCACCGGCTGTTCCCTCTACATAGAACATTCTAGCTCTAGATATAAAGAAGTCTTGCTCAGTCACTTCCTTCAAAAGCCGTCTTCTTAAAGAAGCCCCCACTGGACACACTGTTTAAGCTTATAGTATCTTTCACTCTCTCAAGTATTCTTTTCCTGATCTGTTCCCATTTCCGTTCCTACACATCATTTCTTTCCATACCATTATTTATTTAATTGTGTTCATTTTTCATCTTCTTTCCCCTTGTCCCACAAGAGTTAGGTATCTTTGTTCCTTGGTCTTCCTGTACAATAGCTTCTCAAATATCTGTTGGCTGACTGAAGATCAAAGGACAGTATCAGCTATAAGCCAAGGTCAGCATGAGCTGACCTACTCAGCTATTTAGAACCTGCTCACATGAGCTGGGAAAAGATATTTGCATCTCTTTTCTGTTCAGTGACATCACATGGTAATTTGGAAACAGTCGTCATGAAAGTATTTACATCAGAGTAATGGGCAAACCCTACAAATCAGGGTTCGTTTTCAGGAAAGCTAATTAGTACACATTTAGCATATCACTGTTACTTTCAATGCTGATTAATACTGATAATTAATTTGACAAGATCTAAAATCACCCACGGAACCAGCCTCTGGGCATACTTTTGAGGCTTTTCATGAGTATATTATTTAAAATGGGAAGGCCCACCCTAAATATAGACGTAGCCTTTCACTATGGCCCAGATATAAGGAAGTGGAAGAAGAAAGCTTTTCTCTGTTGCCTGCTTGCCCACATGTCCTTCTGACAAGGTCATCTGCCCTTTTTTCACGAGCTCATCTACTCTGTTGCTGTCACCACATCTGCTGTTGCCATCTTTGCCAGCATTAGAACCCAACCTCTTTGGCCTCCAAAATTGACTTAAGAACAGAGACTCTCCAACACCAGACTGAGACTGATGGAGGCTCCAGTTTTAGGAGATGAGCAGCTATGGCTCCTCAGTCTTTCCAGTGTGAGACTGCCATTGTCAGACTACCCAGACTGCATTGTTTAAGGCAATTTAGCAAGTTTCCTAATAATATATACTTATTCTACCAGTCTGTTCCTCTAGACAATCCTGACTGATACACCTACCATTCTGAAAATGTTACAAAACTAAATTTTAGCTGTGAAGCCAAATAGATGTCAGAAATTAGTTTGTTTAGTTTACTATTAAAAAATAATTTTGCTCTAAGAAGCTAAAAGTACTACTGAAAATAAATTCCATGTTATCATCTGCATTGATGTGATGCTGTGTCTTATGATTGTTGTCAAGTAGACAAGAGTCAAACTATTGTCACCATAAAACAATGTATTATGATCAACTACATAACTACACAATCAACAAATAACTGTGGATTAATCCTTCAATTTAACTCCATTGCTGAAAAGATAGCTCAGCCATTGAAATGATGCTTTCGAGTAATAGAATAAGCAATCAAAGACGGTGAGAGAGGAAAGGCCTGTCCTTAATCAACATGCCCATGGGCTAGCCACAGAGAACTACATAGGTAGTATTACCTGCTAGAAACTAAAGGTGTGTAAAGGATGCTTCAAGATAGAGAGGCATACACATGGCAGAGATTATTCATTTTTGCAGTGTTTGTGATTTTTTTCTTGACTATCGAAATAGTATAGAAGAAAAAAATACAAGCTACACATGACACCTTGAATCCAATGCATATAATCCCTGGATCCCACTTTGAAAAGAGTCAAGGTTTAAGTCATATTCCCTGGTGATGATGAGGGGGAAAGGACCAACTAAAACGTAAGAAATAGAACCCTTTACCTATCTCCAACAAGGAAGAGGCAGAAGCTAGATCCTCATGACCTTGATTCCTTGTTCCAATAACAGCCAAGGAAATGTGGCTGTAGTTAACCAGGAGATTCCCATAAGCCCAGCAGACAGAGGACTCAGATCGAGGACAACCGTGTGCTCCAGTTGTCTTGAGGCCTTAGCATTTTGCACCTTTCACTGTATTGTCTAGTTTAGCATTTGCTTGGAGGGAAAAGAAAAGGTGCCAATTCCAAGTAAGACAGAGCAGACATAGGCCATCAGGTGGCGCCAAATGCAAGAGCACGTAGGGATTCTAAGCCTGTTCTTTAATTTTGCTGTAACTTGACATTATTTTAAACTAATCCCAAACCCCACCTGTTCTAAGAAGTTTGAACATAATGAATGCATTTGTATAATTTTTTTTTCATGTCTAATTACTTTCATGCTTTGGGCAATGCCTCTCTATACCTTTTTTTTTGGGGGGGGGTGCTGGGGTGGCAACAGTTCATATATCTATAGGTGTGTGTGTGTGTGTGTGTGTGTGTGCATATGGAGGTGGAGGCAAGGGGCCAGTAGCAGATGTCTTTCTCCATAAATTTCCACTTTATTTTTTGAGACAGGGTCCCTCGCTGAAGCTGGAGCTTACTGATTAGACTAGATGGGCTGGCCAGCTTTGTCCCGGGATCTTCTATCTCTGATGCCCTTACAACACTGGGGCTACAGTCAAACCCTGTCGCACTCAACTTTTGCACGGATACTGGAGATAAAACTCGGGTGCTCATGCTCGCATGGCAAGCATTTTACCAGTTGAGTCATCTTACCAGTCCACTGCCCCTCTTCTTAAAAGAGTGCCTTCATACACCCACACTGTGTTCCTAGCCTCAGAGGTGTAACTTCCCTAAGCCCCGGTCAGCATTTACCATCCATAAGCTTTTATCTTTTAGGATTGAAAAATGCCACGCTAGTTTTCTGACTTGTTCAGCAATCCTTCCAGAGACCCAAATTAACAAGATGATGTACAGCAGGAAGACAGTGGGATATGTGAAGTCGCATAAGGAGGTTGGATCCAGCTATCAACATGGCTCATAAGAAATATTTGAAAAACATGACCATCTTCAAGATTCTCTTGTCTTCCTCAGAACCTTATGCTAAAGAAGATACTGTACTATACAATTCTCCAATTGCTCCTTTCCACCTTACCGTGACCAGGATCGTTGCAACAGTGTCCTAGTTAGACTAAACATCTCCAGTACCCACCCTCATCTCCTACTCATATTCTTCAGAGTTCAAATATAATTTAATCCAACATTCATATAAGTTCAGTATACTTTCCCTTAATGGTTTCCTATTGTTTACGTGGAACAGGTCTCGTCCCATCCACTTTTTCCATGTACCCCCTTCACTCCATCAGTTTATTCTGGAACCTTATCCTCTGCCCAGGGGATTCTGTGTCCTCACAACCACAGTACCACAACCTTCCTTCAGGAAAATCACTGGTCCAGGAAATATGAAATTAGTAAGCCTAGATGGTCATGAGGGCAAGGGGCTGTGTCTGGAGTCTGTGAGAGTACTGTTAATCTTTTACAGGAACAGAACGGTTATTCATAAGGAATTTTCTCATATCATTTTTGCTTGTTCCAGGATACTTCATTTTGCATTATGGAAACAACTTCTTTTAGCCCTTCGGTGTTCAATAGACTGTGACTTGTGACTAGTCTGAGTCAGTATCAGAAAATGCTGAGAAAGAGGCATTTTTCCTAAATAGATCTATCTATTTTAAATTGTGCAGTTGTAGTCATTATAATACAAAAGCAGTGAGTTCTCTGAAGCTAAGTTTAATTGCAAGCTGTATATAAACCTATGATGGTGGGAGTAACTGAGTGTATTATCTTCTTAAAGCTGTACTCATCAACTTAAACTGCAGTCACTCTTCCCTCCTGAGGGTTTTTTTTTTAAGATTTATTTATTTGTATTTATGTTCATTGGTGTTTTACCTGCATGTATGTCCGTGTGAGGGTGCCAGATCTCTTGAGACTGGAGTTACAGGAAGTTGTGAGTTGCCATGTGAGTGCTGGGAATTGAACCCGGGTCCTCTGGAAGAGTTGTCAGTGCTCTTAATCTCTGAGGCATCCCTCCAGCCCTTTCTCTCCTGAGTTTCATTGTGTAACTTGAGGTGGAAGTAGGATTGGGGGGGAAAAAAAAAACAGCAGAAGATTTTGTCAGATTTTTTTTTAAAGTATAATTTATATATAATAAAATTCACTCAATTTAGGTAGACCATCCATGACTTTGGTAGCATGTGTGATTTTGTAACCACAGCTACAATTGAGAGAAAGAACATTTTCATCCCCTGGCAATGCTCCTTTGTGCCCTTTTGTAGTCTTTCCCCTCCCTCTCTCCCAGCCTGCAGCAACCACTGACCTGTCTTTACTGTCTGATTCTTTTCAGAATGTTACATAAATGAAATCATACCTTCATAGCCTTTGCTCCTGGCTTCTTCCCCGTAGCATAATTCATTTGAGATCCATGCACATTTCTGCGTATACCAATAACTCATTTCTTTCTGTTCCTGAATCATATCTCATTGCCTGGGTATAATAGAACTGGTCACCCATTTGCCTAAACATATACCCAAAGATTGGTTGTTCCTGGGTTTTAGTGACTGTGAATAAAATACCTGCATGCAAAGTTTTTGTGTGAACATATTTCTGTTATTTCTCTTGGGTCAGCACTGAGGAATTGGATTGCTGGTCTTAATGATAAATGAATGTTTGGCTTTGTAAGCAACTCTAAATGATTTTGGAGTATCATTTTGCATATCTGCCATCAATATATTAGAGTTCTAATCTATCCATAGCCTTACTACAATCGGTTTTGTAATGTAGCTGTTGTCATATATAGAGAGGAATACTTTATTGTGACTGTCAACTTCATTAATTCCGATTCTGTGATTACATTGTTATTGAGGGCCAGGAAGGTAGGCCATCAGGTAAAGGTGCTTGCCACCAAAGATGGCTACCTAAGCTCAAGCCCTGGATCCATGTGGTGGAAGGAGTATATGAAAGTTGTTTTCTCCTTGACCTTACACACTCATGCCATGGCATGCACACATGTAGGAGGTACAGAGGTCTTTGTGCTCACAGATAAGCACTAGAGGAGCCTGGAATGTTAATCACACAGGGTTGTTCCTTCAAGGGAAAGAATGCAAGACCTTTTATCTGGTCAGAAGGCTGGGAGCAGTTGTGCTTTCTAGCCTGGTGACCTTTGTACTTCTGTGTGATCTGGAGCCTCCTGCAGACCCTCATGAGCTTGTATATGACTTTTACCCCTTTCAACTTTGTCCCTTTTTCTTAACTCATAGCAGGAGGTTACACATAGAAGATCAGTAGAATGGAAGTAGCCTGAGTTCCTGAAAATTCCAAGCCCCATACCAGCCCTTAACCTTTCACCTGCAGAATTTTATATGGACAAATAGACTTCTGTTTTTTTGGGGCAGGCTGAAGATTTGCCCTTAATTCTTCCCTCCTCCCTGTTCCCATTCTATCATTTCCATGGGAGAAAGTATTTCCACCTTTGACACTTGTCTTCAACATGTGACTTCTGCTGGTTCTGAGCCTGAGCTGTATAATGCTCCCAGCATTCCTGCCTAATGTTCTTTCCTTTATTGGAAGAGAAGCCTGCCTAGCTTACCCTTTTGTATTTCTGATACTGGATAGCAGGATCTTGTGCAAGGACACAGGTAGAATAAAATAAATCCACATATTTTAAATAAGACCAGCAAAGCCTTGATGAAAGGTGGGGTTTAGCTGGAAGGCAGAAAGGAGATATTTCTGAGCAAAACAATGATTAGACAGCTCCTTTAATAGAGGGAGCAGCAGGTCTTTATTTAATTGGGGGAGGAGAATAAAATTTGGATATTAGCCATTTGTCATAAGCATGAGTAGAGATTTAAAAAACATTTTCCTTGTTCTCAAGCACTCTGGCCATGAGTCGGTGGAATAATGGGCAGTGACATAAGGCAGGAGCCGTTGAAACCTTCATATTGGTGGTATCATCATGTCTCATGACCATCCTGGCTGTAGGGTTCCTATATGCCTTAGGATAAAGCTGAGACTGTGGATGCCCCAGTTGACAAGAGAACGCGAAGACAGGGTAGAAGAAAAAACATCATTGCAGCAGGTAACAGGCCCAGAGAACCACATTCTGTAGTCTCTAACGGAGCATTTCTCAACTGGTCAACATGTCTACATGCAGAGCTGATATGGTTTCATATCTGTAATCTTAGCACTTGGGAGGTAGAGGCAGGATGATCAGGAGCTCAGAGTCATCCGTGATTTGATAGCGAGTTCAAGGGCAGCCTGCAATACACAAGACTCTGTTTCCCTCACACACAAAAAGACAATGGGGATATACAGATATGAACATATAGGTATCAAGCATCTATTTCATCTCAGTTACCCATCAGATACCTGTTGGGTCCAGAATGAGTCAGTGTTTTTTTTTAGGACAAGTGGCCTTCAAGTTGCGGTAAAGCGACATAGCTGACTGTTACCATAGTTTACATGTCAGAGGTGTTTGTTATTATTAAAGCTGGCATGAAGACAATGTACTGAACTGTGTGAGTTCCCCAAATCGAGGTTTTTAAGTCAAATAAGAGTATGCAAGAGCATGTATACGTTTTTGTCTAGTAACAATCCCCTATTGACTTTGTCATTTGTGTGGCCTTTTCAAAGCCTGCTAATACCAGCTTGGTTTAGTCATAAGAGGCCTCTAGTCTGTAAACACCCTGGCTTCCTGGCCTTATCCAGCATTTTATAATGAAACTATTGAAAGGAGTACAAAAACACATATATTATACTTTTAATAGAGTTCTTCTGACTCCTCCAGGTAGTGCCTACTGCTTTACAACCTCTCTTATTCTAGAAGGAATCATCGCATAACCTTCAGTTAGAAGCCACATTGCTTATTTGATACAATTCAAAACCTATTTAGGGAAGTTCAGCAAACACGGGCAGCAATCCTAGAGGATTATTGTTCAAGCCTATGAGCTTTGGGATGGTTTGTCATTTAGGAGTAATGTAATTGACATATTTGAGCTATTGTCTTTGTGGCTCTCTATTATTCAGAACTGAAACAAATTCTTAGTAATACAGATACAAAGGCATATAATGCAAAGCTTAAACTCTGTGGGAGAGCACTATCAAAATGGAAAAAGAGAAGACAAGGTAATTTAATTAGAGAAGACTCTTGAAGAGTCCTGTAACAACTGGATATCTCTAATAGGAAAACCACCACAATTTACCCTTAACTAGCTCACTACACAAATGTTAATCTAGTATAGATCATAGGCATAAACCCCAGAAACATCAAGGTTCTATTTTCCTAATCCAATTATGCTGAGCATCTACAATGCACTGCTTTAATAAAAATAATTCATGTAGGTGAGTAAATATTTACATGCTTGACACTGAAATGACATGTTTACATGTGTTATTTTATTTCACCCTCAGAATAGCTCAATAGCATAGGTGTGTATAGAGAATAGCTGTGTGTTTGCTTAGCAGATTGTGGAAATGGCCTCTAAGCTTTCCTTGGAATGTTTGTCTCTCCTTATGCCTGATAGTGTTGGTTTGTCTGAGGCAGACCTCGTACTCTGGATCTAGAGCTGAGATTTGACCCAAACCCAGACAGTTTACAATTATGGTGATTTCCCAGATCCCATTGCCTCTTCTTGAAGTTTTTTTGCTTTACTATAGGCTAATGTAGCCATGTGGCTCTTAAACTTCAGATAGCCAAAAGTCACACGGAGATCACATTAAAATAGAGGTTCCTCAGTGCTGGAGAGATGGCTCAGTGGCTAGGAGCATTTGCTGCTCTTGTAGAGGATCCAAGTTCAATTCCCAGAACCCACATCAGGCAGCTCACAGTCACCTGTAACTACTGCTCCAGGGGGATCCAATGCCCTCATTTGGTTTCTGAGGCCATTCACACATACAGTCACATACATATACATATAAATAGAGGTTCTTGGACCCCCTGCCCAAATACTTAGACTAGTTGTGAAGTAGGGCTCACAATCAGGTTCCCAGCTAGTGCTGATACTGCATGGGGGAGTGTGCTAAAGATGCCAGTTCATAGGTTTTCCTATGATTCAGATCTCTAAAAGTAAACGTCAGAAAGCTAACTCTTCATAAAAATCTACACATGAGTTTTAGGCTTGTCAAAGTTTATCCAAAGTGTTTTTGAACCTTAGTATTACATTAGAATCAGTTGGGAGATTTTCGAACAGTCCATAGCCCAGATGTCTTCCTTAAAGATTTTAAGGTTTTAGAAGGTTTTGTGAGAGACAACTTTGCAGCCAAGAGTTGAGGAATGCTTCTGTAACTTGCAGTTCCTTTAGGAAGGCAAGGTCCAGGTCTGCCTTAGGAATATTGGGTCCAGGAATGTATGTGCCTGTAGAGGTTTGTTGAAAGGCGGAGAGGGAACTGGACCGAGGCAAGTGAATACTTTTTAGATCGTTTAAAATAGCCCACTAAAATGAGTTTTAATGACTGTATAGTGTTCCTGTATGACTATATGTTGCTTATCTACTAGGAAGCAGATACTTTCTCATTACAATCTATATTAATTTTACTGTGCACCTGAGAAAACTGAAACTTATAAAAAGTCTAAAAATTAGTACCCAGATTGATCTGATTCTCAAAACTCAAGTTCTTTGGTGCTACACCAAAGATTCCAGACGGGCTGCTCACTGAAATACCTGGAGAATATTTAAATTAAGCAAGTGCTTGGACCCCACCCCTAATTAAAGGCACATAACTCTTCTGGTTGGGTATTTCTTTGTTTTCCTATGATTCCTTTGTATAGTCAGAGCTGGCAGCTTTATCTGTCAGTATTCTCTTTCTGTGGCTGACTGTAAAGGTATGATCTCTAACTGTCTTTTTCCTTGTCCCGATTTAATTATTTCCTTATCCTCCTTCTTCTACTTCAAATCCTCAGAAAGTCCTGAACAAAATAGGGACAAGGGTGACAGTACTTCCTTGTTGGGTTGAAAATGTGGGCTGCTATCATTTCTAGATGACAGAGCAGATACATGACAGAGCAAAGGATAATGATGCATCAAGATAGTAAGAATCAGATGCTGGCCAGGTGATGGCTCACTTACCGTCAGTCGTTTCTAGTTGACAGAAGTAAGAAGGAACAACCCAGCCTTCAGTCCTCTTAAAAGTAGAGATGATCTCTCAAAAAAGCTTTAGAATTTCTGGGGCAGAGAAAGGTTCAAAAGGAACCCAATACTCCATGTTTTATGACCTATGGTGTTGGGGAACAGTTTCCTCTGAGACGGAAACATTCCATCCTGCAGGGAAGCTAGTTAAGGTGGAAAGTAAACAACTCAAAATAGCTTCAGGAAGTCTCTAAAATTGACAAGTTCACTAGGCCCCTCCCTGTTAGAGTGAACAATAAGAGAGCTGAGAGTAACTCTCATGCAAGTCAAGTTGCTAAGAAGACACTCAGATAAGTCAAGCTGCAAAGATAACTCTCAGACAAGCAAAGCTGCAAAGAAGCTCCTGAGGCGAGCCAAATTGCCTCAGAATCAGAAACCAGCAGAGCTGGTTCAGGTTCTGAGGAACCTGAAAAGGACCCTTTTCATCCTGTTGAGTTGTCTGGAGGCTGCGCAGTGTGCTCCAGGTTACCAGATTTGTGAGCTGTCACCCATAAGGGGGTGGGCTTTGGTGATACAGCTGTTTTTGAGTCATTTCTGCTCCTGTAAGTAACCTCTCACCACTATTCCTAAGAAACAGCAATGAACTGATTGTTTCACAAGGTTGGACTTTGATAGTATCCATCTTTGGTCCATTGTGGGTTCAATATTTGGTTCCTATTTGATGTGCTTCGTCTCTCTAGGAAAATCTTGTTACACACATATGTAGTACACACACACACTCAAGTTACCTCCACTCAGATATTCATAAGGCAGAGTGGTGAGAAAGGGTAACTTTTAGAGGTACACACAGTATTATTGCAGCTAGGATATATGATATTTTACTAGCTGACATATTTCTAAGTATGCTTCCTTCACATCAAGATTTAAATTCTTCTAACTCCCTTTTATGTTGTTTGAGAATTGCATACACCCATGTAATATGTTTTGATCAATTCCCTCTCTTAGTTTCTCCCTCCAATTCCTTCCCTGTCCTCCTGACATGTGCTCTACTTTTTAGAGCAACTGGGTCCATTTAGTGCTTTGTTTTGTTTTGATTTGTTTTACTGCTGGTTATTTCCAAATGTCAATGAGACTTAGGGGCAGGATGGAAGAATTGATCTATGTGTGAGCAGAATGGGCAAGCCAATTGAAGATGATCACTCTTTTACAGTACATGAAAGACCCAACACTGTGGTCTAGATAGTCATGAGTTATAAAGTCTGGAGACCCTATAATGATAGGGTCATATAATCTATAATGATAGATTTCATCTTAACTCAGTTTCATTCACTCACTGTTCATTAAATACTCATGTGTCACAAATGCTATCAGTCGTCGCGACAAAACAATGGTGATATAATTTTGTGGAAAGGACATGTAACAGATGTTATCCTAGCCATGGTGCTATTGGAAGGTAATGGAACTTGTAAGCACAGCTAGGAGCGTGCCTCTGGGTGCATGGCCTGGAAGAAGATACTGGGATCCTGCTCACTTCCTCTCACCATGAGGTGAACAGTCCCCTGTCACATGCTTCCACCATAACATATCGTGCCTCCACAGCCCTAAGCAACAAGACCAAACAGATATGAGCATTAACCTCTGAAATCATGAGCCAAAAAAGATTCTTCTTTTGTGAGTGGTTCATCTCATATATTTTGCATCAGAAGAGAAAAGCTAACTAACACAAGCATCAGTTTAAAAACGTCTCTTTGAACTTCAAAAATCATTCTAGTGGCAGTTCAAAGTGCCTAAAATATTAATCCAGGGAATTAAAACACAATAAAACTCAGAGCTGCTGTGGTCAGAACTGCTCCCTGCTTGCCCAGCCATCTGGTTTACCACCACTCTAAGGGGGTTCAGAAGAGACAGGACATGAACACGGGTATCTAAAGCTCAGTGATGCTCTTGGATATACAATATTCCCCTTCAGGAGCAACTCTTTCCGGCTGTGGGGAACTCTGACAGATTAGTGTAGACGTGATTGCCCCAGAGCTAAGCTGCAGGTTGTCCCTGCTGCTCACCATTAGAAAGTTTACATTTGCTAATTCAGCTCCGGAGATCAAAATTCCCCCAACACAACAGTGTTATTATTTTTCATGTCAAGTTGGTCAAAACATTGTTGCAAAATGCTTGTTTAAAATGGGAAGTGTTTGGAAGATTTATCTTCTTTAGCAATGACTACCTGTGAGTTATCTGGAACATGCTGACATCCGAGTGAAACAGATGGCAGCTTTCTGACTGCATTGGGCAGAGGGCAGTGAGCACTAGGCTGGCAGAGACCCACTTGAGATTAGTCCACAGGAAAAAAAGAGATGACATATTAGCACAGAGATAGCTTGTAAGAACATTTTTTTTTCTCCTTGAAAGAAACCAGAAACAATGGAATATAGCCTCTCTTCTTTGTTAGCCTCCAAACTACAGAGTATATTTTGTTTGGTCCTCTTGGTGCTCAACTAATTCATGAATACATTTGCATACTATGCTTTTAGTTTTCAAATAGCTTTACAAAGATATGATTTATTTAATACATGATTGAGTCACTAAGTATACAGATCAAATAGTGTTAATATATTCTCAAGGCAGTGCATCAGTTAGCACAATCAACTCATTATTTCCCAAAGAAACTCTTTGCCTCTTTCGCTCCTACCTGCTTCCATTTCCTTTGCTCTAGCAATCTACTAAGCCAGTAGTTCTCAACCTTCCTAATGCTGTGACCCTTTAATACCGTTCCTCACATTGTGGTGACCCCCAACCATAAAATTATTTTCATTGCTATTTCATTACTGTAATTTTGCTACTGTTGTGAATCGTAGTGTAAATATCTGAAATGTAGATGGTATTAGGCGACCCCTGAGAAAGGATCATTCAACCCTCAAAGGAGTCGTGACCCACAGGTTGAAAACCATTGCACTAATTTTTTTTTTTTTTTTTTACTATAGATTTGCTCATTCTCATAGAAATGCTCATAGAAATGTAGTCATACAATACTCCATCCTTTGGTTTCTTCCAGGTAGCAAGTTTTCACAGTATGTGTCATTATTTCTTCTTTACTGCCATGCAGAATTCCACTCCATTACACTGTGGTGGTCAATTGGTGGACATTTGTGTTGTTCCCATTTTTATTATAATAATAAAAATATAATAATGCCACTGTGAATTTTTGCATACACGTCTTATTTGGACATCTGTTTCATTTCTCTGAAACATACCTAGAAGTATAACTGCCAGATAATGTTGCAAATGCGTTTGATGATTTGAAAAACAGCTGGACTGTTTTCCAAGTTTTCATCGTTTTATAATTCCACTAGCAATATATAATGCTTCTGAATTTTCCTTTTCACCTACTTTCTATTTTCTGTCTGACTATAGTAGTCCTACTAGGTGTGAGGTGACACCTCGTCATAGTTTCCTTTCCATTGCTCTGGAGGCTAACAAAGTGGAACTTCTTTCCGTGTGCTTACTGACCACTTGCAAATGTCTTTGTTCTACTTTCCACAAATGCGTTCTCTCTCATTCTTCTGTTTGCCTTTTTACCTTTGTAACTAAGAGGGATTTTGAAGGGAAAGAAGAGGTTGAGACAGTGCTTGACAACTTGTAAAGAGCAGCACTGGATGTGACTTTTGCCTGACCAGTCTCTGCCTGCCTTCGTATTGGAAACTCTTTGTTCATTTGTTTGGTCAACTGTCCCCTATCCAGTCTCACTTTATATGATTTGGGGCGAACTGATTTCACTTTACCCAGGCTCCAGAGAGGAAGAAACAGGATTGGCCAATTAGAACCTCTGCACTGGGTCAAGAAGTAAAAAAAAAAATCACAGCAGTTATGCAGACAGAATTAAAGAAATACTAATTAAATATAAAGTTGACAACTTTATAGACAACTATATAGAATTAATTAGAATTTTCCTTACTGTAACAAATACATGAGAGAAATAAAGGAAAGGTTTGCTAATCCCTACAGTTTCGCTGATTGTTTTTTCTCATTGGATTCTTTGTTCTTTTGCACCTGTTTGTACTAAGGATGCACTGATTGTTGAACATGGTGGATTCTTAGTTCTTCTCCCTTGTCCATCTATTCATCTCATGAAATCAGCATGTCTACCTTACTCAAGCATGAAATGATGGTGATCATCTGCCTCTCTTCCAATGAGGGCCTAGTTTTTATATACTCTCCTAATAGAAGGAGAAATCCCAACAGCTTTCACTTGACTCCCTCCTCTTACCCTAATGACCTTTAACCCTTACATGAGAGACAATATGGTGGCACATGAAGTTTCTAAGTGTGTTTAATAATTATAAATTCTGGAACCTGGGGGAAAACACAAGTTGCTCACAAACCTACTGAACTCACTGGACTCAAACCTGACTTATAATTCAGTTTATCTCTCATCTGATAACAATAACTCCTAATATGAATGGGGGACTTATAAATGGGTTAAGATAACAAAACTGAAATGTAGACTAAATGGTATTTGGAGCTTAAGCAGTGAGTTGTAGTAGGCAGTCTTACTATTTTCCTCTAATACTAGTTAAATATCTGCTTTATAAGATGGCTTCTTTCCGTTAAGAAGTACTTGTTGCATTATAACAAAGATTTCATTCTCTTCTGTGTGTGTGTGTGTGTGTGTGTGTGTGTGTGTGTGTGTTGTACAAATAAGTTCTTTTCTCACAAATGCTAGGCAAGCACAAAGCCTCTTCCCAAGCCTGGTCTTGTTCATATATTTTATTAAACCACAGGCCCTTTTAAAGAGTAAATTTGGTATCTAAATTCTGTGGTATGCACAAAGCAATTATTCAAGAACTATTTAGTATAGCAATGTCTAGATTTAACCTAGGCTGACAGATAGATGCTGCTGATAAGATCCACCCTAGTCACGAATGACCAGTTGTAGAGGAAGAACATAACAGGTAATGTCTTTACATAGGGAAGTATATTTGTCATGTGAACAACTTGGCACAGACTCTTCCACCTTTTACTTCAACTTTTGGTGTAGTTAGTAATTTCATACCCTAACAGAAAATTCTAATGTTCCTATAATGAAGTAGTATTCAGGTGGCAATATTTTTTAAAGATCTAAATTAACATAACACGCTTGGCATTCTGAAACCAAACTGAGACGTATTGCAATTAGCCAGGACTTTAAAAAAAAAAAAAACAACTCAATTTAAATTGTTCTTACACAATTTCTCATGTTCAAAATGGAGAGTGGCCACTCTCACCTTCCATCTGCCTACCATCCCTGCCAACAGCCTCCTTCTTCCCACAAACCTGTTGTGTCCCTAGATTATCCAGCGCTGTGTGTGTGAGACCATGCATGTGAAGCTATCCACTGGAGCATGGTGGGCTCAGCAGCAGGTACACAACGAAAGACAGCGATCTCCCCCTCTCAGAATCTATCAACAGCAATGGTTCAGAAGAAAACGGTAAGGCCCCACAATCCCCTCCCTCCACCTTGACTGATTGTTAATGGGCCCAGTGCAAGTAACAAGTTTTGAGTTAATGATTGCTCTGATTGTATCCAGGCTAAAAACTGGCATTTTGCAGCCCCTCGCTCTATCTTCTGGCTCTTAACACATTTCCTGGCCCCGCTCTGTAATGTTCCCTGAGCCTTAGAGGGGGTGGTATATTTGTCTTGTTTAAGGCTCACAACTGTCATGGCTGCATGTTGTGGAGGCATGAGTCTGTTTTCACCTTTGTTCCTTACAGAGAGGCTTCTGTGATTAAGGCTGGGAGCCTTTTTGTTTAGGGGTGCATGTATAGATATTAAAAGGTTGCTTGCTGCTATGTCAATCTAGAGAACCATCAATAATAATAACATGGGTCTACTGCCCAGGTCTAAGTGGTTGGCAGTGCTTACAGTACCAGACATGGTCCCCCAATAACTCCATCTTTGTGAGTGAGATAGGGCTTTTTGATAATTTTGGATGCGTGTGACTAATCTTTCTTTCCTCACCCCATTTACATCTAAACTAAAAATTCTTAGGCTAAGTTAATGCAATAAAATGGCATATTTTAAAACATTTTAAAGATTTTAAATTTTCATTCTACCCACACCTGAAGAACTATTGTTAAACCTGTCAAATCACAGCTGCTTTGTTTTACATATATCCAGACATAAAATATTCCCAGTTGAATTAAATAATTTGGACACTTCAACAGGATAACCAGTCTTAGAAAATTGTTTTAGAATTCTTGCCATTGAAAGGTACTATTCAGATTAGCTATTAAAAAAAAAAATCAACATCTTATTGAACACATGGGCCTAAAAAATAGGTTTTCCTCAGGACAATAAACAAGATTTAAGAAAACTGAAATGACTTTCAGCTAAGAACCATGTAGTTTGTAATAAAGGCAGTAGATAGATCCTCAAAATACAGATTTCTTACATGCTCTATGCTTTATTACAGCAAGAGAATACCACAGAATTAAAAAAAAAATAGTCTAGGAAATGAACACAACTCTCTGAAGGACAGAACATAGTGAAGGCTGAGCGGCACAGTCAGCAGAAAACCCAGCCACATTGGAGGGCAGTAAAATTCAACCAAGTATTTCTAGTGGGAAAAATGACTTAGGCCCTATATGATCAGTGTAACTCTACAGCAAATGAGGCTGTGAGGGCCTTTGTCACGTTACTGGCAATGCACACGACAAGTCAGATGCTAAAAGATAAACTGGCCTTTAGTTTCAGGAACAGCAAACAACGTAACAGATTTAGCCACACTACGTGCCACTCTGCTCAGCCATGAACAAGGCTGGAAACCAGTTTGCGATGTATAAATTCTACATGTGTTTATTAGAAAGATGGAAGGTGTGTGAGCACGATTCCCAGTCTGAGAGCAAAAGAGAGCATTGCATTGTATAGTTTGGAGACAGTTGAATGTGGAAGGTTTCTCAGTGTCCAAGGAACTACACTTTTGCCTGCAGCCTTTCAGAACTTTTTAAAAGTTTTATTGCTATATATTAACTGTACAAAAAATGAGGGTTTACTCTCTTTTTTCCCCTTAGGACTTTACTTTACAAATTATATTCATTTATTTGGGGGGCAGGTATGGAGGCTAGAAGACAACTTTGAGGGGTCAGTTTTCTCCTTCCACCACGCGAGTCTCAGGGATCGGATTCAGTCACCACACTAGGCTGCAAGCACCTTTACCCACCGAGTCATCTCGCTGGCCTTAGGACTGACTTTAAAACTGTGTATATTATATATAAGGTGCTGCGGAAATGACTCGGTCACTAACGTACCTGCCGCACTAGTACGAGGAGCTGAGTTCAAAGCCGCGCGTGGAGCTGGAGAGACGGCTTACAAGTTAAGAGCACTGACTGTTCTTCCACAGGACCTGGGTTCGATTCCCAGCACCCATATGGCAGCTCACACTTACTTTTCTGTAACTCCAGTTCCAGGGCTTCCAACACACTCACACAGACATATATGCGGTCAAAACACATTAAATAAAAATAAAAAAATTTAAAAAAGCCACGTTCAGCAATGCATGCTGGCAATCCAAGCACCAGAGGGTAGACAGGAGATCTCTGGAGCCCACTGGCGCCAGTATTGCTTAACCAGCAAGTTATCAATGAGAGACCCTGTGTCAACTACATGTTGAGAGTGAGAAGACACACCATGTTGACCTGTAGCCTCCTCATGCATATATGCATGTACCTACACAGATACAGAGACACAAACATAGACATATATGAACACATACTAATGCATACACCACACACATATATACCATTTGGGAGGTGGGAGCTTGGAGGAACGAGATACAGTAATTTTATAATGCAAAAGCATCTCCCAAAACAACTGATGATGAACGCTATTAAAGAAACCCAACCACTCTTTAATTTTAGGCAACGTGCCAGCACTAATTTACAAAAATAAGTTTAGTCTTTTGCTGTAAACATTTTCACAGTTTTAAAAGTAAATTAGTTTTCCTGTTGTCTTCTGGAGTATCCCCAGCACTCTTCATCCTTCCGCACCCTGCTGCTCAGAAAGAACTTTCCGGTTGGATCTGTTCCGGATTCTTTTCCTTTTCCTTTTCTTTTCCGAAGCAGGTGACTTTGTGTCCTGTGCTTTCTTCTTTTTCTTCAAGCAGCTGAGAGGATTGGGGCCGCCTACCTTCTTCTTTTTCCTCCTCCTCTGTTCAGGGTTCCTCACTAAGCCTTGCTCCTCCTTGAGTTGCTTGATACTTTGTCTCTCGTGCCCTGAGACCAGCTGGCCCGACGCCTCTGCCTTCACAAAGGCCACTGTCCTAGGGGAGGGCTTGTCCAAGACTATAGTGTTCTGAATAATGAACATGAGAGGAATTCCAGGATTTTTCTTTACTTTTACAGACAGATTCTGATCCTATTAAAAAGAAAATGGATTTAGTTTTTCAATCAAGTTGAGGTACCTAAAATAAGTTTAAATAAGACATGAAAAAAAAAAAGACTGCAGATTGTATTTCTCAGATCAATATGTTTTATTAATTGAAGCATATCTTAGGATAGACAGGAAACAAAAAGCTAAGCTGAAGCAAGGTGGGCAACAGCAGTCTGGGCTAGATTGTCAATACTTTGGGGCCATGAATTATCAACGAACGCAAAAGTAAATGTATTAAGAAGTTTCTCTTACTTCTACTCTGACAAAGTCTCTTGAAACATCATCATGGAAAGAAGGTGAAGCCGAGTAATGAGCAGATTCAGCCACCACTTTGAAGGTGTAGTTGAGCTGATCTGCACGTGAGTGTTTTAGTATCAACCCTGACAGTGTCCTTTGCCTCCCAGTCTTCAACGCCTTCAACATTCCATGTTGAGATGCTAGTCTTTTTCTTTTAAAGTTTATTTATTTTTGTGTGTATAGATGTCTGCCTGTGTATACATCTGTACACCGTATGTGTGCCTGGTGGCCTTGGAAGCCAGAAGAGGGTATTGGATTCCTTGAGACAGGAGTTACAGATCGTTGTAAGCAGCCGTGCGGGGCTGGGAACTAAACCCCAAGTCCTCTAAAAGAGCAGCCAGTACTCTTAATCACCAAGCCATGCTCCCCCCATTCTAGTCTTAGAGAATATGCAGTATGAGTTTTAGAAAAAGCTATGAATTCAAAAATATGAAAAACAGTTATGACCAGAGAATGCAAAGACTTTGCCCTACTCCTCTCCCCTTGAAACTGAAAACAATGAGCACACTACTACAACAATTATTCCTCCTCTAGAACCTGTGGGTTTTGACCCCTTTGGGGATCAAATGACCCTTTTATAGAGGTCGCCTAAGACCACTTGCATATCAAATATTTACACTGATTCATACAAGTAGCAAAATTACAGTTATGAAGTAGCAAAAAAAAAATTTATGATTACCATAACACGAGGAATTGTATTAAAAGGTTGCAGCATTAGAAATGTTGAGAACCACTGCTCTAGAAGGAAACTTCTGGAAAAAGAAATTCCATGTACTTAAGGTTTTCTCCTTGTATGTTCAAGCAACTGCTTTTATTGATTCAATTTACAAGTCTGCATTTTTAAAAGTCCAAACACTGAAACACGGGTTGTAGCGAAATGATAGTAACTTTGTCTAACACACCACAATAAATAAGTAAATAAATAAAACACCAAATTCACCCCGATGGATGTGATCACATGAAGAAATTGTGTTACTATGGACTCTGTAGGTAATTCGAGTGAACTCTGGGATGTGTCCCAAGGACTCTCTTGATCTACAAGTCCTCTATTTTTACAGGATATGGTTACACGCAGGTCTGTATAGCCAGTGCTTTCATTGACTAACACTGTCTCTTCCACTTAAGTTTCTCCCGATTAGAAACAGTTCCACATGAAGTATACATAGGAAAAGTTAAAAGCGTCTTATAGTTTTAGAAGTAATATTACCTGTGTTGCCACAAAATAATGATGAGGATTTCCCTCTTCCACCATGGACAGGAGACATTCTGATCCACTCACTGCACTCTTGAAATGGGGACAATTTCGAACCTGGCATTTCTGTGCAATCAGTTTTGCTCCATATAAGTCCTGTCCCAGTGTTTCTAACTCCTTTAACACACATCTGGGGGGGAAAGGTCATTAGAAGTTCATAATCACAACTGATATATTCACTTTTTTTTTTTTTTAATGTAAGAAACACAATACTCAAATTTTTTAAAATGCAAAACTATACCATCAAAATTTGAATTTATAGTGTGGTGACCACTTAAATGAAGAGCTGAAAAATACAGGCTCCAAGCAGAAAGAATACCAATGCTTGGGTATTTGTGTGTACCAGGAAGCATGTAACATTCTCTTCACATATATTCTTGCTTAACCTCAAATGATGTGTATCACGCCAGGTGATACACTCAATTAAATTCTAACTTATCCTCAAATCTATACCTCTCATAGAGGTGCCAGATACACAGAACCTTTCAGATGCTTGAAGGGGACTCTGGGTCACTGCTACAACTTCAAAAAATACTAATACAGAGTAAAAGCAACTTGTGTATCGTGTTTGAATCCTGATTTTTAAAAAGATTCTTCATGATAAACAGCAAAGCAATTCGAGGATGAGAAGTTCCAACTGTAGAGTCTGGAGGTAGGGAAGAGATGGGGTCCACAAGAATGAGCATTCTGGTGCCTGCAAATGCCATGTATCAATGTTACACCGCATCAGTCTACTTCTGTGTTGTTTAGAACATTCTCAAAGTTAAATCCTTCTTTTTCTAATTCATTTTTTGTTTCGTTTCGTTTTGTTTTGAGACAGGTTTTTACTATGCATGTAACCCAGCCTGGCTTCAAACTCATGTCCATCCTCCTGACTCAGCTTCCAAGAGTGTTCATACTGCAAGTGTAACCCACCTCAACAGGCTCAGAAGTTAAATTCTTTAGGGAAAAATGCTGGAGGATATATATCCATGTATATATACAACCATTTTGTATCACACCACTGTACTATTGAAATATTTATATTTGTACGGCACATGGGAATTAACAAACAACTTATATTCAGAAGCAACCAATTCAGGGGTGTAGGCTGTGAAAAGCTTGACAGGCAACTCTCAAGGATAAAGTGATCAAAAATTTGAGAGTATGGGATCCATAAAACATTTAAAACTTTTTGTGTATATTTGTGGGTGGCTGCAGAGGCCCGAAGAGGGCACTGGATTCTCTGGTGCTGGAGTTATATGGAGTTGTGGGACCCCTGACAGGGATGCTGGAACCCAACTCAGGCCTTCTCAAAAACCAGGAACACACTTATCCACTGATTAAAATTTTGAGGCTATCTGTAACCCAGAAAGTGCATTACTTGAGGCTGTCCACCGCAGGGCACGTTAACACAGCACACAGCGCACAAACAGGCTTGTATGAATGTATAAAGAGCACTCTACCTGGCTATAGTATCATGACTCATTTTAATTTATCTGCTTAGGTAAATATTCTACAATGCAAAAGCTACTAAAATTTTTAAGTTATTTGTTCATGCTCTAGCTTCAGTTCACCCTTTCTTTACTTTCATGTCTCATAAAATTAGATATGATCTCTTCTCCCAGCATCAACCAACTCTTGTTCAAAAATTCTCTCAAACAATAAGATCACTGTTTCTACCATTCAAAACAGACCTTCTACCCTCGGATCTGAACAACCCTCAGGGCTCAAACATCTACTCTATGAAACCTTCTGAATTGCCCCGTTTCTCCTCCTCCCACAATGTCCTATCCTAGGTGTGCTCACTTACATGAAGTGAGGAAGCACACATGCGGGATGAAAACCGCCCTCGAGAGTTGACTCAGACATTTCACAGCCCATGAAGACTGGTCCTTTGTCCTGCTCACTAAGGTATCCCCTGCGTCTGGAGCTGTGCCAGACATTTAGTTGGTACTTATAAATGGCCTTGGGCTAAGTTTTCAATCTCCAGTCTTCACTACTTTTTCTAGGGATTGAAGAAGATACCTCATTGGCAGTTGGAAGGCTTGAAAACCTTTGGGTTAGCTGGTTGGTGGTGGCACACATCTTTAATCCCAGCACTTGGGAGGCAGAGGCAGGCTGATCTCTATGAGCTTGAGGCCAGCCTGGTCTACAGAGTGAGTTCCAGGACAGCCAGAGTTACAACAGAGAAACCCTGTCTCGAAAAACCAAATAGAAAATCTTTGGGTTAAAATTAAAAGTAACAACCACCATAGGAAGAGGGTTAGCCTTTGGATGCTGAAAATGTCCCATGTACTTTGTGTGTGTGTGTGTGTGTGTGTGTGTGTATACACACACACACACACACACACATATATATGTGCATATATGCAAACATACATATATATACACCAAAGAGCTTCTGAGCGCTGAAAAATGTCCTATGTACACTATACCTCATCTGATCTCACATCAACTTTTAAGAAGTTATGCCCTCTACTTCACAACTAGTTCATTTCTTACCTGAAATCACAAAACTGCTTAAGACTGGGACCAGGAGTCAAAGCCGAGCTTACCTGCTACAAGCCTACCTGTTCAGATATTCGCAAGGCACTCATCTGTCAGAACACATCTGTCTGCATCCCAAGGGAGTTCTTGGCCACACCCGTGACCCCGCCCCGCAGGCTCACCTCGTGGTGCACAGCTGGGTCTCCCCCATAAGGTAGCGGGGTAGCTGTTCCCGCAGCTGGATGCGTCCCCGCAACGCCGCCTGGCAGAAAGTGCCGTCCAGAAGGATCTGGTAGGGCTCGCGGACTCCGAAATTGTTGCGGAAGAAGCCAAGATGCTTCTTAGCGTGTTTCTGCCTGGTGATCTTCATGCCTGCTTAAGCCACCAGTTCAGGAGCCGGTAGCGCCAGCCTCGCTTCGACTCGCCTAGAAGCCGGCTTCCTCCGGAAGCAAAGCCTCTCTGTCACCGGAAGCAACGTCCCTATGGCCCGCCTTTCTGGTTTACTTCACTCTCAGACACGCCCTCCAAATGCTCGCTTTAGGGGGCGGAGCTTCTGCCTGCGCAGAAAAGCCACGGAGAGTACGCAGGTTGGCACCCGCGCTGTCATGAGCTGGACTAAGTGTTTTTGCTGTGAATAGCTTGTTGCCTGGCACTAGCAATTCTCTAAAAGATTAGTAATATGAAAGTAATCAATGATGACACCATTGATCCACGCTGTCTGTAATTTGCCATTTACCATGTATCATTCCCATGAATGTTCTTAATTTCCAAGTGAGGGGAAAGGAGCCAGTGTTGGACAGCCATCAATTGGGAGGTTTTGCTGGCTACTGGTCTTTAAAGAAGCAAAACACTTCTGCTAAGAGCACGTGGTTCTTCAGGGTCTGGTACTCACGTTGACTACCTGATATTCACAGGTGTTTTACCACATCCTAAGAACTGACCCCATCAAAGAGTCACGTGTAATGGTATGAAGTCTAACTCGAGGTCACAGTCTCTAGACCATGAACATGTCTGTCTCAGAGAATCCAATTAAAAGAGCCAAATTAACGGTAAAAGATTTGTTTAATGTGGCCACATGGAGAAGAGGGACAAGGAGGTCCACTGACCAGCCACTACTGTGTTCAATCTCTGGGGTCTTGAAGAGAAATTAAAGTTTACATACGTATCTAGGGATAAGAACATCTAACCAATCCTGCTTAGTGTGTGGTACTGCCCACCATTGACCCATCATTTTCAGGGCTTCAGTCCTATCCTGCATAATGTTCTAACAAGGTGTTGAGACTATGAAATCTCTTTCTCAGCAGACAAATTAAGTTTCCCCTTGGTGCCAGGCTCCCAGCTTTTTTCTTCTCCCAGCATGAAATTCCCCTGGGAAATTCCCACAGTTGTCTAATAGATTGAGGAACACAAAAGATTATCTTCTTTTCTGCCAGGCCAGTACAAAGCCACTATTTGTCTTTTCTCAATTTAAAGACCACCTGTTAATCCCAGTGATGAGAGGAGAAAGACCATCCCACCAAACCAAATCATCATGACCAAATTAATTAAAGCAAACGATTAATCAAACCAAGACTTTTTATTTGTGAACACAGGTTGCTTCCTCCCAAGGTGGGTTGGAGAGGTCAACACTGACAGTAAGGAAGACAAAGTTTTTATACCTCAGGGGTAGGGGGTTTCCAAATACGGTATTCGGCAGACAAAATAGGTGGGGTTAGGGAGTTACAGGAGCAGAACATAACAAGGTAGTCACAAGTGATAGTCATAATGACCCTTTGAAACAAAGGTAGTGTTGCAAGATGGTTATAGCAATTTTCTGAAACAAAGACATGATTGCAAGGTGGTCCTAAGATAGTCATAATAGCAGATGGTCCTAACAATAGGTGACCATAATAACCTTTGGAAACAAAGGAGTGGCTTGCCACTTCCTGGAACAGGCAGTACAGAACCATTTGTAGTTAAGGTAGCAGGTGGGGCATAGCCCAATCCTTGAAAACAGAGGTATAATCATAAACAGGAATGAACCTACTTTGTCTTTGCTATAAGATGGCTTTTAAGCCTACGGTGGAGGCAGTTTGGTTCTTCATATCCTAAATGACTCTGTTTTAAAAGAATTACCAAGAGTTTTGTTTTCTGAAAGGCTCTGAAGTTAGAGGCCTACCACTAACCTGAATCATTTGATCTGGGCAAATCTCTAAAACAGCTATGCCCAGCTTCCTCTTCAAACTAATTTGAAGGTTGATTAAATTTTACAGACATTTTTCTAGCCATAATTTCTGATATAGGAATAATATTACTGAATTAAAAATAAGACACACCTGATTTGAATAATTTAGAAGTTAATTAGTCAATTTAGTTAAATAAAGAAACTGAAGCAGAAGTTTTTTAATTTGACTAACCACATAGGGTATCCATTTTAAGGTAAAATGACCAAAGAATGGAGAGTATTAATTTTGTATTTTTGGTCACTATCTGGAATCTGCTCCAGATCTAACTTTGGCAAGATTGAAAGAACCATTTTTTAATAACTTATAATGTGATTGAAATGCATTGCTTGAATTTGATGTTTTATTTCAATTCATATGTTTATGGAAATGGTAGTAAGGTGTTCTGTAAAAGCCTTGACTTGAATCCTACCACTTCTCTGAGATGGCTGCTTTCATTTAACTGAAAATAAAATTAGGATTTTGAAATCATGAGAAAGTGTAGTAGGGTTGGATTCGTGGTCCTTAAGCATAATTGCTTTACTATTTTCTATTTTAATCCTTCCTTTATCCGTGTTTCCCACTCCCTGTCCTGAGAGTACTTTCATCACAAAGAAATATCATCCAGTCTCATAAAATAATGAAAAGAAAAAAAAAGTTAACACCTTTCCATCTAGATCTAACATCTAGTACTTTTTAGTTCTAAAAAGATGTAGGACACCACTAAGAATTTGAATCATATTCTAGATTTTTAAAATTTTAATTATCTAAACTACATCATAATTTTTTTCAAGTTCCATGTTTGACTGACAATTTTCATACTTACTCTTCTTACAAAAGTACAACAGCACCTCATAATAGTTATTATCAAGTTTGAAATCATTTTCTATTAATATTTTTTAAAGCATGATCATAGAATGTGCAGAAAAGTCTTAGTGCTTGCTTAAAACAGCCATTTCTGGTTCAGAAAAAGTTTTGATGGAGATTCTATAGTAGCTCTAACCTCTAAGACTCTCCAAGGTGGTGCCTGAAATGTGGATACTAGTGCACTCTATCCAGACTATATCTTTTCCTATAGATACAGGCCTTTGGTAAACTTTAGTTCATAAATTAGTAACAGTAGGGAACTGGCACAATAATAAAATAGAGCCATTAATTCTGTAATAAAACTTAAGTAAAGTTCTCTTTCTGTGTCTCTGCCTAAGATGTGATTTTTGGTTTCAGCTTCCACCCACCTACTAAGAAACTAACAGGCTGGTAGTATATATAGTATTCAGACAGAAAGGCACATTTATTATGAAAATTTGTCCAAATCATTGCTATGCTCATTAGTGTTCCTGAATGACATTTTGCAGTAAAACACTACTGTTTATCCAATGTGATGTTTTCATTAAATGGTCTACCTAAAACATTTTTGCCCTGATGCCAAATGACCTAGTATTAATGGAAAGTCAATATTTGGTTACAGCCAAGGAAGAAGCTAAATGTTGCCATTATTCAGTAAACTATTAGTAGATAAATGTTAAAATTTAAAAATATAATGAATTATTTTGAAAAATATTGTGATATCATTTTAAAAACTATAGTAAGCTTTGGGGAAAAAATGATCTTATAGTTGCAAGAACAATAATATCTTAACACTGCTACCTGTTAGCTTTTTCTTGGATTGCTGCACTGGGTACTTCCAATGCCAGATAATTACATTCAGCTGAAGTGGGTGGAAAATTAGTTTAGTTTTCTTCACTTTAAAAATACTCTTTATATTCATTATTGTGTCTGGATCAAATATAATTTATAATGTGATGTTATTGTACATGGTCTTGGAGGGTTTTTTACTTCATGAAAATTTGATGAAGCCAAGGTGACATGAGAATGATTTATTCTTGGAAGATGTGACTAATACCCAAATAGGACTATTTCATGAAAGATTCATGGTCTAAATGGAATAGGTAAACATTAAGTTCAGTTCATAAAGGTTATTTTGTTTCACTCATGAATGCTGGCATAATTTAATTTCATGGACATCAAGGGATGCATGTAACACATCTATTGTGATATTATCTTCCTTGTATTCACATTTAAATATTTATAAACATTTGTTAACATGGCATTAACTCAAAAAGAATATTAATTTCCTCCTAAATTATGCATAACAGTCTTTCTAAATAAAGAATTTCTCTAAGTAAATTGCATTTTAGAACAAGTTAAATAAACTGCTACATAGTGAGGTCCTATTAAGCTCTTCACTGTGTGTGTGTGTGTGTGTGTGTGTGTGTGTGTGTGTGTGTGTTTGAGACAGGGTATTTTTGTGTAGCCTTGGCACTCCTGGAACTCATTCTGTAGATCAGGCTGGCACCTGCCTCTGCCTCCCGAGTGCTGGGATTAAAGACGTGTGCCACCCCTCCTGGTGAGATGTACAGATATATTTCATTCTACCTGACTGTGGAATTGACATATTTAAAAACATATTTTTAAATTTCAAACTACAAAATTATCCATGTCAATTATAACAGGTAGAACAATAAACATAAGATGTTAACTCCTGCTGTGTGATAAAACTTTCCCTGAGGAGACACAACATACAAGTCTACTCACCCCAGATAGGGAGCCCACGACAGGCCAAAATATGGATACCTCCCAAAGTCCAACCTGGTGAACCAATGAGTTTTATTGGTGTTACTTAAAGTGATATGGGTGAAGGGTTACCTACAGGAGCAGAAATGACTCAGAGACAGATGCATCACCAAAGATCACCCCAGTATGGGCGACAGCTCACAAATATAGTAACCCGGAGCACACTGCACAGCCTTCAGGCAGCTCAACAGGTTGGAAAGTGTCCTTTCCGCATGTCTCGGTTGGTCTAAATCTCTTCTGGGCAGTTCTTATCTGAGAGTCTTCTTTGCAGCTGGTCTCTGATTACTCTGGCTGGGAGGGGTCTAGTGAATCTGTTTAGTTGCAGGGAGTTCTTGAAGCCTTTATTGTTGTTGTTATCATTATTATTTTAGTTGTTTACCTCCCTGCTTAAAAAGGTACCCAGCAGGATGGAATGTTTTAATCTTGGAGAAGATACACAACTCCATCTCCTCTTACCTAGAAAACACAGCAATAAGCTAATGTGAATTCCTCTGCAATGTTTCCATATTCATATACTTATATATCACTTCCATTCATATTGGTATACATAAATAAAATAGCATCCACTAAACTGGAATCATATTTTATCATTTTTATACATTTTTCTTTCCTCTCTTCTTTGAGATAGGGTTTCATCTGTCACCCTGGTTGGCCTAAAACTCAAAATGTAGACCAGGCTGACCTTGAGCTCAGAGGTCTGCATGCTTCTGCCTTCTGAATACAGGGATTGAAGGTGTGTACTACCACACAGGACTACATTTGCTTCTCTTGCTTAGCAATCTTTCAGAAATGACCTAGACCTGAGGGAGGTACAGAGTTCTTTTGTATAATTTTTAATGATTATATGACATGTCCCACAAAATTAAGGATAATATAGTAGATATTGCATAGGCTAACTTTCTACCTAATACTTCTCTTTTTTTATAATTGTAAAATTTTAATTTTATTTTAGACAGGAACAACCACATGATAAAGATCTAACTAAAGATATATAAGCATTGCAAGGACTGTTGAGAAGGCTGATAAAAGAAATTAAAATGGCTTGGCAATCAACACCTGTGTTTTCCTCTCCTTTCCTTCTACTCTCTAGAATTTAGATGTGATGGATGCCACTCCAGCAGCCCAAATTAAGCCATGAGGTTACCTCAAAGAGAGAAGCTATGAACTATGTTGGCTAAGCAAAAAGAGGAAGCTTATGTATCTCAGTGGTGGAACTAACTTCCAAACCTAGACTTCCTAGGATTAGTTATCAACGGACTCTTGTGTGATGACTATAAAATTAGACTAGAAAATTTATTCAAACAAAATCATACAAGATTACTGCCCACTTGACTAAACGGAACGAATTCAGTTTTCCACTATGCTATGGATAGTACTTGCCATTGGAATTTCACTACCGAACCTGTAATGTTACTCTATAAAGGTGTGAAGAAAAAAAGGCTAGTAGAGAAGAACAAAAAGCTCAGAAGTAGCAGCCACTGTAAGTTTTTCCTGTTAAAAATGAAGCATCTGCAATAAGAAAAATGCTTTGCTTTGATGAAAACACACTGCCATTTGAAGTTTAATTACATCATACCTGAATTAGGTCAAAAAGTACACACTGTAAAGGAGCTATCATTTTAATCCACCAAAGTATTATAGAGATTAATGAATCCTTATGAAATTACTCTAAGTAAGCAAATATTAGAACTATTACTTAAATGAGCTTAAAGATTGAAAATTATCTCATATTACAGCTTTAAAAGGATTTTCTAACACCACTATTTATTTATATAGTGCAAAATGTTGAAGACAACATTTTCACTCATAGTTCAGTGTATGTTTTTAACCAGCAGGAGGATTTTGGGGTAGAAACTGAACTCCTGGAGGCAAGAAAATAAATGTGCTTTATTAATCCAGTAGAATATTATTACAAAGTCTAGTAATTGTAATTGAATTACACCAATATGAGGTATTAATTACATGACATTATATAAAATAAGCTCACCCTTAGAATCTTTGAAACTTTCTCAATGCAAGTTTGATTTGTTTTAATACGTTTCAGTAAGTCAAATATCAACATACTGGGATAGAAAGGTCAAATGTCATTTTAAAAATTATTATTTTAACAGACTTATAGAAAATGGCCACATGCTGAGTCTCGTGGAAGTGAGTATTATTTTCTTTTTAATGGCTCTTACTTTACCCTCCTAATTGCTCCTTCTATAACACTGAAAAGAAATCACTTAACTCTTCAAAGCATAGTTTCCCATGCCAGTATTGTACATAGGACAAAAGGGACAACATGGGTTAAACTGAGACCAAGCAGAGCCCCTGTGGTTGGTGTTGTGGTTTGAATATGAAATGTCCCCATAGATTCAGGTGTTTGAATACTTAGTCTCCAGCTGGTGGTGGTGTTTTGGAAGGTTCTGGAGCCTTTAGATGGTGGAACTGAAGGAAATGGGTCACCGCTGGCAGACATTGAGGTTTTATAGTCTGGTCTCACTGCTTGCCAGCTTCCTGTCCCACCGAGACGTAGGGAGCTGAAGAATTCCAGCACATATTCTGGCCTTTCGTGTCACCATGCCTTCTATTACAGCCAGGGCTGAATTCTCCCAGACCATGTGCTAAACTCTTTCTTCCTCCCTTCAGTTGCTTGGCCGGGGGGTGGGGGGCACTTTATACTCTTATATTTCTAAAGATATTTTAAAGAGCTGAGTGTGTGTGTGTGTGTGTTGTTTCTGGATTTTTAGGGGGTGTTAGGGGAGTTGTTTTTTTGTTTTTTGAGAAGCGGTGTTACTATGTAGCCTTGGTTGACCTGTAAACTCACTTCGTTGATCAGGCTAGCCTTGAACTGATTGAGATCTCCCTGCCTCTGCCTCTTGAGCGATGGGATTAAAGGCAACTACCACCACACCCATCTCCTTTTTTCCCCTCTTACATTGACTATCTGAGGTGTTTTGTAAAAGTGACTGAATTCTGGCCAACACAGTATCTTCTGACTTTGTTCCTCTGTTCTTCATGTCTCAAGATTAGCTTATGAATTATGATAGCCCTATATTGTTCTCTTGAGGGGAAGGAGTTAGAAACTATTAATCTTTCCTCCCATTTCCAAGAAGAGAGGGGTTTCTGATATTTCTCATGAGCAGTATTGGAAGGCCAAGTTGGTATAACCTCTTGTACTATTACCTGTGACTCCCTGAAAGATTGGCTCAGCTGGTGTTTTGGTAGATGCATAACCATTACATAAGAACAGATCCTTTTCAAGGGAGCAGATATAGATGATTTTTTTTTCTTCATCTCAACAGACAGCCCAAGTTACAACAGAGAAACCCTGTCTTTAAAAAAAAAAATTAAAAAAAATAAATAAAATTTTAAAGTCAGATAAAATATGTGTATCATAATATCTTGTTAAACATTTAATTGTTTAGAAACAGCACTCTTTCACATTATCACCTGAGGTTGTGATTGGTACTATAGAGCATACTCCACCTTAAGACTACAACATTCATCCAGTATCTTCTGGAAGAATAGGAGATGAAGTGTCTAATCACAACCTGCACAGTTCCATCACACCAAGACAGGAACGCAAGCTAAACTGATGTTATAGAGGTTGGTCTGGAGCCACAAGCAGAAACATTCCATGTCTTTCTGTTTTCTTCCCCATCACCAAAGGCACTGCATAGAACCAAGCCTGCAAGATGTTCCAAGTGACCTTGCCCCCAAAGGAGGTCTGAAAGTAGTCACACTGTATAGGAATAAAAACTTACATTAAGAGAAGGGTCCTCATGAAATGATGTTAAAAAAGCGTAGCTTGGTCCATCTTCAGTGTTTTCATTTTTTGAATTTATTGGCTTAAAAGAAGTATCATTTAAGTCTTGGCCAAAGAAGAGAAGGTAAGAGGCTCTGTATGGCTGGTTTTCAGGCACAGACTGAAGAAAGACTTCAGTCTGATACTTACGGGGTTGTGCTTAGAGCTGTTCTGCAAAATCAGTCAGACTATTTAGTTTTGTGGTTGTTGTTTTGTTTCATCTTTTCCACTCAGGTACTGCAGGCCGTCTGTGCTTCCTGTCCCCAGGCAGGAATCACACATCTGCAAGGGCCCTGAGCTGGGTTTGAAGGCTCTCTGGGCTCATCCCCCTCCCTTTCTTCCTTTCTCTTTTCCCTCCCCCACGCCTGTAATTACATTTGAAATAGTTCCAGCAAACAGGTAACTTAAAGAAAAAAAACCTTAATTTTTATGACAGAGAAAATTAAGAATGTAGTTGGAGATATAGGTTGAGTGTATGTTAATCAGGAATTGACTACTGCCAATGAGATCAGTGCCTGAACTACTAAACTGCCTTCTAGGGGCACAGAAAATATAATGGAACCACTGTGGTCCACCATCTTTGGGTAATAATCTATACTCCTGGTTAACGTATTATTTCCTTTCATCAGTATGTTCCCTCTCTCTCTCTCTGTGTTTTAGAAGGGATTTTCTCCCCTCCCCTTCCTCCTTCTTCTTTGGTTTTTTGAGACAGGGTTTCTCTGTTGTAACTCTGGCTGTCCTGGAATTCACTTCAAAGACCAGGCTGGCCTTGAAAGTCAGAGGTGTGCATTTCTTGGTGATTAACTTTTATCATTACCTATTGCATTCCTCTGACTTTGGCCACATTTTCCTCTCTGAACTCTGCTTTATCTGATGCTAACGTGATCATACCTGCTTTATTTTTTTATGCTTTAAAATTAATTTTAAAAATAATTAATTAAATTTTTATTCCTTTATTTTGTATTTGTGCATGTATATATGCATGGGTGTGCATGTGCATGTGGGTGGAGGTCAGAGGACAACTTTCAGTACTAGGTTCTCTCCTTACACCATGTGGTTTCTGGGGACTGAATTCAGGTCGTCAGACTTGGCAACCTCACCTGCTGTGCCATTTTAATAGCTCTAAAATGATTTTTAAAGTTAGCACACAAAGCATTGGATTTCATTATGACATCTTCACATATACCTGTTGTTATAATTTGTTCTAATTCATCCTTGTAACTGCCCTCCTCCATTCACTTTGCCCCTCCCTTACTGGTCTCCTTCCATCTCACAAATAGTCCTTGCTCGGCTTCTATGTCACATGTGTTCCATTATCCTGCTTTCTTTTGGTTAATGCTTACTTGATATATTTTTCATCATTTTGTGCTCTCTTTCTCTCTCTCTCTCTCTCTCTCCTTGCACCATGTGAATTTGGGGGATTGAACTCAGGTTGTCAGACCTGGCTGCAGGTCTCTTTACCCACTATCCCTCTTACAGGCCCCACCTTTCTCTGAGACAGCATTTTTCACTGGCCTGGAACTGGACAAGTAAGATAGCTAGTCTGGCATGTCCAGCTGGCCTCAGGGATCCATCCATCTCTGCCTCCCTAGTGCTAGTATTGCACATATGCTCCACGGCACCCCACCTATTATGTGGGTTTTAAGGATCAAACGCAGGCCTTCATGCTTGCATGGCAAGTACTTTATGGACTGAGCTTTCTCTCCAGTCCCCATTTTACTTTCAACATCTTTAAATATTGTGTCTGAAGAGAGTTTCTTTGGTCATTTATGCTTAAGTTGTGTTTATATCTATCTTTCTGTCTTATAATTGATGTATCAACAATATTTATATTATTATAGCTACTGAAACATTCAGACTCAGGCCTGCCATTTAATTAATTTATTCCCAATTCATCATCTCTATTTTATTTCTTTCTTATCCTTGTATTCTTTCTTATTCCCTTTTGCATTCTGAGGGTTACTTATTTATTGTTGAAGCACTTTTTGAGATTTTGACTCATTGTGTATGCCATCCTGACCTGCCCAGACCATCCCATCCTTATTTAGTTTCCTGGGTTCTAGACCTCAGCCTTGTATATAATACCTGATTCTGTTATTTCATATTAATTACTTATGGCATTTTAGCATATTTCTTTGTAATGCTTATTAGTCCCTTCTCTAGATGTTATAACTTATTACAGCTTAATTAAGGTAACTGGCTTAGATATTTGTATTACACATTTAAGTACAACAGAAAATTAAATTGTTTTAACCCTTAAAATATTTTAGAAATCCCCAAAGATAAGAATAGTCTAGTTTTATTTTTCATGTTTTTAATTGTCATGCTATTTTTTTCCTTTACCAAGGTCCAAAATTATTTATTTCACTTTTCCTTTTTTCTTAAGAGGGAACTTCTTAGCGAAGAGGTAGTGGTGCACACCTTTAATCCCAGCACTTAGGAGGCAAAGGAAGGCAGAGCTCTGTGAGTTCCAGGCCAGCCTAGTCTATAGAGTGAGTTCCAGGACAGCTAGTGTTACTACAGAGAAACTATATCTCAAAAAAAAAAAAAGGGAACTTCTTTTGATCATTCTTTTAAAATTAGTGATGGGGAGGGGAGATGGGGTTGAGGGAGGGAGTGCAGGAAGAGACAGCTATAATTGAAGGACATCTGAAGGGTGATATGGAAATTTCCTAAAATATATGAAAGTCTCCAAATAATGATATCTCCAAATGATGAGGGAAGAGGAGTCTCAACTGGCCATCTCTTGTCATCAAATGAAACTTCCAATATCAGGACTGGGTTACATCCAAGTGAGTTGTTGCGCAAAGGAGTTCCATGGAAATACTCAAACAACCCAGGATGTTGCTAAGACAATAAGTAGCACTTCACAAACTGACAGCAAGATCCCATTGTTGAAGACAACACCCACACAACTCATTGAAAATGGAGAGGTGGAGCTGGGGCCTACATAGAACCATCGCCTGTACATTTTTGTGTCATAGGTCCTGAAAGGTATTCTACAGGCTACCAAAGAAAAACAAACACCAATCCAGCCAAAACTCCTTTGATCTACAATGCTGTCCTGCCTGCAAAATATGCTAGGGCCATGGTGGCACAAAGTTTGTGGGAGTAACCAACCAATGTCTGATTTGACTTAAGATCCCCTCCATGAGATAGAACCCGAAATCGACACTGCTTGGGTTACCAAGAACCAGAAAGTAGATAGCCCAGAGACCTAGGGTAAAAACAAATACTACTGGTATTAAAAAAAGAAAGTAGTGATAAAATGACCACTAATGATGTTGCCATACTCATAGATCAGTACCTTATTCAACCATCGTCAGAGAAGCTTCCTCCTGCAGTGGATGGGAACAAATACAGAGACCCACAGCCAGTCAATAGAGAGAGAGCAAGAGACTTTTGAACATTCGACTCTAAATGTACCCATTAAATTACTCCCCTTCAGGGCTCAGGAATAGGAGGCAGAAAGAACATAAGAGCCAGAGGGGATGGAGGACAACAGGAGGACAAGACCCTCTATATGAACTGAGCAAAACTCATATTAGTTCACAGAGACAGAAACAGCAGGCACGGGTCTGCATAGGGTCTGTACAAGGTCTGCTGTATACATATTATAGCTTCCAGTTTAGTATTTTTAGGGGACTGAGTGTGTGAACAAGTGAGACTCTGACTCTTGTGCCTTCTTGTGGACTCCTTTCCTTCTGTTGGTTTGCCTTGTCCAACTGTGATGTGATAGTTTTTATTTTATTTTATTTTGTTACATTTTGTTGTTATCTCTTAAAAGCTGGTTCTTTTCTAATGAGAGACAGAAAAGGTATGGATCTGGATGGGAGGGGAGGTGGAAAGGAATTTGGAGGAGTATAGGGAGGAGAAACTGTAGTCAAGATATATTGAATTAGAAAACAATCTATTTTCAATAAAAGGGAAAAAGTAAAATTGGGTATATAGTAACAAATTATGTCAATGTTCTTTCTTCAGTAATGTCTTGATTTCCTTTATGTTGTAAGGAAATTTTTGCTAGCTATAGGTTCTTGGGTTGCCAGTTTATTTATTTATTTAGGCTTTTTTGAGACAGTGTTTTCCTGTGTAGGACCTGACTATTCTGGAAGTCACTATGTAGACCAGACAGATCTCAAACTCATAGAGATCCTACTGCCTTGCCTCCCTGCACCACTGGGTCTACTTCCTCTCTTGATGAATTGACTATAATAGAGATCATCTAAGAGAATCAAACAGAACTTGTCTCTTTGCATCTGGCTCATCTCATAAAGTTGTAAGATAAATAAGAAAAAATAAAATAGCATAAAGTTGTCAAGACTCATCCATGTTGTATTAAAACTTGATTCCTATTTTAGGCTGGATAGTCTTCCACTATATAAATGTTCTATCTTGTTTACATATTTGTTCACTGGCAGGCATTCAGTTGTTTCTCCTTTTGGGCTATTATAAATATAGTTTTATGAACACAGTTGTACAAATAGCTGTTGAGTCCCTATTTTCAGTTCTTCAGAGTGTATATCAGCAAGGAAATTCACTGATTCCTTTGCTAATTTTTGTTTACTTTCCATTATAACAGCTATACTGTTTTCTACAATGGCTGTACGATAGTTTATTCTGTTAGTCTGATGTAGATTATAGATATTAGATTGTAGCAGTGCGCTACAATCTTTTACCCTCAATTTAGGGATGGAGAAAGGAAAAATAGAAATTTTCAGCACTTTTACAAGCAGCCTTAATATAGAAAGAGAGAAAGGTAGAAATCTTCACGGCTTCTTTTTAGGCTGTCCTAAGCTTGAATCTCTCCAACCTTTGTTCTCTTACTAACTAATGATAGCAACCCAACCAACCAACCACCAACCAACACCCACCCCGACTATTGGGGCTTCAGATCTTTTATGCCCTAAGCCAAAAGTTCCCATAAACTCACATGGTACACAATCCCAAAGATAAGCTACAGGTGCCAGAACGACTGCATCCAACCAAATTATAGCCACCTGCATCAAGCATTCCAAATCCAACTCATAAACAACTATACCACAGCTGAGGTGGGAACAGGAATCTATAGTGACTAGCCAGTTAAACCAAAAAACTTTTCTGAACATAAAAATTCCAAGTGTTCCTCTATACTAGATTATTTATTTATTCTCCAGTTCACTGATTTTTCCATTTTCCTTTGAAGTCATTCATTGAGGTTTGGGTTGTAGTTATTACATTTTTTTCAAGTTCTAAACCCCCATATATTAATGACTTCACTCTGTTATATCTTAGCTAGGACTTAGAATTTGTTTACTGAACAATGTTACTATTTGTACCAAGTGTGTTTGCAGATATTCAGATACAAGAATGACAGCTTTATAAATTTTTGTTAGATAGTTGTAATGTATTGTCATATCAGAATTGACATCGGTTGGTTGTCTTTCAAATTCACTTTCAGATCCTGCTGTTTTGTAATAAGAAGATGACTGTTTAAAAAAAAATTAAACATTGATACTTGGGTACTTTGTTGTTAAATTTTGGGCCTCTACTTTGGCTGACTTCATCTACTACAGATCTGGTAATGGAAGGGGAGTTAGGTAGGGGCTTCTGAAGGACCTAAACTCCATTTGTGTGTGTGTGTGTGTGTGTGTGTGTGTGTGTGTGTACGTGCAAGGTCCCTCATCTCAGGCCCTCATCGTAGGCCTGGTTCAGGCTTACACCAGACCCCTGACCTGGGCCTGACCCTGCAAGCTAAATAAATTCTAAGAGAAGGCTATAAAAGCTCCCTACCTGAAGGGCAGCCAATCAGAGATGAGGGCAACCACAGTGTAGCCACAGGAATGCAGGGAGGCCCTATCTGAAGGCCAGACTTTTGTGCCAGGTACCCTCACATGACAGGAGGTACATGAGTGTCTTATCTTGAAATTAGCCAATACCAAATCAACTCATGTAACTGTCTCACTGACCACCAATCACATTTCCAATTATCTCACCCATGCTGAAATTCTCCTTACAACCTATAAAAAGGCCTGTAATTCTTTATTTGGGGTTGGCCATTTTACATGGTGCCTGACCCCACCATGCTGGTTTGCTCTGCAGAATAGAAGTGCCTTTGCTTTTTTGCATATGTGGTCTCGGTGGTCCTTGGGGGGCAAATTTCGGACTCAATAGCTTCTCTATTACTTTCCTGAAAGGATACAGTCACATCATGTGTTAATTCTGAGAATCCTTTGACTCTCTTGAGCATGGATAATTCCTTGTTACATCTAGGGGGTTGGGAATTTCAGTGCTCCCTAAGCATTCAGTGATGAAGCCTGTGTGAGTGGCACTGTGGTGAGTCCCTACTTCTCGTGTGGTCTCCACTGGCAGTGTGCTGTGAACAGGCCTTTGATGGCATTATTTTTGGTTGTTATCTCCTTGATTGTTTGTTTTTGTCCGTGCCTAGAGCTGTTTTCAGCTCCCTCAATGCTAGCTTCATATCTCGGATATGTGTAGGAAATTGAAAACCTGAGAAATAAAAACCATGCTGTTCTTTGGTTGTCAAAGTCAAAGCCAATCCACTCTGTCTCCTCTTTCATTCTTATCTTTACATTCTCACCTCATCTTTAATACATAATGTCTTAGTTTTAATTGAACTTAGTGGGAAGAATTAGGGAAATTGCCTATATCTAAGTAGAAATCCAAATTCTGAATATATGTGTTTGATGGAACTTGTAACACTTTCTGGTAGAAAAGGAAGTGGCATAAGATAAACAAAAGAGTTGAAGTTTTACCAAGGATTTTGGTTCTTTCAACAAAGCATAGAATTGTCATCAAATTACATGGAAAAGAGTAGGAACACTATTTTGTATGAGGTGGCATTTGTGGATCAGTCTAATTTATTTATCTTCTCTCATATAATAAGTCTCCACCCCTTCACCCCTCCCTCCACTCCTCCCAGTTCCCCAGTTTCCCCCATTTCCCCTTAGATCTATCCCCTCATCCCAAACCACCGATCACCCCTACCTCCACCCTGCTTCTCTCCAGAAAAGAACAGTTCTCTCAGGGTTACTGCTAAAACAGGGCATGGCATAATAAGATGTAACAAGGCCAGGCACTATTCCCTGCATTGAGGGTGGACTAGTCAACTTAGCAGGAGCAAAGGAGTCCCCAGAGCAGGTAAAAGGGCCAGACACTCCCCAACTCCAGCCTGTAGGAGTTTTGCAAGAACACCAAATCAGATAGCCATAAGATATATTTAGAGGACCCTGCAGGTTCCATGTCTGTCACTTCACTCTCTGTGAGCCCCTAAGAGTGCTAGTCAGTTGACACTGTGGGGCTTGTTTCCCTGTTGTCCTTAACTCCTCTGGTCCCCAAAATCCCTCCTCCCCTTCTTTTGCAGGTTTCCTAAGCGCTGCAGGATATTTGGGCCTCTGCATCTGCTCCCATCAGCTGCTAGAAGGGGCCTCTCTGATGAAGATTAGGCTGGGCACTGATCTATGAGCAGAACATGACATCATTAGAAATCATCTCGTGGATCAGCTTTAAAAGGCTGAGTGGGAGGTACCTATTGGACACTGACATGGCAAATGGACACTCTGATGTGGCTAGAGGAGAGTTATACAGGGATATAAATTTGGGAGCCATCATAATACAGTTGATGTTTAGGATCACTGAGAATGGATGATATCATCATGATAAAGAATGAATAGTAGGGAAAGTAAATTTTGAATGCTTGAACTGAGGCACTTTTAAATCGTTAAAGATTGAAGAGAGGTAGAGAAACTAACAATGACAAGCGCAACAAAGAAGCTGAGCTATGGAATGAGAAGCAGGAATGCAAAGGACAGAAGGGTTCTTGTTTCCAGGCCCTTTCTCTGTAGTTAGGGTGATCCTATTGAATTTTTAACTTAAATTTCAAATTCTACTTCATAGTTTCTCTATTTTACCTCTTGTATCTAGAGTCTTTTATATAGGAGGCACATGAACTGTCTTGGGACAGGTAGAAAGAATCCACTCTAATAATGTGTTTGGCAGATATGACTGTAAAATTCTAATGAGCCATTAAAAAGCTATGAAGACGTTTTTAATTTCACTTACTAATTTTATTGATAGTGGAAATGTTGGTATTTTATCTTCTTATAAAATATGCTATGCATGTTGTCAGATTAGCTAGTTAATATTTTTTTCTTTATAAATACCCTATAGTTTAACTCCCATTTGATTCTTGGTGAGGTTTTTTATTTCTGCTTCTTAACACTGTTACGCTGGAATATAGTAGATTTACATTGATTTCTAGTGTTACATTACTATGATCCACCTTAGACACTTCTTTGTGAAGATTTTCTCTGTGGTCCAAGATGAGGTCTATTTTGTTAGTATTTCTTATAGACTTGAAAAAGTGGACATTGAACCATTAGTATCATTTCAGGTGTAACAATTTATGCTGTCAGATTGATGTATAACAGACCCCAAATAATAGCAACAAAACATTTAAAACATCAGGACACTTCATTACTTTTGAATACTGAGTGAAGGGATACATACTGTAAAAATAAGGAATAGGATAAAAATCACTTTAAAGTAGAGAATTACTTAAAATGGCTTCCTACTGATGCAGTATTTTGCAGACTTGATATTTCAGAGGTACATGTTATAGGGTAAAAAGCCTGAGCTCAATGTTAAGTTTGAGCTCACTTATGGGTTTTCAATATCCCACCAGCCACTAAGCCAGAAACTCACCAGTCCTTGAGCTTGAAATCCCACCAGTCCCTGAGTATTCTCCAAGATCAGGCCACAAAGGAACTCACCATCCCAGGCCACCCTGGAAAGCTCTGTGTCCATCTGACTGCTCCCTCTTACAGGCCCTAAGCAACTATATTTAAAGAGTTTCATTTTACTCTGTTATTCCCTGCTTTTCTCCCAAGCAGAAGCAGTCACCCTCCTGGGTTTTTTCCTCTTCCAATAAATTTGCTGTGTGAGATTTGTTGCAAGGTGTGACTTTGTGGTATTCCTTGGCCCCAGACTGCCCCAGGATACTTTTCCTCCCAGAGCTGTAACACTTTTTTTCTACCTGGTCTTTTCCCCTTGGAATGGATCTCCCCTAACACTTTGGCTTAGCTGGAGATATTCCTTCCCTCAGAGCTACTGCACTTCTACTGGGAAAACTTCTATCAGAGCTCAAACACTTGCTTTGGGGACACCTTTCCCACTTCAGACCTGTGTGGTTCCCTTGGCTCCCTGCTACCAGGATACCTTTCTTCTCAGCTCTGAGACACTAAGACAGAATGATTTGTATTGTGTTCTGAATACTTATTATTGAATGCATTCTGAATACTTATCACATCAACTTCAACACTACATAAAATGACGTCCTTGGTATTTTACTCAAGTAAATCTTTGATACTGGAGATTTTGATAAAAGTTAACCATGCTTTAAATATTTTCTGAGTGGTTAATGACTGAAATATAAAACTTCATAAGATGAGCGACTCGATAGCAGCTTGTCACTAATTAAGGGTGTGAAGTCTCAACTTCCTTTACTCGTGAGAAGAGTGGGGATTAAATAAGAAGCGAAGGCATTTTTACATTGGAGATGCTACAGAATGCTAGCTGTATTATTACGGCCGTCTGGAACAAGTCCACATTTAAAAAGCCTACTTGGGTTTTAAGCAGTGAGTGGGTGACCCCAAACCACACACTGCCAGTGAAGCTACCCGCAAGACACACAACACGCGTGCGCATTGAATAACGCCGACCTCCCGAAGAGGGAAACCCGGGAGGCGTGGCTCTACACCAGCGGCTCTTCCAGACTCCGCCCCTTAGATTTACAACAACGTCAGGAAACTTCGTAATTCCGCTTCCGGTACCTCACAGTCCTCTTTCTTCCTGTCTGGCTGGAAACATGGCTTCTCGCAAGGAAGGCACCGGCTCCACCGTCACCTCCTCCAGCTCCACGGGCGGCCCGGTGGGGAAGGGCAAAGGCAAAGGCGGCTCTGGAGACTCGGCCGTGAAGCAGGTGCAGATCGACGGCCTGGTGAGTGCGGGTCGCGGCCACAGGCCCACGAGGGGAGCCGGTTCCCACCGGGCGCGCTTCCTGCCGCCTTCCCCGAGCGCTGGCTGACCACGCTCTCTTCTCAGCGTCCTTCTCCTTCGTCTTCACTTTTGCTCGAAATCCACCACAGCCTTCCCTGTGGTGTGATGAGAGAGCTGGGGGCTGAGACGAGGGAGCAGAATAGGGGTAATGTGACAGATTCGCGTGGTCTTGTTTTCAGATGCTCAGGATGGGGAGAAAGGACTGATTACATCCAGGTGACAGTTGTGATGAGATAGATTTAGGGCCATGTTTAGGGTTCTGGGAAGGTGAGAGAGAGAAGAGAGGAAAGGAAACGCCTTCGCTTCTAGGAGGGGCTTTTGATTACTCAGAAGATTTGCTACTTTGTAACCGTGCTTTTGAGCTGTAGTTCAGCACTTTATCTGGAATCGCAGAACTGAGGTAAACTTTTAGACAGTGTTGAGTCTGAACAACAAAATGTCGTAGAAAATAGCCTTAAGTATATTCCTGGTTAAGACTAATGAATAGGGCACCCGTGGAAGCTCGGGTTAAGGAAATGGATGGTAAAGAAAAGATGCAAATCTCAAACCTGAGCTCCTAAGCTCTGGGAGCATTCCTCCTGCAGGTGTGGTGGCACATGTCTTACTCCCAGCCCTGGTGCAGCTCAGGCAGGAAGATCTCCACCAGTCTGAGGCCATCTAGGGCTGAGATCTTGTCTTCAAAAAGAAAAACACAAAGGAAAAGGGCATTCTTCCGCGCTTCCTCCTACCCTTTTTAAAAAACACACTTTTCTCACAAATCAGTATTTTTCACTAGCAAGACACTTGTAAATATTTTAAAATTCATGTGAAAGTTGTGTTTGCAGCAGGCAGTGTGTAACTGGAAATTATTAGTAATATCACTTTAGATTATAGTTGAGTTTGTTGGTTTGACATGAAGATTTTTTTTCTAATGTAGCCCAATGTTTAAACACTTAGTTTTGTCAGTTCTGCCATCTGCCTACTCTTTGCTCCCCCCCCCCATTAGCCTTTATTAGTCTCATTTACCTCATGTGTTCAGGTGGGAGTGAGAAGTAGCTATGTATTGGTATTATCATTTGGATAACATGAAAAAGCTTTATGTAGTGACTACAGTGAGCAAGTGAGACTGTTAGCCATGGTTATTGTTGACTAGTATCTATGGGTGCTAGAGTTTGAAAGATGCAGAGAGCTTAACTTTGGAAAGCTTTATTACATCATTTAAACATCACCTGCATAATACTTTAAAAAAGCAATGCTATCTCTATAGTCTTAGCTTTCAGTGGCTTTTTTGAGGCAAATGTCTTCAGGAATAAATGATACGTTTTAAACATTGCAAATTAATTGGTGGGTGGACTTGAATTGTAGAAATACCAGTAATATTTTCAGATCGGAAATATTTTAAGTCTTAAGAACTTAGGTCTTACTGCTTTTGCGTGTTTTGAAACCATTCTTTGAATTACTTAGTTTCTAGGGTTGCAAAAGACAACAAGTAGGTGTTAAAAATCTGTTTGGTGGGTACGTTTACAAATATTTTAGGGCTTGGGCTGGGCATGGTGGTACACACCTGTTTGTAATCTTGGATTTACACTAGGAAGGGTGATCAGGATGCTGTGGAGTTGTCTGTCAGCCTGGGCTACATAGTGAGACTGTCAAAAAAGACAAAACAAGTACTTATAGGGCAGTCTTATAACTGCTGAGTTGTCTGTAGAGGAACACTTGGGAAAAAAAATTGTTATCTTGGTTTCTGTAAAAACGCAAATTGCACTTGGATTAGGTCTGCGTGCCCACCCCAGCTGTGGTATAGTTGTTTACAAGTTGGATTTGGGAAGCTTGGTGCAGGTGGCTATAATTTGGTTAGGTGCAGTCGTTCTGGCACCTGTAGATTGGTTTTGGGATTGAGTGCCGCAGGGGTTTATGGAACTTTTGGCTTAGGTTATAAAAAGTTTGAAGCCCTGAGAGTCAGGGTGGGCATTGGTTGGTGGTTCATTGGTTGGGTTGCTGTTGTTAGTGTGATAATTCCTAAAAGAACAAAGGGTGGAGAGATTGAGTTTATAGACTGTGAGCTGAGACACTTAGTCTGACTGACTGTAAGATAGTTCTCTTTGAGCTTAGGACAGCCTAAAAAGAGGCTGAGAAGGTTTCTATCTTTCTCTTGTTCTATAGCAAGGCCACTTGCAAAAGTGGTAAAGATTTTTTTCTATTTTTCCTTTCTCCATCCCTGAGTTAAGGGTAAAAGATTATAGCATACTGCTATAGTTCTCTAACATGGACAGTGATATAAGCTCAGCAGCAACAGTGTCAAGGTGCATTAAAAAGTTTGGAGCAATACAATTGCTACAGGTGCAGACAGGTCATTTGAGAACAAGTCATCAGTGGGCCTAGGAAAGTCAGGATACTTCTGAATTTCTGGATTCATGTACCATTGTAATTTCTTGGAACTGATGAATACACTTCACAAGAGATTGGATTAAAACGTTTGATGGTGATAATTTACTATGAATACATACTTTTCATGTCTTCAAAGGACCTCTTTTAATAATTTTCTCAGAAAATCATATGGAGAATTAGAAGTTTATGAGTGACCCCCAAATGAATCATAAAAAAGGGCCTCAGGTTGTTAGAGCCTTTACTTGCTGAGCCATCTTGCTGGCCCTTAGTTCAAATCTTTTATCGCCTTTAATGATATCTTATTTTTTTTTCTCATTCATTTAACTTTAAAGCTCAGATTGTAACTTCCTTTATTAGTTGTGTTCAGTGACTTTATCAGTGAATTCAAAGCACACTAAGGTGTAGTTTTTGCTTCTTGTGCCCTTCGTTTGTGTTCAGGTTTGTTTCCTGATCTTTCCACACTTTGACCAGAAGGTATGTTTAAGTTATCTGTGACCAGTTAGCTATTCCCTGAAGAGGTCCTGCAATTTATCTTCCTTTTGTCTATGGCATTTCTTTCCCTACTTGTTGTGTACATTATAACAAAAATAATTTAGTAGAGCTATGGTGTTAATCTCTAGTTTAATTTGAGTCTGTACACTTCAGATATGTTCTGTCTTGATTCATTTAGTAAGTTCATGGCTTACCTATCTCACTGTATAGTTTTGGGTGTCCTAGAACTAACTGTGTCGACCAGACTGGCCTTGAACTCAGATCCACCTGTCTCTGACTTCTTATTGCTGGGATTAAAGGTATGTGTCATCATGCCAGGCTGTGGATTACCTCTCTTTAGTGACATCTGGTTTTGTTGTTGAGCAAGGTAGACACACTCCATTCTCACCACCGAGGCTGTACTTAGCTATGCATAGGTATGGATGAACCCATATATTAATTTCATACTGATTATGTTTGCTTCTGCCAATTACTAGTGGCTACAACCATTAGTGTTATTCTTAGGAATAGAAGCTCTTGATCCATGTTGGAGGATAGTTCTCAAGAATGTCTTGAAGTATTTAACATATATTTATATGGAATTTAGGTGCCTTGAATAGTTTTACCTTTCTAGTTGGTTGCTTTTTGATGTTGGACTTATCTTCCTCTTCCCTTTTGTATTTCTAACTTTACTTTTGTGAATGAAAGACCATTTAAGGAGTCTTATTAGAATTATTTCTAACCTTTTAGAATAAGTATCTAAATGAAGATTAAGAATGCAGTCTGATATCTGACTGCTTAGATTTTTCTCTCCATCAAGACAAGATGTTATTGCTTATAAGTATTAACATATATATGTTTCTCCCTTGATAGCAAATGAAGCTGGAAGCCTTTCAGAGACATAAAATAAATTATCCTAGAGCTTAAACTCAAACCATATTTTGCCACCCTCATTCTGTCTTTATTACTACAGCTGCTTCATATGTTTTAAAGATTTCATTGGTGTCCCTTTTTACAAGGCAGGTGCTGTTAAGTACTTTATTTGTGTGAAAGGGGAGTGGGAAGACTAGAGATCACCATTGGACATCTTTCTCAATCATTCTCTTAATATTTTTCTCTCCTTTTGAAAATCTCATATGCATACAATGAATATGATCCTACCCTTCCTTTCCCTCTTCAACCCTCCCCGTGTACCCCCAGTATACCCTACTCTGAACTTCCAACTTAATATATTTTTTTCTTTCCTCTTTCTCCCTCCATCACCTCCTTCCTCCCTCCCTTCTTTCCTTTTGGTAATCCACTAAGTCCAGTTAGTACTTCGTATGTGGACATGGGTGTGAGTTCATCTACTGGAGCTTTGGAACCCTATCTGTGGCCACCCTCAAAAAGGAATGACTCTCCTTTCCGCAGTGACTATCCACTGCCAACAGCTGCTTAGTAAGGAATGGGGATATTTATCCTATCTATGCCAGAATTTTGACTGGCTTGGTCTTGGGCAGGTCTTGTGCATGTAACCACGGCTTTTGTTTGTTCATGATTGTGATAGCCAGGTCATGTCTAAAGGTCATATTTTGCAGCACTCCTTCCCATCCTTTCTCTCTTACATTCTTTCTCCTTCCTCCTCTGTGATGTTCCCTGAGCCTCAATGGTAGTGGCGTTAGTATAGCTGTTCCATTTAGAGCTGAACATTCAGCTCCCACTTTGAAGTCTCACACTTTGACCAGTTATGCATCTCTCTTGACTGCTGTCTACTACAAAAAAGCTTCAGTTACCAAGGTTGAGAGCAGTTTAGGTCTGTGGGTGTAAGCATAATTTTTAATTCTTACTTTACTTTTTTTTAAGACAGGGTTTTACTGTGTAGCCCTTGGCTGGCCTGGAACTCACTGTTTAGACTGGGCTGGCTTCCAGCTCAGAATTACATGTCTGTCTCCTCCCCCACCCCCACCTTCTCTCTCATGTTGGGGATTAAAGGCATGTACCACCATTCTTTACCAAGCATAAATTTTTAGAAGGTGAGTTGACCATGTCCATTTAGCAAAGTAGCACGTTCCGCTTTAGGCCTTTGACAAGGATTACAGTAGCAGGCATTAAATTTGTCTGTGGAGCAGGTGTCTAATCCAGTCAGAAAGCAGTTAGTTAGCCAATAAAAGCTATGCTTCCTTCTGTCTTAGCAGTAGGCATGCTTTTTCTGTCAGGTTGTTACTGCAGCATGTAAGGTACAGTGCTGATTGAGACCATTGGTACCTTTTCTCCCCACAGCAGCCTGTCCTTTTTATATTTTGAGTGTAGGCCTCTGATGAGGAATTGGGGCTTGCTGATTAAGTTAGGCTGACTGGCCAGAGTTACAGGAGTCGAGCCCTCTTTTCCTCCCTAGGTCTAGGATGTCATTCAGCACCAAGCCTGGGTTTTAAAGTGTGCTGAGGCTTCAGTGCAGGTCCTCCTCAAGCTTGGGTGGCAAAGCACTTTACCAAATGAACTATCTTCTGCAGCAGCTCCTTCCCCATAAACCTGTGGTAAATTGAGAATATGGTGAAGAGAATTGCATTTCAGCTGAGTAGCATATGTCTGTAATCCCAGCATTTGGGCTGGAGGTAGAAGGATCAGGAGTTCAAAGACAGTTTCAGTTACAGCAATTTGAGACCAGAAGGGCTATGTGAGATTCCACCTTACTTGAGGCACCTGCTGTTTGTTGCTAGTATTAAGATGTACCTTGGTGGATGGAGAGATGGCTCAGCAATTAAGAGCACTGGCTGCTTTTCTATAGGACCTGGGTTCAATTCCCAGCACCCACATGGCAGCTTGCAACTGTCTCTAACTCTTGTTACAGGGGATTCGACACCTTCATACAGACATACATGCAGGTAAAACACCAATGTACATAGAATAAAAAAATGAAAAATAAAATATAAAATTTTTTAGTAGTCGGATGTTGGTGGTGCATGCCTTTAATCCCAGCACTGGAGAGACAGAGACAGGGAGATCTCCATGAGTTTGAGGCCAGCCTTGTCTACATAGTGAAATCAAGGACAGCCAGAGTTACTACAGAGAAACCTTGTCTCTGAAAAAAGGGCGGGGGGGAAGGGACATTACTGCATGCCATTAACCCATGAGAAGACCACAATTCAGAATTATGGGTTTGATTTTTGACTGCTTTCACACCATTGTAAAGTTGAAAAATTCTAAGGAGAACATTGTAAGGCCACCTTTATTATAGTGTTGAGTAGATTCAGTACTTTCAGGTGGAAATGACAGCTATTCTCATATCAACAAGGGAACTAAAAACACAGATTATGGGTCTTGTTATTTGCTAAGGTGGAGAAATGATTTCTATTTAGAAATTACGTACAAAATAATGTGTTCTTTGTTTAGTTGTAAGAAAACGGTTTCCAAAAATTTGGTCTCTAAGTGTGAGATATTTCTGACTTCTTTTTCATGTACCTTAGATGGTTCCTTAGGTGAATGCCTCCAATTTTAGCATGTGAACATCTGATTGTGTTTGCTTTTTCAAAGGTTTTTGATAATTATTTTTTATATGCTATTTAATCCATGGTCCTCTGCTATATCTCATTTCAAGGTATGTGGTGGGATATCTAAAGGTTTGTTTCTGTAAACTACCATCAGATGGACATTCTGTGAAGTGGCTGCATCCAGTGAGGATGCTGGAGCAGAGTGCAGTGTCATATTCATGCCTATCAGACTGGTGACGGCTTTAGGTCTTCTAGTTTCTAGATAGCGTTAGTACTCATTGGATCCTGATGATTGTGTGAGGTTTTATTTTGGACTTTCTACACCTTCTCTTATCCTAGTGGTTCTCAACCTGTGGCTTGTGACCCCTTTGGGGATCTAATGATCCTTTCACAGGCATCATCTAAGACCATCTGCATATCAGATATTTACATTACGATTCATAACAGTTGCAAAATAACAGTTATGAAGTAGCACTGAGAATCATTTTATGGTTGGTGGTCACCACAACTCGAGGAACTGTCTTAATGGTCTGCAGCATTAAGGAGGTTGAGAACAAGTGCCTTATATCCATCTGCAACTAATTTCATTGAGTAGCAGATGCTTACCTGTGACACAATGCATAAAAATATGTATGTCCAGTATGTTCATCGCAAGGGAGTTTTGGAAAAATCACAGAGAAGAAAATTAATTTGAATGCTTATGAGGTTGGGTCACACTCTTCAAAATTTGGAGGTTTATTGTTCTAGTGTTTTTCTTATTTAATAAATAGGTGGAGGTGAAGTTAAAGGCGATTCACGTTTCTAATCTTGCTGAGCATGCTGCTGCATTGCTTTTCGCAGTGGTCATTTAATGCTGTTTACTCTCCTACCTGCAGAGTATTTCAGTCTATTTATTGGCTCTATTGCCAACTGAATGTTACTATTCTTAAAAAATACTGCTCTATTTTTAAAATTAACTGTTCATGTTAGTCTGCTTGTTGCGTTGATTCGGTTGATTTCTGTCATTAGGGACTCCACTCTCTGCCTAAGTCATCCAAGCTTCTGGGACATCTTTGATGATTCCTAGAGGTTTCCTTGGAATCTCTGAAGATAACTTCTTAGCTCTCTGAGTTAACAACTGTATTGCCCATGATTTCATTTTTAGCTGTCCTTTCCCATCTATTGCAAAAGCCTTCTGTAAGTTGTCTTACAGGCTGTTTTGTATTTGGCTGTCACAGACAATGCTGTTGAGTAAACTTTCTGATGGGATGGCTGTAGTCCCAAAACTCAAAAACCTGTGGAAAATCACCATTACTTCAAAGCAAACTCCTACTTCTCTGTGTAGTATTTAAATTCCTCTTTCCTTTTTAAGAGAGAAGAAAGCCCTCACTTCACATTCTATGTAGGCGTATATGATCACCAGCTCATTCAGAGGTGTTCCTTGAACAGGAAGATGAACAGCTAGTTACTTTATGAGCTTACTGTCGTAACCTCTAGTAACTCCCCCCCCCCCCCCAGATGGGGTCCTTCTGTGTACCTTGAACTGTCCTGGGACTCACTTTTGTGGACCAGGCTGGCCCCAAACTCAGGTCCACCTTCCTTTGCCTCCAAATTAAAGGCATGTGCCACCATGCTTGTTTATAGTATCCTTTTTATTGTTGGAAACAGAAGGTCTGTTAATTTGCACACCCATTGGACTGGGTAATATGTGCACATAGAACACAGACCAAAAGAAAAATGAGCAGGTAAAGAAACTGAACCACCCGTGTTCCATCCATCTTTCCCAGACAGCCATAATTAATTACTCTTTTTAATGATCCCTAGCCTTTCCCCTGGGCATACATTAGTGAGTACTGAAGCATTTGATAATCTGAGTGCTCCTAAATTCCAGAATGGTCTTTAAAGTAGTGGTCAGTGCACCTGAATATACTGCAGTGTTTAAAGGAAGAGACATTTTGTAACAGTTCTGGAATTTTGTTTATTTATTGCTTTGTCTGAGAGAAGAAATAAATTTTGTTCCAGGTAAGCCTTTCTGTCACTAATTTTACTTGAGAATAATTACCTTCCAGCTACACCTGGGAAAAATTACAGGTTAGTGTCACATACATGTGATATTGCAAAAATTTGTGAACTCAGCGTCCTTGTTGGTTAACATTTAATTGTGCTTGTATATTTGAACACTTGGTTGTACCGTTGTGCTTTCTGTGACTAATTTGTAGGACGAGAGAAGTGTTGCTCTGTAGAATTTCTTGAAGTCACACTTCTGTTCTCTTTTTCACAGCAATAGGTTGATTTAACTTTAAGAATGTGAACCATCGATAAGCATTAGATCCAAGAGAATAATCATGAGACATATGCTTTTAAAATGAAATACTATAGAGGTGATATTGATGAGCTACAGTGGAGCAATGTAACTAATCTCATATGTATCAGGGGCAAAATAACTACCCCCACCATTGAAGTTATTTAAGTTTCATTCACATCAAAACTTAAGGGCAATAATTTAAATCCCATTTATTCTTTGACTCAGCCAGTTGTGAAATGGAACTCCTATCCCACTTGAGCCGTAAAATGTGTTAAATTTAAGACTAATGCAGCTTTCTGTTTTTTGAATTTACATTTTGGCAATAACTACCTTCTTTGTTCAGTGTTAGAAAAAAAATGATGTAGGCTTAACAAAATAAGAAAAGTGCCAAGTTCAGAGATCTGGCAGTGAAAGAAGCCAGAATCAAATGAAAGTCTAGATATTGACTTTACAGAATATGCTAAAGGGAGATTTTGTGACATTACAGTTTCTTCAAGAATAAAATTTTTCTACAGTAATAGCTGTTTTCTGACAGAGACTGATGTGAGAAGTTCAGGCTGTGGGCCCTACCTCCCAGAAGCTGCAAAACCCCAGTAAAGCCAACTAGGAATTGTGCATTTTGCCTGAGCTCAGCTGGTCAGTGCCTGATGCAGCTGTGGCTCTGCTGCTTTGCTTTGAACTTGTAAGGAGCTCTTAGAGTGCAGATCACCATGATTTTTAGCTAGGATAGTGATCTCTTAAATAAGAATTGCATGTATATAACAAATATAGAATATTTTGAGTAAAGTAGTGTAATTTCTTATTTTTTATTCTTCAGAGACAGAGTGTAATGGAGACCAGACTGATTCCAAATAAGTTTGCTGTGTAGCCAAGGCTGACCTTGTGCTCCTGATCTTCCTGCTTCTACTTCCCAAGTGGAATTGTTGACCTGTTCCTTCATGCCTGGCTTAGTTGCACACTTAATTTTTAAATGCCCTGGACCTTCGTGGTAATGGGTATTATAAGCCTTCACAGACCAGTAAATGCTGCTTAAAATTAATGTCACGTAGTTGATTTTTAATAGCTACAATTTACATTTTGTTATGGTTAAAAAGCCGAGGAATGTAAACATTCCAGGGGGAGAGCATCAGTACTGTCCAGATCTTGGCATACTTTACACAGTTACTAAATGTTTGTTGGATATACAGATGAATAAGAATAGGTGGGTTGTGCATTGTGGTGTAGCCATTGTAACCTTGCTAAGGTTTACTGAGGCCCTTTGGTACTGTGTGATATTGGTAGTTAGGGTGGACTACTTTTAATCCTTCAGCAGTACTGTGATGTAAATATTGTCTGACCTGCTTTTGTAGGAAGAAGGTAAGCCTAGGGTTTCTCCAGTCACTGTTACCAGGCAGCAGCTGGAAGAGGACACTTAGATTCAGGAATGTTGAACTTTCAGCTGGGTTTATTTATTGAATGAGTACGGCACTGTCTAATCTCTGTTCTAGATAGCTTGGGATTCAAAGAGGGACCTTGATGTGGAAATAGATTTATTCTCACTCCTCCTAAAAATACACTCTGCAGAATAAAATTAAAACTAAGGGATAATGGGAGTGATCTCTGTGGAAGAGAATGTATCTTATAAGCAGCAGTAGAGCCAGTAGAGAAAACCAGGAGTTTGGTAGCCACAGTTTGAAGTTCATACTTACTGAGTTAGTGTATTTTGAGAAACTTAAGTTTCGTGACATAAATTATTTGATTCTATGGTCTAAGTAGCAAAGTGTGGGGGTCTGGAATGATGTCTCAGTGGTTAAGAGTTTGCATTGATTTGCAGAAGACTAGTTCAGTTCCCAGCAGCCACATTGGATAGCTCACAGATGTGTTTAACTCCAGCTGCAGGGGATCCTACACCTTCTGACCTAAGTGGATCACTATACTCATATACATAGGCACACACCCACACAGACTCTCACAAAAACAACAAAAAACCTAGGAATGACGTATAACCTTGTAATCCCAGCCTGGGAGGCAGAGGCAGGCAGTGTTGAGGGCAACTGGAGTTGTTTATATGGAGAAGACTCTTACCTCAAAAAACTCCAACCAAGATCACATGGAATTGTATGGATAAAGAATCATCTACTTTAAACTGAATGTTATAGGTACAGAAAAGCGGCACTACTCAGGTGTGGGGTGTGGTCTGTGAAGGCTGGTCTGTGTGAGGTGGGTACCGGCTTGAAGTTGAGTGTTAAGGAACTTTTATAGCAATTTGACCCTGCTCTACAGTTGAAGTGTGTCATCCTTGGACTTGTATTTTCTCTTTTGAAAATTTCACTTTTCTAAAGGTAAGTAATTGCCCCCTACCCCCATTTTCCTAAAGTGTTGATCTGTGATGAACAACAGGTACATGCTCTTCATAGATAGCTTCAGTAACAAACTGTTTTCACATCCAGTTTAGAGAGTAACTCTAAGCTTTATAGTAAAATTTAATACAAGCATGATGAATAAGATAATGTGATCATTTAAAACTACCTGATTTACTTTCTAAGTGGATTTTTTGTTTTTTGTTTGTCTTTTTTGTTTTTTGAGACAGGGTTTCTCTGTGTAGTCCTGGCTGTCCTGGAACTCACTCTGTAGACCATGCTGTCTCTGAACTCAAAGATCCTCCTGCCTATGCCACCTGAGATTAAAGGTGTATGCCCCCACAGCCTGTCTTTAAGTTAGTTTTACTGGTTAAAATATCTTAATAATTTTAGTATTTTTTTACTGTTAGCTGTTTAAAAAGATGAATGAGTAATCCAGTGCTTGCTTACTCTAGTTACATAGTACAGATTGAGACCTCAGCATTCCAGTGAGCTCTGTTTCATAAAGGCAGACACGTAGTGGATGCTATAGTCCTAGCAACTGTAAGCTACTCAGGCTTCAGCAAGTTCTTTTGAGGAACAGTCAGAAACTGTTTTTCCTGGTGAATATTCACATCTTATTTTTAGCTTAGTTTAGTTCTTTGCTGGTAACAGAGATTGAACCTTGGGCCATGTGTGTGCTAGGCAAGTACTACATTGTTGTCTACCATCCTACCTACTTTTGAACACTTATTATAGTACAAAGTTGAATTGCTAGTTTGCAGATTTATAATTGGCACTGGTTAGCCTTCCCTTAACAGGTCATTCTGTTATTGAGAGTTAGTATCTGTATTCCAATTACGTCTTTCATAGTGATGCTGTGTCCGTATGCATGTTATCTGATAAATTGCAGATATTTGTACATGACATGTGTGGAAAGGATTGTAGAATAACCATATCAAAAAGAGGTGCCCTAACAAAGAACTATAGGCAACTAAGGAATTCTGAAAGTGGGAGAAATAGTTCTCCTCTGGGAAGAACATACCAATTAGTCATCCATTACCAGTGGTAAGCCCTGAAAACATATATATAAGTAACATGCACACTGAGCAGGTTGCATTTTTATGTAGTTAGGAATCTGTCTATCCATAGAAAGAGAAGGGGCAGGAAGTGAGGGTTATATGGGAGAGTTTGAAGGGAGGAAAGGGAAGGGGGAAATAATTTAATTATATTATCTAAAAAATAAAATAAAATTTAAAAAGAAGTTAGAATTTAGTCAACAGGTACTTTGGCTTCTAGTATTTTGGGATTTTTTTTTCTTTCTTTTCTTACCATTTTAGGGCAACTTAATTATACTTTTATTTAGCTGATATTTTACTAACAGAGCTGGCTGGGTTGATGTCCACTTGACACTAGCTAGAAGGAACCTCATTTGAGAAAATGTCCTACCAGAGTGGCCTATAGACAAGTCTGTAGGGCATTTTCTTGATTGATGATTGGTGTGGATGGTACAACCCCTTGGCAGGTGGTCTTGGATGGTGTAAGAAAACAGGCTGAGCAAGCCAGTAACCAGCTCTCTTACATGGCCTCCATATCAGCCCCTGCCTTCAGGTTTCTGCCTTGAGTTCCTACTCTGACTTCCCTGGATGATGGACTACAAGCTGTAAGGCAAAATAAACCCTTTCTTCCCCAAGTTGCTTTTGGTCATGATCTTTACAGCAATAGAAACCTAATTCAGTTACTCCAAAAGTGGTAAAGTAAAGATGTACCATGTCCATCTTATTCTGTCAACTCAATACTGTCCAGAAAGGAAGTTGAATTTGTTCTGTTTTGTGAAGCTCCAAGCAGTAAGTCACAGTAATTGCTGTATTTTAAAATCTTTCTCTTTATTTTTCATATTATAATTAATGATGCAAATTAATAAAGAAAAAGATATATCCCAAGAGGGTTCTTATTCATCAAAACATACAACTGCATTCACATAATAGGTTTTATCTTTTAAGCTTTCTGTTTTAGATGTCATGGGCATTCTGTTCTGGGTATGTGATGGATGTCTAAGACCTTTTGGTGGTGCATGTTTTTGTTTCATTTTGTGATATAGAGATTGCACACAGCTACAGCTAGTTAATGCTAGGTAAGCCCACTCACCCCGAGCTAAACACTCATCCTTTTCTCTCCCCCCCACTATTTATCTGCCTGCCTGCCTGCCTATCCACCCGCCCATCCACCCACCCTCCCATCCATCCATCCATCCAATTTTGTTAGAAATTGAACTTGAGACCTTACACGTGCTAGACAAGTGCTCTACCACTGAGGTGTATTTCCAGCCCTTTGCTTAATTTGATACAGTCTCACTAAGTTGCTTAGGCTAGGCTCCCTTTTGTGATCTTTCTGTTCAGGTTTCTGACTATCTGGGACTGTAGGAATTGCACTGCATCATCTCTAGATGTTCTTGGTGTCCTTAAAATACAATTTACTGGGGCTGGAGAGATGGGTCAGTGGTTAAGAGCACTGGCTGCTCTTGTAGAGGACCCAGATTTGGTTCCTGACACCCACATGGCACTTTACAACCATCTATAACTACATTTCCAGGGAATCCAACACTGTCTTTAGGCCTTCGCTGGCACCCAGCACATATGTTGTGTACAGGCATAGATGCAGTAAGTACACATAATTTTTTTAAAATAAAAAATACAACTTAAAATGCAGATGTTGGCATTTTTATCTGAAGTGTCCCAAAGGTGCAATTTCAGTGTCTTTCTTCCAGGTCTTTGCTAGGTGATTGCTTCTTCAGCTCTTATTTGCATACTGTCTTTGCTGCATCTGCCTAGTGCAGTCTACCTTCTTGTCCCTCATTATACCCCTCTTTTTCATCGTTTTTTACAAACTGTAATCATAATTAGTTTTCTTTACTGTTACTAACATCTTGGACATTATTTTTAAAGTCTCCAGGGTTAAACTTTTCATAATACGTAAACTTTCCTTGCCATTTTTTATGTATTATTTCATGAGTGTTCAGTAGAGGTTCCAGATGCTCAATGATAAGTGATATAATAAAAGATTGAATACTAAGGCAGACATGATAATCCATCTGCTTTCTATGAAACGAGCCATTAAAGACTTATGACAGTGTAAAACATTTTTGTAAATGTAAAATGTGATTGTTCTGTTCTGAATAAAATATTTTTGAAAATTATCTTTTTTCCAAACAATCTGAAAGTGCCATTTTTGAATCCCAAGTGAATATTTCTGTTTTGGAAAACAGTTACCTACATAAGAATGTAGTTTATGCTTACACATAGTATATTTATTATTGTTAAGAGAAATATTGTCATAATTTCTCAATTTCAGTTTCTGACATGAAATTGTAGTTTTGGGTGATTCAGTGAATTTTAAATACTTATAAGTTTTAAAAGCATATTGAGGTTTTTGGGTCCTGAGTGTGTTTGATCCTTGTTCCCAGTTTCCATCCCAGAACTTCTACAACTTTAGGGCTTTGAGCGATGGATGGCTTTTGTTTATACTGAGCCCTATGATCACATAGGAGTGTAGAGGAATAGACCTATGTGAAAGCTAGGAAAGCTAGTCTATATTCCTGGGGCCTGTATGAAGAAATCACATCAGAGACCTGTGTGGTCTGGATGGAATGTAGAAAGAATGTTAAGAATGTTGGTACACACCTTTAGTCCTAGTATTCAGAAAGCAGTGGTTGTTCACACTTTTAATTCCCTAAGATAGAAACAATGTGAATGCAGACACAGGGAGCAGAACTCTGAGTCAGTGTCACATAAGAAGTGACATCTGAGATGAGTCAATGAAGGACAGGCAAAGTGACAAATCAGAGGCAGAGTGAGTCAGAGTAAGGATGTGTCCAACTCTCACAGTAAAAAGGCAGGCTCTTAGCTCAGAGTAGAGTCAATTATAGCAGGCAGTATGAGGCCAGCAGTCTGAGGCAGGCCGGGTGGGGAAAAGATACAGAGATACAAAGACACAGAGGCAGCTTGGCAGAAGTCAGTATCAGATGGGAAGAGTGAGTCAGTTTGAAGCTGAACTCAGCCAGAGTCTATCAGAGTCAAAGAGTTTGGTCAGAAATAGTCAGCTCAGTAGATCAGTTTGAACCATTCTGCTTGGAGAAGAGTTTGAGCCAGAATAGCAAGTGAGTTGAACAAGAAGAGTCAGTTCAGAAGGAGCTAATCAGACTGGCTCAGTCAACAGTAAGTCTCAGAGGCTGTTGGGGGCCAATGATACCCAGGCTGTGGACGTAACCAGTTTGACAAGGATCCTGGTTTTTCCCTCAGCTAGGAGTCTGAAGCCCACCAACTGCCTTGCCCCTTTCTCATCTTTACTGTATGGTGACAAAAGCCTCTCATCAATAATATTGTCTATTTTTTGGCCTTATAGTTAAACTCAAATCTATTCCTGGGCTGGCTGGGAGAGGAGCAATGCCATCTCAAAGTAATTGTAACAGTCTTACTGGCCTTCAAGTTTTTTGGCATGTGTGAATACTATTCATGCTTTCTGTAGAGATATAAAAAATTATTCTTGGTAGCTGACCTTCCCATAGAGACACAGCCATAGTCAAGAACAGAAACTAAGTCTCAACAGTATGTTAGCAAGCTTGAAATAGTAAATAGGTAATTCACCCCTGAATGCCTGCCCTCCCTTTATTTGTAGCAAGCATACAGACCTAAAATTCAGCTATTCATTAATAGACTATTGTGTTAAGGCTACCCACTAGAACTAACCTTGAAGATTAGAAGCCTGCAGCTAGGAGGAGATGAACACTGCCTGAACACCTGCTAGATAAGAAGTTACAGTTTTGCTGTTTGAGTCAGGACAGCTTTCTGTCTTGAGGGGAGTCTTGTAATTTTTTCCCCAATGTGCACATTGTTAATTTCTCTCTCTTAACTTGTCTTACTTCTATTTTCTTTATTTTTATTATTAAAGAAAATGCTCTTGCATGTCATCATCATCATAAAGTGTATTCTATGTGTCTTATTAAAGCGCATAAGTGTATCAACCAAAGGGTCTCATAAAAGAGTGAGATACTGCGCTCACTTGTCAAACTTCGTTGTTTATCCCCCTTCGTGGAGGCCAAGGACCCCGGAGTGGACTAGAGCTGGACTCGGCACCCACAAGAGGCTAAAACGTTTTAGATTGTACAGAGATTTAAATGTTCTAGATTGTTTGAAGGCTGAAACCTTCTAGTTCTAGGCTTAAGACTAGATTGTAAGGAGGCTGAAACTCCAGGGCTCCAGGACTAGAACTGGTGATTTAATTAGACAAAAGGATAAACCATCTTTGAACTTAAATCTAAGGCTACATATTGGACTAAAAAGACTTGTGTGCTTTTGATACAAGTCTCTGGTGTTCTTTTCCCTCTTATTTCTGTACTGTAATTGTCTTCCAAGTAGAGCTGAGCTTCTTTATTAGGGGTGATATTTTTGCTTTTATGAATAAAATATTCTCATTTGTGTCTGTATTTCTTACCCTCTTCACTTTTTAGACTTCTTAAAAGAAGGAAAGCTCATGACATTACAATATTTTGAGGAATTAAACCAACAAAATAAAGACAAAGGAAAGCTGGATCCGATTACTTTGTTAAAATGAGAACAGGACTAGAGAGATGGCTTAGTTGCTAAGAGCACTTACTGCTCTTGCAGAGATCCCAAGTTTGGTTCCCAGCACCCACTTCAGGTAGCTCACAACCACTTGTAACTCCAATTCTAGGGGATCCAGTGACTTCTGGCTTCACAGGCTCTTCATACTCATGAGCACATACCTACACATAGACACATATACCTACACATAATTTAAAGAATAATTAAAATAAAATTTAAAATATTAGTGTCAAGTAAGGTGTTACAGCTACCTAGAGAATCTAAACTCAAAATGCCCCAAACAGTATAGACACATAGCCCAGATCACTTAACTCAATTCAGAGTTGGATTGGGTACAAATATATATTAGGGCTCCCTAGATGGCTGTTAATATGTACCTAGTATGGGGTCATTTATTTACTCCGAAAAAGTCTGTCAGGTCATTTTGTTAGGCTGAGTAGAGGTGATGTAGGGCTCCTGAGTGTGTGGGGTCATTTATGACATGTTAAAAAGAAAATACATTGTGAGAGTATGTTTTTTGTTTTGAAGAACTAGTAAGTCTTCCATGCATCTGCTTTTGAAAGGAAGCACAGGGAGTCTAAAATCAATAAACAGGATTAATTAAATATATCAGCACTATTTTATGAAAAGAAACATGGGTGGTTGGAGGGAAAGAAGGTGAACAGGTGAGCATGGCTGAAAACATTATTGTGGGTGGACATTCTCAAAGTGAGACTGGTGTGTAAAGAATAAAAGCTGCCTTGCATTCTTGGAACAGCTAGGTGCTTGTTGCCTTTCACTGTCTAGGACACAATTTGAATATCATCACCATTCCTTGGGACTTCTGCTGCCTGTCTTTACAAGCTTGTCCTGCATGTGTGAACTCTTTAGTGTAGCCATAGTTACAGGGACGCCTCCTAGAGATGCTGACACTGCATCCTAACTGTCTAGTTTTTGTTATAAACATGTTTAGCACACCTATACTTTCTCAGTTACTGTGAAGTAACTTAAAGTGCCAAAGTTTACCTGGGTATAATCATTTCATGTCAGCTTATCTGCTTCCTTAGAGAAGATAGGAAAATAATTGACTTTATGAAAAGGTTGACTGTAAGAGAGGCTGAGGCAGGTAGATCTCTGAGTTTGAGGCCAGCTGGTCTACATAGGTGAGTTTCAGGGCAGACAGAGTTACAACAGAGAAACCTTGTCTCCAGACAAAAAGGTGGCTGTAAGTATTGAATTAAACCATTTGTTGCATATAAGACATTGAGCAGAGAGTTCAGTAAATCATGGATGATTGATAATGTTTATTATCTGTTCCTTGCACAAACTACATTTGGACTATCTTTCACATACCAGTATCTGTGTTAGCTGTTGAAGATGTAATGATAAGTAAAGCAGACCTTAATATGTGTGCCAGTTTGTTCTAGTCAGGAACTCTCCCTGCCCCTCTTTCTCTCTCCCCCCTTCCTTCCTCCTTCCTTTTTTCCTTCATTCCTTCTTTTCTTTCAATTGTCTTTTTTTTTGTCATTCTTTCAAGTAAATAATTTAGAGGGGCTAGAGAGATGGCTTAGTTAAAAGAGCTTACAGCTCTTGCAAAGGACCCTGAACCTACAAGGTGGCTCACAGCTACTCCCTATTTCCAGTTGCAGGAGATCTGATGCTCTCTTCTATCTCTGAGGGCTCCTGCACACATGTAGTACACATAAAGCCACAAAACACACATAGAATATAAATTAAAATAATAAATATTAAAATATAATTAACAAATACGATGATGTAAGCAATTGGGAAGAAATGATGCAGGCAAAACTACACATTCAAGAGATGAGTGTAGGTTTCTCAAGAAAGAAACACTTTTCCTTTCTTCTTTCATATTCTTTTTTTCCTTTTTTTTTCTTATTTTTGTTTACTGTCCTAATTTCAAGTTTGTGAAGACCTCCTCTGTATTACTTGAATAAAAATAAAAATTGTAGTTTAATAATCTGATGGCCTAAATATGAAGTGTCTTTCCAAAAGCTTTGTGTGTTGAAAGCTGAATTGCCACCTGATGGGGCTTTGGGAAGCGATTGGGTCATGAGGGTTCTGACTTAATCAATTAATCCTCTGATGAATTCATGATTTGATGGTGGTGTTGGGAAGAAGTGAAAACTTCTGAGGGGGGCTTTGCTGGAGGACATAAATATCTGGGGGCCTGCTTTGGGGGTCTGTAGTTGTTCCTGAACCTTTTTTGTCTCTCTCTGTTTGCTTCTGTGGAGGCACACTGTGCCATCTTCCATGATGCTCTGCCTTATTCTCTCAGAAACAGGCTAGAACCCCTGAAACTGTGAGCTGAAATAATCTGTCCTCCTTTGAAGTTGTTGGTCAGGCAGCTTGCCACAGCAGCAAGCTAACATTGTGTGCAAGTGTATTACTTTGTGTTGCTGTGACAAATACCAGAGAAAAACCACTGAAAGGAAGATTTACTTTGGTTCATGGTTTCAGGTGGTTCAGTCTCTGGTTGCATGGCCCTATGTCTTTGAGTAGAACACCATCACAGTGGCAGGAGGATATTGTTTTCCTTATGAAGACAGGGAAACACTGCAAAAAAGGGACTGGGGACCAGGTATAAATTTCAAAGCCATGCCTTCAGGGACCTATACCCTCCAACCTTCTAGTTTCCAGAACCTCCAGAAATACTACCACCACTTGGCACAGCATTAAACACAGGAGTCTGGGGGCCATTCATATTCATATCACAGCAGTAGAACAGCAGGAAGACTATACAGTGTCAAATGATGAAACTGCTCAGGTCTGATAAGAAAGTAGTTTTGATTTGTTTTTGAGTGCTTTATTTTTAATCAGATTGAAATAGCAAGATCATACATTAATTACTTCAGTGATGAGAGTCTTTCTTGATGGCTTCTTATTCTGGCCAGTCTAGTATGCTGTAGACAGTTTATCCTTAAATTTGAAATGTTATTTATTGAAACGAACCCTAGTGATTCCCAGGTTTATCCTTCCACTTAAGACTAATGCCCTGGTACCCGGTAATCCTTTGGTACTCGACAGGTACCGCCTTATGAATGCTTTTCCAGAGATACGAATTTATTTAGTCCTCATCACAGGGTGTTAAACTCTCTCTCTCTTATAATTGCCCTTACTCATTTTTATCTTCTGAATTGATTTACCAGATAATCTGACCTCTCATTTGGGTATGTTTAATTGGTTAAGTGTCCCTGATCTTATAAGGAACCAAGCAGAGCGGTTCAGGAACCTAGAAAGAGTTTTTATAGTCTTTCTATGCTTCAACTGCAACTGCTTGTTTAAATACTTGAATAGCCGTCTTCAGCCTTACTTTCTTTATGAAAGGAAATAAGATTATTCTGACCTGGCTTCTTGGCTAAAATATACTGGATTACTTCGTTAACATTACCCTTTTGCATATGTAGATACTAGCTTTTTAAGGAATCCGTTGTTGCTTTCTTCTGAAAACCTACATTAAGCCCACATGTCTTAGTATGTGTTTATTTTGTTTTAACAAAGGTTTAGGGATCTCATTAATAGGCTTACGTATCCAGGAGCTTCATGTAAATCTAATTTATGTAAGGTTAAAGGAATTGGTTTTTAAGACAAAATTTGTTGAGTTCTAATATGTAGTTTTGTGGTTGTGCAAACTCAGTGATTTTTTTTTTCCCCCTTAGAAATTAGTAAAATATAAACTACTATGGTCTTAAATTTCCCTTTTATATTTTCTCATAGGTAGTTTTAAAGATAATCAAGCATTATCAAGAAGAAGGACAAGGAACTGAAGTTGTTCAGGGAGTGCTTCTGGGTCTGGTTGTAGAAGATCGACTAGAAATTACCAACTGTTTCCCTTTCCCCCAGCACACAGAGGATGATGCTGACTTTGATGAAGGTAAGGGTTAGATTGGTGTCAGGTATGCCTTTACAATATGTACAAATAATGTTAACTCATCTTCCATTGTAACATTTGATTATCTGTTATTGGGAGTCTACTGGGTTAACCTAAATCACTTGATTTTTTAATTTCTTGGATAAATTAATTACACATTCTATGCAGTAAGAATTTGTATGGTATTTGTTAATTTGTTCTGTTTGGCATCCGTTGCCTTCTGTTTTGAAATGTTTAAGGTGAGATAGTACTGCTAGTTGCATTAGGAAGATCATCCTTGTAGTTAAAAAACTACACCAAACAATCTCAATATCCTTAAAGATTTCTTTCTCTTTTAAAATCTAGTTAAAAATAATTTTTCACTTTTTTAAACTCTTAGAGCATAATTTGTATGTGTTTTTTAATAAAAAAAGTGTTGCATATGATAAAATTATAACCTTTTAAAAAATACGTACTACAGGCATGTGAAATATTTGCTTTTCTTCAGTAGATCTCTAGAGCTTTCTCATAAAAATGAAACTATCCATTGACATTTTATGTCTCTCACCTCTGATGACCACTGTTCTATATTGCCTTCTGTTTGACTGCCTGATAAGTTGAATCATGCGGACTTTGAGGCATTGTCTTCCAGTTTCATCTGTGCTGTAGCATTTGACAGGATTTTTTTTCTTAAGACTGTCTTTATTTAAAGATTTTTTTTTTTTTTATGTGTATGTGTGTCTATATAGTGTGGATGTGTTGGATCCCCTGGAGCTGGAGTTATAGGTGGTTGAGCCAACTGAGGGTTTTGGAAACTGAACTCCAGTCCTGAGCCATTTCTTAATCAAGAATATCTTTTATTTATTCATTTACAACTTTATACATGTATATAATGTATCTTTAGCCATACTCCCACTCCCCCAGTCCTTCCAACATCCCCTCACACATCACCCTCCCACCTTCACCTTCTGAGTATTACATTATTTTATTTGTTTACGCATTTGTTTGTGTGGGGGGGGGGAGAGGGAGAGGAAGAGATCTACTGGGTCCAGTAAATGCTGTCTGCAGGAAAGTTGAGTGACACTGTTGCCTTGACCTTTTTCAGGTAACCATAGCTGCACTGAGTTCTTGAGTGCAGTGGCAATAAACATGTCAAGAAGATAGCATTTTCACGGCACTCCTACTCATCCTTCTCTTAGATACCTTCTGCCCCTTTTGTATGATGTTCTCTCAACCTTGTATAGATGTAGAGAGTGTGTGATTTAGAAGTCCCATTTAGGGCTGAGCACTGAGTTACCTTTTCTTAGCACCTTACTAGTTATAAGTTTCTGTATTGCTGCCTACTGCAGAAGCTTCTCTGGCCAAGGCTGAGAGAAACACTAATCTAGGTATAAACATAAATATTTAGAAGGCAATTTGACAGCATGTCCATTTAGCAATAGTAGTAGGCTCTCACCTAGGCCTACGGCCTCCAGAGCCTTAGGCTTTTGACCAACTTTATAGAACTAGCCATGAATTCCCTTTTTTGGAGCAGGCCTCAAATCTAGTAAGTAAAACTGTTGTTTCTCCCATAACCTTTATGTCACTGTTGCACATCTTGCTTTACAAGTTGTATTGTAGAATTCGGGGTCCAGCACTGGGGAATGAAATCTTTTCTCTCATTGACCTGCATAGTACCTTCTTGATGAACACTTTGTATCTAAGCATCCCTGGTTTTCTATAAGGGATTGCTTCTAGGACCCCTCAAATATGAAAATTCTTGGATGCATAGTTTTACATAAAACCTATGAACATCCTTCTCTATACTTGAAATCATTACTCATTTGTCTAACATGTGAGTAGTTGTTAATAGTATATTACTGAGAGAATAATGAGGAAAAGTCTATAAATGTTCGATACAGACACAAATTCTTTCCCATATAGTTTTGATCTGAGATTGGTTGAATCCCTAGTTGTGGGTCCTGTGTAAGGCCTATCCTACCTGTTGGCTTGGACAAAATATTATTCAAATCCCTTGCACATTTTTTTTTTTTTTTTTCGAGACAGAGTTTCTCTGTTGTAGTTCTGACTGTCCTGGAACTTACTCTATAGACCAGACTGGCCTCAAGCTCACAGAGGTCCGCCTGCCTCTGTCTCCTGAGTGCTGGGATTAAAGAAGTGCACCGCCACCACTGCCCGGCTCCTTTTCACATTTTAAAATTGGATTTCTTTTTGTTTTATCAGTGTGCATTCTTTGTAGTTATTAACCCTTCACTGGTTAATCATTTGCAAAATATATTCTGTTCTGTTAACTGCCTTTTCATTCTGTCGATTTCTCCCCCTTTGCTTTGTAGTTGTAAAGTTTGATGTAATCTCGTTTGCTTCACTTTTGCTTGTGCATTTAGCTACATTGAGGAAACTATTGACAGATTTAATACAAAGTTTTTTTCTTCCTGTCTTCTAAGAGTTTTATGGTTTTAAATACTAAGTTTAGTTATTTATGTGATTCAGAGCTAACTTTTCTATGTTTGTTAAATAATGGTCCAGACTCTTTTCTGTTGAGTGGTTCTGGCATTATTGTTGATCATTTGACCATGTATAATGCTAGGAGCTGGCTTCCAGCCTTTCTCTTCTGTTATTCTCATTCAAATGTCTATCCTCATACAAGGACATAGCTTAGGTTATGTAGTTTTGTGATGGCCTCCCTCCTGCCCCCCTTTTGTGTGTGACAGCCTTAGTGTGCAGTCCTCAGCTGGCACGGAATTCTTTAGAACAGGCTAGCCTGCAACTCACAGAGATCCTCCTTCCTCTGCCTTCTTAATGCTGGGATTAAAGGCGTGTGCAACCACAACCAGCTGTAATACATTTTTGCATTCAGAAAGTGTGAGACTTTCAGTTTTGCTTTTCGCTTTTAGGGCTGTGCCAGCTATTCAGCGTTCTTGGAAATTGTATCCATCTTTAGACTTATTAAGGTATTTATTAATATTAGAATTTTGATAAGGATTGCATTAAATTTGTAGGTTACTGTGAATAGTGATGACAAGTCTTGTCTCCTTGGTTAAGTTTATTTCTAAATATTGTATTTTTGATGCTGTAAATTGGATAGTTTTCTTAGTTTCATTAATTTTTTTAAATGAAACTTAAAAAGGTATTATTATTTATTATTGGGAGGCACATGTGTCATGGCATTTGTGTGGAGGTTAGAGGTCAGTTTTGCCTTTCACCTCTGTGGGAGTTCTGGAGGTCAATCTCAGGTTGTCAGGCTTGCATGGCGAACATTTTCCCCACTGAGCTACCTTATTGGTTCCTTATGATTTTTTTAAATGTATCTTTTAATGCTTACTTTTAACTTAATATAATGTCACTGTTTTATTTAGCCTCTTAGAGAAGCAACTTGAACATATTATAAATGTAAAATATAGTCTTGTAGAGGCTGATTTCATGGTACTGCCATTCATCTAGAAATCATCTAGAAATCCAATAAGTTAATGTCTCTGAAAATCACGAACCTGCTTTTGTTTCAGACATCCATCTGCTTGTGTGTCATTTTTGTAAACTTCTTTACAGAATGCATTCCTTTTTTTCTATTTTAAACAGGCCTACTTTCATCTGGATTACTGTAAACCTAAACATCTCTCATAGGATTAATGTTGGGATTTGTGTGTAGTCTGTTACTGCAGTATCAGGAGACATCTATTTCTCTATTCAGCATGTCTGGAGATGCTTAATTGTAACTTAATCACTATTTCCGGACTAGGGGACAAGTGGTTGTAGATACAGTTGTTTTCTCTTACAGATGAAGAACTTTAGAGGTTTATTGAAGTAGAGTGATTGGTGAGAGTAGAAACCATCCCAGAATATATAATGCATCCTAGAATATATAATCCTGGTTTTGTTGAGTAGTTTCTATTTTTTAAATGAAGTTCTTTAGGATACAAAGAACTAATCTTTAGTAAAATTATGCTGCAAAGAGTGTTATATATTAAGTTTAGAACTTAAGAGTTTGAGACCTTTAACTAGTTACCATGTACTTTAGGAAATCTGTTTAAGGTTTTAACAGCTTCAAGATAAGAAACTTTTATTTAGCATCTAGTAATACTAATAATTTTAAAATCCTGGGCATTATATCCTGTTCTGCATAGTTAACTGCATTTTTCTGCAGTAGAAAACTAAAATGTGTATCAATGATTAAAGAATTTTGAATATAAGACAGCGTGATTCCATATCTGAAATCTATTTATGAAAAACAAGTTTAAATCCCTTAGTTTACCTTTAAAATCTAATGAGGGGCTAGGAAGTTGGCTAAGATTATAAGTGCCTGCCTCATAAGCATTGAGAACCCAAGTTTATATCCCAGCACTGACATAAAAGCTGAGCTCTGTTGTGCATATCTCTAACCCCAGATCTCAGGGAAGGGTGTAGGTGGAGAGAGGAGGAACTCTGTGCTTTATTGGCTAGTCAGTGTAACCAATGATGAGCTCCAGGTTCAGTGAGAGACCCCTCAAAACATAAGGCAGAGAGAGGGAGTGATTGGTGAAGACACCTGCTGTTGACTTCTGGTCTCTCTTTGTGTGTAACACACACAAAGACTCACGTGCAAGCATGTACATATACAGCACAAACACATACAGAGAACTAATGAGATTCATCACTTTCATTATACATGTGAAAGTGTAACATAACACTCTTTTATTTCTTCATAGCTCTAGATGATAAGCTTGAAATGTAACATAACACTTTTATTTCTTCATAGCCCTAGGTGATAAGCTCAAATTTTAGATTGTTACCTAACCCCATTTATTCTGTTAATAATCATCAGAATGTGGTCACCTTTAGATTTTTCTTTTTGTCAAACCTAAATAAAAATGACATTTCTTATTATGTTTTGGTGTATCTTAGAATAGTCCTAGATGTGGATTATTTTGTGTCATGGTGAAGGCTACTTGTTTTACTCACTGGTTTTGCAATATTCAATGCTCTCCCAAATTAGAGGTTATTAAGGGAAAGGTCTTTCCTTCTGCCACCCACTTTATGAAACTAAAATACCAAGTATTTCATAGTTACGGGTAATTATATAATCTGGGATTCTTAAGAGTTTTTTGTTGAGATAGGGGCTTGGTTTTTTTGTTTTTATTTTGGTGCCTCCTGCAAGGTGAGGATTTTTAATCTGTGATACAAATGAAATATTAGTAAATGTTTTAAACTGGGTTGACAAACTGGTCTGTGTGCATGATGTTGTAAATAAAGTTTTATTGGAAGACTGTCATATTTGTTTATTTGTGGCTATGTTTGTGCTACAGTTGTTATAGTAATCATATGGTTTCTAGCCTAAAATACTTACATTTTGTCTCTGAAAAATTTTGACTGATAATATGACTTTTTTATTCTTTATTCTCTTCATTTTTTTGATCGAGAATAAGTTTCTCTTTTATCTTAAATATATATTGTTGTTCATTGCTTACATGTCCTGGATGTTGCACTTATTATTAACCCAAGTTCAGAATGTACTGTGAACACGAAAATGAAAATTCTAAAACTGTTGGATTTATTTCACTGGCAACCCTGGGAAGTATCACAGTAGGTAGTTTGTGCTTTAATTTTAGTGCCTTTTATTTTAAAACAACACACAGTGAGTTGTTGGTGTGTAGAAGTGTCTGTAAACAATAGGGTAGCAGGGTGAGATTCGTAGGTGTCAGCTTGTGCCTGCATTGTAATGCTGCTCATCCTGGAGCTCCTGTGAATCCACTTAGGAGTCCATTTTCTACTGGATTCGATGATTCAAGTCTTCATTTCGTAGATGCTGATTGCTCATTTAGTGAGTACGAGAAGTAAGGTGAGGAAAGACAGTTTGTTTCCTTAGGATAAAACTGCTTGCCTAGTGTTTTCTTGGATTGTTATAGGATAATGTAAATCCTAGAAATGTATCTTCTTTGTTTGTGTTATTCACAGGGTTGTGTTTTTAAATTCAACTTAGGTAATTCTTTGAGTGGTCCGAATTTTGTTATATTAGAGAATTTGCTTTTTGGTGAAAGTGAGGTAACTTCTTGTTAGAGAATATATGCTCTTTAAAAATGGAGTAAAGAGCCTCAAGTTAAAATTAAAGTTAAGTTAAAATTCCCATTAGGGGGCACTATTATCAAGCTTAGGAGAACTGGAGACTAATTTGTTTTCTCAGACATACAACCCGAGGCTTGCTAACACACAAAAATATTTTCATCTGATAAGATTTAGATCCTGTTTTATACACTGAATTCCTTAAATATGTTATAAAGTGTACTGAATTAAACACAGATTCAATAACTCCCCATCTTGTTTTTCAGCAGACTAAATCAATTTAATATTGCAGGTGTTATAAAAAGCTTACCTTTTCTACATTAGAGCCAATTTCATAACTTTTATATTTGGAATGGACAAAATTTTAACTTTGCTTGCTTCAGGTTAGTTACAGAGAGTGGTCACTGGCCTCGAAAATCAGTCTCCCTAAACAGGAAGCAGAGAAATGCGGTAGGGAAAAAACTTAGACTGTCCTACTGTGTGTAATCCTTGCGATACATGAGACTCTTAGATTCTTTGGTTAATTTTCGTTGTGGCAAAATTGTTTTCTTTTGTTAAAACGATCTGTGTTAATAAGAAATACTATTACAGACTGTTTTACAGAATTAGCTCAAAACAAAACAAAACAAACAAAAAAACCACAAAGTGTTGTTGCGACTCCTAAATGGACTTTCAAAAAAAAAAAAATCGGAATGAAAATATGCTTACAGAGTGGCTTTTCGCAGTTAAGGTGCCGTTTGTGTCCCTGGGTTTAGGGAGAGTGAAATTTGTGGTTGCATGATTTGCAGTGCCCTATGTAAGAATCCGCGCTTGATGCTAGAGACAGTCTTTGCTTAATTACTTGTTGCCTGGTCACCCTCCTCCCTTTCCTTAGGTTGCCCGCAGCCCAAACTGGAGCCAGAACTGCTCAATACTTACCCGAGGGCTTCTCCTTCAGCTTTGTGTTGCCTCAGAATTCCAAGTGTGGTCAGGACATAGAACATGTTCCATAATTCTTAGACAGATGGAGACATTTTGTGGAAAGATGTGATATTTGCTTATTGTTTGTTTCTTCGACTATCTGTAGTTAGTAATCACTGTGACTGTTCGATACATGCATTCTAAAAACTACTTTGTTATTCGACAAAGAACCTTTCTCGGTAGAAATATTAGACAGTTATTTTCTTGGTATTAGGTACTTTGAGGGGTATGCTTGAGGCTTATTGGGAAGATAGGGGCATTTTTGCTTAGTTTTCAAGTGTAAATGTGATAAAATGCTTCATATATTTAGGCGAAAAAAGATTGCCCACAGTAATTTATTTCAGCATTTATGCAGAAATGACATTGTATGGATAGTGAAAAAAAAAGATAGACAGCAAATCCTAGTTTTAGCAGTGAACAGTCTTATTAAGTGGGCAAGACAAGTGTGTAAATAAGAAAATTTGAAGTGTACTTGATACGTCTGAAATGAGGTGGAGAAAATGGTAGGAACGATCAGATATCAGAGAAGTTTGTTTGGCGTGACCTTACAGAAGTGAAGTTTGATTTTGTAGGTAGATGTCAGTTGCAATTTTAAGTAATCATTAAGGAAGGTAATATTTTCTTAGTGTGTTCTAACTATCCACATTTGTGGGACATAGTAAATAGCCCAGATATCTCAAGAAATAAAGAGCAAACTAATGTATTTATTCAGAGAAAGTTGTTTTCCTTGACAGTACCCCACATGTGACTATACCTATAGTACGCAGGAAGAGGACGCTTTTGAGAGTTGTGCTCTTGTGATAAACAGAAGGTCTGACTGTGATAGTGTTATGTTTATGGAAATTTTGGGTCCGTAGTACAGATAGCTCTATTTAAAGTATTTAGTAAAATGTTTAATACATTTTAAATATGTACTAAATAGTTCATTTTTATACATTGTCTAGGCAGCAAGCCATGAGGCTGTATACTATACTATAATTCTCCTGAGTTCTGATTTTTTTTGTGTTGCTCATGGTAGTGTTTGAAATGTTAAAACTTAAACATTTAATGATTTTCTGGTGATTGTACAGAACAACGAACTAATTTAGATTAATGCCTTACCAAACTGATCACTCAGAAAGGCTGTTTATGAGTTAGAGTTAAAAATTGTTCCTTTTTTTGTTTGTTGAGGTGATTAGAAAATGAGAAATAAAATTAAATGTGAAACCGAAATCTCAATATATTCAGGTCTCTTTTTTTGTTGTTCTTTGGAGTTTTTCAAGAATAGCTATAAAAGTGTGGGCAAAATCTGGCTTCATTTTAAAACTTTCAAAAGTGTTTATTTCATGTTTTGAATTTTACTTTTTAAAAGTGAGTTGAGAAACACCAGTGTGTGGAAGGGTGCAACATTGAAAATGTGAAAGGTTTCTGCTTAAACGAAAGCGCTTTACCCTGTCCTCTCCCGCAGTCCCCAAAGTGTAAGTGCTATGGTTTGGAAAGAGGCCAAGGAAAACCTGTTTGAATTTTGTGCAGACTTAAAGTAATACTGTAAGATTTGAAAATTACAGGTGGATATAGTACTTAAATAGTGTTTAAAATTCCTAAGTTTCCCAAGTCTAAAAACGTAATCCTTAAATTACCGTTCCCCGTGGTTTAAATTTTAATTAAATAAAAGCTGTTTCACTTTTGGCCCACAACAATTCTAGGTAAAGATATTTGAATTATTACTAAACCTGAAGCTGATAACCATTAAAAATGAACTATTTAACACTAATTAAAATGTCAAAAAGCCACAATTAGGGTATGTAAGCAAAGGCTCTTGTTATTTCTGTTTTCCTATAAACTGTTTCCTAAGAAGCAAGTTTAAGCTTGCTTCTTATTTTGCCCAGAAATGTTGGCTAATTTCGGTCTTCCAATTAAATATATTACCGAATCTGTAAATGTTATATGTTGCTAGATGAATTATAATTAGATTTGATGTTTTTGATGCTGATGTTGCATTTTCCAAAGAGATATCTCAATCAAGGACATGAAATCTGTTTGTTGTAAATTAACTTTTCTCTGCAGAAATTTTTACAGTTCTGCATACCCCTGTCTGTTTGAGATTGCTCTGAGTAAGCTTTTCCTACCTTTACCATTTTTCAATATAAGTATTATTTATTACCTTAAATCAGTAACTTTCACTTAGTACATTTACTGACTTCTGATATAGTGAAATAAAAGTGATGTTTGTTTTGACCTAATATAGTATAGATTTATACACCCTGGATTGCCTCCTGGCTGTATCCTTATGCACATTCACTTTGTTTCCTCTAACATTGAACCTTCAGACATCTTTTAATATGCAGGCAGCCTCTGTTTGAATAGGGGAGGACTGTATGCTTCTTTCAGCAGTCTTTGAGGAAATATGTCCACATTATTTCTACTTTACAGATACTGATAGGTGGTGATGCTGCACAGGCATGCATGGTAGAAGGTAGCTAACCTTAGGAGCCAGCAGCCATAACATAGGAGTCTGACTGCAGAGCCTATTTGGGACCCTTGGGATCTATGACCTGCCATTAGCCTGAGCAGGCTGCAAAGGATGACAGCAGTGGTACCAGCTGGACCTCTGCCAGTTGTCCTTAGGCTTGGTAGCTTCCAAGCTCCATTTATATTCTTATTCTCATCCCTCCCCCACATGTCTCATTAAATTGATTGATATTTGAATGAAAACTATATACCTGGCATTTTTAAGGGCCATAGCTTACCACAACTCTACTATGGATTTTCTTGGGGGGTTTGGAGAGAGCTAGTGGGGCCTATTATTTAAGGAACTTAGCTGTTCTGAGTAGCACATTTGGCTCGAAGCATGGAGAAGCCTAATAGATGATGTTAGTAAATCAGAGAAGTACAAAGTAAAGACTGATGAAGTAAAAATTCTTGATTTATCTTGATTTTTATCTATCAATCTGGAAGTGAGAGAATGACTTGGGGAGAATGGCAAATATATCTTCAAATCTGTATGTTATCATTTCTGTGATTTTAAAATGGTTCTACATATAACAAGATAATTCCTGAAACTTTAAAAGTTGGATCACCCTTGCATTGTATTATTTGACATATATTTTATTTCTTCTTTTCACCTCATTTGTTAACAACTCCCAATGCTTTAAATGTACTTAGTGGGTTGTTTTTATTATTGCTTGTTCTTTGAGATAGGGCCTTATGTAGGCCAGGCAGGCCTGGAAGTCTTAATGTAGTTAAGGATCTTCTCAAAATCATCATACTCCTGTTTCTATTTCCTAAGTGCTACGATTATAAATAGTAGACATAACACCAGCTATACTTCCAGAGTTCTTGAAGTGTGTAACTAGGATTCTTGGTGTGAATTATTTCTCTTCAAAATTTTAAAATTTGATTTATCTAACTTCTATCACCAACTCAAATCCACCCCCCAAAACATTGCTAAAATTAATATTAGAAAGATTCAGTACTAAAGAGTAAAGGATTAGGTGAAGCATAGTGAAGTAATGTTTTGATGGGTATTAGTCTGTTTCCTCTGGTGATGAAGTAAGGAAAGGGATCATATAGATAGGGCATGGCATACTCTGACTTAATGAGGATCCAGATGCTTCCCACTGCCTTAGCAGATACTGGGTGTGAGTGGCAGTGAGACTGCTATTGTTTTCTCAGAGTGTAGCTTTGTGTTTCTTTTCAGATTCTCTCCTCCCAGGACATTAATTAGAAAAAATACTAGTAGCTAACTATGAGAACTGCACACATAATACTATTATAGTTTTCACCTGGGAAAATTTTTCTTAAAGTCATACATTTCCATTGCCAATGTTTGAGAGGCATGAAAGAAATGAAGCCCAGACTGAGCTTCTCAATAGTTCTGGCCCCAGTTTTAGTTTTGCTACCAACTGTCATCTTTTCTCCAGCCAATTTTCACATTTGTAATATGGATCATAATAGGAACTTTTCTGAATCCTTAGCAGGTAGAAAATTGAGGAAACAGAAGCATAAGATTAATGATGCATCTAGAAATGAAAGCCCAGATCCAGTTTAGGAGAGCTGGAGTGATCCTGCTGGTTTGTCAGAGCCAATGTCAGTGAGTGACCCTGAAGTCAGCTCACAGGCATGATGTTCACTTTGCTTGGTGTTATCATTTACTGTAGGCACAGCTGAAGTCAAGTGGTTGTTGAGTTTAAACTAGATTTCAGAAAATTTAGTAAGTTTGTATAATGTGTACCACAGACATTAAAAATCAAGGGCACTCTAAGCTCTACATTAACCATGAATTAGTGGTGGTTGAATCAAGTCAGCTCAGGCATTCTAACAGTGGCTGAAAGTCAGCATAACCTCTAGTATTTGCAACATGGAGTAGAGAAACTAATTGAAGTATGGATTGAGCTGAGTAGGGCAAGTTCTTCTTAAATGCCACTGACTACATTTACAAATAGCTTGAATAGATGGTTTTATTTGACTTAAGAAGTCGGTGTCTGAGTGATGGCACAGGCTTTCTAGAATACATTGCTTTGCAGATGACTTAAACAGACAGTACTGATAAAGCCTGTCATGTGAATTTCCTTCTTTACTGAGTACACAGTATGGTTAAGTGATATGTTGTGCAATGCTTCCAATCTGCTACTTCTGCCATCTGGGCAAACAGAATGAAAGAAAAGAAAGCAGGGGAAGAAAACAGATTCCTCAGCTGTAAGGAATCTGTGTGAACGCTGGGTGCCACTCATGGCACATTGAGCTGTGGCAACTGTCTTTGTAACCAGTATAAGTAGCTGTGTGTAAAATGGAGGCCTGTAACATGAACAGCTTTCACAATTCCTTTTGGATATCCTGCAACCTGTGGTTGAACAACAAAAACATTGACAGCCAGAGGACAAGGTACCCATCAGCTCATTACTTCACTATTCTTCAGCTAATCCTTCACCCTGTTCTAGTATTGAATCTTGCTTCTTCTGGTTTTTTGTTTGTTTTTGTTTTGTTTTGTTTTTTTGAGACAGGAACTTGCTCTATAGGCCAGGCTGGCCTTGAACTCAGATCCCCCTGCCTCTGCCTCCTGAGTTCTGGGATTAAAGGTGTGCCCCACCACTTACCGGTATACTGTATCTTCCTAACAATTTGTTCTTAACCAGTGTTTTAGTGGGTGGAATTAAGCTGGTGAAAGAAGGCAGATAAATTAAAACAAATTCTTTTTTTTCAAAATACAACCTTTTTGCTGCTCAAGTCTTTGGCACAAATGTTGAGGTAGATGTAATAACTACTGGCACTTTAACTTCATCTCAGTGAAATCTTTTTGGAACAAATTATGCTCTAAAGCAAGTCTTCTAAGACATTTAAGTCCATCTTAAAATCCTGTAGGCAGCAGGACCTACAGATGGAAATATTGTTTCAAATCTTACAAGTTGTACCAATGGGGAACCCTTTGAATGATGGAGTTGTTTAGAGGAAGCAGATACTTTTGCCAGTGGAGACATCTTATTTGAATCTTCAGGAGTAAAGCAAGTTTTTGTACTTGTGTTTGCTTTTTATGCTGCTTCTGCTTGTTATTATCATAAAACATGTGAGCCCTTACTAAACTGTGCTAGCCATGGTCATCTGGTACCTCCTTAGGAATTAACATAGCCTTGAATAGATGGCTAATAGTACAAAGCCACTGTGGTTTCTGAGGTTTACCAACCATGGCTCCAGTTCTGAAACATTCAAAATGAGACCCACTCTTTTTACTTTTTTTTCATTTTTGAAAAAGAGTTGCTTATCAGAAAACATGGTAACTTAAGCAGATCCATAACTGGGGGGAATTAATAACAGAAAGTTGTTGTTGATACCAGGAAGTAGGTTAAATAGTGCAGTGCGGTAATAAGGACCATATATGATAAGGCCAAGCCACCTGGGTTTTATTAGGCTGCTTGATACTTTGATCACAATATTATTTCAAGGCTTGTCTATTTAAATTGCTAAGGTTTCTTGTCATTGTTGTGATTTAGACCACAATTTCTTTCATTGCAAAGAGATTTTTTTTTTTTAAAAGAAAGATTCTAGCCAAGCCAAAATTTGGAGAAGGTGCAAGTTCAACAGCTAGAAGAACCTTAGAACAAGAAAACCATTAAACAAAGACTTGAAAGCCACTAAATATCAGGTTCATCTGACCTTCTCTGCAGTTTTTGCTTAGATCATAATTACACTTCATATGGTAGGGAATGCTATAAGGATGACTGGTATAATTCAATTAATTATTGTTTGATATAAATATACACATTTAAACATGTATTTCATGTTTTGAGAAGGTACTGCTGCTCTCAGCTTTCCCTCCCAACTGCTAAGTGGTTTTGATGAACATCTTCAAAAACTTATGGAATGATTTTTAACCGCTTCAGCCATAATGACTAAATTATACTAATCACAGAACTTAATTTGCTTGATAAATTGTCTTGCTTTTTCTTTGAACCTGAAATCTTTAAACTTCAGTTAGCTTAATGTCAGTAAATGAAATTTTTACTCATCAAAACCATCAGAATTTTCTTCCACTAATTTATTATAGAAATAATCTTTCACTAATATTTAATGGTTTCTTTGTTATGTGTTAAAACAAATGCTTTCGCTTGGAAAAACATTTATTTTGAGGGAGGACAAGGAAGACTTGATAATTTAAGATGCTGTTGTTATTAGCATAGTAGTAATGATAGTCGTTCAGCAGTGTTTTACATTTATATATAATATGCTTTGTACATTTATTCAAATTCCCACTAATTACCATTGTTTTGATATTTGAGTACCCTGTTATAACTGCTATAATTTTACCTCAAAGTTTCTATTTCCCCATGTAACTTAAAACTGGTTAAAAGCATTTAAGAATGTAAGTCTCCTTTAATTTACCCTTGGTAGTAAAAGGAATATGTAGAATTGACATTTAGTATCATTTTTATTTTCCCTGATCTGAAAAAGGGAGGGGAAAAAAATAAAAGAAAGAATAGGTAAAAGAGTATTGGGAAGATTGCTTACCAAGATGTATGATGTTCTTGTTTTTGAAGGTAGGGCTGTATGTTAGTTTGTCAACTCCTTGAATCAGGAAAGATAAATGTGAATATGGAGGAATAGATTAGGAACATGCATGTGGTACAAGCACAGAGTGAGAAGATCTGTCATTGAAGCAGAGATTTACATTGTAATGGGCTGAAAAAAATAGTAGGTAGAGTCAGATTCTGGAAGACTTAACTGAAGTGTAGTCTTGAAGTAGTATCCAGTTTGTATCCACTAGTATAGGTGTGATAGTGTGAAACCCGTATTTGTGTCTCAGGGAGAGACATCAGAAGGAAAAGGAGAGCTTGAATGAAATAGCTAATAACCATAGGTGACTACCAGAGAGATAGAAGAACCGATAAGGTTCTTACTAAATAACTCCAGTGCCTGACATGTTCCAGAAGAATTAAATTTTTGCTCATTGTACATTATACCCTTTATTTAAAATATTTCATAAAAACCACCTGTTCAGTGATAATAGTATGTGTTAAAGAGCAGATGGATGCAGTAAATATAAGCTATTGGTAACAGACCAGGAGGATCATATATTCAGTAGTAACAATATCAGCTTTACTGAAATGAAGTATTTAGTGTTTTTAAATTTGGTAGTTGTAGGGTTATTTAGGTCATTTAAAATACATAGAGAACGTGGAATAATCATTGTGTTTACAGATGTAAAGTGGTGTTTTTAAGGCTGTCTTCTAGGCAGATTATTATTAAGCTTCAAACAGAACTCAGACCTGCTAAAAGTAGAAAGAGGATGTTATTCCTCGGTTATGCCATCTCAGATGCAGTTTTAGCAACTTAGTGACCTGATTGATTTGTTTAATGGGTATTTACTACTGCCATTTATCTTTGGATCTTTGCAATGGTGAGGGATTCCACAGTCAAGTGTATGGGAAACATTAGAGTGTAAAATGTGCTAAGTGGAAGAGCTAAACAAACTAACTTGTGGGCAGGGACCCTTGTGTGAGGTATACTCAGCTGACACCAAGGAATAAAAAAGAACTAGGCTGGAAGTAGTGACTGGCGCCTGTAATTCCAGCACTTGGGTGGCTGAGGCAGGAGGATCACTGTAAGTTCAAGTTTATGAGTCCCAGGGCAGCCTGGGCTACATAGTCAGATTCTGTAACGACAGACAGACACACAAACAAAGCTACCTGTGTGCAGAACCAAGAGGAGAGGAAGGGCAAGTGCAAAGACTTTGCATTGGACTAATATTGGTTAATGAATCCTTTTGCCTGGGTACAAGATACTTATTTAGAACCCTTGAGTATTATCATGCTTTCTGGAATTCCACGACTAATCTAACACTTTCCTTTCTGGTCTTGCCATTTGCCATTTGAAATGTTTATAGAAATTCAGCTTGGTAATTGGATTTATTGGTGATGGTACTTACTCTAAGAGAGTTTAATGGCTACTAGATAGTCTTCACAAGCCAGAATATCTGGAATCTTTTCTAAATAAAATTAAATTTACTTTAATAATCTTACATTAAACTCCACATGCAAAATTTATATTTTTTTACCAATATTCTTTGTCATTCTAGAATGTGGGGTACACATTATATCTAGTTAACTTTTTTTTTTTTTAGTTCTCTTTGGTTTATTACTGTCTCTGTATTTTCTCTATAATGATTTAGGCAGCTTTGAGGACTATGATTAAGTATTTTATGGTATGTCTCTTTTCTTGCACTGCTTATTGCTAATATATGATATTGATAAATGTATATCTTTGCCTTACTAATGTATCTTCATGCAGATAGAAGTTTGTTTTATACACTATCACATCTTGGTCATAATATGTAAATTCCTATAGGTGGCATAGGATGTATGTTCGACAGGGTATAAATTAGAAGTTGGAGTCTTTGAAGTCAATCAAGCACATCAACATGATCAATACTTGGTAACATTTCCCAGAGTGTTATTGGTATAGTTGGTTCCTCCTGCAAAGTATCATTTATACCAGAAAACTCTATAGACTTACATTTGAGATAAACATAGTTTGGGCCACAGTCATAAGTGTGAGAGCTTCATAAAAACATACAATTTACAAGGTTATTTAAATAATACTTGAAATGCCTTTCTTATAAAAGCCCTTATAGTGTTTTCTCATGGATAGTTGAGACTTTTCAATCTGCTATCTTTTCAGTTAAAAAAATGGGAAAGGAAATACTAAAGTTTTAGAATCACTCTTTCCATTTCCCTTTCATGCAGTTGTTCTTTAACATCTGTTTGGCTAGTTGTTTCAGGTATCTCCTCATGTTTGTTGACTAATCCTACTCTTCTGGGTATGGAACAACTGTCCATGTTCATTAATAGCAATATCAAAACTTTACTATAAAGATATTTTTACTTTTATTAGGAACTAGCTAGTAAGAAATCATTTTCTCTATCCTTTAAACTAGAATAGGTCATTGAAAAGTAAAAGACCTGGTCCTAGAGATGAGCTGTTGGAAGGTAGTAATCTTGTTGTCTTGTTTATTACCATTAGTGTATTGATAAGCTAACAGTCTAAGCATAGTGGGATGGACCAAATATTCTATTGAGCACTTAGCAAGTATCTGTCTAATCCGCAAAGTTATGTGAAACTTGGTTCCTGCTATTTCAGTCCATTTATAGAGGTAAGATTTAAATAGAAAAAGTTAAAAGTAATAACAAATTTGGCAGAAGGGAGTCAAGGTTGATCCTTAATTTGAAATGCTTAGGACCAGAAGTATTCTGAGTTTTGGAGGTGTGCTTTTTGTTTGTTTTGTGAACGCTTACATAGATGTTACAGATTGAAAATCCCTACTCCAAAAATCCAAAATCTGAAATGTTTCTAAAGCATTTTACGAACCACTAAGACACTTAATTTTGAGGACTGGAAATGTAGCTCATTTGTAGTGTTTGGCCTACATATGTCTTGGGCTTGGTCCCTAGCACCACTACCACAGTCAGGGTGGGGGGAATGCTAAAGACTTTGTAATGGATTGTTGGATTGTCAGAGGTGAGGTACTCTCAGTATGTGGTTGTGATGAAATGAGTTGTGAGACATGATTAAGTAAAGGAAGTCCTTTCAGTAGGACTGAAAGTCCTTTCAGTTGGTATGGTTGGGTCGACCTGGGATTCCAGCTGGGTCTTGAAGACAGGTGCGTTCTTTCTTATGTCACTTTTCTCTGTATTCTGCCAGCTGTACTGAAGCACTTGTTTACCACACAAATCCAAAGTCTACCTTGTTCCTAGATAGTGATTACCCTGCCCTCCTCCCCCAGCTAATTAACTCCTGCTTCTATTTCAGGACTCAGTTTAGATATTATCCTCAGACCCCACACAGGAAGCCCCAAGGCACACCCTGGCTGCATGTGCTCATAGATCATATGCTTATCCCACAGTGGTGCTTACTAGATCACATATATTGGAAGTCTTTATTGTGAAATTGGATTTACAAAAAAATGCAAAGACAGTACACTCCTGGCTTACCCTTTAGTCAGCTTTTCTTAAATGTCCGTATCTTTTTTCCCCACATGGAGATGCTCTATATTTCTTACTCTCCTGGTTTCGGGATAGGGGTCTTGGAGACAGCATCTCATTGTATATCACAAGCTGGCCTTGAACTTGATTTTCCTGCCTGAATCTCCAAGAATGCTAGAGTTGAAGGTAGAAATGACTCCACAATAATGACTACATCTAGGGTCATGGTTATGCTCCTATGATGACCCATGTGCCTACTGAAACGAAGAAATTATTGATGTGATACCAGAAACTAAGCTGCAGGTTTTATTTAGATTTCTCCAGGTTTTCTCCCTCAGCTTTTCTCTGTCCTCTATCTGTTGTAGGGTCCAGTCTAGGATACTGTGTTGCGTCTAGCCATTATCTCTTGTGTCCTCCAGTCTATGTATTTTCTTCCTTTTTCTGAACTTGACACTTTTGAGTAGTACTTTTCAGCTATTTTGTATGTTTGTCAGTTTGAGTTTGTCTGTTTTCTCATGGTTATGTGGAGATTTGGATTTGGTGGACAGAGTGGTAAGAGTGCTTCCTTCTTGCATCCTGAGTCTTGCTTCTCAGCACACATTGACAGTATGGCTGCTTGATCATGTTGGCTACTTGGCCATGACTGTTAGTTTTCTACACTGATGAGTTTGTGTTTTTCTTTTCCCATACTTATCTAAATGCAGCCTGCACTCTGGACAGGGTTTAAATTCCACATCTTGGTGGGAGGAATATCAAAGACCTTCTGCAGATACATGAAAAGCGCTCCATAATTAATAAACATTATGAAGACTGTCAGATCCTATCTTTTCTTTTCAGTTATTACTCACTTCTGCTAGATCGAGTTGTCATTGAACTCATGGGCTGACACTTTTATCATTTCACCCGTATGTAGAACAGAAGATGAACTAAATGCTAAATAAAATACTGGTTGAGCAAAAGGTGGGGGAGCTTGTAAATCACATACATGCAAATATAGTGGAGCTTGGCATGCAGGTTGGTGTTGCTGACATGAATGTACTCTGTTTCCTTTGTTTTAAATTTATTTGAAATTAAGCAGGTTTTTTTTTTAATTCTCTAATTTTAACATAGTATTTTTTCTACTCAGTTTTGAAGGACAACTGATTAAAGCTTTTTGACAGTGTAAGTTTAGGCCAGAAGTCTTATGATTAAAGATAGTTGGTTGAGTGTTTTGAGCATACCCTACATTTTAGAAGGGTGGTTTCAACTTGGGAAAGCTTATAATTTGTAAGTAAATTAGCGGTGATAGAAAATCTCCCCCCAACCCCCCCAAAAAAAGGTGTTTAAAACTACCACTGTTGTGTTTAACCTAGCTTTTGAAATATAAATGGACTCTCTGAACCTCAGGCACACTAAATTTAACTTCTATAGTAGATGCCAGCTTTTCTTAAGGATGCTGTCTGGCTACTTTTTAAACTACACATATCTTTTTGGTTTGTGTTCTTGTTTTGGAAAAGCCTGTTAGTTGACCCACTAGAAGCAGAAACAGTAAGCCATACTTGCATGTAACTAAAAAAAAAAAAAACTAAGTAGACATGAAAAAGTAAAGAGAATTTTCCTTAAGAACATGAGGGGGGCTGGGTCTCAGAGGCTACATGCTTAATCCCAGACGAGACAGAGCCAGGTGAGTCTTTGAACTTAAGGCTAGTGCTAGCTTAGTCTCTATAGCTAGTTCCAGGGTTACATGATTTTAAAACAAAACAAAGTGCATGAAAACTGCAGAGATTGCTAAGTGGGTGTAAACTTTTGTTTCAGCAGCCCCATTGATGCTACCTTGTGAAGGATGTCCTTTTTTATCTGCTTGCTTTCTTTGGTAGTTAAACTGCTGTTACTTTAGAGCTAGAGTCAATCAGTGGCTGCTGAAGAAGGGACAGATATTTTCTCTTCTATTTCAATGTTTCTATTTTAAAATTCTCCATTGCCATTTGATTTTAAACAGCCTACCCTACCCTTAGAAGAGAATAATCAGATATCTGTATGTTTATTTAAATTAGCTGCTATAATGCTGAACACAGTGCTGCACACCTCTAATCCGAGCATCTGGGAGTCAGAGACAGGTGGGTCTCTGTGAGTTCAAGGTCTGCATAGTAAGTTCCAGGATAGCCAAAGCAACTTACCCCTCACCCCCTCAAAACCAAAAAAAAACTTCAACAACTGCTATACAAGAATTTAAGGTAAAAGTTCATTGTACAGAGTTTAGTATTTACTGAAAAGTTATTGGAAAATTGACGATGAAACAAGGGAAAATGTAGATGAATTTCATTAAATAAGTAACCCTATAATTCCTAAAATGACAAAGTGGTATGAATTAAGAATGGTGAGGTGGGTCAGTAGTGAAGAGTATGTACTACTCTTCCATCGGTCTTGAGTTCAATTCCCAGCACTCATGTCAGGATGCTCACAACTACCTAGAGCTCCAGCTCCAGGGCAGCCTGATGACCCTGGCCTTTATAGTCACCTGCTTTCAGATACACACAGATAAAATAGACATACAAATTCACATGTACACATAATTTAAAAAATAAAATATTTTAATAAAAATGGTGGGCTAATAGTTTAGACATTTGTGCCCAAATAAATGTGTGTGTTTGTCTGTCTATGACAGAGAGAGAATACACACACACACACACAAACACACATCCTTAACTGTTTTGCCTCCATCTCTTGCTGTGGATACACTGCTGCTGCTTTTGTAGAGGTATTCTATGCTTAATCTGTTCTGTATATAACTGAGTTTTCAAACATCATTGTGCCACCTAGGTGAAAAGCTATGGAATTAGTATCTGTGCACATTGGCCTCTCATTTCCACATGAATGTCATGATGTATGCATGCCCCCACATAGACACACACCACACAGACATCCTTGGGGGAGATGTGAAGGAGTACGTTTAACATTTGAAAGAAATCTATCAGAAATACACCTGATTAAGGAGCTTTGTGACATCTCAGTGCCACAGAACACCAAAGACAGTCTTGAAGGGAAGAAATGAATGAATAGGCTGTTGCCTCTGCATGCTCAGTACTCACCTTCCCCTCCACCCTGACAGCTCTCTTACCAGCATCTCAGCTGTCTTCCAGGGTATCACCCCTTCCTACACACATGCATTTTACACAATGGATAAGTTAGTACATTTGAATACATACACATAACTTAACCTTATTTTACTTTGACCTGTATTGGTAATGCCGTCATGGTATTTATTTGGTAAGCTATTGCCTAGCATCTCTCTCCAACAGTGACTTTCAACATTTTCTCGGTGTTGGTTGAACCTCATTATTTTGAGCCTTAGTATTGTGAAGAGGGCTTTAGTAGGTGAAACATTTTATGTTAAACATATGTCTATAAATTTCCACTTACAGGGCAGCTGACTCATGAAAGTGAAGATTTATTATTCTTGTGTTCGGATTGGGATTAGTGAAGTGAATTAGCCTTGTAAGTTGCTCTACTCAGCCTTCAGTGTCCAATCACAATGCAGAAGTGATTTTTTTTGTTCATTGTCATGAGTGTGGTGCCATTTGAAAGTGTTTAAAATTTTAGGGGGAAAGACATATTCCAAGAAGTAGCACTCCCCAGTTTGAGGGAGGCTGTTCTGCTAACCCCATACTTACAGTTGTGAATAGGTGAGCACTAAACTTTTCTAACATAAAAATGCTTAAAAGATTAAAAATAGTTTTCTCCAAATTAAGCATTATGTTTTTTAGTTTTACTTTATCTGTATTTACTTATGTAGCACAACCAAATTTAGGATTTTGATTTCTTCAGATATTACTCTATCTGTGTCACAGAAGGTCCTAATAACCTTAGTGCTCATGAGACAACATTTCTGCTTAATTATGTGCTTTCTGGACACAAACCCTGGGTATTTAAAGATTTAAATCTTAAGAAATTTTCTCTACAAAGTTACTTGGAAACATAGATCACCATCTCTATTTTATTCCCAAGCAGAAAGAGCTCCATAGGAAGTATTTTATTGCTACAGAGTTAACTTAAGTTTTATGTTAGATTGAAGAGTTTTGGTTGTGTTGAAAAAGATAAATTCCCAAAAGGTTATAAAGACAAGTTGAAGGCCTGATGTTCTTGTAGTATCTCACAGCTAATATTAAACTCTGCTGACAATCAAGAATTAAAATCTACCTGCTCCATAGCGAAGACGGTTACATTTATTTGGGGCTGATTAGGATTGCAGGCTGGGGAAGGTCGGATTGTCACAATGTGCTCTATGGTTTTGTAGAACTGGGGTGATGAAAGTGTAAAAACCTCAGGTGTGGTCCTTGCACATTTGCCTCTTGGATTGGCAAATCAGACTGTCTTAGAAGAAAAGCTTGAGTCTTGATTGGTTTGGTCTCTATGGACTTAGAGAAGTGTGGATTATAATTGGTTAAGGTAAGCTAGGGAATTGAAGTTGGCCCAGTCTGTATGTGTGCAGTTACCTGTATGCAGGCACCCCAGTTCAAAGTGAGCTGGTGATATGGCTAAGTCTTAATCACTTATTCTGCCAAAGTACTCTTCATGTGTCCTAAGTTCTAGATAGGTTAAAAAAATTACTTTTTTTTTTTTTTTTTTTTTTTTTACTTAATAGGCTAAGAGGTCTTTTCTTTGTATCAAAGTATTTAATTGATCTTTACTATATTGTTGCTTTTTCTTTGGTATGGACAAAGTTGTGAAAATATATGCAGTCAGTAATTTTTTCCATTCCAAGTACTCTTGGGAAAGTGTTTATAATATATAGATGAATGAGTCTTTTCTCCTAATTCCTTTCCATTTATTTCATGTTACTGGAATTGTGTTAAAGTTTTACTGGCTTTAGGGAGTTTGCATATCATATGTACAATCCTGTGTAGGTATGCCATGCCTATGATGAACTAGTCACAGTGAGAGATGAACAATAATCAACAATTAAGTAGAATACTTATTGCTATGTACTGTTAAGAGTGACAATTGTTTGGTAACTGAGAAGGCTGAAGTCCCCAGAAAAAGCAAAACACATCTATTTGAAGATTCTTCAAGGCTAATTGATCCATTAGGACATGATTATAGATTTGCAATGTTACATAGTCAGAGCCAAAGTTATCTTGGTCTGTCTTATTTCCTTTCAGACCCATTCAGTGCTTACATTTGGTATTTAACCTATTTCCGTGATTTCTACAAACCCAAAGTAAAAATGTTATCACATAGTCTTTGAAACCCATTATAGCCTCACCTACTTTACTGTAACCCATCTGTCTGCCCTCACAGCTGTATTTGGAAACAGTGTTGATATGTGACTTTCTTTTGTTCTGTAGCTTTACAGCTACACAGATACAGAACACAACACAATACAGAATGGACAGTAACCTATAGTGAATTAGAGCATCAATGCCAGTACTGATGAGACAGTCATTCTGCTAACATAGTGAACCAGTATTTCTTGGCCATGGGCACTCATAAGAATAAATTCTTACCTCATTTAGGTGAGGGTTGTATTTGGGGCTGATGATAGTGGTTGTGCCACACAGCTGGATGGTTCCTGTTCAGAAAGGCATTCATACTAAAATGTAAATGACTTCTGGACTTTTCCACTTAGTATTTTGTACAGATAGGGGGACTATTAAGTATGCTTTGTTTGCTTATTCCCTGGTCTGTTCTTTACACCAACAGGTAAGGGAGGTAGTACTAGGGAGGATTTCTGAGGAGGCTGTAGAAAAAGTAGGCTCTTATTTGCCAGATGGCCATATGAAATAGTGAGTCAGGAGAAGAGTTCTTAGTGTTTGCAGTGGCTGCTCAGAGACCTCTGCTCCAAGTGGAATAATGTGCAAGGTAATTGTGTCTGATCTGAAAAACTTCAGAATCAGAATAGAAACTGAAGGTGTTTTCTGCCCTTTCTTTTTCAGTTAGGACAGTGCTTTTGGAAGATTTCCCCTCCCTTTTAGAGTCAATTCAAATTACTGAAAATATAGCATATGATTAGTATTTGTTAAAAGACCAAAAGAACAGACACTTAAGAATACTTACATTTGGGGTTTCTTGGAAGTGTTCTTAGAGCTTTTCAGGAAACCTCAGTCCCCACAAACAAACTCACATTTAGGACTTGGAGAGTGACTATAAACTAAAAGGTGGCGTTTTGGCCTGAGCTTGGCAGTCAGATGCTATCGCTGTTAACAATTTGAAGTGTGGCATTTCTGTGTTACGAACACAGTCTGCAAATGGGTTGTTGTTTATGAAGAGACAAGGAAAGCTGTTCTTTTTCTAAGTGTAATTGCTTGCTTTCCTTAGGAATCCTATGTTCCTCAAGATTGCAGCAGGATGGAGATGCTGCTTAGATCTAGAACAGCGGGACACTAGCTTACCTGGATGATCAGGATGAGGCGGAGTATTCTCTCCAAGACACACTGGTGTCTATAATTTCCATGGGAATTTGTCTGAACACAGCTGTAGGATGTGGACTGCTTTCACTTTGCTTATCAGACTCTTCTCTGTGTGGAGAATAGTGGATTTTGTACTTGTTTACTTAATTTAAAATCCTTAAATCATTTCCTACCTGTTTTACTTCCTCTGTTCTATTTAAAATGATTACAGAGAGCAGAACTAATCTTTGAATATTTGTGTCTAATTGTATTAGACCCCCCCATACACTGAGAATATTATAAAAAATAGCTTATAATTAGAGTCTACTGTAATTCAAGCCTAGAAATGGTAGTTAGGATAGAAGTAATATTACAGCACCCTGAAAGGATTGATAAACCAGCTCTCCCTTTGTTGGGCTTAACTACCCAGAGCAGCCTTTTCAGCATGCACGGCAGCCTAGAACATTCTGTCTTTATGAGGCTTTCCTAGTTTATTTCTCAGTGGTTTGGGTGGCATTGGGTAAGGGAACTGAGGGATGAAGGGATAAAGGAGGAGTATTTTTTTCCTTTGGACTGCATTAACCCTTCAGTTTCACTCTTTCATGCTGCATATTTTCAGTAAGAAACCCTGAGATGTTGTAATATCTGTTTGTGGTTCATCAGAGGTTCTAGGTCAGCTCTTTCCTTTTACTCCAGGGAAATATAATATTAGGAAACAAAAAAATGAATGGAAGTCCATCATGAAGAAAGACCTGGGCTTGGGATCTTTAAATCCTCGTACGATTGAATTTTAATAATGTTTGTGAATAAAATTGTTTTAAACAGTAAAGTCATGGGATTATTATGACACAAACATATTAGTATATATGTGAGGATAGGTGTGGCATTATCAGGATGAGAAAGCCTTTGGTTCTTCTGGGCTATATCATATTGCATATATTTTCCTTTTGGTGCCACTAATTAAACACATGAAATAGAGGAAACCTCTTCTATGAAATGAAAGGTTTTCTCTGTCTGTCCATCCTCCCTCCCTCCATGGTCTCTCTCTCTCCTTCCTCTTTTCTTTTGACTGTGTGGGTATTTGAGACCACGTAGGTCTCGGAGTTCTTGGTGATTTCTATAAAATACCCTGACCTTTAATGTTGTGTTGATAATGAACTCAGACAAATCATCATACTGAGCTTTTAAATATTATTATTTTCTTTAGCCTTAGTTTTAAAAATATTCATTGTAATTAATTGTTTATGAAAGAATGAAATCTGTGTATGCATTAGCTCATTTAATTTAGATTTATATAGGCATTTAAAAATAAAATTTATTGTACTATATTCTTTCTAGGCACTATGTGCATTTTAAAACACATTCTCATATTATGCAGCTCAATCAAAGTGAGTTTTTACAGACGCATACAGCTAGAGTCAACCTGACTTCGACACCTCTGAAAGCTGCTTTGTTACTCTTCAACTTTGTCCGTCTATCCCCTCACCTTCTGACCTCTATCCCCAGGTCACTATTAACCCGCTCCCCACTGACATAGGTGATCATTTTGTACATTTTGTATGAATTATCATGTAATTGTGGCCATACATGATTGACTTCTTTTACTTAGCATATTTTCAGAATTCTTTCCTGCTGTAGCACATGTCAGTACTTCATTTCTTTTTTAATGCTTTATTTTCTGACAAACCACCTTAATTGTTTAGTCTGTAATTAAGTGATACTGATTATATGCATGATGTTGTGTAGTAATCATTTCTATTAACTTTCCAATCATTCCAAACAGAAACTCTTTACTTAATTAAAAAAAATAACTTCTCATTCTCTTTTCCCTCTCTGATAACCTCAAGTCTGATTTCTCTTGCTGTGAATTTGCTTTTACTTCCTGTATGAGTAATCATACAGCATTTGTCCTAGAATGTCTTGTTTCTTTGATTAAGCATAACATTTCTAAGGTTTGTCCAAATGGCAGCTTCTCAAAGATTCCAAACAGAACTCAATGATGCCTTATTGTGACCAAGTAGAATTTCTTTATGT